>OX387329.1:11948643-13148643 GCA_947562085.1 Eudonia lacustrata | reverse complement strand
ATCAGATCCAAAAATCACAAAATCACAGTATATTATCGCTTGTTTTCATCTATGCGAAGCTTGAGCTAAAGTAAACATCACAACAATAATTTACAATTGTTCTAAGCTTTCTATAGACAATAAAAATAATTAAAGAGAAACTTGTGGAACGCCAGTGAATCTAATCCTACTAATAAAGTTTGTAAGTATGGATAGATGTTTGTTACTCTTACACGTAAAAACTACGGAATGGATTTGGATGAAATTCGGCATAAAGATAGTTTATAACTTGGATTAACACATAAAATACTTTTTATCCCGATATTCCCACTGAAACGGGAAACACGCGGGTGAAACCGCGAGCGGCCGCTAGTCTACAATTATTAATACCCGGGGGAGGATTTTTGAGTGCTATAGAGGATATCAATTATGAGTGCTCCTTTTTCTCTTATTCAAAGTCACTGGCTCCCAATTTCGACTGACTTAATAAATAATGAAATAGTTATTATAGTGTATTTCATGTCATTTTAATTTCGAGATCACCGGTGCGATTCAAAAATCGCCCATGTAATTTTTGTCACGGGTTTTCTCTGTGTACATTAATTATATTTAGTAAATATAAATCTATGATAACTGGTTTGTTGTAGTAGAGCTCAAACCATTATCAAATAATAATACTATTAATCTCTCTACTTGATGAATCGTCACATGGATACCACTGGACAGCTGACCCAGTTATAAAACTTAATTTAAATTGTTATTTTGTACACATAATGTTATGTATAATTTTAAACTTTCACGTTCCATTATAACAAAGTACTTTTTCATAATGTTGTATTCCCACAACTAGAAATAAGATAGCCAGTTCCTCATTAGTGACTGTTCTGAGTAAATGCGCTTCCACCATAGGTCTTATCATCACATACCGTTGTGAGATGAAGGCCAAACGCTTCTATTATATGGTATACGCTATACAATATAGTAATTAAACTAATGCAATTTTCCTTTTTCTTTTCATAAAATGTAATATTGTTTAAGTCATCTCTTTAATTCAAACTTAGCAATGGTGTATAAGCTCTCTTTGCATTAAGCAATTTAATAGAAATCAACCTCAAACCACTAAGATTCAGTACTCGTTAAAAGTACACACAGAATCGTGCTGAATCCGAGAGCATTTCTCTCAAACGCATTTGTGTACTGCAGACGACACATTGACAGCACCAATTGCTATACCAATTCCGTTTCTACGAACACAACTTGAGCAGGATGTTGCTATTAAACTGATCTCTCCTCGTTTTTCGTAACATTATAAATAGGCGGAGTATTACGTTCAGTGTAGCTTACCATAGCTGGCTTTGATTTAGACCAATTATAAAGCCATTTCTTGCTTCCAACCACGGTTGTTACACAGGCAACAGGCAAACAAAAAATATCAATCGTATTACACTTTACATGCACATTTAACGGACATTCCTTGGGAAACACTGGTATTTTAAACTTAAAACGTAACTTGAACACTGGAATCTAACACTTTTGTATTTCTTTCATGGTAAGATGAAAGCTTCAGTGGCGTAGATCGGGTTTTTTTTTCAATGTTTGCGCGTTACCGTCGTGGTTCTGTGGACGCGCGCGTGCGCAGCTCGAGACTGACTGCCGGTTTTCGGTGCTGCCAGTTAACGGTGCTCTGTATTGCCCCAACAGCCTTGTAGAGCCTCAAAATATTACCAAAGCCCGTGAGCAAAATGTGCATTTCATAACAGATGAAAGCTTCAAAAAGTTTTAATATTAAAATAAACTTTTTAATGACAAGATTATTTTAATAGCAGGATAATTTTTTTTCATAAAGTAGGTATAGTATTTTACCCCTTTTAAATATGGATGTTTTGTTTAAATAATAGAGCAAACATTATCATTTTATTGGTAAATACGTGAGAATGACTAAAATTAGGTGAAAGCTCGAAAAATTGAGCGTGTTTAGTGTGACACGCGTTGATGTCTTTTGTAAGATAAATATACATGACCACAGTTTTATCAGTTTTTCTAAGACAGGTATTAAGGTGTGTATTGGCTTATTATTTTTCTGTATGGTTAGAAAACTTTATGATATAATCAATTGACTTTTAATTCATTATTCATTGTCATCATCATCATCTCAGCAAAAGACGTCAAGACCAAGGATCTCCACAACGACCGGTTTTGTGCTGCTCGCATCCAACGGCTTCCCGCGACCTTCACCAGATCGTCGGTCCACCTTGTTGGAGGTCTGCCCACACTACGTTTTCCGGTACGCGGTCGCCACTCAAGGACTGTTCCGCCCAGCATAATAAATCCATTCCATAATTCATCATTAAATCATCATAATTACATTTTTAGGATAATCATTTAAGGGCAGATTTCTTTACATAATTAATGGTCATGAACTAGAAACAAGCTTGTTTAAAGTTATAATAGTTACTTTGTCGAAAAGTTATAGAATAGAATAGAAATCATTTAATTCAGGCAACAAACTATGTACAGATGGTAAGTTACACAGAGACCTTACAGACTAACATACATACAATTTATATATAAAACTAAAACTTTGCTACTTTGCTTTGTTATATACCAAGTTGTAATAAGTTATTGTAACAGCACTTGTTGTGAGACTCGATTTTAAATTTAATCTACCACTTATTTCAAAATATTGCTAATGGTAAAGTCTTAATTTAAATATTAAGATAATAAAGGGGACTGAGAATTAGTAACTTAATTATGTGTTTTCTTGTGTTCAATATTTTGCCGCCTTCATTTTAAAGTTTACAATATATTGAAATAAAATTATATTTTGCAATTATTAATTAATCGGAAAATGTATTTCAGAGAACATAAGACAAAACCGGTCGTTGTGGAGATCCTTAGATCCTTTGTCCAGCAGTGGACGTCTTTTGGCTGAAATGATGACGATGATGATGATGATGAAGGGACACATGCTATCATCCGCCTTCCTCTGTTCCCAATCTTATTTGGGGTCGCCACAATAGGTATGTCTTCTTTCCCATTCTCCTCAAGCAGCCTCCATCTTACATTTTTTCTTTTTTGTCTCATTTCATTTTTTCATGTTTCACATAGTCTATCTTTATTTTCTATGGCCGGCCTCCTTTTAATTACGCGACCACATAAAATAAAAATAAAAAATAATTTTAATAAATCAAATTACGCAAAAACATTCCAAAAGATAATTTTTGGATGTGTGTCTATTTATATATTGAAATATGAGAAATATGTATTTATCAATGTTAAAAACAGCTTAGAATAAAGTCTCTGCTGACACACTACAACTGAAATAAGTGTAAAATATATAATATGAAATCAAAATAAGTATATCAAATAGCACACATCTCAAGAAATCATTTTTTTTTGTTAAACCTACCAAGATCGTAGAGAATTATTCTAGCTAGCAACACTACAGGACCCACCATTGCAGTGCCAGACAGAGATGGATGGTCTGGCGCACTCTTCTGCTCGGAATGTGACCCGCTATCACGTTGAAGGCCGTATCGCAGCTTGTTGTGGACCCCTCAATGAAAGCTTTTAAGCTCTCTAGGTAGAGCTAACTATCACTCTATCTAATATTTAATTGTTAGTAAACCGATAAGTGTTTATGAAGTTATCAACTCTAATAAAATTACAAACATTTTTACTAAAGTTTAGAAATAAACAAATGACATAAGATAAAATTAAAAAAATATATTTAGAAACATTTGGATTTGTAATCAAAGGTTGTCTGGAAGAGATCGCTTGTAGCCATAAGACCACCTTTGCACTTAATTTTTTCAACATTAGTGTTTTTGTAATTAATATAAGTATTTTTGTAATTTACTGGAGAAGATTAATAAACGGCTTTTTGTCTTTATATTATAGTTGAATACTCGGTGGCCGAGTGGCAAAACGATCGGTTCTATACCTGAAGGTTTAATTCCCAGGCCGGGCAGTGTGTTTCGGATTATTCGATGCATAGCCCGGGTTTGTGATCGCCAACCCGCAGTTGGCAAGCGTAGTGATTAAGCCATTACCCATTAGGTTTATATAATGAAATGAAATGAAAAAATATTTTTTCACTTCTCATGCTCGTAAAGTTGTTCTTTATGTCGAGAGAAGGCGGCATAAAATGTGTTTTTATGCTCTTGTGCATAAAGTAATTTCTTCTTTTAAGACTAAGGCAATTAGGCCTTACAGCCACATACACAATTAAATACACCTTCATTTAATTGATATATTTTTATGAGATTTAGGTTATATCTTAATTTAATTACGTCATAATTATGTATTACTATCTAAATACAAATTTACAATGATTACGGGCGTGCATTTAAGTAAAAAAAAATATAACGCAAATATTTATAACAACTTGGCATTACGGCTCAGACCAATAGTCGAACGTCACATAGTTGAAAAAAACAAAAATAAGCTAAATTTATTATTCGTCAAACAAAACTAGAAACTAGCTTTTGTTGTGTTTTGGTTTGTTTTATTTCCTTGCAATCGAAGTGAAAAGCAGAGTGTAAAACTCGAGTATAAAACCCATTTTATCCTCGACGTGACAATCCACGTGGCTATATGCACGACTCGGGTAAAATGGCTCGTTTTATGCTCTTGTTGTACAATCTACTATTCAGTGTCACACAGTAATACATTGAATAAAATAAAAATAAAATAGAATTAAAAAATGCAAAGTGACGCAGAAAAGGTTTTTTGTCAGAACACCAAAGGTGTCCCGACGCTGATCTTCGGTGGAAACCTAAAGAAGTAGGACACCAGAAAACAACAAACAAGAGACATCATCATCAGCTCCTTTTATGTCCACACTGTTGGGGCACGAGCCTTCCTTATGGATGGATAGGGAGTACGGGCCATAAACCACCAAGCGGGCCCAGTGCGGATTGGTGGTAGTTAACGACTGCTAATGCAGCCGGGACCAACGGCTTTACGTGCCTTCCGAAGCACGGAGGAGCTCGAGATGATACATTTTTGGTCACCCATTCGATGATGCATCGAATGGGTGATGATCGACATGCAGACCGGGCGCATCAACCACTGCGCCATCAAGCTCCTCAACTTGCGAACAAAATATACAGACGCCTGCACATCAATCTATCCAAATCTGTCAAATTTCTTCAATACATTTTCAACCATATGCTTTAGGCATAAAGTTCAAAGTCTATTGAGGAAAGACAGTTTGTGGTAGGTGGCTGTGCAGGCGTGTGTACCTAATACTTACAATAATAATTATTATTACAATAATTCAATACTACTATAATGAATAAATACCACGATTCTGCATTCAAGCTTATTTGAAGTAGTTAGCAACCCGTTATCTATAACCGTCCATTTAGGACAGAAGCTCCACAGCGCAGCGCATTCGGCTAATTGCATTGTGCCACAATCCTGCTTTACAGCTGTCTGCGCATCTGAATCCCCAGTTCCGCTTAACGGAGGTGAACCCGTGGGGACCGAAGGGAGACTTAAAGTCGCAAAGGCCGGTCATCGAATGGTTGACCAAAAGCTTATCATCACGAGCTTCTCCGTGCTTCGGAAGGCACGTAAAGCTGTGTGTCCCGGCTGCATGGTGAATCTTTTTATTGTTGCACAACCAAAAAATTGAATTTCCTCCCGGCCCACGTATTCCTTCTAGAACATTTGGTACTTTGAACGAGGTGCGAAAAATCAACTTGCAGGTTGCCAAGGTGAGGAAGGCTAATGAGGTACAATCCTGATCGACTAGCTGCTCTCGCATCTGGACTCAGCAAGCAGAGCAGAGTCATTTGCCAACCCTTCTTTAGAAGTGATGATTCATCATCATCATCATCATCATCTCAGCCAAAAGACGTCCACTGCTGAACAAAGGCCTCCTCCAAGGATCTCCACAACGACCGGTTTTGTGATGATTAACCCGACCTAAAACGAATAGGACTTTTTATGTTTCAGCAATATTTAAAATCGATAGCAAGTGAATATAAAACATTTGATAAACGTAACATTTTCCCGAAACACAATGATACATTGCATATTGGTATGTTTTCTATCGACAGCGATATCTAAATTATTTTCGAAGTTATGAAGTACCTAACCAAAATAACAGCAAAGACAATTCCCAGAAGTTAAAAAAAAAACAATTTTTTGGAGGGAGCTTGTAGATTTTTACTTGAGGCATTTTCAGCGTCGCCGCCGCCGTCGTCAGTGGAAAAATATTTTGTTAACATAAATTATTCTTGTAAGAGTTGTTGTTGAGGAGCTCGACGGCGCAGTGGCTAACGCGCCCGGTCTGCGAGTGCTGAGTTTAAGCAACTTTCGCAAAGCCCGGTCATCGGATGGGTGACCAAAACTTTATCATCTCGAGCTCCTACGTGCTTCGGAAGGCACGTAAAGTTGTTGGTCCCGGCTGCATTAGCAGTCGTTAACAACCACCAATCCGCGCTGGGCCCGCGTGGTGGTTTATGGCCCATTCTCCCTATCCATCCATAGGCTCGTGCCCCAAAATGAGCTGATGATGATGATGATGATGATGATGATTCTTGTAAAAACAAGGTGTTTCTAGTTGCATGTAGTTTCTGTTCGATCATAGTTAAAAATTTAAGTAAATTCAAGTAAATATTTATAAAACTTGTAACAAACAATGAAAAAATTAAACGCCTACCCGACCCAGCCAGTAATCGAACCTATCATCCGCAATCCAATCAATTATAGTATTTTATAGTGTGGTTCAATTATTTCTTATAAAAAGTAACAAAAATGTATGTAATCACCGAGTTGGAGGCGGCTGCGTTTTGTTGTTTTGTGTAGCAGAAGGCCCAAATCAAGGAGGCTGCAGAAGATAAAATTCATACATACCGCGCTCCAGCAATACACACGGGTGGACAGCTCGGAGCAGTCCGAGCGGCGAGCGCAGTTGTTGCGAGATTCTGTGGTCCGTGATAGGTTGTCTATGCGTACGTTGCTCAAGCGTATTTTTATGAAGCTTAGGTACCTTCTGCAGTCTTTCTTTTTTTAATGACAAGTGCGGTTTATGTGACTTTATCCTTCTACCTTTCGACTACCACAGACATGCTCGAAGCGAATAAAGCATGTAGGCCTTCCCATTCTAAACCTCAATACCGCACGTAGACAGTGAACCTCAGAAAAATAAATATAGAAAGCACAGACACGCAGACTCTTTTATTACAGGTTTGCAAATTATACCTAAATACACTTGTCCAAATAAGGGTATAATATTTTGTATTCTATTACAGTTATTACTAGTACATATTGTTAGTATTACCTAAAGTATTTTGTATGTTTAATTCAAACACTCAAGAAATTGTGTTTGATTGTAAATGAAATTACAAATTTTTATATTTTCAAACATCAATAAAATACTCTATTATATTATCTTGTTTTTCTCTACAGCATATTATTGCTTGTTTTGTTCGGAACTTACCTAGATCAAGAACAGTCCCACTACCTACGCTTCGGAACATGCTCGTTGCTAGGCAACTGTCACTTTGACATTGACGTGACTTTGTTGTTGATTTTTTCGCAAGTCACACGTTGAGTTTGAAATTAGGTACCGTGCTAGTGCTCAATAAAATTAATTCAGGAAACAAATTGAACGACCCGTAATGGGTATGACCTCGTATGTTTCAATTACGTACAATATCGCCACCCACGTGAATTATGAGACACGCTCGTTGAATAATGCCCCTCTTGTTATGTGTTTAGATACGGAAGTCTTCTTGTATTGATCTCACTAGTGACTCAGTTGTGTGCTGCTTTTGCATTACTGTCTGTTATATACCGTATTTTCTGTAAAACCAAGGCACCAGCCGGTAAACATCCACAGTGTGGATTCTAAGGTAAGATTTACAAGTTGTGAAGAAGTGTGTTAAGTGATAAACTTTGTTTTACCAACATTGATTAGACATAGTTTAAAGTTATTGTGATCTCCTAAAAAAAACCCTTAACATGGCAGTGAAGAATGGAATAAGGGCACTGGACATTCTGATACATTTTTAAACATGTCTAGTAATGTAAAATGTCAATGAATGTGCAGTGTCTATCCAATCAGGGCATAACTTCTGGTATGCCGAAACGTGGATCAACCCCACCAAACAATCGAATTTTATTGTGTCTGGTATTTGCGACATAGCTAGGTATGACTGATTAAAATACTATAAAGTATGAGATAATAATTTGTATTGTATTGTATGTAGAGATGTTTTCTAAATGAGTAATTTAGTTTTGTTTAATACAATTTACAGAGGATGTCTCGACCTCGTCCGCAATGGCAGCTTCAAGCACTGGCTGCTCAACGTCGAGACAATGAACTTCGTCGTGCAGAGGAACTGAAGAAAGTAAGTTTTTTATAACCTTTTGGGTAAGCACAGTGCCTTCCTCACACCTGATTTGTAAGTGATGAAAAGGCCAATGTTTAACTACTATATAAATCCTAAATGCCTCTCTAGTTTAGTTTATTGGCCAACCATCATAGAGCCGGTGGTCTGGTGTTCAATCATGAAGCGCATAGATTATACTGACATGACATACGTTGGTGTTAAAATACTTGTTCCAAGTCCTCTTGGGTAGCTAACATTGTGGTATCTACGTTTGTTGTTTGAAAGTAGAATTCTTGTGTCCAAAAGTTTATAGATAGTTATTTAATAATAAATAAATTTTTAATCTCATGTTTTAGGTTGCATATTACTTCGAGGCTCACACCAACAACTCTCGTCATCACGAGCAGTGGACCACGGAAGGTTACTATGAAAGAGCCAACAAGGAGGCAGAGCTGCTAAGTGAGAAGAAAATTAAAGAGGCGTAAGTTTTATTAAGCTTTATTGCATATAGCTTGGGGCAGAGATGAGTGGCAGATACGAAAGGAGACCTATACTCAGCAGTGGGTATCTCCGGGCTGAAATGATGATGATGATGAAGTTTTATTACAATGGATACTGACTGAAAATATGAATATTTATGTATATTGTGCTGTATATTATATATATATATAAATATATATGTATATTATACTAGCGGCCCGTCCCAGCTTCGCACGGGTGGACATTTTTATTTTTATTTTTTTATTTTTAATATTTTGAATATAGCCTATGTTACTCAGCGCTAATGTAGCATTCATATGGTGAAAGAATTCTTCAAATGGGTCCAGTGGTTTTGAGTTTATTTTTGCAAACATACATACAAAAATACAAAGCGTTCCTCTTTATAATGTTAAGTATAGTAGAGAAGCCAATTTAATGTTTCCATATTAACCAAGATAATTGACAAGTCTAACAATTGTCAGCACCTAAGAAAACATAAGTATAATTAGAAATAAGACGTTGTGATTAAGCTCAGGTTTTTAATGATACTTCACCATATAAAATAATATAATACATAAAAAAACCCAACTTTTTGCAGCCAATTGGAAGAACGCCGTAAAAAGTTGGAGATGATGTTGTTCCAAGAAAATATGCAGTACCAGCAGGAGCTGAAAACACTCGCACAACAACCTAAGCTCTATAAAAATGGGTCAGTATTCACTTTACATTATAGTTTTTTTTTCAAAATCTACCTAATGTTATGTTTAAACGTAACGTAAAGAGAGGTTCAGGTCAATTTTTTGATGATGAATTAGAGTATATTTTTTAAAATTGTTAAAAACTTTTATTGCATTTCTTGTTCGATATACTCACTTTATGGCTTAATTAGATAAGTCATATTGTTTAATATAAAAAAAATGCTTTATATGATGGCAAAATAGTGTAACAAGCTGTAGTTAAAACCACCGGTTTAGACCCAGAGGTCCCGGGTTCGATTCCCAGCGGGGAGTACATGTTTGTGTCCTCGGTTTGGTTGGTGGTAGGGCTTGTTAGTCCGCCTGGCTAGCTACCACTGTTTTATCTAAATATGTCGCCATAACATCAATGAAGCATCGTTGTGTTCCGGAAATAAGATAGCCAGTGCTTCAGTAGTTGAGAATCCTGGGTGAAGTGTACTTCCATCATTGGCTGGCATCACTTATCATCTGGAGAGATCAAGGCACTGTGCTTACCCGTAAATTATAGAAAAATAAAAAAATTGTATATTACATAAACAAGATATTTAAATATATTAGATGTGTTAAACGGTTTATAGCACGGCTATTATTATTATTATCTCTCTATTTATTTTTTTACATATTAATTTACATTTTTAAATATTTTCTAAAAAACAAAACAAACATTTAAAAATATAAAAAATAGGGGTCCACCGGCATCGGGACCAGGGTCCAAACTACCGGTGATTAGGGCTCCAGAGACAGGAACCTCCTCACAATGCGTGCCGTATCGAGGAGAACTGCCTTCTGAATTATTATTATTATTGCCTTTATTAAATATACATCTTAAGAAAATGTTTTTACAATATTTTATATAAAAAGATATTTACATTATAAAATATTATAAAAAACCTAACCTAGGTTGCCACCGGCAGCGGGGATAGACCCAAGCTATCGGTGGTTAGGGCTGCAGAGTGAGGAACCTCCTGACAATACGTGCCGTGTCAAAGAGTACTGCCTTTTGCATCTGACCCTTGACCCAACCTTTCAGCGAGAGCCTCTCTAGGTGTTGATCGAGGCTCTTGGCTAAAAGACCGTTTGTCGAAACGACTATCGGTACAATAATGGTTGAATCCACATCCCACATGGCGGTAACCTGGTGAGCTAAGTCAAGGTACTTACTGAGCTTGTCCTTCTCGGCTTTCACGAGGTTTTCATCATGAGGTATGGTGATATCAACCAGTATATATTATTATTATACTCTTTATTTATTTTTTTCCTTAAAACTAGATTTTTACAATATTTTAATATAAAAACAATAAAACATTATAAAAACCTAATCCTAGAGTACCGCTAGCAGCGAGGCAGAGCCCAAACTACCGGTGGTCAGGGCTGCAGAGTGAGGAACCTCCTGACAATACGTGCGTGTCAAGGAGTACTGCCTTTTGCATCTGACCCTTGACCCAACCTTTCAGCGAGAGCCTCTCTAGGTGTTGATCGAGACTCTTGGCTAAAAGACCGTGTGCCGAAACGACAATCGGTACAATAATGGTTGAATCCACATCCCACATGGCGGTAACCTCGTGAGCCAAGTCAAGGTACTTACTGAGCTTGTCCTTCTCGGCTTTCACGAGGTTCTCATCATGAGGTATGGTGATATCAACCATATTATTATTATTATTATTAAGTGGAAATTCAGAAAAGGTGTACTTTCAATTTAAATTTAAATAAAAACCATGAATGGAATAATGTTCTATAACCTCTTTACTAATTCCTATATAAATGAGTGGAGAACTGAAGAGTGACCATTAAATTCCACGTCTGCCTATCTTTATTCCAGATCTTTCCTCAACAACGTGTCAACCGCCACGTTACAGGATATTAACCAGGGCATCGTGGAGAAGGAAGAGCGTCTGCGGCGGCACGAGGCCGAGCTGCGACTGCACCACGCGTGGCGGCTGCGCCAGCCGGAACTGCGCGCCGCCGCCGCCTACGTCGCCAACGGCAAGTGCAAGTCCGCTTGGTGAGTGTAAGGAGTATTATCACCAGTGGTTGGCGTAAATAGTGCCATATGGGGTGAATGACCACAAATGTATATATTAATATGGACATGCCCCGGGATTCGAGATTTCAAAAACGGTATTAAGTTTACTTATTTTAGCATAGGTAGAAGCTATATTTATTATACTGTTTTCTGTCTGTTTATTTTCTGGAAGAGATCGCGTATCGGCAAGACCGTCGAAATTGTACATGTGATGTTTGTGTTATGTAATCATTTAGACAATTACGACCCGTTGTTGTTAAAAAATAGTGTAGACATAGAAATCACTACATATTTAAAATAGTGTTTGTAGTAGTACTACTAGTTGGTCTTAACGCTTACAGCAACGAAATTGTTTTTATGAAACTGCTGTTCTCTTATTGCTAACAAGGTAAGTATTTATGGTTTAAAAAATGGTGACATCTTTAGGGTGCGCACATTTAATTTACATAAATTAAATGTAGGCAATATTTAATTAAAGGACAATTTTACAATCCCGGGATTTTGAGATGAGAGGGTATGTCCACGTTATGCCACGATCAATGAATCCCCTGAAATAGCACTCTACGCCGACCATTGATTATCACACTTCGAGCGTCATGGGACCATTTTTTAAGAGAGTTTTCTGTTGGCCTTAAACTTAACTTAACCTTTACTGCGTCACCGGACTTTTTTACCCTAAGGTATCGTCACAAGCGCAAGTCTGCTTGGTAAGTGTAATGGCCCCCATTCACCATTACCTCCATCACTCCATATTTAATCATAATTACTATTACTACTACTTATTGTGTAGCATCGCTCCGAGCGTTTGATTTCCAAATATCCCAAAATCCATCTCTGATTTGGAGTGATGGAGTGCCAGTGAATGGGGGCCTTTAGGGTATCATCAAACGCACAAGTCTGCTTGGCTCATCCGATGCGAAAGTTGCTTTTTTTTTTGAGAGAGATTGCTGATTGGCTCAGACAGCATTTTCAGCGTCACCGGACCTTTTTGGGGGCGGCGAGGTACGTAAAGGGTACCTCAAGCCGTGTTGAAACGAATCACCTTTAGAGGTTTTCTAGAGTCCCCGTGCCCTACTAGATTCTCCGAAGGGTTCGGATCGGATCGGGGGAAAGTAGCTTAGCTTTAGCAATCGCAGACCAAGCACATTTATCACATGCGCCATCAAGATCCAGAGTTGGGAATACCGGCATAAAATATCGGGCTTATCCTTCGGGTCGTAAACGATTTGGTAGGTGGTAAGGGTGGTTTTATCTCCCAGCTCGCCCCAACTATTATCTGTTATCTAAAAGTGTTCATCATCATCATCATCAGCCTATACTAGTCCAGTGCTGGACATAGGCCTCTCCAAGTGTACACCACTGAGCACGCGGCTACTCTCATTTAGCTCTTGCCAGCCACCTTGCGAAGATCGTCGCTCCATCTAGTCTGAGGGCGTCCTACACTACATTTGCCGATACGCGGTCTCGGTTGTCGGTTCTAAAAGAGTTTAAACTTCAATTAATTTTTAACTGAATTTTTTAGTTGAGGTTCAAAATGCATTTAAGAAATTTGACATTTTGTAGTAGGTACTTTGATATGCTGCTGTGTGTACATTAGGTTATCAATTTGTCTAGTCAAAAGTATAACTTTTATCATAAAATGCACTGCCAGGATGGAGCAAATAGTGGAGAAAGAGATTCAGAAGAAGAAAGAGGAAGAAGAAGCGCGTAAGACGCTGCAAGAGCGCGACGAAATGCTGCGCCGCCAGATAAAGATAGAAGAAGAAAGACTGAAGGAGAAAGAACTACAAATGAAGGTACGCTGGGCTTGTACGAAGTTTAGCCTTCCTTAGAAAAAAACTATGTTGTAGAACGGGGTTACTCTTGAATCAATTGTTTAATCACAGCTATAGATCCTTTAGTATTATCGGTCCGCGCTTTCTAGGCCTATCTAGGCGTACTAGAGACGCCTAGAACGCTTATTATCCCTTCATCATCATCATCGGCTCATATTCGCCTACTGCAAAGCTTTTCTGTCGCATGCCAATCTGCACTATTCCTGTGCTATCCTCATTAATTTCTTGCCCGCCACTTGAAATAAGACATATTTCTTCGTTGTTCATAACGTTTTCATGTAGAATACAGTGTAAGAATACAATCTGGAAATTTGGTATGTAAGTTTCTTCAAAGGCGTAGATAGTACCTATTCCGTTAAGAAATTCGTTTATTATTGTTTATAACTCTTCACTGGATCACTGGATTCTAATTTTAAGCGGACGAAACTCATAGATATCTGTTTTTCATTTTTAATAAATAAATCTTCTGTGCGTTGTTTGTAATTGAACTTATTCTAAACGGGCGGCTGGACCGATATAGATGAAATTTTTTGTGTGTGTTCAAGTGGGTTTGAGAAACATTGTTCACTTATCGATGTGTGTATAAACAATAAAAACTCACTCACACTCTCAAAAGTACTCAATTTATTTAACTTGTCAAAGCCTTATATAGGCTCACGGTGCGCATCGCGATAGCGCGATTCAGAAAACGCGCCTTCACAGCACGCAGCGCCGTCTATCGCTCGTTGCGCGAATTAACTCTAAGTTATTTACACATTTCGCCCACCAAAGACTTAGTCTTTACACAAGCTTATTTATACCAACAACTGGAAACTACAATTACTGGACCGCCCACCGTGAACCACTATGATTACAAAAGAAATAATAATAACACTAAATAACTCAAACAAAAGTAAAGTTTCTAATTTTTAAACAAAAAACACAATCTGTTACATGCTCTCTTGCAAATACCGTTCTTGGTTTTGATTGTAACTACTCTAGTCACACCATCTTTTCCTGTGTGTTTCTCTAGCACTCTGCCCAACAACCACTTAGCAGGGGGCATGTTATCTTCTCTAATAATAACGATATCGTCTATAGCTGGTTCTCGTTCATGCTTTGTCCACTTTGACCGTTGTTGCAATGTGCACAAGTATTCGTCGGACCATCTTCGCCAAAAATCATTAACCATTTTTTGACTCATCCATCGAGTCAGACCAGTAGTATTAATTTGTGACAAATCTTCATCTGGTATTACTATCAAGGGCTCTCCTACCAAAAAATGCCCTGGTGTAAGCGGTAATGGCTCATTTGGATCATCACTTAAGTGTGTCAACGGACGTGAATTCAGACAGGCTTCAATCTGAGATAGTACCGTTGATAACTCTTCAAACGTCAATGTGGACTCTCCAACTACTCGTTTCAGATGTGATTTGACTGATCGAACTCCAGCTTCCCAGAGGCCACCGAAATTTGGAGCATGTGGTGGAATGTAATGCCAAGTAGTGCCTTCACCTGCTAATAACTGATTTAACTCACTTGGCAACCCGTCATTAGCTTTCGTGAACATACGCTGTAGCTCTTTGTCAGCACCAACAAAGTTAGTACCATTGTCGCTGTATAGATCCTTACAGAAACCTCGTCTCGAAACAAATCTGCGGAATGCGGCTATAAAGCCCTGAGCCGTAAGATCTGACACAGCCTCTAAATGAATAGCACGAGTCACCATGCATACGAATAGGCACACGTATTCCTTATATGATTTAGATCCCCTTCCCGGTGAAAATCTTATATTTATATAACCGGTAAAATCAACTCCTGAACTCTTGAAAGCTTTTGAAGGGCGTACTCTTACTTCTGGCAATTCTCCCATCATTGGGTTATGCTTTTGTTTGGAGTACCGTTTGCAGGTATCACACTCTCTATAAACTCGCTTTGTAATAACTCTAGCTCCTATGATCCAATACTTAGATCGTAAAAGGTTTTGCATTAATTGAGGCCCTCCGTGTAGAGTCCTCTTGTGTGAATCCATCACAATCAATTTACTTAAATGACTATTACTTGGTAAAATGACCGGATGCTTTCTATCATATTCTACAGAGGCCTTACTAATCCGTCCACCCACTCTTAAAATTCCATTCTCATTTAAAAAGGGGTTAAGAGAGTGGAGAATACTCTTTTTGGGGACACTCTTTTGTGATTTTAATTCTCTAATTTCGTCCGAAAAATAGAACTCTTGAGTTTCTCTTATGCAAAATTTTAATACTTCATTTCTTTCTTTAGCTGACACAGTTTTATTAAATGTAATTCTTTGATCACTGGGTAATTTTAAATTCAAAAATCTTCTACAATAAGCGAGTATATTAAGTAATTTGATGAACGATGAATACTTAGTCCAAAAAAAAATCTTCTTTAATTTTAACTATGTTAGTTAAAGTCTTGATTGGTCTCTCTTCTTGATTGGTATCCAAATCCGCCTCTTTTGTGTATGATTCATTCTCCGATAACCATGGTGGACCACGCCACCACAATGGGTGATCTTTAAGCTCAGTACAACTCACACCTCTCGATGCACAGTCGGCAGGGTTATCACTTGTGCGGACGTGACTCCACTGATCTCGGGCAAGCATGGTTAAAATGTCTGATACTCGGTTACTCACAAATGTGTTCCATCGACTCGGTTCTCCTCTTATCCACGCTAACACAACCTCTGAATCTGTCCATGCATGTAATTGTGATTTGGGAACTGACAGTACTTGGGACACTTCGAATAATAACTTAGCAGCTAGAACGGCGCCGCAAAGTTCTAATCTTGGAATCGATATTTCCCTTTCAATTGGCGCTACTTTAGTTTTCGCCGTCACTAACGAAACATGAACGTTATTCTCATCTCTAACTTTCATATACACAGCAGCACCGTACGCTGCTTGTGATGCATCAGCAAAAGCATGCAATTCGACTAAACTACCTTTACTAGAATTCAACCATCTTGGTATCTCTATGCCCTGCACTTTCTTTAGGTCTTCTTTAAACTTTAGCCACTCATGCAGTAATATTGGGTTTAATGGATCGTCCCAGTCCAAGCCAGACTTCCACAGCTTCTGAATATAAATCTTGGCGGTTATAATAATTGGTGCTATCCAGCCCATTGGATCGTAAAGCCGTGCTATAATTGATAGCACACCTCTCTTGGTCATAGCCTTACTATCGTCTGCTATGTGTATGGTATACTCAAACTTGTCTGAACATTTGTTCCAACAAATGCCAAGCACCTTTACCATGTCATTGGTTTTGAAGATCATTGGCAGATTCGTTCCTTTGTTCTCTTCCTTTATATGGTCGAGTAATTTGACATTGTTACTGCACCATTTTTGAATTTGGAATCCTCCAGCTTTCATCAAATTGTTAAGTTGCTCATAAATCTCGATGGCTTCATATTCTGATTGACATCCGGTTAAAAGATCGTCCATATAGAAATCTTCTATTGTAATTTTAGATGCAACCGGATATCGGCTTTGTTCATCTTTAGCTAGTTGCTGTAATGATTTAACCGCTAAGTATGGTGCACAGGCAGTTCCAAACGTCAATCTCTGTAATTGATAGTGGTGCATGGGCTCGATAGGGTTTGCTCGCCATAAAAACCGTTGAAAATCTACGTATTTCTCATTAACGCAGACTTTCCTGTACATTTGAATTAAGTCCGCTACAATGCATATTGGGTGCATGCGCCATCTTAGCAATATGTGGCGCAAATCTTGTTGTATTTTAGGACCCACCATTAAATCATCATTTAATGAAACGTGATTCACTCCCTTACACGAAGCATCAAAAACTGGACGCACCTTTGTAGTCTCTTTATCCGTTCTTACTACAGCGTGATGTGGTAGATAAACTGCTATTGGATTATCAATCTCCTCTTTATTAACAATTTCTTTTGCGTGACCTTGCTTTATGTAGTCTTCTATTGCGTCGTTATACTGCTGTTGAAGAAAAGGATTTTTAGACAACTTCTTCTCTAGTAGAAATAATCTTTTTTTAGAAATTTCTTTAGAGCGTCCATTAACACACTCAGGCTCGTCTGTTTTAAAAGGAAGACAAACAATATAACGTCCCTCATTTTTTCTAGTCGTAGTTTTCTCAAATAAGTCTTCACATTCTCTCTCTTCTTTGCTCATTTTCTTTTGAATGCAATCTGGTTCTGTCTCAATGTCCCAAAATTGCTTCAGTAATTTGTCTGTTTGGTATGAAGTATGTAGACTTATGACTCTTTTTTCTGATGATGATGTTGGGTTTGACACTCTTCCGGATAATACCCATCCAAGCTTTGTGTTCAGTGCTATTGGGCCTCCCTGCATTGGATGTTTGATCACTCCCGTTAATAACAGTTCGCTATGTATTTCTACTCCCAAGAGAATATCGATCTTTCTTGGTAACCCATATTCAGTATCAGCTAATGCTAAACTCTCAATTTCGGGCCAATTTGCAATAGTTATGTTACTAGACGGTAGCAGCGTCGTTAAATTGTTCAATACAAATGCGTTGACTTCAATTGAAAACTCAGGATCCTGGATTGACTCTATGGTAAATGTTACCGTGCTCTTAGTTCTCATTTGTCCATCTCCGACTCCAGAAACCACACCATTCACAGGCGATTTTTTAAGACCTAGTAGCTGGACGGTAGCTTCCGTAACAAAAGATGCTTCGGAACCTTGGTCTATGAGTGCTCTGATTTTGTGACGACTGCCATTTCTAGACATTGCGTGAATAACCGCTGTGGCCAAGAGTACCTCTTTGTGACTCTGCTTCTCTGTAGCAAAATGTGTTGCCACTCTCTGATCGACCACATCGGGCTCTGGATGTCGCTTCTCGTGCGACTTGGGCTCAACTGTAGACTCAATCGATGCAAACTCTTGATTTTCGAAATGTAGCAGAGTATGATGTCTTCGACCACAGCGGCGGCAACTCATTGATTTTTTGCAATATTTAACTGCGTGAGATGGCGTCAAGCAGTTAAAACAAAGGCCCTGTGTTTGTACGTAATTGGTTCTTTCTTGAGGCGATAGTTTTTGGAATTGTAGGCAATGATAAACTTGGTGTTGCTCTGCACACATCGGACAAGCGACCGGTTTTAGGGTGTTTGTCTCAGGAGAAGTTGTCACAGCATGCAAACTTTTAGCCTTGATAGGTACTGGTTTTTTAGGTTGTTGAACATATCTTGGTGTATGAATGCTATCAACCATTTCAATTGTTCTGAACCTGCGCTCTAAAAACAAAACCATTTGATTCCACGTTGGCAGATCTTCTAATGAAGCTGTGTTTACTTCGGATTCCCATGCTTTTCTCGACTCACTATCTAATTTGGAGTTGACTATATAAATTATCATTACGTCCCATGTCTCAGTCTTGACTCCAACATTGTTAAGAGCTTTCAAACAAGAATTTGTTGTATCCAGCAAGCTTTTGACAGCATTTGCTGACTCGGATGTTAATAGTTTTTGTGCAAACAATTTCTTTAATATTTCATTTGTATTATATCTTTTATTCTTGTAGCGTCTTGTAAGCTGTGACCATGCCTCGTTGTAATTATTCTCAGTAGTAGCTAAGTCTTTAATAAGATTCGCCGGTTCTCCGCACAAACTACTCTTCAGGTAGTATAGTTTTTGCACTCCACTCAAACTCGGATAGTTATGGATTAGTGAGAGAAACATGTCGTAGTATGACTCCCACTCCTCGAATTTACCACTAAATGATGGCAACTTTATTTGGGGCAGCTTTACTTCACAATTGACGGAACTGGATTGACCATTAGTAGATGTAGACGGGAGAACAGGTACAGGTGCAATATTCCTTCGATCGGAATTAAGTTTAGTTTTATACTCCAAATAAACTTCGTCTTTGTTCTTCTTCTTCTACTTTGTTGTAATAATCTTCATTGAAGTATGTCATCTCAACTCGTTTTTCCTTAGGCGCATTATCTAATATCTTGTCATGTATGGTGTTAAAATTTATCCAAACTTTCTCCAAATTCTCCAACCTTGACTCAATATATGGCAGTGTAATCCTCTCCTTCGGAGACTTCTTATAATTGCTCATAGATTTTTTTATATTGTTTAACGTATCTTCTTGCTTTCCGATAAGTATATCCATTTTGATAACTTTCCAAAGTATTCTCAAAGTTCAATAAAACAATAAGCTTGAAACGTCGTTAAACTTATATATAAACTTTTAAACAAGTCCTTTTAATAACTCCAAATTTCGTTATAAATATTTTTTTTTCTAATCTGTAATATTTTTTTTTAATCTAAAAGATCAAGAAATTTTTCTAAGTGTCTTAATCAGTAAATTCGGCTATGTCCTTTAAACAATTCACAAAATTTTGGTGCGCATCGCGATAGCGCGATTCAGAAAACGCGCCTTCACAGCACGCAGCGCCATCTATCGCTCGTTGCGCGAATTAACTCTAAGTTATTTAAACAACATGATTATACCTTTCAGGAGCTTAGAGAAAGTCTGGAAGGCCAAATTGCTGAGTTGAGTGAGAAGGAGACAGTTGTTAAGAAGTTAAGGAAAATGGAGGAGCGAGAAAAACTCTTATTAGATGAGTTGCAGTTTATAACGAGCGAGCGAGAAAGAGAACACGCGCGTCTCGTGGCAGAGAGGGATGCAATTATCGTCAACATGGGCCTCCATAAATACAAGCTCAAGAGAAAAGTGATCTCTGTTCTGAAGGAAATAGAGTTGGATTTGGAAATGCTGGAGAGAATACGAAAGGCGGTTCTAAAGGTACGTTAAAACTGTTTGATGAGAGTTTCAATAGAAAATAACTTTTTATGTAACTAATTGTACTGCTTTTTTTTTTTTTGGAGAGAGACTGCTGATTGCCGAGGGGCATTTTCAGCGTCACCGGGCTTGTTTTAGGGGCGGCGAGGTACGTAAAGGGTACCTCAAGCCGTGTTGAAACGAATCACCTTCGGAGGATTTCTAGAGGGGTACGGCATCGCACACTTAAAAGTGCGCGTCCCCGTGCCCTCCCAGAGTCTCCGAAGGGTTCGGATCGGATCGGGATTGTACTGCGTACTGTGTACAGGCGGCAACAAAAGTCAGTGATGTTTTAAGTACATTGTCAAAGCGACTAAGTTATCTATACAATATGTAATAAAAACCCTGTCTGATCCGTAAAGGTGTTATTAGGTATCGAGGTTAGGTTCTATTTACGTAATCTTTTTAAAATTATAAGTGACCTAACTTTATCCCGATTAAAATTTAACAACATTTTATTTAATATATCCTCGGAACTCTCAATACTTTTGATTAGAGTACAACATTTCGCGAAACACAATAACAACAACTGAACGACTTACTGGGAAGCAATGCTTGCGCGAAACTGACCTAATTAAGTGACCTATGACACAAGGTCGGGATTTGCACGTGCCGGCCGCCGCTATTGATGGAAAGTGTTGTCACATTTTAAAAATTACCTTGATTTGGGGTAATTTGAGCAATGTGGGTACAAAAAAATTTCATTTTAAATTACGATAACTTTTTTAATTTCATGATTTTTTAAATATTTTTTTTGTTATTGATATACCTACCTACCTCTTGGCGATCGGACATGGTTTTGTTTACATATTGGACTTAAGTGTTTGCGACTTTTGTTACTAGCCGTGCCGGGACGAGTTGCATTACGCCTTGATCACAGTCGAGTAATTAAATTGTTACTATAATAAAACGCGAAAGTTTAATCGTTTGACCGCTACAGTATAAATGCGTGTACAGTAAAATGTACGCCAAGAATTCAATTCAAAGTAAAAACTTGCAACAGAAATATGTCCTCGAAAATTTTATTTATTTATTTATTTTAAAACTTTTGCAACATATATTACATGGCGGACTTAATGCCTGAGGCATTCTGTACCAGTCAACCATAGGGTGGTGCAGAAATAACAAGGTAGGTGCAATTGGGCGAAGACAACAATTTAGAAATAAAAATAATATATTATAAAACGCACAGTATATACCTACATATATATACAATTTATATAAATATACTTATATAATCGTTTATATATTCGTATATAATGTATACATAGACTACTTTTACAAATATAGAACAAAAATAAACGTATAATACATAATTTATAAATAGGACTTTACTGAGATGATTCTGTCAAGGTTTTATCAAAAAAGAGCGTACGGACCTTCTTTTTAAAAGCATCACGACTCGTAGCCATCAAAATTTCTATATCTTTATTTTGTGTATTTGTAAGCTATATGTATTGTCGAGCGTTGTCGTCGATGGCGTACAAGGTACGCTATCACTTGTCGATTATAGCCGACCGTGGCGGTCAAAACACTTAAGGTTTTGTTATACTTTACAGGAATACAGCAACGAACAAGAGAAAACGACAAACTACAAACGTGTCCTGGACACGGCGCTGCACGAATTGGAAGAGTACAGAGAGAAGGAGCGACAGAGACAGAAGAACATCGAAACTATGTACGACGGTGAGGCGAGGCAGATCAACGAAAAACAGGATAAGGTATTACTTATCACTATAGAATTCTTGCTTAACCGCCGGATCGGTGGCTGTAGCTATCCACTACAAGAACAAATCTTCTGTCTTTTTACTTATAACTAGACCCAGAAGGTAAGTTTAATACAAACTGCGCTCGAGCAATGCACACACAGACCAAAGTCAAAGTCAAAGCCAAATATTCTTTATTCAAATAAAATTTATTCAAATAAACAAAGTCAAAGCCAAATATTCTTTATTCAAATAAACTTTATTCAAATAAACAAAGTCAAAGCCAAATATTCTTTATTCAAATAAACAAAGTCAAAGCCAAATATTCTTTATTCAAATAAACTTTATTCAAATAAACTTTTACGACGACTTTGACGACCTCCATGGTAGAGTAGTTTGTATACCGGTTTTCATGATGTCACCATCTCTGAGGTCCCGGGTTCGATCCCCGGTCGGGTCAATTTAGTAATTATTGTTTTTCTAAATTGTCTCGGGTCTGGGTGTTTTTTATGTATAATAAGTATGTATTTAAGTATTTTAAGTATGTTTATCCGTTGTCTAGTAACCATATAACGAGTTTCATAACGAAGCTTCTCTTGGGCTAGATAATTTGTGTGAGTGTAGGAAAATTTATTTATTTGTTTATTTTGAAAAGTGCTTTTGAATCGTCCATATATTTTTTGCCTATTACCCATTCAGGACGTCTATTTTTTAACTGTGGAGAAGAATGGGCGCAAGAAACTCCACAGCTTTAATTTAATACTAGTGGGTCGTCCGCAAAATATGCGTTTATTAAACCGATTTTTTAGGTATTTCGAAACCTATGATAGGTTTCTTTATTTTTCTGCACATCTACGGCTGGAGCTCTTTAAAATGAGACCATAACCGATTTTTTATGTGCAGCTATCGTCCCATAATCACTGGGACAAAAATCGGCTTACGCTATTAATATTTATATATGTAACTACATTTACATATTTTTGACATATTTTTGAATATTTAGTACAACAATTTTTAGTAATTAATTTTGTATTTTTATTATAATGTAATTTAATTGGTATTTGACATTTTGGAGTATTAATTTTGTATTTTTATGTGTATGTAATTAATTGGAATATTTAGTCATTGTCATTTAAAGTTATTTGCATGCTACATTGTCAGCTGAGAAAGAGAAGAAAACTAGAATAAGACCAAAAATGTACCTTTCTCAAGCGCAAATTAAATATATTTCATTTCATTTCATTTCATTTCATTTCATTTCATACAAAATTATGACCCTCTAACGGTCACGGAATCTCGGATCATCTCAAACCAGTTCGAGTTTCTGTGTGCGTGTGAGGTTTTCTATGAGTGCGATGCTTAAGCGCGTTTGTATGAACCTTTTCTTCTGCTCCTTATCATGTGCCCAAGGTCTCCACAACGCTCGGTTCCGTGCAGCTCGCATCCAGCGGCTTCCCGCGACCACCCCCGACCGCCTAACCGATCGCTTTGACTGCGCGTATAGTTTATGACGTCATCTTGCCACCTCGCACCACCTATGAAAGCAATATCAAAAGCTAAAGGCTATAGGCTTTCGATATTGCTTTCATAGGCGGCACGAAACGACAAGATGACGTCATAAACCACACACGAAGTCAAAGCGATCGGTTAGGCGGTCGGGCCCCCCTTGCCACTCGAGAACTGTTCAGCCCCAGCGTCCATCAGTTCTACGAGCTATGTGCCTTAACCTTACTCCTAGGAAGAAGTAAGGTCTCGTCATTCTGAATTCGATCCCGCAGTGAAACCTTTAACTTAGCCCTCGCCATTGCTCATTGCCGCAATTTGTTTCGTCAAACACCTCGACTTTTGTTCATTTGCGTGCCTCTGTATGTATGTGTGTCTATTTTTTAAATCTTAAGTAGTTTGTGGGCCAAAGAACACGAAGCCCGCTCCGTTCTCATGAAAGAGGTAGAACTGACTTTTGTCAAGCCTTCTAGCCTCACTAGTTTAAGTAGCCTTACTTGTCATATCTATATACCTCGCCGACATGCAAGTTACTTTTTCACACCTTGATAATTTATGTGACTGTGTGCATTCTTTGCAGTTGTGGGCCAAAGAGCATGAGGCCCGCTCCGTTCTCATGAAGGAGGTTATATCGACTCTTCAGCAACAGCTGCAGGATAAGCTCGAGATGAACCGGCGGCAGCAGCAAGCGAACGTGCTGGAAAGAGAGAAGATTCTCGATCAGATGGACAGCTTCCACCAGGAGGTTAAAGCGAAGGAGCGGGAGACTCAGGTATTTATTTATCTTGTTTATTGAAAGGACAATGGCTTATTATTTATGCATTAAAAACTTTAAACTAACACTAGAAAGCTAATTACATATCGTCACATGTAACAACTAACGTAGGATTATATGTTACAAGCATTTCACGCAAACATACAAATTCGCAATAAAAAAAAACAAAAACACCGTGGCTCAAAAGACACGCCTTTCATTCACACCATAATAAATCAAGATGGTCGCAGTTCACCCTGGCGGCGCATGGGGGGAAGTTAAGGACTTGGGGGGTTTCCACAAAACTGTAGTATGATAATCATCTGCGTCGTCCCGGGCGCAGTGGTATGCCTTATGCATTTTCTCCATTATCATCACGGGTCATCAGATGGGAAATGCCTTGACCTCCACCGAGTTTTGGAAACCACGTTAAGCCGTTGATTTCAGTTATTGTCCCTACATGGAAATCGTTAAAAACTTTTAACCCGCATAAGGCCAGCATGGCCGGTGATAATATTAAAGATTTCTGAACCCTTCTTCATTGCCAAACCCATCTACTTCGATGATATTACAAAGAACTTTAATATTATAGTTGAAGAACTCCTCGTACTCCACAATGACGGCCCTCCAGTCGCAGTTGAACAGCCTCCGCCTACAGCAGAAGCAAGCAGAAGCTGCCCACGAGCGCGAAGAAGAACTGAGGGCTGCGCACGCGCACGAGCGGGACGTGCGCAAGGAGATAGCGCGCACGCATCGGGCGGGGAGTGCGCACGCCTGGAACTAGTACCGTGAAGTCACTAGAATGCCTAGTCTGAGTATTCATACAATTTGTATGACGTCTAAGCAGTAACGAAAATGAAAATAATGTCAAATTTACTCAATAGACTTTGATCTTTATGTCAATGACGTATGGTTGAACAAGATAATAGCGTCTGTATAGTCGACAATGAAATTGCTTTACCACCTCAGAAGTAAATTTTGTTTGCATATAGCAAAACAACAAGTTCTATTTTTGTTTAAATGGCCAAGTGACAGATACGTTGTCATCGTTGACAATGAGCCTTAGCGAAATTTTATTGACGACCTCCTTGGTCGAGTGGTTTGTACACCGGTTTTCATGGAGTCGCCATCTCTGAGGTCCCGGGTTCGATCCCCGGTCGGGTCAATTTAGAAATTATTGTTTTTCTAAATTGACTCGGGTCTGGGTGTTTTCTATGTATAATAAGTATGTATTTAAGTATTTTAAGTATGTTTATCCGTTGTCTAGTAACCATATAACGAGTTTCATAACGAAGCTTCTCTTGGGCTAGATAATTTGTGTGAGTGTAGGAAAATTTATTATTATTATTGTAATGGAAGTTTTTGTCAATAGTGATAAAGCAATTTCATGGCCGACTATACATTAAATAAAATAAAATAGAATTTATGATGTAAAGTGTCCCAGCAGAGGTATCCACACAGCATTTGTCAGAACCCCAAAGGTGTTCCGACGCTAATGTCCGTGAGAAACTAAAGAGACAAGACTCTAGAACACAAATATACTATATTACTATAATAAATAATATTTATTTTAATTTATTTATTAAAATCGGGCATAAATATCTTACAGAAATGAATATATAAGTACATGAGTTCGTCATTAGGTAGCGCTGCTTAGATCCCATACACATTGTCGTTTGCTCTAAACATTCGAATAGTAAAAACAACTCGAGTTCAGCACAGTAAATTTTTTGTGTTTTGTTACGGCAGATTTATGATGACGAAGAGCGAAATTTATTTATACATTCATAAAATTCTCTTAGCTTATTTTAGTCCTCACTGTTGGGGCAGGGTCCCTGTGGAAGGAAACGCCGCAAGGAAAACAGGCCACAAACCACCACTCGGGCCCATTGTTACTCATACTCAAAAACAATTTCTTAATAAATTGTAGTTAACTTTAAGCAATAGAGTATTGAACAAAAAATTTTAAAGCTTTTTCGACCCTACATAATATTCTAACAGGTGCTTCTCAATTCTAGTCAAGCTAATAGAAAATGGTACTAAAGTGTTCAGCAAGTTCCGATGCTGATTGTACCAACGTCAAACCAAAAAAAAGGATCCGTAGTTACTTTAAAAGGTATTTTAATAGTTATAGACGATCATCATCATCATCATTGGTTTGGCGAGAAAGACTACAAAATGGTGACGCAGGCGATGTTCTGCTATTTAGTGGACTGTATTTTTTTTTGTTGGCGTTATACTAGGCTAGGGGATGTTTCGATCGGCGAGGGTTGGGTACAAGGTCAATGTATAAGCCGTTCGAGGATAGGGACACAGGACATACCTTTGATCAGCGAACGGCAGACGCCACGTGTCGAGGTTGGTGGCCGGTGGATGCACTGGAGCACAGACCTGGACCACCAGCGCGTGGTCTCTCACAGTTTTAACACTCCTGCGGTGATAGCTAGGTGACCGAAATGGAGATCTCCTCTAAGCGCGAATGAAAGCAGCCGTCTCTTTCAGACGTTGACAGTGCACTGGTTTGCGGTTGCAGCCGCAGCGCTAGTTGGCGTGCGGCGTTCTATATTGCAGTCTTCTTGAACGCGAGAAAGATATTGGAGGGGATAGGTAAAGGAAGTTAGTATAGCGCCAAACTACTTTTATCAAATATGAAAATATTACGACAGCGAAAAATGCATGTAACTCCTTTGGCGCGGCAAATTTAAAAGTCACCAACTGGCGCAACCAATCGTCATCATTATATTCTATACTAGCGGCCGCTCGCGGTTTTACCCGCGTGATTTCCGTTCCCGTGGGAATATCTGGATAAAAAGTATCCTACGTGTTATTCCAGGTTATAAACTATCTGTATGCCGAATTTCATCCAAATCCATTCAGTAGTTTTTACGTGAAAGAGTAACAAACATCCATCCATACTACAAACTTTCGCGTTTATAATATTAGTAGGATTCTCTAGTACTCTTAATGGTGGATACTGACCTAAACATTTTCCCGTAATGTAGCATGTAGGTATGTAATGTAGCATGTCGATCATTTGCAAGGTTAGTACAGATAGCGGAGCATCTTGCCACTGCTCAACCCTGTTATCGGTCAGTCAGTAATGACGTATCAAGCTCGCCACGAATACGTTATGGTTACGTTACAATGATACGCTCCGGTCTGTCGCCACCATGATAAATACTCCACAGCAGCCAAAGCTGTCACATGAAAATGTGATTGATATTTTTCTAAGCAATATACTTAAATAGATAGAAAATATATTTTTTGTAAAACCATAATGAAAGAGTATTTTTATTATTAAATAATTAAAAATAATTCTAAATAATATATTTTAGTTAATTAAAAATTTTGGCCTGCACTATTTCATATTTAAAACTATTATTATACTTTATTCGAACAAAATTATTTACTTTGGCTAAAGCGGTTGTTTTATGTCAGGATGTTTCTAAAAGTTTCTTAATGTGGATTTATAACATCCTGTCTTATTCTTATTTCTTCTTATTATTCATTTGTGTAGCTTGTTACTTCTGGTTCAATCGTAATATGACTTGTTCGATTTGCTGTGCAAAGAATGATTTTATCATAGGTAGTTATAGCATTTCTGCCTTAGGGGATAAGACTCATAACAATAAGTCTGTCATAGTTCCTAATTGATTAATAATAAGGAATGAAATGAATGTGTCTACGCTATACATGTAAGTGATACTCATAGTTAGTAGGTTTTTATGCAACATTTACGAATGATGTGTGTTTTATGAGGTTGTAATAATTTGGTTTTCATTTGTTCATTTTGCATAAACTGTAAACTAGCATGTAAAATGAAATAAATAAATAAATAAATTTGCATGTTTGTGATAATGGTTCCATTTATAACACGATATTTGGAAATGTAATGTTCACTCATTTACCTACAAAAAAATAAAGACGAAAAGTCTCTTGCGTTGTTTCTAAGAAATAGGAGGTTGTCAGTATGTTTTTAGTATCATCATCATCATCATCTCAGCCAAAGACGTCCACTGCTGGACAAAGGCCTCCCCCAAGGATATGAGAGGTATTTGCCGTAATCGCCACGCTGTTTTTAGTATAATAGGTATATAAGAATTTATTAGGCATCATCAAACAACAAGACCGTCGCAATATTTCCATAAAACATAAAAGTGTATGAATTTGGCAAATGGCGTCACGCAGTGACAAAACGAAGTACAGCTCTCATTCTATTTTTTACATTTTTATAGCTATTAAAAAATTAAGTGCCTATTTCTATTAACAAAGAGATATTAAAATAGCATCGTAAGTAGTTAATTGAATATGTATTTTGTCAATTATACATAGTGGTAAGACGTGCTGTTACTAAAATTGATGGGTGCAAGTTCGTTTCACCAGTCGATCGAGTTAAACCTTTCACAGTCAGAGTGATGTATATTCCGACCATATTTTGAACTTTATGTAATTGAGATAAGATTGAAAACCAATGAAATATTTAAACATGTTCTGTCTGTTAAAGGGTTAAAATTAACTACAATTAATATGTGAACGAAGCAGCTCCATCTAGCGATAAAGTCATGACACCAACTTGTCACTAGCAGCGCTGGCCCTTGATCGGGTTACTTATTTCGAAAGAAGCCATCTAAATTAATTTTTTTGCTTCTAATTGTTTTCGCATTTAGCATTTTGGCACCCCTTGCCACCGGGCGCCTAAAGCGACCGCTCCACTTGCCTTACTCTAGGGCCGACGCGGCGCTCTGTAGGCTTAGCCAAAGTAACATTAAGAAAACGATAGCGAAGTTCGAAAATAATAAAATGTATGGGATTGACATAAGCCGCGCTAAATCACGTGGTCAATCTTATGTCAATCCCATACATTTTATTCTTTTCGAACTTCGCTATCCTTTTCTTAATGTTACTTTGGCTACCGCCACCGGGCTATAGGTAGCTTTGACTTTGGCTTAGCGCTGCTTCGATTCCATATAAATTGTAGGTAAAGATACAGCACGCCCAAAGTAAAAGTATTATTAAATAGATATTTTTGTGTGTGCCTTACCTAACTTTTGATGAAACAGTGAAAATAAAAGCATGTTTTATAAAAAAAAGTTGTTTTGTTTTACCATTGATTAACAACAACAATAGTTGTAATAAGAACTAGCAGAATCTAGTCGAATTCAGAAGAACTCGAGTCTCCAATGTAGTTGAAATTGAAATCAAACTATCTTTCGATCAACTTCCCTTCCTCCCTCCCCCCTTCCTCCGTACCATCTTAGAGGATGACGCGGTGGTAAATGGAATGCATTTCTCAGTATTTTTTTATAATTAGAGCGGCAAATGACTCCACTTCATCAAAAATTGGAACCGGACTGAGCTTCAAAGTGTGATAGAAGCGTTTTTCTGTTAGCGACACCTATAAATCGCATCACGTACTATTTAGTCTCGAGGTACCGAGCGGATTGCTAAGTAGTTCACAAAGTGTTAATAGATGGCGCTATAAGTAGTGTTCCCGGGGCCTATAGGCTTTTAGGCTTAAATTTAAGCCTTTTGGTCCTTTTTATGGCTATGGTAGTATAGCAGGCCTTTAAAAGGCTACTCACTTTAAAAAACCTATAGGCCTAAATAGCCTTTTAGGCTTTTTTACGATTAGTCTTTTCAAGTAGTAGGCTTATTTTAAGGCTATAGCTAGTTTTGAGATTCTGACTTAGTATGAATTAAACAATATTTATATTTTTTATTAAACTTTAAATAACTCTAGGATTAGGTTTTTATAATGTTTTATTGTTTTATATTAAAATATTGTAAAAATCTAGTTTTAAGAAAGAAAATAAATATAGAGTATAATAATAAAAAAATAAAAAAATAAATTAAATTTTTTCTTAAGATATATACAACCTTATTTTTAGTTTATACGAAAACCGAAACACGAGTCAAATATCATTTCATTTAAAGAATCAGTACAAAAAAATTTAAAATAATATCTTGAAAACTCACGAAGTTACAAGCTTTTTGTGCTGTTCCGTTGTGTATTTTTAGTACTATAATTGAGATTTTGTAAATATTATTTAGTCAAAATGTAACATGGTACAAAAAATATTGAAATCGATTCTATTACTGATTCTGAACAAACAGTTTTCAGGTTTCGTATAAACTAAAAATAACATTGTATATTTAATAAATAGAATAATAATAATAATCTTTATTGAATAACATATTTTACAATATATCCAGAATACTAAACAAATTAATTAATTAGTTAAATTAATTGGTAAAAACAGATTTATACGTTTCGGACATGCAATACGTAGTAACAATTTATAGATAAAGACTAAACGAGATTTTAAATTCTGATATTTTTGAAATTACATAATTATCATATGCCTAATAATTATAATATGAAAAAGTGTTAAAAATTTGCATTAAATTATATACCTACTGTAAAATTATAATGTAAGTATTAATAGTGAGTCGAGGGCAAAGTTCTAGTGAATAGTAACTTAGGTTAGGTATCAGATGGGGCGAATGTCGAGCGCAGAGGTTTTGTCTACTCTTAAATATCCATCCGTAGTAACGTTATCCGTGATCACTGCGGCGCATTGCATGCATTATCATCGTCATCATTAGCCTAGGTACACTAGTCCACTGCTGGTCATAGGCTTCTCCAAGTGCACGCCAACGAGCACGATCCGCGGCTACTCATCCAGCTCTTGCCAGCCACCTTCCGAAGATCGTCACTCCACCTAGTCTTAGGGCGTCCTACATTACGTTTGCCGATACGCAGTCTCCACAACTGCTGTGCCGGAATATCAGATACACATGGTAAGAACTTCGTTACTTTTATTACTAACTAAATAATTACTTAATCTTTTCTGTGGTGGTGTGTATTCTTTATCATTTGCAGACTGGCACGTTGACCAATGCGCCATCGAGCTCCCATTCTTGAGAAGCTCTTTGCTAATAACTCCTGTACTTTCCTTTACGCGCCGCTATTATGATCTTGACCTGAGACCGCCATATGCAATCACCGAACCCGAAATATCTCCCATCCCACCTGCTATTCTGGTTAATCGTATTCATCATCTAATCTCCAGTTTACTTCATCGTACGTAACTTAGATTAGAGTAATTTGTTCTCTAATAAAGGTAATAAGTATGACCCGTTATAGTATAATGATAGACAGTATTGGCTCCATGTCCCATAAGCAAACTTCGTATTATTATCATATTAAACGACTATATGACTTATTAGGTATGGAACATATTTAACGTATGCATGAGCAGTTTATGTGTGAACGGTAGAATCCTGCTTTACTCACTGTCTTTGCATCTTAGCGAGAATCTGTATGGTATTGAAGCAGATCCTCGGCAGCAAGGCCGTTCATACCACGAGCTGTTCGGACCACGGTATGAATGGCATAAGGACTCTTTATGAATTGGGCGATAACAAACAATACTTTTGACATACCTACAAACTCTTGTTTTCATTTTACGTGTTCGAATAGCAAATACTTGCAAAAAGCACTCTGGACCCGTAGAGAGGAGTCAATTGAATAGTTAGGAGTAAGTAGGTATATAATTTTGATAAAAACAGTAAATTTTATCCATAATTTTATATAGGCATAAAAGCTTAATGTGAGTCCACAATCAGTAACATATTATACCTACTTATAACAATTTAGAAAACTAAGTATACCTACCTGGTGGTTTTACTGACACTTCGTCCACACTATGAAACATGATAAGTACATTTCAGTTCAGTTCGTTCAGTTTCGCGGTCATTTGGAAGGTAAAGCTAAATTAGCTTCGAAAAAGCTGGGTGTGCTCAATAGAGCGGGACAGTATTTCACGCCGACCCATCGCTTACAGCTTTACAAAGCACAGGTCAGGCCTCATATGGAATACTGTTCCCATCTTTGGGCTGGAGCGCCCCAGTACCAACTCCTCCCATTTGACCGCATTAAACGCAGAGCTGCTCGAATTGTCGACGACGTGGTAACCTCTGGTCGGCTCGATCCACTGGCCCTTCGGAGAGACGTTGCGTCTCTCTGTATATTTTATCGCTTTTATCATGGGGAGTGCTCTGAGGAATTGCTCGGTTTGATCCCTGCCGCTGATTTCCTTCACCGCACTACACGCAATCGACTGTCTTTCCATCCACACTATCTTGATGGATGGCGATCTACTACTGTGCGTTTCTCACGTAATTTTGTACCACGAACTACAGTGCTGTGGAACCAGCACTTAGCGGCGGTATTTCCGGACCAATACGACTTAGGGATCTTCAAGAAACGAGCCTATTCCTTCCTTAACCCATTTAGACCGACCAGACCTTTGTGTGTTGTTGTAAGTGAAACTTTAAAGGTACATCTATATAATAAAAATTTTTAGAGGTGTTATAACACCCTGTCGGACTAAGTGGGTTAAAGGCCGGCAACGCATCTGTGATTCCTTTGGTTTTGCGGGTGTCCATGGGCGGCGGTGATTTCTTTCCATCAGGTGACCCGCCTGCTCGTTTGCCTCCTTCTACTATATAAAAAAAAAAAAACATAACTATAAATAAAACTTGGGAAAATGGCGGGAAAGTGAAGAGTCATGTCTGCGGTTTTGATTTATTTTCTGAAATGTGTGTTATGTAGAATATTAATTGAAATAATGGCGGATTATTAACCGTTAAGTGTTCGTGAGTGTGCATGAGTGTTGGCAAATGAAACAAAACTCAAAACAGTGCAACGTCACTTTACAAATTGTCTCAGGAAGTCCGCGTGAGGTCTTAGTAAAGCCCCACATCTTTTGAGATATACAAGGGGTTGGGGGTTATAACATTTCTCACTTTTCATTTCTATTATCATTCATCATCATCATACATTAACACAAGGTATTGTCTATTTATACAACTTGTTAGAAAATGACTTTGACACTGGATAAATTTAATGTGCTAACCGCACGAAGCCATATCATGCCATATCTTAATTTAACATTACATACGAGTATTAACATTATGAGGAAACACTAAGGTCGACTGAATTGAAAATAGATATGTATGAAAAGTAGACAAAATCAACGTTTCGTAGTCCCCTGATTCCTCCTCCAAAACTGGACCGATTTAATTACTTTTTTCATTAAAAATTAAAGAAAGGCTTTGATGTAACTGCGAATTCATAGAAACCACTCGTAGCCACGCGTAGCTCAAGATCCGTAGCTCGTTTAGTTTGGAAACGCAGGCGTGCACATCGCCGCAGTGGATTGGTTCCGATCCGATCCGAACCCTTCGGAGACTCTGGAAGGGCACGGGGACGCGCACTTTTAAGTGTGCGATGCCGTACCCCTCTAGAAATCCTCTGAAGGTGTTTCGTTTCAACACGGCTTGAGGTACCCTTTACGTACCTCGCCGCCCCTAAAACAAGCCCGTTGAAGCTGGAAATGCCCCTCGGCAACCAGCAGTCTCTCTCCAAAAAAAAAAAAACCTTTATTACTTGGTACTTTTTCGATATTTTCTTTCTATTTTACATTTCAAAAAGTTCTTAATAACTCTTTTTTTAGAGATCTATTTTTTTACAAATGTTTTATTAGGACTTCTTGGCGGGAAAGTGAAGAGTCGTATCTGTGGTTTGGTTTTATTTTCTAAAATTTGTGATATGTCGAATATTAATGTGAATTAATAATGGTGAATTATTAACCGTTAAGTAATCGTAAGTGGACATGAGTGTTGGCAAATGAAAAAAAAACAGTGCCACGTCACTTTTCAAATTCTCTCAAGAAGTACGCCCGAGGACTTAGTAAAGCCCCACATCTTTACTGAGATACTCGAGGGGTTGGGGGGTATATTATTTCTCACTTCCCATTTCTATTATCATTCATCATCATTATGTACTGGAAGAAATTGTATATTAATGTATTACTTGTAGTAAAAATTACTTTGACACTGGCTAAATGTGCTAATCGCACGAAGCCATCAACTAAAGGGAAAAAAGGTTTGTATTAATTGGGTAGTTGACTGGTTAGTCAATAGAGAAACTTTTTAGCAACTGTTAAAACGATATTTATCGATAGAAATTGTAGGAATGAAAACTATGGCGTCATAATTTTTTTTCCGTCAATTGAGTGTTTATTAATAACTTAATAGGTTACAGAAATTCATGCTTAGGTTAAATAAAAAAAATGTTAATGTTAGGTACATTAACATTTTTTTTTAAAGAACTGTTACGTGATTTTGTTTATACGTTTAATTTGAACTATTTTCAATGCAAATGACTTCACTGCACCTGATGTTAAGGCGACACATTGGAAATTTACGCGGCGGGGATCTTGATTTTTCCCAACAATTACAAAACATAGAAAAGTGATATTTGATGACATGATTTTTCATTTAATTGACTTCATTTTGCTAGTTGTAGAAACACGATTTGTCAACTTTTATAACAGAGAAAAAAATATAAAAGTAACCTCTTTTAAAACATAAATTTGCATTTTACAGGCAAACCAGACCGATTTAAGCATCTAAATTTTCTTAGTAGATTAGTCTTAACACACACTTCCATTTGCTAGTTCATTTTTTTTAAATAACTTGTAGTTTTAATTTAAAGGAAAAAAAAAAGATTTTCTTATGGTACGGGGCGCAAACGTTCCGTATGAGATTAATTGTTTAGCGGTGCGTTGCCGTAAGTGGAAATGGAGTCCACACAACTGGTGCAGCGTGAAAACACCGCAGCATCAGTCACCCTCACCCTGTCTGCTGAAATTAGACATTGCATTATGTACCTAATTGCAACAAGTTAATTTGGTCTACATTACATATTAGTCTAGGTATACCAGGGTTTCCCTAACTATGGGTCGCGAGCGAATATTGAGTGGGCCCTGCCTGTAGAACGACCACTTGGTGTGTTTTTATTTGAAAACTTTGTTTGACGACTTTTTTGACTTTTTTGACGACTTTCTTGGTCAAGTGGTTTGTACACCGGTTTTCATGGTGTCGCCGTCTCTGAGGTCCCGGGTTCGATCCCCGGTCGGGTCAATTTAGAAATTATTGTTTTTCAAAATTTTCTCGGGTCTAGGTGTTTTCTATGTATAATAATTATGTATTTAAGTATTTTAAGTATGGTTGTCCGTTGTCTAGTAACCATATAACGAGTTTCATAACGAAGCTTCTCTTGGGCTAGATAATTGGTGTGAGTGTAGGAAAGTTTATTTAGTTTATTTGTTTATTTTATATATAAAAAGTCATTTAATCATATTGGTAGCGGTTAAATTTTCTAGAAGTGGGTCCCGAGTTTGTAAACTTGTATTTGATGGGTTGGGTTGAACCCAGACAACTTTGGGAACCTCTGGTCTATACTACTATTAAAGAGGGAATGTTTGTGACTTTGTTTGTTTGTTTGTTTGGAGGGTAATCTCTGGAACTACTGGTCCTATTCCAAAAATTATTTCACTGATATAATGCCTATAGTATACAGGATGTCTCATTTAAATCGGTCAGTATGGGAAAGTCTGTTACTATAAGACATACGAAGATCTGTTCTTAGGAACCATGTCACCGACTTTAATAAGAAGAAAAACTGCATTCATACATTTAAAAAAAACCTGTACTCAGCTCGGGAATCGAATCCGGATGTTTTGAAAAAAATAAACTTACAATTTCTATTTAGATATCGATTGTGTAGGTCTTAAGCAGTAAATGGCTCTATGAAACATGATGTCTAAAATGAATAAAATGCATTGTTTTCACATACTTTAACTTATTTTAGTAGGTGTTCGAAGTGACCACCGTTACATTCAACCAGTTCAGGCATGTAAAATTATCTCTATGGTTGTTTGTACCTCTTTGCTGGTTTTATAATTGTAAGATCGTTACCTAAACGTGTTGAACATTGTATTGAAAAAAACGATGGTCACTTCGAACACCTACTAAAATAAATGAATGTGAAAACAATACATTTTATTAATTTTAGATAACATGTTTAATAGAGCCATTTACTGTTAACTGTTACCTACACAATCGATATCTAAATAGAAATAGTGTAAGTTTATTTTTTTCTAAACAACCGGGTTCTATTCTCGAGCTGAGTACAGGTTTTTTTTAAATGCATAAATGCAGTTTTTCTTCTTATTAAAATCGATGACATGGTTCCTAAGAACAGATCTTCGTATGTCTTATAGTTACATACTGACCCATACTGACCAATTTAAATGAGACACCTTGTATATTTATTTATTTATTTATTTTGAAAAGGACAGCTAACAAAACATACACTTCATGAGTAAAATTAATCATACATTAACCTCTAAAGCTGAGTGCTGTCTCAATTATAATAATATATAATTCCTTGCGAGTACCATATGCTAGATTTTAGTTTGATTAAAAAAGTTTATTTTTAAAATCTCAAATCCACGCGGACAAAGTCGCTGGCACAGTGCTAGTTGGTTCTAAAGCTATCCTTGTTAGTCCTCACCTGTCAGCGCTATTCAATGCGTATGACATAAGGATAATTGGTCAATAACATCATGTGGAATGATATTGATGACTCTTTGAACAAAATTGATGAGTTTGATACGAATAGTCGTTAAATATATTGGTCAGGGTAGTGAGAACATGTCGTGAGATGTATTTGTGGATAAATAAGTATTACTTATAGATTCGATTATAAGTTGTAAGGTCCTTTGAAAAAAATCCTTGTTTTTCAGAGATCGTATAGTTTTTTAAATACATTTTATAGCGTGTATGTTGGAAATGTATTATTTGATGGTGGTGTACTATATTTTTTTAACAGAAGAAAAATAAGAAAAAAAAATCATTTATGTGGCAAATGGACCTACCTTTTATTTTAAAAATTAAGGTTGAATTTATAGCTATCATGCTGCTTTTAAAACTTAGATTTACAACATGAAATGTTAACGTTAACATAGTTTCAGCTTAGCTTCATTTATTGGACAAAACTCTACTTCCTAACGTTTTTAATCGACTTCAAAAAAGAGGAGGTTTCTCAATTCGACCGTACCTATATATTTTTTAAGTGTGTTCGCCGTTTATGAACCGATTTTGATTATTCTTTTTTGTTGGAAAGGAGATATCCCAAGGATGGTACCATGATAAGGAAACCAGGATCTGATGACGACATCCTAGGGAAATCGAGAGGAACATTTCGTTTATGAACCGATTTTGATGATTCTTTTTTTGTTGGAAAGGAGATATTCTAAGGGTGGTACCATGATAAGGAAACCAGGATCTGATGATGGCATCCCAGAGAAATCTAGGGGAATCTTCGAAAATCGTAGTGACAACTATGTAGTGCGTTTGTTAATTTTTTCATTAAGTATTTTAAAGCACTAATATTTAATGAAGGTCTGGAGTCGATTTAATGATGGAGCCGAAAGACAGTCGAGGGAACTTCTCAACGATTTACAGCAATTACCTGGTGTTTGGGCTTGATTAATTTGTATTGATGAGAACTTTACACCTAGATGGGTTGTGACTGTCATTAGGGGTCTGATGATGAAGACGAAGGACAGTCAAGGGAACTCCTCAACGTTTTACAGTAGCTACCTCGTGTTTGGACTTAATTCATTTCTATTGATGAGAACTTTGCATCCATATGGGTTATAAGTGCCATTACAGGTCTAATGATGGAGACCATAGACAGTCGAGGGAATCCGAGAAGCATCCTTGTTAGGCTGGTCTACCCATCACTAAAAATCGAAAATGTTTTGAAGTCGGTGCCGTATCTGTGATCTTTATGCCGTGCGCGGTCTCCGAATACTTAGAAGATAATTACCATAGGACAATTCAATTCAATGATAATTACTTACTAATTTTAGCTTGAGGTGTGAGAAAGATTGTTAATAGGTACCTATACCTAGTTATTGTTTTACTTAGCACCGACTTCAAAATTATAAAATACTTATTTACCTAATCATTCCTGAATAACTAAATCAAAATACGAATTACTTTGTGCTACGTAAATTAATTTTTAACTTTTTTTAACCGACTTCAAAAAAAGGAGGAGGTTATCAATTCGACTGTATTTTTTTTTTTAGTTTTTTAGTTTCCTGTTTGAAGTCCGTTATTTTTGTAACTTTTTTTAAAATGTTTTTAAACATCTACTGAATTATTATGTTGTGTATAGATACTATTATTACTTATAAGTATGTAGATGATTTTTTTTATAATTCTTTGATTGTGTATTAACGATTTTTGCTGTTAAAGTATTACCTACCTACTTATACCTATCTACCTACTGTGAAATTCATAGTTAAATAGTAAAACATTAATGAAACCTACGAAGTTGTATAATCAATACATTTATTTGCAAAAGACATGGAGGTAATCACCTTCCTATATTTTCAATCTAACTATAATAACAATATTTCTAAATCCAAAAAGTTTGCTCTACATTACGCACCTACTGTATTAAGGGTGCGCCGACAAAAAAATGCCAAAAATGCGGTTACGGTTAAGTAGATATAGGTAATTGAAAATACTATCGTATTAAATGATCAAAATATATATTTAGTATCATAGGGAACGTGTTTACAATTTGTCAGAACCATAAATTCATAACACGCTATAGTTTTTTCTACAATATCATTTAAAGTTGGGCAAAAATCATGAAAACGAGTGGCGGCGTTTAGTGAATTTCTTATAGTTTATCTAAATTATTGTACCTCTGATTTTGTCTAAACAATCATCAATGGATAAACAACAAATTGCTAGACTACATTTTCGATTCATCAAGTGGTTATTTAAATAATTATTTTTTATTAAGCACCTTAAATTCCCCATACAAAATTAGTATGGCCGCGCGGCATCAAATAAATATGGACGACGACATTTCAAATAAAACATATGACACTTGTCACTAATGGACGGCGCACCCTTAAGTATTTATCTATCTAGCTATCTTCAACTGTCCACAACAAAAGCAATAAAATGTCATCTCTACTAAAAAAGAAGAAAAAAGTTCAAAGCGGTACACACGCGTGCCACGCAACTCGTAAAAGCAATTATCTACCCGCGAACGCCAATTCTAACTACACAGCGGCCTTATCACGGCCATAAAGAGAACGAGAAGTGTGTCTCGAAGGCTGCACGGACCAGCGCACGCCCCCACAACATCCTCGCACGGTACCATAAAACAAGACAGCCCAGCCTAGAGACGCAACCGAAAAATCCAGGCTCTATAATTATCTGCAGCTACCACCCGATCTACCGGCAAGCCAATTTAAATTTACTGCGAACACCGCACGTGTCCCACAAAATGAAATCCCACTACCGCACAGAAACACGCACGGAGAGAAAAAAAAAAGAAAATTAAGAAAAAAATAAACGTTCTGGCGCCACCCACTCGCGCGCTAGTGGCTGCTCACTGAAGCCACGCCCGTTCACGAGCGCTACTCTTTGCATCTCTTTCGCACTCTTGTGTCACTACTACAGCGGTCCTTGTCTAACGCGCGCTGCCGTGAGAAAAGCGCCGCGTTTTCGGTCAGTACGCGTTCAGTGTCCGCGCGTGTCGGAGGTGTCGCGACGCGAGCCGTGTGTGTTCAAGTGAAGTGCCGTGTAGGGTGCCGAAGTGGCGGGTTTCCTTGCCGCAGGACGGGGGGCCCATGCCCCCTTCCACCAGCACCACATTGGTAAAAGTTAGTGTCCCGTGATACCAGACTTAAGGCTAAGCTTCCGTGGAACTGTGAATGTGTTTGACTATGCGGACCTATGGAGGTTATTTGTTGTTTTTATGTTTTTTGTTTATTTCTTATTATCGGTTGTCACTTGATAACTTTTTTCTTTTACTTATTTTAACATGAAGGGGATACGAAAAGAGGATGGTTGCAATTTTTCTAAAACTGAATTCATGTTAAGTCTTTGCATGCATTGTTAACAGATTAATTTCAATGTCTTACAAACATCTTAAAAAACAGTTACATGTAAACATAGTACACTACTAACTAAAAAGTACCCGTAAGTAGGTACCGTTAAAGCTTCAGCGGTTTTAAAGAAAAATCATCTAAAAAAAGAACCTATACGGTTTGCACATAATAAAAAGGACTGAAAAACTATAAGAGAAGCTGCAAAGGTTCAAGAATTAACGGAAAAATAACACATTTCCACTTCTAACAATTATATTCAAATAAATACGTAGGTACTACCGCTAAGATAGGCCTAAGGTAACAATTGTACCTAATGTAAAATCGATGTTTTACATCGATTGACAATGTAAAAGATAGTAACAGAAATTGTCAAAAAAAAATTAAACCAACACAACCTTTTATTGGGTTATTCCCATGCCTCCAAATTTCATCGTTTAAAAAAAATTACAAACAGAACACTGTTAGTAGATAAGTAAGTAGGTAACAAGCAGACACAAATGGATTGCAAAAAAAGAAATACTTATATCACCCAATCTTAATAAATTATATTGAGAGGAAATATATATATATTAATAGCGTAAGCCGATTTTTGTCCCAGTGATTATGCGATAGCTGCACATAAAAAATCAGTTATGGTCTCATTTTGAAGAGCTCCAGCCGTAGATGTATAGAAAAATAAAGAAAGCTGTCATAGGTTTCGAAATTCCTAAAAAATCTGTTGAATAAACACGAAGTTTTGCGGGCGACCCACTAGTATTGTTTATTAATTTAACTTTTAAGAAAAATTACTTTGGCCCTGGCTAAATATGCTTATTGCACAAAGCTGTCAACTAAAGCAAAAAATAATAATATTTTTATACCATTCGTCTTTTCTTGGCTCATTTAGGGAAAGAAAAAGCATCTAACTCATACAGCCCAGGATTTACTTAATCTTCTTAATTTCATGATGAGATGATGTTAGGTGATGGTTGATGGATGCTATAAAATGTCATTCCTCTCAATCACTTTAAGTTTCGCAGAGTTTTTCAGTTAAAGGTATTGTGTAGTACGAGTAGCTTACTTATTCTTTTTAATTAGATTTACCAACACTTAAAAAAATGCAGAATAGCACATCCGGCAAAAAATATTCCTAAATAAAGATTATTACCAGCTTTCATTAAGAAAATTATAAGTGACTTCACTTTCCCGCCAAAAACTAATGAAGTTTCTAAAGAAATACAATTTTCTAATTTTTCCTACACTTTGAATGCAATCCTACGCATCGCAATCTATACTTATTTAAAAACGTATTTAATAGTCGATTACAAATGAGCATTAGGTACCTATCTATATTCTTTATTCCCCGTAATACTAAACAAAGTGTAAGCGTGGAGTAGTTACTCCGTGTTTTGTTCCCGTCATGTAAACTGCATTTCATATTAGAGTAAAAGAGACAAAACACGGAGTAACTACTCCAAGCTTACACTTTGTTTATTAATAAGCCTCTAGCAGTATATGAAACTAGAAGTATGATAATTTAATTTAATAACATAATATACCTACTTCAATGGCTTTCTATCTACTTCAAAACCTTAATCCAAGGTGGTAATCTTAAGATAATAACAAAGGGACAAACAAAAGATACAAAAGCTGAATAAACAGGTAACTTTCTTTCATAAAATAGTTTCTTTTGCTTTAATGTTTTCATATTTTATAATCTTCACAACAACGGTTATTTAAATTAACAAAAGCTGTTTAACAGGTGCGTCCTGTAGGCGCGTGCTTAAATCAGTAATCAGTAGGTAAGGATTTAAAGTTTTGAATATTAAAAAAAAACCAAACAATTGCTACAAAAAGATTTTAAATGATTTTAACTGTTTTTATGGAGTATTGATTATGTACTCTTGTACCTAATATATTTAGTCATTTACTTTGATATCAAACTAATAATTAACTTGTTGTCAGGTTTGGTCAACATTAATAGTGCCTATCAGTTTTCTAATTTCAAGTTTATTAAACTAGGAAATTTCAAAATTACTCTATCATCTATTTGTATGATAAATTGTGATAAAAAATGACAATAGAGTGCGCATTTTTTAAATTTAAATCGGAAAAGAAAATGCTTTAATAGCTAAGTTTTTGCCGTTTCTTTTTAGTACGAGCTATCCTGCCGCCTGTATAGCTGCGTAGTGATGATGACGTAAAAACTTTCCTACGAGCTTTCAACTTTAACTGAATAGATAAATATATAATAGATTTGATAAATACGAGTACTAAACTAAACGAGGTAGCCAAAGCAAAGTATTTTTAAAGGTTTCTCTAATGTTTTTCATGCTTTGAATTTGTTTAGCTGTTGATGTTTAGTGCATATTAAAATAAATGTTTTAAATGGCAAACTATTCACATTTTATACCTATGTATATTATATATTTTAACAATTTCATTTAAACACGTGCTTCACCAGCATAATAAAAGGATAAAATAAAGAAAAGTGTAGCACCTTAATTACCTACAATCAATTCTATTGTTTTTAACATTTACTATTTCATTTATGAGGAAAAAATATCACTGGAATGTAAACCTTCTTTCAGTTAAACGGAAAAAATAATAAACATAACAAAACTTTTTAGTGAAGATAAAATATTGCGAAGTTTTTTTTCTTTTAAAACATCAACAAGGAATTAAGTCAATGTGCCTATTACAAGTTCTATCATTATAAAAAGTGTCTTTATTACAACATTTTCTAGTACATGTTGCCGACAATGTATGCGTCTGTGGTGAGTTAATAAGCTAGACGCCTACCGCCGGTTATTAGACGGCCCTGATCGTAACTTTAAACAGTTTTAGCGGTCTACTATAATTGAACGGCAAACATACACGAGTTTTTGTTTTAAAATGTATTTTTAATAACACTGTCTCGACCGCATTGTGGGTATATGTGACGAATGCTATGAGAATCTTTGGAATTTTGTTATCATGTACCACTGCTCGACAGGAAGTAGTGATTGACATTTTTTCTTTTAATTGGAACAGCTAATTACTACACAATAACAACACCTAAAGTAGCAGGAAAAAACATGTAGTACGCTATCCACATCTTGCTGAATTAATGATATATCTAATGCAGTGAGATGCTAAGCAACCAGCACCGAATGTTACACATAAGTAAGCATGATATTTAAAAAAATCTAAAGGTAACTACGGACAGGTTTACAAATGCGTGTTAAAACATAACAGACCTTACAAACAAAGTATTCGTTTTACAAGACATTCCTTTACTCATTCAAAAATAACTGGTTTTAATCTTTAGCAAAACTTAAACACAGACCTCTTGCTTCCTAGCTGACATCCCGTAAACTTTCAATGAAAATCTATGTTATATTTTGACGATGAAAATTGTGTCCAACACTCGAAGTGTTGAACAATAGTGCTACTACCCTATGTCATCATCATCATCAGCTCATTTTATGTCCCCTCTGCTCGGGCACGAGCCTTCCCTACGGATGGATAGGGAGAACGGGCCATAAACCACCACGCGGGCCCAGTGCGGATTGGTGGTTATTACGACTGCTAATGCAGCCAGGACCAACGGTTTTATGTGCCTTCCGAAATACGGAGGAGCTCGAGATGATACATTTTTGGTCACCCATCCAATGACCGGCCTTGGCGAAAGTTGCTTAACCTCAGCACTTGCAGGCCGGGCGCGTTAACCTTAATAAGCTTCGAATAGTTATTCCGTTTTTGTCTCTTTTACTCAAATTTGAAATGACGATGACAGAAACAAAACACGGAATAACTATATTCTTTGTTTATTTGTAAGGCACATAATGTAGATACTAAACATATATTTGTTAAGAATCGGCCACTGAATCAATTTCAGCCATTTTTTAAATAATATTGTGGTACCAGTGTTGAACACCAATAAATTTGTATCGTCAAAAAATTACATAGAATTTTGTAGATTTTTACTGAATGATAGAGGAAGCAGTTTCTCTGTATCAAATAATTGCTAGTCTTTCTATTTCACAGTAACCTTATATCCTTTATCTCCCCTGTACGTAAAAAGCCGAAGAAGGAAGGTCGCTTGTAATCCTCAATCACTTAGAGCTGGCTATCTTATCTCCAACTGTCGGTACACAATGCTACTTGTGCTACTACTGATTTTACTACGAAATACAGTAGCCTGATTAAGGGTGCGCCGACCAAAAAATGCAAAAAAATGCAGTTACGGTTAAGTAATATAATTGAAAATACTATCGTATTAAATGAACAAAATATATATTTAGTATCATATGGAACGTGTTTACAATTTGTTAGAACCATAATGTCATAACACGCTATAGTTTTTTCTACAATATCATAGATAGATTAGATTAGATTAGATTTCTTATAGTTTATCTAAATTATTGTACCTCTGATTTTGTCTAAACAATCATCAATGGATAAACTGCAAATTGCTAGACTACATTTTTGATTCATCAAGTGGTTATTTAAATAATTATTTTTTATTAAGCACCTTAAATTCCCCATACAAAATTAGTATGGCCGCGCGGCATCAAATAAATATGGACGACGACATTTCAAATAAAACATATGACACTTGTCACTTACGGACGGCGCACTCTTAAGAAGTTCCATATGTCAGCCTATATTTATTTATTTTAGGAAGTTATTTACCTATCTAGTCTAATTACCGAGTCTGGTTGATTGGAAGTTTCTGTTTTTAAGTTTTTTCATTATATTTGTAATTTTTCTGAGTTATTTTTTTAACCCTATTCTTGGCATAGTGGATTATTTGAGACACTTAACTTACAAAAAATTTCAAGTAGTGAAAAAAGAACACATTTTATACAAAAAATATATATAATACCACAAAAAAATCACTGTTAAGTATAGGGTTAAACTAGTACTTTTTCTTATTTTTTTTTTATTAATTATTTAAGTTTTTTGGTGCAGTAAAGTAGGTTTTCTCTGCTTTAGTGCATAAAATTATTTTATTCAACTTTTATTCTCGCCTTTTTTATTGACAACAATTATTTGATTGGAAGTTTCAGTAGGTAGGTTGTTTGTAAGTTATTTCTTTATAATAGGTCCTTACCTATGAAATTGGAGTTTTGTATGAAGATTTTTTATAATATTTTATTTTTTATACTAACGTTCTTTTAAATTTTTCATAGCATCTATTTATTTTAACACTATAAAAATTGTAGAGTGTAGTGTGTTTGTTTCACTAGCTAAATATAGCAGACTAAAAAGAAAAAAAAATCAAATCAAAGAAAAGGACAATTCCGCGAACAAAAAAGTTAGTCAATTTAAAAAAAAAAGGGCGATAAAGACACAAAATTAATAATCATTCTAATTAAAAGTGTATAATAATATTAACAACCGGTATTGACTTTTAGAAGTAATACACCTATTAACTTTTTCTGCAACAAGTCAATTCATCTTTTCTTTGGTCATTCGTTGTTAAAACCTTTTTTTTAATAGGAATCTAGTTAAATAGGTGATTTACAAAACGCTTAAAAATTAAACTGTGAGTTAGGTACTTAGTTCTTTGTTAACTAGTTCTGAAAATATTTTTGCCGAACGCCTTGTTAAGCTGCCGAATTCTTTTCGGTCAATGTTAAGTGACAAAATGTTCAACTAGAAACAGGATTAACTATCCACAGCTCACTTTGAGTAGGATTAAGATCGAAGGAAGGATTAAAATAACGTTTTTGTATGCATTAGTACCACTTGCTTTTTTTGTTTGTTTTTGAGGTTTTTTGTTACTGAATACTGTTTTGTGCTTTACGTGGTTTTTACTTCGTACGGACTTTTACGCGACTGATCACAGGATTCTTTTGTGATCATACCTAAATACTGATCTGAAGTTTGGTACTTAACTATCTAATTAGGATCGAGAAGGGTTTAATCACTAGAAATTGGAGTCAGCAACTGCTTTGTGACTTTAGCGACAAATGAATGCTGACTCATCATCAGCTCATTATATGTCCCCACTATATGGCACCACTATGGATGGATAGGGAGAACGGGCCATAAACCACCACGCGAACCCAGAGCGGATTGATGGTTGTTAACGACTGCTAATGCAGCCAGGACCAACGGGTTAACGTGCCTTTCGAAGCACGGAGGAGCTCGAGATGATACATTTTTGGTCACCCATCCGATGACCTACCTTTGCGAAAGTTGCTTAACTTCAGCAATCGCACATCGAGCGCGTTAACCACTGCGCCATCGAGCTCCTCGAATACTGACTACACTGGGTCGAACACTGGGCCTAAAGTGTTTTAAACTGTATAACTTGGTAACGGCATATAATTTTGTAAATGTCGTTACATATTATATTAAAGCTATAGAGTTTCTTGCGCCCATTCTTCCCCACAGCTAAAATATAGACGTCCTGAATGGGTAGTAGGTAAAAAAAAATTTTGGACGATTCAAAAGCACTTTTCTAAAGTTTTATTTGATTAAAAATATTTGACTTTGACTTTCACTTTGACTTTGACTTTGACAACTGGTGCCACTACGATAAGTACTTACTTACATAGTGTAAGAAGAGATTGAAATTTAATAAATTTTGTTTATATTTGCTCCGTGCTTCGGAAGGCACGTAAAGCCGTTGGTCCCGGCTGCATTAGCAGTCGTTAACAATCATTAATCCCCACTAGGCCCGCGTAGTGGTTGCTAGCCCGTTCTCCCTATCCATCCATAGGGAAGGCTCATGCCCCAGCAGTGGGCATATAAGAATGAGCTGGTGATCGATGATGATGGCTTATAGGTATCATCGGCCGTATAGTATGCGTATAGCTACGTCAAAGAACTTTCAAGAAAAAAACTTATTTATACTGCGTTTAATAAGTTTTTAAATACTCATAAGTAAATTAAAAAGTGATAAGTACGAGTAATGATAAATCCTACTAATATTATAAACGCGAAAGTTTGTAAGTATAGATGGATGTTTGTTACTCTTTCACGTAAAAACTACTGAATGGATTTGGATAAAATTCGGCATACAGATAGTTTATTACCTGGATTAACACATAGAAAAGTTTTTATCCCGATATTTCCACGGGAACGGGAACCAGGCGGGTGAAACCGCGAGCGGCCGCTAGTAGGAGATAAAGATAAAAAATATGCAAATAATTGTGTGAGGAAAATAACTTTTTAAACAAAGCTTTATAAAACTTCATAGCATTTACTTTATAGTCCAAAAGTTGGTGTGCATGTTCGCTTGCACCCATCAGTTGCGTTTTAGACCAGTTGCTACTTAGACCAGTTGCGATTTAGATCAGTAGACCAGTTGCGTTTTAGGCCAACTGATACTTACTCGTTTCTCCTGCATGTGCATACTTTTTGCGGGCCGGAGGGCGGTGCATGCGTGCTGCATCCAAGCTGGATAACGAGTGAGTTAGCGGAGTTAACACTTCATATTATTTAAATTGCATTTATTTTATTTATATTGTCTAGAATATTTATTTATAATTTTTTTTTTGTTAAGTATAATATTCTCTACTTTTGTTATCACCCAGAATTATACCTAAGTAATGTCATTTCTGCACCACCCTATAGCTGCCTGGTAGAAAATGCCTCAGGCATGAATTTCGCCATATGATATTTTGTTGTTTGGAAAGTTTAAAAAATAATTAAAGAAATATTTTTTTAAGATTGTTTACATAAAGATTTTTGTGATTAAAGTGACAATGTCAACAAACTTAATAATAATAATAAAATTCATTTATTCAGATAAATCAATCCAATTTTGTTAATAACAATAGATAAGTACTTAAAATTATGTTTTTGATCATCAACCAATTATATCATAAATTTATTTTAGATAGCTTCGTGCATAGAAAATATATTGTCATCGTTCAGATCACTATACAATCAAATATGAGCAATAGTTATATTAAATCGAAAAGAAAAAAGACTACCGAAAAAATACTCAGTAAGCGTTACTTGGCAAACATTTAAAAAAATATTTTTTCAAAATTAATTAATTAACACAACAAAAAGAAACATAACCTAACTTAACTTAAAAAAAAAACAGAGAAAAATAAATAGCAAATTAAAAACTAAATACCTACAAATAAAAGATGTCCTCCAACTGTGGGCTCATGGGAACGGTCCCAAGAATGCTGGAAACATTGCCCCTCTGAATTGCCAAGCTAATACGCTGGCAGAGGTAGTTGCCAGCCTTCTTGTCACCGGAGGAAAATATATTATATTATGTTGATATGTTGCAGTAGCAATGAACTTGATTGAATATCGGACAATAATTTGCACACAATGTGTTGTTTACAATAAAATTTGAATATTTACTCATACGGCAGTGTTTTAAGGAACATCACAACTGAAAGTTTATTTAATATTAATAATATATATAATGTCTACATTAGAATTCGAAATTTGCAATCTCAAATTAAGATTTGGAGATGGACATCTTGAAAAATATATTTAACATTTTAATTCAACTGAAAACAATAGAATTACCTTCCGGATCATTTTTGTCCATAAAAGCAGATAGGGACAGCATTAACTAGGTTTAACTTTGGATATATAAAGAACATAATACATCAAAATCATATCCAGAAGTTATGTTCGAAAACCAATCAAAAATATTTTTTTTGTCAAACTTTCAAGTTATTTTAATCTTACAGATATCCTAATAAATAAATTACGTGGAACGGAACGTAATTTCGATAACCAATCATCGTGCAGTGACCTCTTGATCCCCGATCAGAGTTTGACAACTAAACCTACTGAAAGAAGTGAACGTTGCGAATTTATAATTAAGTATCGGCCCGCCCGCGTTTACGTCCGCGACAACTTTACCAGGCGCACAATAAATCACCAAAGTATCATTGCAATTATATGAATAAGTAAAAAAAAAACAAAATTCAAAATTCAAAATAATTTATTCAGTTTAGGCTACAAATAGCTCTTATGAACGTCATTATGCCATCGGTTCGTAAGTTAGATAGACTTACTCTGGGCGGGAGATCTTGTACTGAGAAGAACCGGCAAGAAACTCAGCATGTGTCCAGCTCTTTTTACCCGACTGCGTCATGAGGAGGGCTATCTTCCTTACAGTGTCATAAATATTGGAAAATGCCCTATCATAAAAGGACACTTTCCATCACAAATAAAAACACAAAATATAAAGGACAATCGCAACATGAAATGGTATAAAGCGTACGGTGCAATTAAAAATACTTGAATTTTAATAGACGTATAGTAGTGGCACCTGTCTTCGACACAGCAGTGGCGGTAGCCAAAGTAACATTAACAAAACGATAGCGAAGTTCGAAAATAATAAAATTTATGGGATTGACATAAGATTGGCCACGTGATTTAGCGCGGCTTATGTCAATCCCATACATTTTATTCTTTTCGAACTTCGCTATCGTTTTCTTAATGTTACTTTGGCTAAGCCTACTGTTGACTTTACCAAAACTTAATATAGAATTTAATTGAAATTTTACTAGATTGTCAGCTAGGGAGTAGAGGGTCTATAATCAAGGGAGATAAGTTATTTCTTATTCTTCTTCTTGTTGTAAATGACAGATGACGCAGTAACGCACAGAGTTTGTCTATAACGCAAACTTTTGAAAGAAAACCACTAGATCATTGGTTCCCAAAGTGGTCCAGGGTCCACGGTAGACTCGACTGGGGTCTACGTTGTTGGCGTGGCAAAAAATGGGGGTTCACAATTTATCTCGTTTCGATAGTGAAGAACTAAAATGTTAGCTTGACTTCACTTATCAATGTAGGCAGATAATATTTTAAGAAGCTCTGCGACTGTTACTTGTAAAAACTTGCATATTCGATATTCAGTACGAGACTTGCAAAGCGCCGCCGCTTCGTCATATCTTGCCGAAAAAAGTTTTAGTGTCGTTAAAAACTTTAAAAAAAAGGAGCAGATTGAATATCACAGGACGGAGAGATTTGCGGTTATTCCTAACAAAACTGAAGCCAAATATTGATAATTTGCTGTCAATCCATCAAGTACACATGGCGGCAGATCAACCTACCCAAAACTGTCAAATTTCTACATTCAATTTTGAACTTTATCGTTTAGTTATAAGGATCAATATACATTGGAGAAATTTGACAGATTTGGGTAGGTTGATCTGCCGCCGACTGCATCCCTCCCTTTTTTTTTGGAGAGAGATTGCTGATTGCCTTTAACGGCATTTTCAGCGTCACTGGGGTTTTTGGGGGCGGCGAGGTACGTATAGGGTACCTCAAGCCGTAATGAAACGAATCACCTTCGGAGGATTTCTAGAGGGAACGGCATCGCACACTTAAAAAGTGCGCGTCCCCGTGCCCTACCAGAGTCTCCCAAGGGTTCGGATCGGATCGACATCCCTCCCATTAAAATTATGACTATTTTGTGTTTGTCATTGTAGAGGTTACTTTACTTTATTAATGTTTAATTTTAATTACATAACATTATATATTTGAATAAATACAACACAAGAAAATTTACTATTTTTATTTTTATTTTTACCACTCCTAATGGGGAGTTTTTTAAATAAAATAAGTGAGAATTTATTTATTTATTTATTTTATTGAATTGATTTGTGTATTGTGCTGTGAGTATACGTCAAATGAATAAAGTTGGCTGGATTCACTTTTTTGATTGGCCAACTTTACTTTTTTGACATTCACTCACAGCACAATGAACTAATTAACCAATAAATTCTCACTTTTTTAAATCTGTTAATAAATTCATGGTTGAAACTCAGCCGCAACGCTCCATAGTTAGATCTATTTATCTATCTTCACATTATTTTTCTTTTTTTTTTTTTTTGGAGAGAGACTGCTGGTTGCCGAGGGGCATTTCCAGCTTCACCGGGCTTGTTTTAGGGGCGGCGAGGTACGTAAAGGGTACCTCAAGCCGTGTTGAAACGAAACACCTTCAGAGGATTTCTAGAGGGGTACGGCATCGCACACTTAAAAGTGCGCGTCCCCGTGCCCTTCCAGAGTCTCCGAAGGGTTCGGATCGGATCGGGTCACATTATTTGTCGAGTTTAGGGAATATGATACAAATGTAGGGGGTCCACCGCAACCAGCAAAATTTTGAAAGTGGTCTATGAAAAAAAAGTCTGGGAACCTCTGCACTAGACAATAAAGGCGGTTAAAAGTAATCAGTTTTATTAAGAATTATGTTTAATGTCCATAACTTCTAAATCAGTCTCTAAAAGAGACACCAACTGTCGGTTCAACGCTTTTACTCCAAAATCCACAGCTCTAAACGCCGTGACAGACAGGACAGCGAGCAACTTAAAAAAAAATCACACGCACCATTGCATGCCCATAACCGCAGTAAATCGCCGTCACAGACCGATCGCCGAGCGGCCCGGCTGAAACGGCGCGTCCAATCGGACATTCTGATTTGAATATGGAATAATAAACTTAAACCACCGCAGCGACCTTCATAAATCCAACCAATAAATGTCATAAGCTCAAAAAGCGCGCGCGGCGAACAAAAAACGCAACGGATTGTTAAAAAGGTTTCAGTTGACATACGATTCCTTATTTAAAAAAGCGCGCGCGTGTGAACGCGAACGGTGTCAAAATTTTGCGGCCAGTAAAAAAATGAAAATAAATGACGTATAAATCTGTTGGTTGGTTGGAATGCATACTTTTTTGTTTGAATTATGGCAATTTGTTTATGATCGCATTTTTTGTATTTGAGTCACGAATTCAATCTACTATTCAAAAACGTGTATACAATCGTGGTCTGGGCGGCCTGATTTTCGACTATTTATGGGGAAAACGTCTTAATTAGGCTAGATTGAGATCAATGAAATTATAACAGTACCTAAACGTACTTAACATGCATACAAAACAACCGCAAAAAATATTCGAAATTTTGTAGTTCCAATTCCGAAAGAGCGGGGCGGCCGGCATGGCGGTAGCACTGTTATACACATTTTTAATTTCAACTAAAATATTAAATACATTGTCAAACAATTTAAACGAACAGCGTAATGAAAACTATAAGAACAAGAAAGACTAGTATTTGTAATTTTGCAATTTTTTAACGAAAACTAAATCTATAAATGAGATTTTGTTTCTAGAGAGCCACTGAGGCCAACAAAAACGATTACGACAAACGACAAACGACGTATTTACGATATTATATTAAGATATTATGGATGTGGATATTATATAATTGACTGAGGTACGATGATAAAGGTTTTAAAGTAGCTGATTCGTTGCTCTAAACCATGCACGCGTTTCAGGTAAACGTTCATATACGTCGCACCCGAGAGGTACTAGGTACTACCAGCCGTAGTATATGCCTACGGCGATAATAACATACCTATGCTAATAAAACTTTATTCAACCTAAGCTTTATCGATCATAAAACTCAATCCCATTATGTTGGTAGCTGTTCATTGCTACCAACTTTATGATGAAATGAAGTATTGTTAAGGTGGTATACTAGGACGTCATAATAACATAGACTGCGGAGCCTTTGAGTACTGCAAACAGATGGTCATGCTTTAAACATTTCTTTAAAAAATAGTTTAACGACGATGAATAGAAGAATACAAGATTAGGTGTGTTTAATGCATGTTGAGAATCTATTTATTGAATGTTAGATCTTCGAAGAGCTGGATGAGAGTAGCCGCGGATCGTGCTCAGTGGCGAGCACTTGGAGAGGCCTATGTCCAGCAGTGGACGTGTGTAGGCTAATGATGATGATGATGATGATGATGATGATGATGGTGGTGGTGATGATGATGATGATGATGATGATGATGATGATGATGGTGGTGGTGATGATGAACTACCGCACCGCACTGCGCCCGCGTGGAGGTTTATGGCCCGTTCTCCCTATCCACCCATAGGAAAGGTTCGTGCCCCAGCAGTGGAGACATAAAATGAGCTGATGATAATGATAATCAACTAATATAAAACCTCGTATAAACAAGGCGTGCCATCGGATAGGTTAGGTTAATAAAAGGTATAGCTAATTTAAAAAAATAAAAAATAAATAAAATAAAACTACTTTTACGAATCTACTTGCGTTTATTTTACACATTAATTTAATGTTATTTCAATGAACAGTAAAATGTTTTGTTTTGTTTATATATTTTTTAACGCAAATTTTGTTGCGAACAAATTACAAAAATTAAAAAAAATTTCAACATTTGTGTTTTTGCTCTTTTGATCCTGCTCGTGGAATTTTTTTAGACATTTGTGTTTTTGTCAATGTACAGTGTTTACGTAAACTTTAGAAAACAATATAGAATACAATAGAAAAATTATAAATCAAATCATTCGTTGTAACATTACTATAGTTCGGAAGAGCTGTATTACGCGCGCAGAATTTCTAAGAATATGGAGCACGGAGGAGATCGAGATGATAATATTTTGGTCACCTATCCGATGACCGGCCTTTGCGAAAGTTGCATAACTTGAGCAATTAAATATTTTAATCTGTTACGCTGTAAATCGTGTCGTGAGAGGCATTATGCTGAGGCAGGAATCTTGTTCCTTACACATCTTACTTGTTTCTTGTTTCTTTTTATAAACTTTGTCATTTGTCATAGTTTATTAATTGTTTTTTTGTTGTTGTTTTGTGTTTATTTATTTGTTTTATTTTATTAAGAACTTCAACCAAAACTTATATCAATACATTAAATAAGAAAAAATAATAATCAAAACTTATAGCTAAACACAAATCTTACTTAAAGGAAGCCACACATGTACCAATCTAAAGCTAATAAAGCTAATAACCTAATATACGAAATCAAATTAAATTTAAACACAATTGAAAAATAAATAAATAATCATTGAAAATAAATTAAAATTAAAATCATTGAAAATTAAATTAAACGAACATTGAAAATTTAATTAAAAAAAACATTAAAAATTAAATTAAAAAACAAATTGAGATTAAATTTTAATATAAAAATTCTATAAAACTTATTAATAGATTATTAAACTTTACTATATAAAAACATTACTGTGTAAAAAAAAACCAATAATAATTGTTTTAATTTAAATCAAATCCAATGTAAACACTCAGTCGCTAGTCGTAAGTTGTAAGAGCTTCAAGAACTTTCTTAAAATTTCTTTCATCATTAATAATTCAAAAAAAAAAATTCAAAATTCAAAATCATTTATTCTCTGGGCGGGAGATCTTGTACTGAGAAGAACCGGCAAGAAACTCAGCAAGTGTCCAGCTCTTTTCTCCATTACAGCGTCATAAATATTGGAAAATGCCCTATCATAAAAGGACACTTTCCATCACAAATAAAAACACAAAATATAAAGGACACTACATGTAAAAAAACACAAAAAAATAAAAAAATAAAAAATTTAAGTTTGCAAAAACATCATTTACTAGTATAATTTTTTACAATATTATACAGTACTAGTAAAAGTCAAAAACCTGTCTTAGAAAAAAAACAAAGTTAAACTGTAGTTAATAATAATAAAAATAAGTACGCTAGAGCAGACCAGCCTCCACAGGCAGCACCCGTTCACGAGTATGACATATGAATCAGCCATCGCTTCACTCAACCATATTTTAGGGAATGTAACGACCCGACGCACATGCCACCACCGCAGAGACAATAAAGAGAGCATGACACACCCAAGCTACTCTAAAATCAAAACTAATTGAAATGTTCAACGCAACGTTAGTTGTTATCATCACAAAAAAAAAAACACACATATCACATTTTTTTGAAATAGTATTATGTAATCTACATAGTCTGCTTAGAGGAGCATAGTATGCGCAGTTGGACTTATCTTGTTTCAAGTAAAACACACTATCTATTGGATCGAGGCAATCTAGAGGGTAAATTGTAGTATATTTTTTTCAAAAGTCTGAACAATCCAGGCCCCCGTTAACGAGTCTATAAAGATACAGACAATCGAGATATTGTCTGCGACAGGCTAGTGAATACATATTGAAATGCTTAAGTCTATATCGCCATAATGAGCAAATTTTCCAACCAACCCAGTTCCGTAGGCAACATGCCATAGAAATCTCTTTTGAACACTTTCAATACGAATTTCATAAACAGCGTAGTGAGGGTTCCACACAGGGCTGCATTACTCAAGGCCGCTGCGAACTAGTGCATTAAAAATTAAAATTCTAGTGTACGGGTTCTTAAAAACTTTTAAATTATGTAACAAATACCGCAACATCTTGAAACCTGTTGCTACTATGTGGCCTACATGCTTGTTCAATTGCAATTTGGCATCCAAAGTTACCTCCAAATCTCTCGTTGACCCTCTTCAACTGAGTTCCGTTTATGTTATAAGTAACATCGACATTACGACCTCGCGAAAAGCGGATATAGTAGCATTTTTCTACATTTAGGGACATAGATGATCGATTTGTAATAAACAAGTGGCATCCGGAGACTTAATCTCTAACAATCTTCAAGTCATCTGCAAACAGATGATAGTCACAATGCTTAAAGCAGGACTCGATGTCGTTTATAAAGATGTTAAAAAGCAAGGGTCTGAGCCTAGAACCCTGTGGCACACCAGATATGGCAGTGAAGGGGTCTGATGAATAGACGTTAAGAACCACATCAGAGGACCTGTTCCTCAAGTATGACTGCAACCAGTCCAGTAACTTACTAGAGATTCCAACCAAATTCAATTTGCTTACAAGCACATTATGAGTCACCCTATCAAATGCCTTGCTGAAGTCTGTGTAAATGGCATCCACTGGCGTACGAGCATCGACAGACTCCTTCAGCTTATCGACAAACGTGACGAGGTTGGAACAGGTGGACAGGTGGATTTAAGAGATTTGTTTTTTTTTTGTATCGTAAAATGTCACTATTGTTAATTTGTCTTTATTTGTCAAATTATTTGTGAGTGTCAATAAAAATATTTCTATTCTATTCTATTCTTAAATATCTATTATTCTCTATTCTATAGTAATTCATAACAATATCATAACATATATCATAACAATAACAATGCTTAATTGAGAACATAAGTGGTTTATTTTTTAATATTATTTATTTACATTCGTTAACGCTGTAAAGAGTTTTGTGAGCCAACAATAAAAATTCCTCAATAAATCTTAGAATTTGCATATATCTATATCGAAACCCGTTGTTATGTTATTTGTCGCTTTCAATGATTTATATACGTGTCGTAAATAATTTAAAAGTCATAAATTAACTAATGTTTGTTGGAATATTTAGGTGGGTTTTGAATACATTCTTGATGTCATTGATTAATATCGCATATTGGATCATTTAACTATGTGCGACCTACGAGTATACATATAATGCATTATCTCGAGCTCCTCGGTGCTTCGGTTGGCACTTTAAGCTCGGGGCTGCATTAGCAGTCGTTAACATCCACAAATCCGCACTGGGCCCGCCTAGCGGTTTGTGGCCCCTTTTTCCCTATCCACACATTGGAAATGTTCGTGTCCCAGCAGTGGGGATATAAAATGAGATGATGATGATGATGTTGATGATGAACAAAGTGTTATTTCAAGAATCGTTTGAATCGTTATATCGCTGTCCATAACCATGGTTTTGGCAAATCTCTTTATATATTGCACGTTTGGACCGTCGCGTCGTCGAGACGTTGATGCCTATGTAAAAACGTCTAAAACTTTTCGTTTTCTAGGACGCGGCGAGGCAGGCGGCGCGATGGCGTGCGCCGGCTGCGAGAAGCCGATCTTGGACAAGTTCCTGCTGCACGTGCTGGAGCGCGCGTGGCACGCGGCGTGCGTGCGCTGCGCCGACTGCCGCGCGCCGCTCGCCGACAAGTGCTACTCGCGCGACAACAAGCTGTTCTGCAGGAATGACTTCTTCAGGTATGTATGTCCTTAAGTGTGGTGTGAGCCGTGGCTCTTGGTGTGAGCGGGATGCTACATCCTCCATTTTTCATGTGCTGCGAATATAAGTGCTACTAGCGCGACGAAAAGCGCCTCTGCAGGAACGACTTCTTTAGGTAAGTCTCTTTCCTTTGCCTTTAATCAGAGCAGGATGCTACAACGTCTATTTGTGCTGTGCGAGCGCTGCGCTGACTGCCGCAGCCTCGCGCCGGCCGTTCGTCGACAAGTGCTACTCGCGCAACATCAAGCTCTTCTGCAGGAACGGCTTCTTTAGGTTTGTCCCTATATTTGTCTATCCCTCGACCTTGGTGTGAGCGGGATGCTACATGCGTTACCCGTGTGACAGTAACTTCTTCTGGAGGAACGACTTCTTAGGGTATGTGTCTCCTTTCTTTGCCTTTGGTGTGAGCAGAATGCTACATCCTGTATTTGGAATGTGCTTCGCCAACAAGTGCTACTCGTGTGACAACAAACTCTTCTGCAGGAACGACTTCTTCAGGTTTGTCTCTTTCCCTCGCCGTTGGTGTGAGCGGGATACTACATCCTCTATTTGTGCTGTGCTACTCGCGCGACAAGAAGTTCTTCAGTCTGCTGAAATAACCTTTTCAAGTGTGTCATTAACCCTTGCCTTTAGTATGAGCAGGATGTTACATCCTTCATGTGTGATGTGCTGCGTCCACAGTTACTACTCGTGTGACCACAAGCTCCTATTTAGATAGTGATGTATGTGAGGCAATATTTAGAACTAATTAACCGATTTTATTCCGGTCATAAAAAATGGGGGTAGGTACATTCATAAAACAGTAACAGACTGAATTTCAGGCGCAGGAATGCTAGTTAACTACCTATAAATATTCTCTTGGACCCTATACTGTGACACTTTCTTTGTTTACGCTCCTCTTTGCAAATGAAGATTGTTACTTTATTGCATGTAACATAAAATATTATATTGTTTTTCTTAGCAGTAAAAGCTAAAATATGGAGGCTCACAGATTTCAATTTTATCTACTTCATAGTTGCAAATCAACTTACGTTCTTATGGTCTCTAACGAACAAGTATTCGTGTCAGTAATGGTCTTTCTGGTAAACAATGAGGTTCTACGTGGATTGTTTGCTTGGGTCTATGAAATAACCTAATAAAATTACTTCTGGTGGTAGGTTTCTGCTTAAAATACGATTGGATTGCAACCACGTTTTGCTTGCCTGCGTTGCTTTATGAGTTACTAGATTCAGATACATTACAGGGCATAAAAACAAAAGAAGTGAAGCTTCAGATCTGAGCATTAATAAAAAGTTTGATATAACTTCAATAGAATTCAAAACGAACTGTTTGGTTAGATATTTGAATCTATTATGTGACTGCCCTTTAAGAGCTATTACTATAATTTAAAAAGGTGAATGTTCCATAGGATGTTCAAAAATTTAAAAACACATATTCCAAAAAGGTTCATAAATGAGCCATTCTGACCACCCAAAGAAAAAAGTTTTGATAGCCATAATCAACGTCAATTTTCTCTACGCCTAACATCAAACTGTCTATAATGTTATTGTTAAATTGTGTGGCGCCAAAACCCTTGAAAAAAAAACAATTTTGTCGCAGGTCAGGTTTGAGCGGAAAACGGTTCACTTACGACTTCCGTTGGCTTGATGGTATAATTCGGTCGAAATCGGGGTTCTTCAAAAACTGATTGAAGTTTGTAGTAGGTACGCATACTAAAAATTAAGACAGAAGATTAATTGTAGCGATCACCTTTGCCCATACTAGCTTTAAGTTTGAGTAACTGTCGTTTTTTTTTTCATCTATAAAAAAGTTTTTATCTATCTTGTTTTCTAAAAAGTTTTTTGGGATTCTGATGAGACCACGACCAGATTCTATTTATGTTCTCCTATTGATGATTTACTTTTAATTAAATAAGCGAGCAAAGCTTTTTTATTTTATTCCAAAAACTAACGCTATTATATTCACACTGTTATTAATTGATCATTCTGCATTAATTTTCGGCCATTGCAATCTGTACTTTTTTAGTTGACATTTTATAATAGTATCTGTAAAAAGAAAGCCATCAAAAACAAACTTGTAAAAAAATCAAGTCTCGAAACTCAGTTCTTCTACCGTAAAAAGTTGTGAGATCCATGTAATACCAAGTCGGTTAATTTATTCAGTCCCTACTTAAGTGACCTTATGTTTTAAGTTATTACGTATTAAGCTAACCTAACAACATCTTATAGTGACCATATCAATATTAAAAATCTTTTATGTTTTTAATTGACTTTGAGATTGACTTTTATTTATGCAAATGGTGTATCTAGAACCAAAATTAAAAAGCTATTTTAGTTTTTCCTTGATTTATACACTAAACACTAATTTTATTCTGAATTTGAAGCTTCTATGTCTGCTAGAAATGCCTTAGAGTTTTAATGATCGATCAGTCAGTCAGTCAGTGAGTGACTGACAAAATTAAAAAACTTTGACTAGTTATAATTCTTAAACTACGGGTTCAAATTGAATGAAATTTGAAATATACCGTGTTTATACAATGCCTGCTTGGTAACTGAAAATTCTGGCTTCTAGTTTTATCCACAACGATGTTATAGGGGGTCAAAAATGGCCTGAACTGTTTCGAGAAAAGGATGGTACGGGCGTGCCGCTTTTTTGCTCGACAGATAAGAATTTCTAAAATCATTTCACAATAAGTTTACATAAGAAGAAAAATATTATGTTATTGTTATTTATAGATTTAGAAAAAAGAATTGGTAATAACTTACAAAAAAAGTACAGAGGGCAAACGTTTTTTTTAATAAGCAGAACGGGGAATTTTATAAGCGTATACTCGTAATACAATAATTTACTTTATAGTAGCAGTAGCCTAAAGTAGAAATGGCCTTGCTCACCAAAATAACATTAGATAGAGATGCTGTTCTTATGTAGATACCAAGTACATAACGCTAATATAAAAGTAAAAAATGTGTTTTTAAGTAACTACATAATAATTGGTAAAAATATTTTGGGCTGTTAGTGGCGCTTCGTAGCGTGGCGGGCGATCCAATGACTTTATCAACTGACATTTCGAGTAAATGACGTCATTTCCGGTTGTCGTCGGCCATTGTTGCTTTATTTACCTCGACTTTTGGAATGTTTTCGATGAGTTTGCTCGTCTCTTATCGATGTTTGAGCGTTTACTATTAATTAACAATTAGGTATATGTTTTGAGTATTGGAACAGCGTGGGATATAGCCTGATCTCCCCATATATGTGCTATGTTGATCATGATATGCTCATGTCGGGAAGACTGATGATATGATGATGATGATATTGTCTTAGCTTAATAATATCGTCGTATCTATTGTAGTTATAGGTAGGGTCTTTTGATGACAAGACAGTTTAACTTTCGATTTTTTAAAATTTATTATTTGTTTCTATTTTAATCCTTTCAGGCCTGATGTATGTATATGTCCCGTACCACGTAAGACCAATGGAAATATACATCCCGTCACACTTTGATTCAAGACTGAAGCTTAGTTTTTACTTAGCGATTGGGACCCATCGTCCCAAACGGTTCTGAGCTGTAAAATTAATTACCTACTATCATTCCCATTATCATTCTAAAATTAAATTTAATTCATTTTTACTTAAATTATGCAGATAATTTGAAAAATTAGTTTCAGTCCTGGCACTGCACCCCCACGCCGAACCGAAAGGGTTAATATAGCCTATGTTACTCAGCGCTAATATAGCATTCTAATGGTGAAAGAATTTTTTCCAAAATTCGGTCCAGTAGTTTTTGGGTTTATTCGTTGCAACCACACAAAAATACAAAGTTCCTCTTCATAATATTAGTATGATATGATATAAAATGACAAAAAAAAAATTAAACCTAACCAGGTGAGAGTACCACTAAAACACAACCACAGATAAGGGGAGATCATAATTTCAAAATTCAACATCATTTATTTAGTTTAGGCTACATAGCTCTTAAAAATGTCACCATGACACTGCCATCGATTCGTAAATCTACACAGATCAGATCAGATGCAAAGCATTAAAAAAATGTCTTATTGGATTTCAGTGTCTGGGTCTTTCTAAGAGCTGATAGTAGTAACACCTTAAACAAAAAACTAACCCTACATTGATCGTTTCTTTCTACTACTTACTACTTAGTACGTAAGTCGAACCCCCTAATTCATAAAAACTATTTAAGCATTATTTAGTTAATCATTGTTTTGTCTCTTTTTTCAAATTCTAAATGACGTTTGTGTGAAAACAATATTTAACTAAATAATGCTTAAATAGTTTTTATGAATATGGGGGTAAAAGTGTACTACTTACTAACTATATTATACTTATTAACTCTAACTATATCTAACTATAGTTATAGCTATAGCTATAACTCGTTTAACGTTAGGAGTAACATCTCAATTTTTATGTCAACCATTCATCATGGCTCTTCGTTTGGCAGTTTTAATTTGGAGGGCCGTGATTAGCCCGCGGCAGGCAAACTTCAATTCGTTAGCGCATAAAATATTCAGGGAGAGGTAATGGAATTAAAAAGCGTCTCAGACTGAAAGGTTTCTTCTCTAAAAATGTTAATATTAATTGTTTTGTTGTTGAAAGAAATTGATTGAAATATGTATATTCAAGTATAGAATATTATGTAATTCCAAGTATAGAAGGAAGAAGTGTGGGACACATTTATTTTTTTATTTATATTATTGATAGTGAGGAAGCGAAATTTGTAATGATATTCTTTAAAGATTTAGGTGTATAGATACTTATTTTACATAATTTTATGCCATAAAAAAGTTTCAAGTAGACTCTATAAAAAAAGGAAAAAATATCACCTAAACTATATTTTTACTCTTTTGTTTAAAATTTGGAAAAGTGTTAAAAATAATTCCACAAACGTTATTTTTTTTCTAAATTGAACATTGAACAATGATAATATTGTCAGTGGAAACTTTATCGCTAGTATTGATATCTACAACCCTACAAACTAAAGCGGACATTTGAAATATATAAGATGGCTGACTGCCAGACACAGCTAAGCCGATCGTATGTATTATTCATGCGGCCTACATCGTTTATGCAAATGGCGGTAATAATTCAGCGTGATGATAAAATAATAAAAATACACCCGAGCATAGTGCGATCCGAGCTTATTGTTTTGTGGAGTATAAAATTAGCACGCAATTTTGTTTTTTTAAGAATAAAAAAGTTTTTATTTTAATAAAAACTCTTTACTGGCTGACTTCAACCTAACTAAGATTGACTATAAATTTTATAATGATTAGGTTTTTCTTTGTTTTTCAGTTTGATGGAATTTTTCTGTCGGTATTTTTCCAGAAGAACCTTGTAGTTTTTGATTACTTGAAGGTTTATTTGTGTTGTGAGATCGTGTCTGCATTAAACTTATTCAAATCGTAACCACCTTCTTGCTTCTCGACAACCGCCAAATCGCTAATGTGTCTTGACAGCATTATTAAAAACTAAACACGTTCTATTTTCAAAATCCTGAAAATATTAACTAGTTATTTTTTGCATGCGTATGGTAACTTTATTATTCTGAGTATGGTAAAGCCCTCAGAATAGCTTTAGTTATTATTCTGAGGTAAAGCCGGTCAATAATCAAAGACTTCTCTACAACCACCTCTGTGGTCTCGTGGTTAGACCACTCACCAGTATCAGAGCTCACGGATCGGGTTTGATTCCCAGGGGGGTACATATTTTCGCACACGGTTTGGTTGGTGATTATTATTAATCTACTAAACAGGTTAGTAACATCATATCTTAATCGATCACTTTATAATAAAATTGTTAGCATAACATTTCAGAGCCAGTTTCTCAGGACTTGAGGATTCTGAGTGAATTCCGCTTGTATCTTCAACCTTATCGTCACTTACCATTGCAGTGTTCGTACCTTATTTACCTACATACATGCACCTCTCATCCAATGCAATGTTACAAAGATTAAATAACAAACAGATTGCAGTTATATTAAGCTCTTTCAATCGTGTGTAGCCGTGATTAAAGAGCTGGTATAGGTATACATACATATACGTATACTTACCCAATATATTTTATGTGTAAACATGATGTAGGTACACACACACACACCAAAAGGTGAAATACGTAAAGATCAAGCGCTTCCCCATAAAGGATTTAAAAAGTAAAGAAGTCTAGGTAAGGGAATAAAATTAAATAGTTAAGTTATTTTTATCCACAATATTAACTTACATTATAAGATTAGAAAAAAAAAAATTTGTTCAGATTAAGATTGTGAGAGACTGGTGCCTGAGTTGAGCTAAGCGTCTCACAGGCACCAACGCTTAACCCTTAAGATGTAGTCGGCAGTAATTTTTTAAATTTGAAAACAATGTTCGCTAACAAAATAGTTTCATATAAATCCAAATATAAGCTCAATCATTTCCATATTACATATTATTTCATATAAAACCAATTAACAAAAGCCTGACAATTTCTCTACTACATATTATTATTGACTCTTCTACTTTTTAGTCGGGCACTTTTGGCAGAGTAGTCGAGTGGGTCCTGGGGAATGACGGCTCTCGCAATGCGCCTCCATTCGGCTCTATTGGAAGCTTTGTGAGAACAATCGGTCATCGTGGATTGAGTGAGGGAGTTAATGAGGTCTGTTCATCGGGTTGGCGGGCGACCACGGGATCTCTTGCCCTCCACGCTGCCCTGAATTACATAAAATACGCTCCATTGAGTCCTCTTTGCGAGTTATATATAAAGGGTTTTCCAATAAGAGGTGTTATTTTGATATTCAAAGAAAAATGCCATTTTTTAACATAAATGTTCGGGTGTTTTTTTCATTATAAAGAGAAAAAGGGAAAGGAAAAATAACATCAGGCAAATGACCACCACGACCACGCTTACAGGACCATATCCTTTTCATGAAATTTTCCATAACCAAATCGCAAAATGGCTGCCCTATGCCCCTCGATAGTCTCACGAATTCCATGTTTGAGGTCTTGAATCGACGCTGGGCTGTTGGCGTAGACCTTTTCATTCACGTGGCCCCAAAGGGAAAAAGTCACAAGGTGTTAAATCACAAGATCTCGGTGGCCAATTGTGATCACCTCTTCGAGAGATAACACGGTCCGGAAACTTTTCCCATAAAAGATCAATGGTTTCGTTGCTTGTGGGGCACGTAGCGCCGTCTTGTTGCAAGTAAACGTTGTCCAGATCAATACCATCCAATTCCGGCCATAAAAAATCATTAATCATCTCTCGATATTTAGTTATGGAAAATTTCATGAAAAGGATATGGTCCTGTAAGCGTGGTCGTGGTGGTCATTTGCCTGATGTTATTTTCCACTATTAACGGCATACCTTCCTCTTTGTAATGAAATAAACATCCGATCATTTATATTAAAAAATTGCATTTTTCTTTGATTATCAAAAAAACACCTCTTATTGGAAAACACTTTATTATGGACACTTCTACTCAATACCTACTCTGTGACATTGCCCAACATCAAACCCTAATAATTGCAATCCGATTATTTAATTTCACTACCAACATAAAATTGTAAACGGCAGCATCCATGATATTGCGTGGTCGAGCAGCGGGCCTGATTGACATTGACCTACAAAGCAAGCGATAGTGTAGAAACATCAAAAATGAGTCGTGATCACTAGAATTCGATTTTGGTGGTACAGATTAACATTTCATTATAGCTACGAGTTGGACGTAATGACTTTGGGATTCAGTAAAACGTTAGCTTCTATTCTGATATGAGTTTTTTAGTATATGATAGAATCGATCGAGAAGTTCGATGCTTATTTTCGTAATGCCGATGCCGGATCGTTGGTTGAAGCAATTTTATGTTTGTAGCCAGAACAGAGGTGCTCTGGTTGAATGAAATATATCGTGGTCCAATCCTCGGTGAGGGAATGAATATTTAAAATAATACTTACATATTAAAAAAACAATTATACAAAAAGTATCAAATTGTCGAAAACTCCAAAATAACAAAATACTTACATATTTTTACGCAGCCGCGATACACTTTCTTTCCTGTTGATTCCTTGTATTGTATATTAATTGACTTTTGTATGTGTTGAAATAAATGTTTTTTCTCTCTGTTATAACAGAGGTATTCCACGAAGCACACCTAAACGAAGCACACCCAGACGAAGCACACCTAAAGTATTCCACGAAGCACACCCATAGGTGTGTTTAAAATAAAATTTAAAAATTATTAATTTTCTATTCCACGAAGCACACCTACGAATATCACTAGCATAGTGCGGGGACTAAGAAATAAAAATGGCGACAGAAGAAATATTTATTATTATACCTATATATATTATATTATTATTATTATTATATTTTTTTATCATATTAAAACATACCTATAATAATCCCGTTAATAATTTATCTATTATATAAATGATAATAATCATATTTAATCTAGTGACCATGATAGCTTGAAAGTTTATTTTTAATACCATATTATCAATTTTTGGAACAAATCGAAGGAAAAAAAAAAAAAAAAAAAAAAAAAAATGCTCGTGGAAATTTTTTCAACATTTGTGTTTTTGTAATTTGTTCGCAACAAAATTTGCGTTAAAAATTATATAAACATTTATAAATAGCTTGCCTACTTCTTAACTGATCTTTAGTATTTGTAAAAATATTATGATCGGATGTTAATGACGGTAGTTGTTGACATTGAATGGGCGCCTTTGGCTTTCAAAGTAAAAAGTAAATAGTGTTGAATAATTTCGGCGGGCTGGTTAGAACCACGATAGCTCAATTGGAAGAGCACCTGACCCGGTATGTCAGAAGGGTGCAGGTTCAAACCCTGCTCGTGGAAATTTTTTCAACATTTGTGTTTTTGTAATTTGTTCGCAACAAAATTTGCGTTAAAAATTATATAAACATTTATAAATAGCTTGCCTACTTCTTAACTGATCTTTAGTATTTGTAAAAATATTATGATCGGATGTTAATGACGGTAGTTGTTGACATTGAATGGGCGCCTTTGGCTTTCAAAGTAAAAAGTAAATAGTGTTGAATAATTTCGGCGGGCTGGTTAGAACCACGATAGCTCAATTGGAAGAGCACCTGACCCGGTATGTCAGAAGGGTGCAGGTTCAAACCCTGCTCGTGGAAATTTTTTCAACATTTGTGTTTTTGTAATTTGTTCGCAACAAAATTTGCGTTAAAAATTATATAAACATTTATAAATAGCTTGCCTACTTCTTAACTGATCTTTAGTATTTGTAAAAATATTATGATCGGATGTTAATGACGGTAGTTGTTGACATTGAATGGGCGCCTTTGGCTTTCAAAGTAAAAAGTAAATAGTGTTGAATAATTTCGGCGGGCTGGTTAGAACCACGATAGCTCAATTGGAAGAGCACCTGACCCGGTATGTCAGAAGGGTGCAGGTTCAAACCCTGCTCGTGGAAATTTTTTCAACATTTGTGTTTTTGTAATTTGTTCGCAACAAAATTTGCGTTAAAAATTATATAAACATTTATAAATAGCTTGCCTACTTCTTAACTGATCTTTAGTATTTGTAAAAATATTATGATCGGATGTTAATGACGGTAGTTGTTGACATTGAATGGGCGCCTTTGGCTTTCAAAGTAAAAAGTAAATAGTGTTGAATAATTTCGGCGGGCTGGTTAGAACCACGATAGCTCAATTGGAAGAGCACCTGACCCGGTATGTCAGAAGGGTGCAGGTTCAAACCCTGCTCGTGGAAATTTTTTCAACATTTGTGTTTTTGTAATTTGTTCGCAACAAAATTTGCGTTAAAAATTATATAAACATTTATAAATCGAAGGAAATTGGAAGAACTCAACCCAGCTCAGCTGTAGGACATAGCCACATAGTTAAGAATATAACTAATAAAGTTATACTGAACCACATCACTGTGTTGGCTTAGCTCATCTCTGTCCGTCTCTTAAGCTGTTATTAAAGATCATTTGCATAAGTTTCTCATGAGTGCGCACAGCGGCTCTTATATCGCTAATATAATAGCCTAAACTACAACACGATACAAAGAGATTGTAGAAGGTAACTTTCATATGCGCTTGAGCAACGCACACATAGACCCTCACACGGACACGGATCTCGGAACAGCTCGAGACTGTGTGCACCCCGCCCGATCCTCTAAATGCCACTACACATTTACAGAATACACTAAACATGCATACTAGTTTAGGCCCAAGACACCACACTCGCAGAACAAGGGTACGAAGAACCGGTGCACACGCGCTCTATACCAGGTACACACATGTACCTGGGCGCTTCTCTCCTCCACCACGGCCCGGTCTACCCGAGCCGAGGTCCGAGCCTTTAGAGGCGCCCTCGGGTTGTTCCGCTCCCCGATCCGATCCGAACCCTTCAGAGAATCTAGTAGGGCACGGGGACACGCACTCTTAAGTGTGTGATGCCGTTCCCTCTACAAAACCTCCGAAGGTGATTCGTTTCACACGGCTTGAGGTACCCTTTAAGTACCTCGCCGCCCCCAAAAAAGCCCGGTGAAGCTGAAAATGCCGTTTGAGGCAATCAGATCCGTGAGAGGTTGTCTATAAGTTTTTTTTTCTTTTATGGAGAGAGTTTGCTGTTTGGGGGCGGCGAGAAACTTAAAGGGTTCCTCAAGCCGTGTGAAACGAATCACCTTCGGAGGTTTTCTAGAGGGAACGGCATCACATCACGCACTAGTACGTGTCCCCGTGGCCTACTAGATTCTCCAAAGAGTTCGGATCGGATCGGACCTTGTCTATGGGTGCGTTGCGCGAGCGCCTTTGAGTATAACTTACCTTCTGCAGTCTCTCATTTTGTGACTACGGTGAGCTTCTTATAATCTGTGGACTGTTGAAAGCGTTTAATGGTAATTATGACGAATAGGCGATCCATGTTTCGATGTTCGTTAGTGATTAGAGATGGGTTTCACGGACGTTACAGAGTTAAATTATTTTACATAAACATTATAGAGCTATTTTTTGTGAGCGCACCGCACATGTACAGTCGCTCACGAAAACGTGTATTTTTTTTATAGACACTTTTTGTTGCAATTTCAATTTTACAGTTAAGGCGACGCATTGGAAATTTACGTGGCGGGGATCTTGATTTTTCCTAACAATTACAAAAGATATGAAAGTGACATGATTTTTCATTTAATTGACTTCATTTTGCTAGTTGCAGAAACACGATTTGTCATCTTTTATAATAGAGAAAAAAATATCAAAGTAACCTCTTTTAAAACATAGATTTGCATTTTACAGGCAAACCAGACCGATTTAAGCATCTGAATTTTCTTAGTAGATTAGTCTTAATACACACTTCAATATGCTAGTTCATTTTTTTAAACTTATTTGTAGTTTTAATTAAAAAGAAAAAAAACGGTTTTTCTTAAGGTACGGGGCGCACACGCAGTATTAGATTAATTGTTTAACGATGCGTCACCTTAAGCATTTCGAAAAATCTAATGTTACTTACTGAGTCGGCAAACGAGTTTAAGACTCTATGCCCGTATTGTCACTGGAACAAGGTATTCTTCAAATCGTAAGATAGGTAGCAATGCAAATACAATTGGGTAGGTGACTATTTGGTAAAAAGTGAAACATTTTAGCAACTGTAAAAAAACATTTTTAAAATAGAAATTCTAATTGATCGAAGTCTTTACAAAAACACAAATGTTGAAAAAATTTCCACGAGCAGGGTTTGAACCTGCACCCTTCTGACATACCGGGTCAGGTGCTCTTCCAATTGAGCTATCGTGGTTCGAAGTCTTTACATTACATTAAGTACATTTGTACATTTTATTAAGAAATCTGTCATTGTAATAGTTTCTCTTTATCCACAGACGATACGGCACAAAATGCTCTGGCTGCGGGCACGGCATATCACCTTCAGACCTCGTCCGGAAAGCAAGAGAAAAAGTTTTTCACTTGAACTGCTTCACGTGCCTCGTCTGCAGAAAACAGCTGTCGACTGGCGAAGAGCTGTACGTCCTTGATGATAACAAGTTCATATGCAAAGAGGATTACTTAGCAGGGAAGGCGCCAACGACGCATCGTGAGTACTGCATGACATAAACAATTTTAATTTTAAAAAGAAGAGAGTTCGATTTTAATTTAATTTCAAATTTAGAACGCGTCACAATTCTACGAGTATAATCAAATTCAATGTCTATTAGTCTATTCAGAGTATATTTAAACTTTTACGCAAATACAAAATATAGATAGATAGATAAATTCGTTATTGCTCACACACAAATGGAAACAAAAGGAGAACAACAAAAACTTAAAGCTGGTATATGGACAAAGGCGGTCTTATCGCTACAAGCGATCTCTTCCAGACCACCAATATAATGTGTGTACCAATTAAAGCGCCATGGATGTCACCGGTGACCGATAAACATTTCCATTTCCATTGTCTTGCATTTTGTGCCAGTCAATATAATAAATAATATTAATATTAGGACATTTTTAAAAAAAGACAGAGAGTTGAAAAAACTTGTTGGTGTTTTTATCAACACTTTGTCTTATTTCAAATTGTAATTTGTTCGCAAGAAAATTTGCATAAAATTATATTTAAATAATCATTATGACATTTTTTTCTGATAAAACAGTATTTGATACGTAATTTTTTTATAGATTACTCTAAACATTTCCAAATAAGCCATGACCAAAATGCCTTCCAATAACTTGTATGTTAAGATGATTGCTATGCTAACAAATCACGTTCTTGATATAATCGGTTTAATGCCGCCAATTGGAAAGGGTATCACAAATTGGACATGCCCCACAACAGGTCAATGTCGCAAAAATAAAATCAGCTAACTATTAGATTACATCGAAATTACCCTATTCATGTTTGCGAACATTTACGTAAGTCCAATCAAACATCGATACACACTATCACGACGAACACAATGCAGTATTGCCATATGAAAAAATAAATGAGATCTTTTATTGCCCTCACCACACCTCGGACCCAATCGATACCGAATAATTACTTTTCTAAAACACGACCACGTCGCCTTCAATTTCCGAACGTGACATGTGAGAATTGCATTCTCCGTTTAAAATGCGTTTTTTATTGTTTAAGAACGTATCGCGGCAACAATAAAACTCTCCAAGCACCCATTTTGAAATACGATTTTCGATCAATACGAACCGTAACAGAATCCGAATGAAAAAAAAAACAAAGAGACCAAGGAGTCCGACAAAAAGCCAACCGCATTACACATTAGCCACGTCTCCACGCGGTAGTGGCATAGACAACGTTTTTTACTTTTTTATTAGATGCTTTGTGGAAGGTAGCAAGGTACCTTGACGTGATATAGAAAAAAGTGACGGATTGTAAAAAAGATGCGAGAGTCGTGAGCAACAGGAACTAAAATATGTAGCGATAGTACAAATATTTTGATTGGGAGACAGATACCACACCCTTCGGTTAAGAAATTTGAGAAAGGCTAGAGAAGGCGTGGTTTTGGTTTTGAGGCAAAAGGGTATTTAGTTACATTCGGTAGCATTCTTTAAAGACTCAAATAAATAGAAAAATTGTTGTGAGTATCAGCCATAAAAAAATGTTGTTTTATTTTACAACAATTTTCTATTCGATTTATTAACTTACTAATTACTGATTTATTATATCTACTTCGATTAAAATTACAGTTCTTTTGCAATGACATTTTCAGATTCGATAATAGCTACCGTAGAAAGGCGTAGGTATAGGTATCTGTATTTAAGATATCAGAATTAAAGTTACATTTATTTTTCTTTTCGTAGCATACAAAATAAAGTAACTAACAATAACTGCAGTAACTCAAAAAAGGCCAGAAACTACTTACAACACAAACTTTTTTGTAAATATTTTCATATTTCGAATATTTGTGTTCATAAAGAAACAAAACGACTACTCTGAGTAACGAATATTGTCTATGACAGTTTTATCTGCAAATTCGAGAACCCAACGACTTGTCGCGTTCCGGTATTTCTAGTTTTTAGTGTGTTGACTTATATCCGATGCTACCGTATCTTTTACGGCTTTGAATCTCATTAGGCGATAAACAGCTTAACAAGATCTCCGCAACAGTAACATGTGTATGAGAATATTTTATTTGTGTTCCTTATTGGCTTATCGTTGTAACTATGAATAAATAATTTATTTGCGTCTATCTCCGATATTTTTTTAAATACGTAAATATTACTTTGAAATGCAAATCATTTATTTTGTGTTGCAGTAACGGTTTTAACAGTGATTTTAAAAGAGCTATATTTAGAGATAATTTTGTAAGAAACATAGGAAATTAATGTATCTCTATTATTAAATAATGTTCAAATGTATTTTTGTAATGTGTTTTATTTGTAGCTATTGTACAAAGTCGCTTAAGCTTCGTTTTACCTCTTTTGCACATAAAATATAATCAAAATCCAAACCCATCCATCCAAAAATACATAATTTAACTTTTTTTAAACTTAAATTACAATTGCAAAATAGCGTTTCACAATTCGCCGGCGTATAACCGTCAATTCACAATTGCGGTCTAAGATACCCCAGTGTTACGCAAACGGTGTAAAACAACAACTGCGTTGTAGGGTTAGCTCCGCAACATGTGCACGCCCGCGGCGTCGCTCTTGTTTGTGCCCAGTAATTGTGTTTAGATATTGTTAGAGTGGAACAACTCTGCAAATAGACGGACACGCGACTGTTCAATCGAGCGCGTGATGTAACTAGATAATAAAAGGTTTTTAAAATTTAAAAAAAAAATACTTTGAACTTTCAAATGAGTTTTAAATGTAAACTGATGACTGAATATTTGCGAAACAATGGCATAGTTAGTCAATTTTTGACTTTGATTTGATCACGAGTCATCATTGCAGTAGTAGAATAATCTGTTAAAAAGTAATAATTACTAACGTTCCTTACTTCGAAGTGTGTAATTTTATAAACTACTAGTTGACCGGCGAACTTCGTACCGTTTTGACAGTTTCTATGACAACAAAGAAAATAAAATGTTGACAGTTTCCTTGACAACAAAACAAACATATCATTCGTCCGCTTAAAAACACCCATTTTCTATGATGGACCCCTATAGCAGCGCCACCTACCGGGTCCAATTGTAAATCTAAACCATTCTCGAATACACTTGAACACACACAAAAAGTTTCATCCAAATCGGTCCAGCCGTTTAGAAAGAGTTCAATTTCATACACACGCACAGAAGATTTATATATAAATATAAAGATAATACAAACTGAAAATAACACTTGAAAAAAGGCGATATTTCTCTAGTTTTTTTTTCTATTTAAGCACTGAATTAACTTACTATTTAAAATAACTTAAAACTCAAATGTCACTTCTAAAACACATAGGAAATGTAAACCACTGACATTGGTTTCTTCAAACAGCATTTATTTTACCGTTAGTTTAAAGGGATATTCCCCCTAAAGCTCAGCGAGCGAAATGATACAGATACAGCAAACAAGGCATTGTTTCCACTAGCTGCACTAAGCCAGCAGCGTGGGTAGATTAGACCCGCCGCGCGAGGGTTAAGAAGCTTACGACCTGATACGGGATTGTGCAACTATTGCTATGATCATATTTTATATGTGAATTAATAAAAACGCGGAGTGTGCAGTGCAGAGAGCTTTTGTTTTAACGTTGATTGGAAAATTAATACTTTTGTTATATCGATTGTTTTTATTTTTATTTATTGAGATTTTTTAGTTCTTTTTGCCTTTATGACATAGATACACCTGCTAAATGGAATGAATATATTTAACTTCTTACTTTTCATAACGAAATAGTAATGTTTTTTTTTGTTATATTCGTTATACGTTATTGATGTAAAAGTGTGTAATAGTGTAGTTTTTATTTTTGTAATGTTGTAATAAATATAGTATTTTCGAAGAAAGTATATATATATATTTTTATGTTTTTTTGTACTTACTTGCTCTCTATTCAAACATGTGCAAAAACAAAATATGTGTGTAACAAAAACATTAAGCGAAATAATTTTATTTTTGATTACCTACTTTTAAAAATATTTTTACGATGCTCTTGGTATTTCTTGTTCCTCTTGTTTCTACAGCTCCCAACTCTCATGTTATCCGCGGCACACAATATGAAGTTGGTTATAAAATATTTTCTCAACCCTCTTCTGTTGATAACGTCTCCGCCATTTCCCGTACGTTGCCCCGCACGGGAGGGCCTGGCAGGTCCGCCGCCGATAACGCTTATCAATCAAACGCACGCGCCGAGCGCAGGGTTGAGTCATGCAGAATTTGTAATTTATTTTGTTTACGCCAGCTACCACGATAATGTAAATAAAATATACCTATATAAAAAATATTTTAAAATAATTTATTTTTAATTATGGAGACCTACTCACCTATACGAGAGGTATAATGTATAGTTTTAGTGGTCTTTTTTGGGTTCGAATCCCGCTCATTTAATTTTTTTCATTACTTTTCGATATTATAATTATTTTAATAACCATATTAATGTTTTCTTTTATTTAAATTTATTTGTTTTACACCTATGTTTGTTGTGAATTTGACCTAATCTGGGTCTGTTCAATTATTACCAATTTGTTAGATTGATAGCTAATCAAATCAGGTTGATTTGTTACCACCATCATCATCATATAAACGTCCCGCTACTGGACTTAAGCCTTTTTACGTGTGGAGATCTAGCCAGAACCCACTAAGCTGGGGCATTGTGGGTTGGTAGGTATTAACGACTGATACCTTACGACAACAATCAGGACCTACTTATACATACATACATACATATAATCACGCCTCTTTCCCGTAGGGGTAGGCTACCTACTTATACTTTCATATTATGTAAAAATCTAAATATTGTGCAATTTATGTTTTTTTAAAACTAAAAATATAAACTGTTTAGACATCCCATACAAGCACATACAGATAGACAACAAAACACATGTGTTATATACTGGTATTTCGACTTTCGCACCAAAATTACCAATTACAAAATATCAAATACGTTTTTCCTCATTCGGTAGAGGCAGGCAGTACGAATATTTTGAAAACATCCAATCCATTTTAATGTTCTATTAATAACGCAACCTCCGTCCCTCCGGTAGGGTAGCACCCTTACTATGCCCACGCTGCGGGCTATTTGCCGCTACTGATAGAGCTCATCTGTTGTTGTTGAGGGCATGCTCTGCCGCCTCCGCGGTTATGGGCGCCTGGTACTTCGAAGCTGATATTATTCACATTTTTTAAATTTAGATTTGGGTAAACGTTTTTTTTTTGTTCTGGATGGCTTGCTCTGCCAGCGCCATGGTTATGGGCGCCTCGTACTCCGATTGCTAAACTTATTCACAAAGTTTTTTTCTTTCAATGTTTATTTTGTTGTTAAGGGCTTGCTTTGCCAGCACTGTGGTTATGGGAGCCTAGTACTCCGATAGCTGATATTATTCATAAATATTCTTTTTTGTGTTTTTTTTCTTACAAATATAAATTTACATAGTAAATAGTGAAGTGCATTTACGTACCGCAGAACGTAGGACACCTCGTGTTGTATAAATACTTTATGTAACTTTATCTAATTTAAGGTTAAAAAAAATACATGAAAGGATTTGTTCATCAATTTTAAAGTTAATAAATAACACGAGATTTCACCATTTTTTGAAAGATAAAATTATAAAGTTTCGCAAATAGGTACATTTGAATGCAACTTTTTTAAGATAGTTGTAATACATAATTTTTTGGTGTATTTCTTTTTGTCGCTCTCTTTTACATCACGTAAACTTTCATATTAAGTTAAAGCTTTACCGCTATCAAATCAAAACTTTAGCCAAAGAAAATTCAAACACTATTGAGCACCAAAATAATTAGAAAGTGGATGATGAAGTCTTAAGGATACACCAAGGAACTCGAAACCGTAATTTAAAAAAAACTTTATCTACGAACATCAAAAAGTCAATGTAATCTATTTTTTTTATTAAAACGTTATTATAACAAAATAGTCTTCCGCCGTATTTGTCAACATTTCTGTTATCAAACAAAAAAAAGAAAGAAACACTTATACGAATTCAGTAAAAAAGTATTTGGGGAAACTCCGCGCCGGCTGGAGTGTTGCCGGCGCAAAAAAGGAATGAACGGGGAAAATTTCAGATGTAAACAAAACTGTTTTATAAGTTTTATCAGTGCAAATTTCAACTCTATACCCGTGGTTTAAAGCACAACCGATCCGGGTGAAAGTTCTAGATATATAAAGTCACGTAGGACGAATGGCGTGGAATGGAAGAGACGGATAGAATTCCATTTCGCGTTCCCCTTCTCCCCATTCGCCGGTAGCTGTAAGGGGAGAGGGGGGGCTTCAGCCATTACGTTTCTGCATCCGACGATGGGATGATCGAGCTAATAAGACTGATAGACAAGTACGAGAAAATTGTTACGAAAATGGGCAAAAGAAATTGAATTAGTTTATTTCCATATTTTATTGTGTTGTAGACAATGGGAATGTGAAAATTTTTGACATCGCTTTTTCTTGTCGTCTTAATATTTTTTTACATTATTATTTCTACTATGATGAACTACGAAATAATACAATTTAATTTGCCATTATTTGTTTTATATTTTATTATATAAGTACATGATTACTTAGCATGAGTAGCTTTACATAACTGAAAAAGCTAAACTTCTTCGAGACTCACACCACAATATAGAAAAAAGTACTTTGGTCAGAACTTTTTAGGTGACGTAATATTTTCGTTGACTTAACCATAGATAAGATTTCAACGCGTCGCAAGAACGCGTTTAAAACTTTACAAAAAGATAACGTATTGTTCTATAACTTACACTATTATTTCTCTCTTTCAAGACATTATAATCAAGACTTTATAAAACGAAAGTTAACCCTTGCGATGGTGAAGGCACGTGAACTAGTGAACTGTACCAGTCGTTCCTTTCGTCCAGATATCGCTTCTCACCTCCAAGCCACTGCCATTCCGTCCTATGTCTGTCCATTAATTTTTATTTATCGTTAAAAACGATCGATAGGTAGCGTGCTCGTAAAAGGCCGCAGTAAACGTTTATGTTTGAGTTTTATGATGTTTTAATGTTGCGTTTTTGAAAGCTCGCAAGTCCCGAGTTTCTATTTTATATGGACTCGTGGAATAGAATTATAGGTAGTAAAACATGTCGAGATGCACCATAACGGACCGCGTTTCACATAATATGCGCGCGAAAATTATAGTTTTATGTTAGTTGTGCGAAGGCGATATTGATATGTTTTTACGCGTTTTAACGAACTAAGACTGATTATTTGATTAAAATAATAGGTGTACAAGATTTCCTTTGGTTTGGTAAAGCGAATCATCATCAATGGGTTGGTGAATTTTCACAACTTCATTATCTTCACTAGCATTATTAACGACGACGTTGTTCACTTTCTTAATTCCTTAATTTTATTTTATTTTTTTAAAGAGCATGTTAACTGTCAAAGTGATTATATCGAGCAGAAAAACTCGGCAACTTAATAAAAATGAGTCACATTGATTCTCTATAATAACGGAAGAAGCGATATTACAACGAACAGCTGTAAATAGGTACAAACCTCGCTGATCACGTACAAACAAATAAAGACAATAAAAACAAGAAAAAAACTAATCGGTCAACGATTTACAGCGTCAGGAGCGTAACCCGAGGGCAAATTATCGATAATCGACCGACTAACCAAATAGCCGGTGTCGATACAAGTTATCGACAGTAATCGTCATAATCGCTAGTGCCGCGCGATTGTTGGTGAGCGCCATTACTGGACGTGCGCGGCGTTTTTAAACAGAACCACTATCATTGACCCATCAGTCTTCGCAGCTTGCATACAAATTCAGAATTAAGCGTACGTCGTACAGGTCAAGTTACAATGGGGGTTACCCAAAACTTTTTGTGCACGCTTATTATTGAAATTATTATTTATTAACTGTAATTGTCAGTGACGTTTCGAGGGTTAAGTTCGGCGTTTAGCGTAATTTGGTCGGTTCGGCTTTTGGTAGGGCTCATTGGTAATTATTAGTTGTCAAACCGCCGAGGTAATTGTGTTTATGACTATCAAGAGTAATGTTTCCTGTCGGCACTTGCTATGAACAAGAAAATAGAGGAAAATGAGCCCACTTCAACAGCGAAAACGCACGATTATTCCTATGATTATTACAGATGTCGTCGGGCAAATGACGCGACGGACACATCAAGATTATTCGAAATGGCAACACAATTTTCTTACTATTTACATGTGAAAATAAAAACTTGACTTTTATTGGACACGACTGTTATGCGTTGCGACTGTTTTGTTAATTCTCTTTGTGTGATCTATTGTTCAATTAAAATTGGACTGTTGTGGTAATAGCGCACGTAAAACAGTACTTATTTAATTTTTTTTTAATAGTGCTTTTCTCTGCGCATGCTCATTGTGCTCGGGTAAATGGCGTGAAATTGACGTGTGGCCAGCGTAGTGTTCGCAGAACGTTTCTGGTTCGCATACGAACCACTTAAACCTGACTGAATGGTACCAACTACCAGGGATCCTGGTGCATGTTTTATTTACCCTTCGATCACGTTAACGAAAACGAGAATTTGTGTGCCAACATTTTAACATTCCTCTTTTGTTATTTTCTTAAGTCCAGGTTTTATAAACATACTAGTGGACCCGGCGGACTTCGTACCGCTTTGACAGTTTCCATCAAGTGATTAAATTCTCTTTGGTTTCCATGACAACAAAACAAACATTTAATTTTATATTGGAAAATGAAATTGTCGTTTTAAGTATATCATAGTAGTAGTAGTATAGTAGTAGTATCATTTTAGTAAATCTATCATATGTGTTAATCCAGGTTATAAACTATCTATATGCCGAATTTCATCCAAATCCATCCATCCGTTGCAGCGTGAAGAAGCAACAAATATACGAACATACATACACACAAACTTTCGCATTTATAATATTAGTGTGATTATTGAATTATGTATTTATAAATTTAAGAAATAACAAACCTTACTGTTTTGTATACAAGATTATTTTGTAGGTAGGTATAGTATATTTTGACAGAACTAAATAATTTTTAAATATATTTATTTTTAAATATTAAAAAATCGAGTCTTTAAACTGATAATTAGTTAAATGTAAAGATATTTTAAGCATTTACTACATAAGTAGATATTTATTTACCAACTTGTTAGACAGTTCGTAGGCGAGTTAAGTCCGCGCCATAGTTTGCATTAAAACACGACAGTTGTCATAAACAGGTTTATACTATACCTTACTTATACTATATCTATACCTATATTATAGGCTGGGCAGTTTCCTTTTAGCAATTTAAATTCCACATTATAAAATATGCGTCTGTTAAAAATATTACCTATACTGTAATAGTAGAGTGATTTGCTGAATAGATACAATTATGTTTGTACTGTAATTAATTATATAGCAGGACGGTTCGCTGATGAAAACTTTAAGTGTCCTACCAAATTGCCTCACTATGCTCCTACCCATAGAAACTGGTATTAACTTATATTTAATCTATGGAACTTCAGTTTGCCAAGCTTAAATATATTACTTTGAACAGACTGACTGTAATTTCTGCACTAGAAAGTATACAGTTGTCTGTAGACAGTGAGCGCAGTTTTATGGTTGTCAACGCCTTAGGGCAGTATTATTGCAATGTCATTGCAGTTGTGAAAACCAGACGCGTCTCGTTTCACAACCACAACAACACTGCTACAATACCTACTGCTTTAAATATTCACAATAATAGCAACTTTTTTTTTTTCCTTTAGTTGATGGCTTTGTGCGATTAGCACATTTAGCCAGTGTCAAAGTAATTTTTCTTACAAGTAATACATAAATATACAAATCCTTCCAGTAGGTACATAATGTTGATGAATGATAATAGAAATGAGAAGTGAGAAATGATATACCCCCCAACCCCTCGAGTATCTCAGTAAAGATGTGGGGCTTTACTAAGTCCTCGGGCAGACTTCTTGATAGAATTTGAAAAGTGAAGTTGCACTGTTTTGTTTCATTTGCCAACACTCATGCACACTCACGAACACTTAACGGTTAATAACCCACCATTATTTCACATTAATATTCGACATAACACAAATTTTAGAAAATAAGACAAAACCGCAGACATGACGCTTCACTTTCCCGCCAAGAAGTCCAATAGCTACTTTAAAAGTATTTACTGCCAGGGTTTTTTTTTTTTTTTTTTTATCGTGTTCGATCGCAGTTTATTAATATAAGATAGTCCAAAGGAGGCTTTTATTTTTAGCATTGAAAATCAGCATGAAGCGAAAACATATGAGGACAACTTGTAGTTATACTAAAAATTTAGTAAACTTATAAGGTTTTTTCGCTAACTTTTACGGATTTACGCAAACATGAAGCGAAAACATATGATGACAACTTTAAGTTATACTAAAAGTTTAGTAAACTTATAAAGTTTTTTCGCTAACTTTTACGGATTTACGGAAACGAAACTCTTTTTACGAATCTATTTGTTTCAACTTTTAGTTGTGTGTAGTTCGCATAAAATTAAGACAACAATAATTATAGAATAAAATAATAATGATAATAACGGCAATAATATTATATACTTATAAAATATAGTTAAAAAATTAAACGCCTAACCGACCCAGCCAGGAATCGAACCTGGGTCTTCCGCAATCCAAGCAAAAAAAGCATTAAAACAAAATAAAAAGCAGTGACAAAATTCAGCGCTTACGTTAGCCTTCCCGGTAGCATAGCGGTCAGTGCATCCGCCCGGATTGCGGAAGACCCAGGTTCAATTCCTGGTTGTGTCGGGTAGGCGTTTAATTTTTTTACTGTATTTTATAAGTATTTAATTCAGCTTTAGTGCAGCAATTAGCACTTAAAAAAATAAAAAAGTAAAAATAATATATTATATGTTACTATAATTTGTCGTTTATAGCATCGCCACACCAACAAACAAGCTCCGATACTTTATAATTCTATGCCATATTATTAATATACCTAGAAGAAACAAATCCACCGATAGAAGAAGCTAATTATAATTTACTTTGAACCGAAGTACCTATCGGTGCGACGTAAATCAATATCCTACGCAAACATAAAATAAATCTATGTGAACACAACAAAACGACTGAGCGGGCCTGGTGCGAAGGAGGCAACGAAGTATGATTTCCTTATCTCCCCCGGCAAGTCTGTCGTACCCCGCCCCCCGCAACCGCCGCGGGTTCAAAGGTCATTTCCGAGAGGCAGGATGACAATTTCTGAAGTATATAAGTGCCTATTTAGAAAAGGCGGAATGGGAATTCCGCGAAGCCCTGTTTTCGCGGTTGGCTGCCTTGTGTCTTATGTTTTTTATTGATTGTCTATAGCATAGACTCTATGCCAGCCTACAAATGAACAAGATAGTACAAAACCTTCTTTCTAATAACTTTGCATATTCTTTTTTGTTTTTTAATTTTTCCTACTAAAAAAAATCTACTTTGACCTCAAACAGCCAGTGTTAAAAAAGTCTTTAGTGCCTCGCCGTTTGTATAGCCCGAAGCCTGGCCTAAGGCTCAAGGCCGGCGTTCGCAAAGGCCGTTCCCTACAGGAGGCCCCGCTATAATTGGGCCCCCTGCGTCACTCGCGTTAAAGGGCCAATGCATGGGTTATTTATTGATCAATCGTTTATTATTACCTGTTGTAATGAGCTGGATTCGAACGCGTCCCGGTATTCTCAAGTTGAGATTGTTTTAACTTCGTATTATTCGGTGCGTTTTAGAAATGAATGATTGCTTATAGATATTTTAACAAGTATTTAGTTGAATTCGTGTTTAGTTTATGACTAGGTTTTTTAATATAAAACTCGCTTCAACACGCATTGGACATGCGTGGTTGGTTTGTTATGCCTCGATCTCGGTCCGCGATCCAAACTCATCGGAGAATCTAGTAGCGGACGGGGACAAGCATACGTGATGCCATCGCCTCTAGACCCTCTGAGGATGTTTTATACGGCTTAAGAATCCCTTTAAGTTTCTCGCCGCCTTCAAACAAGTCCAGTGACGCTGTTTGGAATATAGAAGCGAAACTCTCATCAAAAAAATAATTGCACATTCAGCTTGAATTGCTCCATGATGTGCTGTTGTTCGAGTGGGAAGATCTAAGCCCATATATAGCAGGCGTAATCCGTTACCGTAAAAATTACATTCAGCAAAAGTTTCAAATGTATATTGCAACAAAGAAACAAGAAAATTCCCAATTCTCAGAATAATAACAACTTTGAATGATATTCGACACTCACTTGGCCGCTTGTTCAGTCAAAACAGTCCATTCATACAAAACATATGGCAACCAACCAAGCGTGGCATTATTCAACCTTAACACTTTAATAGCCTGAATCGGGAATCGAACCCGCAACGCCTCATTTCACTCCGCTTCCTTGCCACCCATCTGTAATGCAAACCGTACCTTATTTGAATGCCCACACGGTTTAAAACATCTTTTTTTTAAATCGCAAATGTTAATTGGATGGCTTATTGTGTAAACGGCATATGTTTTACATTGTAAACACTTGAATTTGAGCTCAACGTGTAAACGATAGGGTTAAAAATGTATAATTTGATGGTTTGAGGAATTCACGATTTTGCATCGGTCAGGCATTTCGTAACTTGAGTCAAGAGTAACACAGTGGCGGGTGATTGACAATGCGAGAAACAATCGATAACGAATCGATCATAATCGATATGAGTACAACTTTTTTCCGCGATTGTTTCCACAGATACTTACAGGAATCGTCAATCTCGATTTAGTACGCAGGTTTTTTGAAGGAGTGTGTATTTTTTTAATTCAAATAGTTTATTTTAGTTTTCATAAATGAAGAAAGACTAGAAATTGTAATTAATTTTAATTAAAAATCGTGACATAAAGATTAAGAAAAAAACCTACTGGCAAAAAAATACAAAGACAGTTGACCTTTATAATTTCAAAGGTTTTAACTGAAAAGAATTTATTTTCTTTTGTATATTTTTTAGTAAAAAAGTACCTTTAGAAAACAGGGCTTTCGCTTTTTTTTCAAATTCTATTTTCTACCTAAAAAATATTTTTATAATTCATAACCTTAGTCCTAAAGCCGCCTTCCATCGTCTTAGCATCACTCAAGTTCGTAATGGAGCGTGCGCCATCAACTTTACGACCCTAGACCCGACCCGGGTTCGCTTCCCTGGCGACAGATCAAGCAGAGCGTATAGTTTGCGTATAAAAAGCGTTAGTCGCTCGTAAAGACGCGAGCTAGTTTGATTTAGCTCCTGAAGTTTTCTAGTTACGGATGGAATGGTTTTTTTCTTTTTTTTCAAAGAAGTTCGCTGTTGGTCTCCTTCCTTCTTCACCCCCTTTTTTTTTAGTTGATGGCTTCGTGCGATTTGCACATTTAGCCAGTGTCAAAGTATTTTTCTTACAAGTAATACATAAATAGGCAATATTTCCTTTATGATTATAATGAATGATATTAGAAATGAAAAGTGAGAAATGATGTGAAGATAAGTAAAGATGTGGGGCTTTACTAAGTCCTCACGCGGCGGACTTCTTGAGAGAATTTGAAAAGTACCGTTGCACTGCTTTGTTTCATTTGCCAACACTCATACACACTCACGAACACTTAACGGTTAATAACCCACCATTATTTCACATTAATATTCGACATAACACAAATTTTAGAAAATAAAACAAAACCGCAGACATGACTTTTCACTTTCCCGCCAAGAAGTCCTTCCCCCTTTCTTTTATGAAAGACGAGTTTTTTTTTAAAAGAAAAGTACTGTAAACGGTAAAACGCCTCGCTGGCCGAGTGGCAAAGCACTCGGCCCGATACCCGAAGGTCCCGGGTTCAATTCCCATTTCAGGCAAACTCCCGAATCCCTGTCGAGACCCTTGGGTCTGGGTAGGGAAGCGGGAGCTGGACGGGTGAACCCTATATAACCATCCGCGCCTCCCTGGGGGCGGTGGCACGCGGGCGACGAGTTTTCCACTGTCAAAAAAAAAGAAAAAAATCTTTTAAGGGCTGGTATCACGCAAGCGTTTACCTGTACCATGCTAGTTTCCCTAAAGCGTATAAGTGTAATACGAGTGCGGAAAACTCGATGGCGCCTCTAAAGAATCGCTCGACCCGACCTCGGCTCGAGATGACCGTGTCATAGAGAAAGGTGGAATAGAATGACCATAGACAATTCCGTAAAATGATGATTTAATTCGATGTTTTGCATGTCGGACTTAGCGAATGTTTGACGTCCAAGAAAACAAGAATTTTGCAATAAAACTAAAATTCTAGTTAAGCCGTTAAATAAGATGAATTTGACCAACATATTTACCATTAAGTAACTAAACAATAGCTAAGCTTTGACTTGAGGTAGTACAAGTGAGGCAGTTTGCCGCATCGATTAATATAATGGGTTATTTGATACCCGTTAAACCATTCGCAGGCTACCGAAAGGAACTCCAATTTTACTGTTTCTTCATATTTTATGGCTGCAATAAATCACTTGTTTCTGAGAAACATCTGGTTCAAAAACTAAACGTATTGTACCTCTATACATATAGGCAAATTGGTATACAAGACTTGTTATAAAACAAAAATTAACAGCCAGTTAGTGCTTCGTCATCTATCCAAAAAAGGTACTCTCGTGATCTCGAAACCTTCACTGACGTTACAAGACATGTAATAGAAACAACAACAATAAAACACCGCGGCAATATTAATAATGCGAAATAAAAACAAAAAAGTCTTTATTCAAAAATCGAACGGCGGGAATGAAACGACCATAGACAATAATGAAAAAACTAAGAAAAAAAAGCGGGAAGAAACCTGTCGACGCCATGTTGTGTGGCAGTCGGCCTTCACGCCTCGGCCGCCGAAGATTATCTTTTGAAAAAAGAACCGAACGGGAGGCTCCGTTGTTTAAGAATAAAGATCTTATACGCGTGGTCATTTCACGGTATTATAGTCTCTTGTGGCTTCCGATTAAGGATAGGATTTGCGTAAAGCATGGTAGGCCGTCTTACGCATTTCGATGGGTAAGAAGAAAGAGCATCGTCACTGCGACTGCGCCGTAGCTGATGACCTGTCAATTTCGTCGTGAACGTCGGCTCTGCCGGCGCTGAGAAAAAAGTGACATTAGAGTAACCATCTATTATTTTGACTTTATGTGAAGAGATGGAGTTGAGATTGATCGTGTTTGGCTCGGCCCTTTTAATTACAGCGTATTCAGCTTTGTGTATCGCATCTACTGTTCGGTAGGTGGTGTTTTGTGAAGAGGCGTTGTAGGTATTATTCAGAGATTGTCTGTTCCAAATTGTTGTCGTACCTACCTAATATTTATGTTCGACTTTACTTCGTATTATTTATTTTATCTTAATTAACTAGCATTTGGTTAGCGTTTTTTATTTCTATATCGTTTAGGTTTTCAAAAGCTGTCAAAAGCTTGTAACAGATATAAGCTTAGTAATGTATAAACGTGTTCGGTGTATGCTTTGTTGGTTGTCTATAAATATTAAAGATCAGAGCTTATTTGTTAAACACTTTTAACTTTTAAACGGTAGAACGAAACAATATGAAAGTTCTTAACAGGACATAGAGGCATAAGAACTGAAGTCAAAGAAAGACAAAGTAGAAAAAAATATTCAAATAAACTTAGAGCTTTTCAATCGTCCATAGTATCAGGATTGGTGGTAAGTATCAGGTATTAGTATGAGCGGTAGCCATGAGGAGGTCCGTATGCTCGCCTGCCTGATCAGATCAGTATCATAAAAATAAACTCTATTTATTATTTTTTGGAAGGTGATTTGGTTAGTCTGTGAGCCGTCTGTGGGGCTTAGTACAGCTAACTCCAAAAATTGTATCCCATCAACTCCAAATTTATTTCGTGGTAGTACTGATGCCAGCTCCAAAAACGTACATAGAGCTTGAAATCCATTATTTTCAATAATTTTGAATTTCATACATTATGGCCTATTAACTCCAAAAATATAAAGATACAGTAAGCCGCCTATGACCCTAACAGAGTTACCGGACGTTTTGTGGGACGCTAAAAACCTAAAGGGTTACTTAAAACATCCTCAGAGGGAATCTAGAGAGGATAGCGACACGCAAGCGTTTCCATGACCTTCACTAGATTCTCCGAGGGGTAAGGATCGGAAAGAAAGAAATCTCTATAGTACGTATTATATGTGCGTAAGAGCGCATTGCTTTCGTTTTCGAACAGTGTAATACCACAAAGTAAGCAGACTGCAGAAGGCAAGCGCCATACAAATACTTTTTTTTTTGAGAGAGATTGCTGTTTGCCTCAAACGGCATTTTTAGCGTCACCGGGCTTTTTTGGGGGCGGCGAGGTACTTAAAGGGTACCTCAAGCCGTGTGAAACGAATCACTTTTGGAGGTTTTCTGAGGGAGCGGCATCACACTCTTAAAAATGCGTGTCCCCATGCCCTACTAGATTCTCCGAAGGGTTTGGATCGGACGTCACACAAACGCGGTCGACAACCTCACACGGACACGGAATCTCGCAAACAGCTGCGCTCGGACTGTTCCGAGCTGTCCCGAGATCCGTGTCCGTACAAGGGGTCTATGTGTGAGTTGTTCTAGCGCGGTATCTGTTTTTTTTTATATTTTACGGGTAAGCACAGTGCCTTGATCTCACCTGATGTAAAGTGATGATAAGGCCGGTGATGGAAGCGCACTTCACACGGGAACCTCAACTAGTGAGGCACTGGCTATCTTATCTCTAGCTGCTGGAACACAACAATGCTACAAACATTAATATTATGGCGACATATTTAGATGAGATGGTGGTAGCTAGCCAGGCGGACTAACAAGCCCTAACACCAATCATACCGAGTACACAAACATGTACCCCCCGCTGGGAATCGAACCCGAGACCTCTGGGTTTAAACCGGTGGTCTTAGCCACTAGACCACAGAGGCGGTTATGTATTATGCTTTCTTTTTTTTTAAATTTATTTATTGAACCACAAACAAGTGTACAATACAGATTTACAATATTATTCTTATGTCTAATTTTAGTTATTGTAAACTCAACAACGGTGGTTACGGGAAACATAAAAAAAGTAATAATGCCAGTGAAACCCAGTCAGAGTCATGTAAAAGTGAATTAATTATACAATGTATAGAATGTAATAAATGAATTAATTATGCAAGTGTATATACTACGAGTATATGGTATGTATTCCCTGTGTGGTGTCGGGAATAAAGAATTGCACCACCCCATCTCTTCCTGTGGGTGTCGTAAAAGCCGACTAAGGGACCATTCCAGAGGATGGGCAGCAGCATCTCTCTGAGGTTACCCTCAACCTACTGCGATCGCCAACCCGCCTGCCAAGCGTGGCGATTACGGCAAATACCCCTCATATCCTTGGGGGAGGCCTTTGTCCAGCAGTGGACGTCTTTGGCTGAGATGAGATATGGTATGTGTTTATTATGGATTTAAATATGTAAGTACATGTGTGTTGGACTTTACATCTGTATACAATATTTATTGGAATTTATTAAATATTTGGAATATACGTGGAAACGTGGGTGAGTGTAGAATACAACAGATAAACAATATCAGGTAAAAAAAACATGTTCAGGCAAACAAGGCAGGGTTGCACGCAGCCACCTTTAGGCATCAGTGATTGTAAATGTCGATTAGCTTGCCTTCTGGGCCCTCTTTATTTTGCGGTAATGTCCACAAAGCTCGTGTGCTCGCGATTCGCGCTGGTGCGAGCGCGTGCGCCGCGTTTCTTGCCGCGTTTCATTGTGCGATTTTGCATGCTGCCTGTCACAGTGAACGGAGGGCAGTTACTTTATTGTTGATAACATTGTAAGTTCGGTTCCATTTGCATAGTGTAGTAATTCATACTTTAACCTTTGTCTGCTGTGAATACATACATAATATAGTTTTAATTGTTTAGGGCACTGATCAGGGCTCGCCGCAAATGTGAGGTTCATTCGAGCAATCTAGGTATGTATGTGATATCCACCCAGTACTGGAACGTCTATTAGGCTCATGATTATTATTAATATTTAGGGGGAATACAAACTAGCAGTTCAATGACCCGATCCGATCTGGTAAGGCATGGGGACAGGCACTATAGTGCGTGATACCGTTCCCTTTAGAAAACCTCCGAAGGTGGTTCGTTTCACACGGCTTGAGGAACCCTTTAAGTTTCTCGCCGCCCCCAAACAAGCCCGGTGAAGCTGAAAATGCCGTTTGAGACAATCAGCAAACTCTTAAAAAAAACCAGCTCAATGGACTAATGCGTGTAAGTACGTCATTTGATTTAGATCCAGCCTGTTCACAAATGAGAAATGATGATAAACGTATGTGATCTCTTATAACCATAGATCGGAATATGTAGAGTTTTTTCTGTGAATTGCGTCATAACGTTATCAATAGTATGGATAACCCGATAAAATAATAAGAGAAAATACACTTTCAACTCTTTTGCACGTCAGACTATCAAGGTGTGATTTAGGTGATCGTTACTGGAGATTATTTTCAAAAATCTTATACTTTGTTTTATCCAAATTTTGGAAAAAACTAAGTTTGCTTAAGATTATCCATGATATGTTAACATTGCAAAGTATGTCAAAAAACTCTACCTGATCCGATCTATGCTTATAACCGTTAAAAAATATTTATCTAACATCATAAAGTTTTATTAGAGTCCACACAGATTATATTCCTTGAAAACTACAAATAGTTAATACTTACAAAAATAATTACTGAATAAATACTATGCTATATTTTAACAGCCTCTGTGGTCTAGTGGCTAAGACCACCGGTTTAGACCCATAGGTCCCGGGTTCGACTCCCAGCGGGGGGTACATAGGTGTGGTAGGGCTTGTTTGTCCGCCTGGCTAGCTACCGCCATCTTTTCTAAATAATGTCGCCATAACAACAATATTTGTCGCATTGTTGTGTTCTGGCAGCTACAGATAATATAGCCAGTGCCTCACTAGTTGAGGATCCCGGGTGAAGTGAGCTCCCATCATTGGCCTTATCATCACTTAACGTCAGGTGAGATCAAGGCACTGTGCTTACCTGTAAAATATTAAAAAAATATATAAATAATTGAGTTTTGATGCTCATTGTCGCATATTAAGTAAATTATTTTCCTGTGGCCGTCTTAGGTAAAGGCATCTATCAACTGTGTGCGTAGTTATAGTCAGCTCGTTACTCTTCACGCCGTCATTATCCCCAAGTAGGTGCGTTATTATGTGACAACTCGTTCGTTTGTTTATTTGCGAGTTGTTCGCTTTTTGCTTGTATTAGTTACAGTCAATTTGTTGGCTGGAATGCTGTATTGTTTAGACGCTTTTGTTTCACCTTGTATGTTATTTGTGATTGAGATGTTATGCGGTTGCCGTATACCGGCGTATTAATCATCTTTGGTATTATCTATATCTACTTAAGTATAAATAATACCAATCTAGTATTTGACTTTGAGCGGTAATCTTTATTATTGCACTTTTGGTGTATCAGTAAGATTTTAAGCATGAAACTGAATTTGTTTGTAGACGCCTTTATCATTAGGTACTTAATTAGTAAGCAATTAGGTACGATCTTAAGTTATTAAAGGACATTCTTCAATCATTTTCACTGTGATAAGTGTGTGTTAAAGAAAAAGTAGAGCATTTTTTTGCAGGATGAACCACTGTTAAACAGTGAAAAAAGATATTATGAATCTAATATTATGGCCAAATAGACTTAAATAGTAGAAGTCTAATATAATACTCACACTAGACGTAAGGTCTAGTTTGAATATCCTACTAATATTATAAACGCGAAAGTTTGTAATTATGGATGTTTGTTACTCTTTCACGTAAAAACTACTGAATGGATTTGGATGAAATTCGGCATACAGATAGTTTATAACCGGGAATAACACATAGGATACTTTTTATCCAGATATTCCCACAGGAACGGGAACCACGCGGGTGAAACCGCGAGCGGCCGCTAGTACCTAATATTTAGACCTTAGATGAATGATAGGTTTCGCTGTCGAGTGCGGCGAGACCTATCATTCATCTAAGATTTAGACAAAGCTTCGTAGCATTGAAACTAGGCACGGTATTTCTCTATATCTTTGAAATGAAATCTATAAGCAACAGCAGACTTATCTGGTGGTGTGTAGTTGCCGTTGCCGTGAACGTTTGCAATATCAGATGTAGGTATTATTCACGAGTTGCTGACCCTACGAAAACCTTGCTTTTATGGCTCCCCCATAAAATACCAATTTCCCAATGTAGGGTAAGTATCAGAAAAGAAGCGACAAGACAGACATGGTTACCTGAACCGAAGAAGTATAAATAAATATGGCCCCCGCGCACGCACGGGCCGCAATCAGCGCGGTCACGATCCGCGGTCACGCCGCGCGCCGCTTCCACTGCGGAGCGTGCATCCAGCCAGTGTGCAGTGTCTCTGCACTTAGTTAGTTAGTTAGTTATACTGGGCTGTATCCGCACTTAGCCATTCGATTTGGCCATTGTACGTATTGTACCTTCTGCCTACTCCAACCAACCCAGATTATCCCAGAAGGCTTGCAGCCTTTTCAGGCTGCTGCAGGCTTCCGCAAGCGTTCTGGGTGTTTGGAGAAACCGTGCCCGTTCGTCTGCCACACTCCTGCACTCCATGAGCACGTGTTGTGGCGTTTCTTCCGCCTCCATGCATCCTCTGCATAGAGGGCTGTCGGTCACACCTATCGTAAATAGGTGCTTGTTTAAGGGACAATGACCAGTAATAATACCGATGATTTTACGGATCCTGTCCCTGTTTAATCTAAGGAGGTTGCGGGCAAGCTTTTTTGATGCCACCGGAACTGCATTCTTGGTTTGCCTGCTACCTACACTGTTTCTCCATTCTGTTAGATGTTCATCTTCGGTTAATTTGCGCAGCCACGTTTTTATCTGGGCCTGAGGTATGGGCAGCAGTGGTTCCGGTCCATAAACTGCTGCCATCGATCCTCTTTTGGCCAGTTCGTCAGCGGCGTCATTACCCTGTGAGTTGCTGTGTCCTTTAATCCATTGCAAAGTTACTTTGTTTGCCTCTGCTATGGATTGGAGAGTGTTATGACATTCCAATACAAGGACAGAGGTTATGGTGTTGTTTTTTAAAGCTTGAAGTACGGATGTACTATCTGAGACAATTTTTATATTTAGGTCTCTGACAGCTCTGGCTGCAACCGCCTGTGCCGCCTTGGTGATACCAATACATTCTGCTTGAAAGATTGTATTTTACTTGTCTAAAGTTGTTGAAATTTTTATATTTAAGTCATTCGAGAAGACACCCGCTCCAGTGCCGTGTGCGGTTTTGGATCCGTCTGTGTATATCCTAACTTCATTGATGCCAGAGCTATCAACTGGTTCCGCAGTAAGTTGGATATTGTATCTTCTATCGAAGACGTGGTGACATGGTATTCTGTCCATGGGCGCTTCAAGAAACGGTATTTCTTTCAGGCTTGCCTGCAGAATCTTTGAGTGTGTAGTTATGCTTTGTTTCCATAACCCGTTAGATCTTAGTCTTAAGGCTGCGCCCTTGGCTTCCTCTTGAATGACCAGATCTAGAGGTCTTAAGTTCAATATATACTCCAGAGCGGCTGATGAAGTTGTTCTCATGCACCCCGTGGCTGCTACGCTTGCTAGGCGTTGCAGACTCTGGAGTTTTGCTTTTACCGTGACCAGTTGGGTTCTGGGCCACCAGACAACTGATCCGTAGGTTAAGGAAGGTCTGATAACTGATGTGTATAACCAAAGTGTGATTTTTGGATTTAGACCCCATTTTTTCCCAACAAGTCTTCTACACTGCCCAAACGCTATACAGGCCTTCTTTATTTTTGCATCAATGTGCCTCGCCCAATTCAGTTTATTATCCAGGATGACTCCCAGATATTTTACTTGAGTTGATAGGGAGAGGTTGGTGTTAAAGAGTTTTGGTGGTTGGAGTTCTGGTAACTTCCTTTTGTTGGTGAAAAGGATAAGTTCTGTTTTTTTCGGGTTTACTGACAATTTGTGTTCGTCACACCAGTCTTCCACAATCTGAAGGGCTGAGCGCATCACTTTGCATAACACATTTTCAGCGCTCCCATTTATCAGTATTGCTAAGTCATCCGCATAACCAATAGTAGTGTATCCTCTATCATTGAGTTTTTTAATGAGGCTGTCTACTACTATGTTCCATAGAAGTGGTGATAACACCCCTCCTTGAGGGCACCCTCTAACTACTTTAGCCCTCGTAGTAGTGTTCACCACTATCTGAACCGCCCTTTTGCTAACCAGCGCAGTGATCCACTCTCTCAAGGCTGGTTCTACGTTCCGTTTTCGTAGGGCGTGGTTAATGCTGTTGTGCATGGTTTTGTCAAAAGCTCCTTCTATGTCTATAAAAGCAGCCAGTGTTGACGCTTTATTTGTGATAGCCGATTCTATTTTGTGCACCACCATATGTAGTGCCGACTCTGTTGATCTGCCTTTCCTATAGGCATGTTGTTGAGGGTGAAGCGGTTTACTTTTCAGTGTTCCATCCCTAAGGTGTCGGTCTACTAATCTTTCCAGAGTTTTTAGCAGGAATGATGTTAGACTAATTGGCCTGAAAGATTTGGCATGTGTGTAATCCTCCTTACCCGGCTTCGGTAGGAAAATTACTTTTGCCTCTCTCCAAGGTTGGGGAATATATTTAAAGGCTATGCAGGCCCTGTAGATTGGTAGTAAGTGCTTAATTACATGATTGGGCTGCCACTGTAGTAATGCTGGGAATATCCCATCCAGCCCCGCGGACTTGAACGGTTTGAAGCTGCTCAGGGCCCATTCTATCCTGTCCGCGGTTACTATCTTATTTGCGACTTCCCAATCCTGTGCTGTTGGTGTGCCGTATTGCTCATCTACCCAACCAGGGGCTGGCGTTATTTGGCATCCTGGAAAGTGTGTTTCTAGCAGTACGGCACTGGTTTCCTCGTCTTTATTAGTGTAGGAGCCATCCTCCTTTTTTAAGGAGCCCAAAAGATTAGAGTTGTCCTTAGCCAGGATTTTCTTTAATCTTGCGGCTTGGTTTAATGAGTTAACGCTACTACAGAAATTTCGCCAGCCTTCCGTTCTCCGGAATCTGATCCGTTTTTTGTAGTGCTGTTGTGCTGTTTTATATTTGTCCCAGTCCTCATTGGCTCTGGTATTTTTGGCCCTGTTGAAAAGTGTCCTGAGTTCTTGACGAAGACGGTCAAGTTCTGGCCCCCACCAGCGGCTTTTCTCTAGGCGTTTCGGTGTTACAGCAGGACATGCCAGCTCATAACTTCTTACGAGTGTAGAAGTCAGGAGCTGTACGTTTGCTTCTATTTTGTCGGTACTTGGAATTACGTTATTTACTTATGTGTTACCTAGTACTTTGTTTGTTAAGTTTTTATACCTTGTTATATCTGTTTTGCGGGGGTTACGATATGGAACAGGGTCTGTTAGTTTATATTGTATTTTAAAGCATACCCGGCGGTGATCCGCAAAGCATGGTTCGTTTGAAACATGCCATCCCTCAATGAGGTTCGCCGCCGCATGTGTTGCTAAAGTAATGTCTATGATGGTTTGATACCTTAATCTAACAAAAGTAGGTTCCGTGCCTATATTCATAATGTTCAAGTTTGTTTGGAAAATATATTCGGTTAGTAACTCACCCCTTTTATTGGTATCCTTACTTTCCCACAGAGAGTGATGTGCATTGCAGTCTGCAGAGATGATCAGGTCCCATTGTTGTGCTTCGCAGTGTTGCACCAGCTCGGCTAGCTCTCTCGGAGGAACTTCACCGTCGCTCGGCATGTACACTGAGGCTAGCACTAGGACAGTTTGTTTATCCGTTAGAATCTTCACAGCAGTGAGGTCTCTAGAACAGAATTGGTTAAGCAAAATGGCTGATATGGTTTTAGGCATAAAAATGCAAGTTCTTGGTTTATCGACGGTTGTATCTAGGAGCAACTTACCGCCTATGTTATTTAGACCGCAAATTCTGTTGTTTCTGATCCAGGGCTCTTGGATCAGAGCGGCGGTCTTGTTGTCTGCCTCCAGCACTCTGCGTAGCGTGGCCGCCGCTATTTGTTTGTGCTGGAGGTTGGTTTGAATGATGTTGAGGTGGTGGTTACGGGCTACGCAGGATGCCATCTTCATCACTGGTAGTGCCCCCACCCTGCAGCATCGAGTCTGTCTCCATCTCGCTCAAACCCTGTTGGGGAGCTGAGGTGGACTGCTCGGGAGTCGAGGTCTCCCTTACAGTGGCCGCGACTGAACTCGTTGCCGTTTTTGCGTCCTCGGTTTTTGTCATTTCTTCCGAGGAGAAGAAACGGATATACCCACTACCCGACATGTGGGCTATCCGGCGTTCTCTGTCGAGAATCGACTGCCGCTGGTCTTCGAGAATTCCCAGCACGAGATGGACGGCAGCCTCCTTGGAGCCTGCTTCCGTTGCCTTCTCGTCTACTGTCATTCCGTAGCACTGCCAGGAGTCAACTTTGTACCACGGGTTCTGGGCACAAAGGACTCTGTGCAGCGTAGCGGCGTCGGTGATGCGGCTGTGTAAAAGAAGCCCTGCCTTGAGCCTCTTCTTCAGCTCGGACTGTCGGATGACAGCCAGAGTGGTGCTTGGTATCGGAGATGGAATGGTCTTGACCGTTCTCTCAAGCCAGCTGAGAGCGTTTGCATCCTCGCACCACATCGCCAACACTCCATCCAAAAGGAAGGGGCGTCCGCGGAAAGATGGAGCTTGCGTGCTCGGAGACGGAGACAGAACGGTCTGTAGGATGCTATCATCGATGGCTTCCCTCAGCTGATCTGCCTGGCTTTGCGAGAGGTCCCTTGGCGGGACGGTGATGACCGCTACCCTCAGATGCGATTTACTCGCATCTGCATAGCTCTCCGTCCGCCTCGGTCTCGCATCGGTCTTCGCGCGTTTGGCATCCCCCCTGGGAGACCGGGTCTCATCCAGGCGAGTCCGCTTCGAGGAAGCTGACTTACCCGGACAGTCCCCAGTCCCAGGCTGACCCTTTTCAGGGGCAGTGGGAGTCGCCGCAGCGTTCTGCCGACCGCGAAAACCTCTCGGCTTCCGCCTCCTTTTCGGCTGGCCAGGTGGTGGTGGTGGTGGTGGGTTCGTTGAGGCAGCCGTCTGCGCCGTTGCCGACTCCGTGAAGTTGGCCGGTACAGATTCGCGCTGCGTTGAGGAAGCCGTCTGCGCCGTCGCCGACTCCGTGAAGTTGGCCGGTACAGATTCGCGCTGCGTTTCCGTTGCTGCGTCGGCTGTCGTTGTTGGTGTGGTTTTTGCCTGAATAGCCTCCCATCTCGCGCGCCTGTTGGGGCGACTGCGTTTCGGTCGGTTCTTCGGCGGTTCCTTTGCCGTGGCCACGGGATTGGTGTCTCCTCTTTTGCAAGGGCGCTTGTGAGCGACCGTGGTCCATTGTGATACGATGGCAGTATCTACCATGGTTGGTATTGCCTCAATGAGGCCCGACAGGTCCAGACTTGCGCCTGTCCCTGAGCACAGGTTGTCCCCCCCAGAATACGTGGGACTGACCAAGCTGGGCTTGGTGAAGGATTCTCCGCTACCGGAGGCAGCGGTACCTTCCTGGGGTAGTAATTTTTTCCCTTGTGCTGACATTACGGTTGTTGGGGCTGAAGGAAACACACACTACCCGCCCGTGGTGAGTGTGGACAACTTTTAGGGGGGATTTAGTGCCCCAAGGCTCTGCATGCCTGAAGGATTGTGGTTTTGCGCCGCCACTGTTCGGCTCTGCAGGAATTTGTGAAGGAAATTAGGATAGGGGAAAGATTTGGATGTATGGGGGGAAAACGGCCAGAGGTTTTAGTTATGCCAATTACATATGGTAACTGGCCAAAAACAGGCGGCAACCTCGAGAAGGATAGTCCACTGGCCTTGCCTAGGGGATCTACGCGACCTGCACTACTCCCTAAACCGTTTGCCAATCTCAGCGTTTGGACAGACGCTGAGAGTAGGGGAGTCATCACTCAAGACTCGCTTGATTGACCACACCCCCTCCCTTGTGTCTCTGCACTAATGACGCTCTTATATAGTCTGTGGGTTGTTTCGAAATTAGAACGATAATATTAAGCTTTTCTTTTTTTAATTTTAAGAAAGGCAAAGAGGCTATTCATGCACAGCCAATAAGAAACTTAAATTAATTCGATTTTGATATTTTTCAGATTCGTAATTTGAATTCTAAATTAAGCTGAGAACCACAGACCACATATCTTGAACACCTACGAAGGAGCTGTCTGATTCATAGGTCTGATAATAGACAAACTTTGATGAACTAGGAGTTCTGTCAAGTAAATTACCTCATCTCTTAACTAAATAAGTATATTGTAATTTTAAAAAACCTAACCAAACTAATTTATTTTCTTTATTAAACAAACGTCATGTTAGTCAATATAAACTGCAGTACCTACAGATGTTATGTATTTCATCTCCTTGTCATTAAAACACCTTCTTGGCGTTCAAAAGAATATTTAACACCAAACGCACTTTTATTTGATTTCACGGATTTACGTTGGTAAACTGACTGTAGCTATACAACCACTGCGCACGCGCGTTCTTCATTCGCAAGAAATCTGCGCAATCACGATTTGTGGTCACGCCGCCGGTTGGGCGCTCCCACAAGAGTGGCCAATATGTTTGCCGCCCGAGGCCACAAGGAATCCATCTTTATTTAAAAAATAAGTAAAGTCCAGTTGCTTACTGAACATAATAATATTGTAAAATGTCTTTAACAACATGTGAAACCTATTTACTTAATAGTTTTTTTTTAATGTAATTCCTTTTATTATTATTAATCTCTTCTGCCAACCCATCCTTTCATTGTTCGTCAATGAAGACGACAGCTATATAAGTTGACAATGTCGATAAGGTTGCGATATTATAATGTATTCTTCAAGGGATATTAAGGGACTGAGTTTTGGGCAAGAACAACAAACCTAAAACAAATAAGCCAATATACTTAGTATATTTATAAAATACGGGAAGGTAGCCTTCCCGGCTATCATAATGGTCAGTGCAGCCACCCGGATTGCGGAACACCCAGGTTCGATTCCTGGCTGGGTCGGGTAGGCATTTAACTTTTTCACTGTATTTTATAAATATTTAATTCAGCTTAAGTGCAGCAATTAGCACTTAAAAATAAAAAAGTTAAATTCAATATAGTATACAACCTTATTTTTAGTTTATACGAAAATCGTAAACACATATAAAAAATATCTTGAAAACTCACGAAGTTACAAGCTTTTTGTGCTATCCCGTTGTGTTTTTTAGTAGGGTATACTTTATTTGAGATTTTGTAAATAATATTTGGTCACATTGTAACATGGTATAAAAAATATTGAAATCGATTCTATTACTGATTCTGAACAAAGTTTTCAGGTTTCGTATAAACTAAAAATAACATTGTATATAAAATAAAAGCTGAGGCTTTATTTCCAACACAATTTATCTTGCACCAAAGTAAATCTCGACGTACTCCATCCCTCATCATTGATATGAAGTATGACTATTTGTTACTAATTATGACTAAGTTTCGTGTCAGTAAATTTTGGTGACATTACCTTAAATAAAGGTGGTTTTATTTATAGTATAGTAGATACTGATGCCCCGTGGAATTCGAAAGAGTTCTAACTAACGGTTCACGGTATAAAGTATAAAAAAGTGTTAGCAAGTAGATTTCTTGCTAACGTCGTACAAACTGTCAAAAACTTCATATTATATTAAGCACAAAAATAAACGCGAGAGTGTCAATCAGTGGCGTTTGCGTTGACTTTAGAGAACAATGGGTAAACGCTATAATCTTAAACAATGTCGTTCTAAAAGCGACACACATAAATATTTCAGCTAAACTAAATATCAGTAAATTGTCATTATTCGTATCGTTACATTCTACATTTTGTTCATGACATGACGACACAAATGGCCTGTTCAAAGTTGTTTATAGTTCAAAACGCCGCTGTAAATAATGTTAAGTGCACATAACGGCCTGTACACTTATCTACGACAGTAATTTCAGACAAATGAATTATAAATTTATTTGTGTAATACTTTAGTTGTTACGTGTAGTTTAGGGTTGTTATCGTCAGTTGGAGCTCAGTAACGCAGTGCAACTTTGGCAAACGCAGGTCATCGGGTGGATGACTAAAAATTTATCATCTCCATCGAAACAGGGCACATGCACACTTCCTGTAGCCGCTGTTCCCTCGAACGGTTCGCTTCCAGAGGAGCTTATCAAACTGTGGAATGAGCTGCCATCCGAGGTTTCCCATTAAGCTACGGCATGTACTCTTTCAAAAGGGGTGTAAAGAGGTTTTCTTCAGGTCAGCAACACAAAAGCAACATCTCTGATGTTGCTGATGTCCATGGGCGGCGGTGACCGCTCCCCATCAGGCGGCCTGCTCGTTTCCAGACAGTAATTATATAAAAAAATCTCGAGCTTTTCCGTGCTTCAGAAGGCATGTAAAGCCGCTGGTCCCGGGTGCATTATCAGTCGTTAACAACCACCTATCTACACTGACCCTTTTTTTTTTTGATACGGAGTTGAAAATCTGCAAACAGACGCATCAGCGGGCAAGCGGGGGCCCGCTGGCTGTCCGAGGATCTACACTGACTCGTGTTGTGGTCTATGACCTGTTCTCTGTGGTGTTTCCATGCATTGGAAAGGCTCGTGCCCCAGCAGTGGGGACATAAAATCAGCTGGAGATGATGGTCGTAAAACCCGCATTAGGCCAGCGTGATGGGTTGTGTTTTAATCACCCCCATGTGCTATTAATTATGTTGGAACTTTAAACAGTTTTATGCTTTTGTTTTTTAAAGTTCGGTGCTGTTGAAAATTCGATCTTCGATTATTAACAATAACCATTCTTCTGCAGAACCAAAGTGTTTGCGTAAACGTAAGAAAACAAATGACACACGACGGCCATTACACAAAGTTCACTCATTAAGCACACTATTTCAATAACATTCCACACACACATAAATACACTCAAAGGCAGTAAAAATTATATATTATGGAATCTGAGGTCAGATCATCGCACCCGACACGCATAAAGCTTCTTTAACCACCTACTAACAAAGGGAAAGCAATAAATAACAGTTACAACACTCGAAAAGGCAATATGTCAGCGTCTGTGGCCGCCATTAAGGACGTCATATTTGATCTAGCACAATGGATGCGCGTACGCACCGCTCGCACGTATTAGGCGCCCATCTATCCGATAGCTGTGAAAAATTGGTGGTAAATTGTTTTTTTATGCGGCAAAGTTGAATTCTTTGCCCCGTTCACGTGTTGGAAACCAACCTAATTGTTGGATTTTTCTAATGTAATTCCTTCTTATTTTATCTCTTGGGATGTTTTCGGATAACCCTATCCCTTCACTTTTCTTCACCAATAAAGACGGTTAACATAAACTTAGCATTGGTTTTAAAGTTGGATACCTATAGGTAGGTTATCCTTCGAGAGATAATAAGAGACTGGGCCCAAAGCAAAGCCCAGCCTTTAAAAGACCCGACAGACTTCATCCTGTCCGTCCACAGAACGTTTTCATTCAGGAAAACATATACGAAATCTCACAATGCGAGTTCCTATAGTGTGTAGTTACGTAGTCAGTGTTTTGAATAACGTTAATAGCGTAACGTTATGCTTGATAACGTTAACTGAATTACCTTTACCAGTTTGACTTTCTGGAAATAACGTTACTTTACGATCCCTATAGCGTAAATTTGGTAACGTTATCAAGCGCTGGTAGTAGCCGCCATTAAGGAATTCATATTTGATCTAGCACAATGGATGCGCGTACGCACCGCTCGCGCTCGCACATATTATAGGCGCCCATCTACACGATAGCTGTGAAAAATTGGTGGTAAATGGCTTTTTTATGCGGCAAAGATGAATTCTTTGACCCGGCGTCGGGTCTCGTACAACTTCACGTATAATTTTTCAATATCTCAGTTTGTTTTACGGTCGGTTTGTGGTGCTGTGTGACGAGCGATTGGAATATTGGTAATGCGTGGTGCAGGGTTTTGAGGATTTTTTTTTAATGTAAGGAAAACAAACATTAATAAACACTGTTCACATTTTTATTGATAGGTTCATATTGGTTACATTTTAAAATTCTGTGATACTCAATTTAATTCTATTAAAGCTGTGGAGTTTCTTGCGCCCATTCTTCACCACAGCTAAAAAATAGACGTCGTGAATGGGTAGTAGGTAAAAAATTATGAACGATTCAAAAGCACTATTCTTAAGTTTATTTTAATTTTAATTTTTTTTTGCGCAGCAAACTTTTGTTTAGGTATTTTTAGGGTTACGAAACGGGAAGTTGTCCAAACGGGAAGTAAGTACCCCTAAAAACAATCTAAAAACACCTTTTTTTTTTTCAAAAGTTTTCAAAGCATACAGTATGATTTTATATCGAGTAAGCTAATATAAGACATTACACTGCTGCGCAAACGTAGACACTTTTTGTTACCGACACGGCACACCATACAAGGAAACCGAGTTGCTGTATCAGTGTCAGGTGGAAGTAACTGGACACAAAAAGTGTCTACGTCTGCGCAGGGAGGGCTGATTTCATATTCACTGGTAGCTTGTATCCCACACAAGACACAAAAGTGTCTACGTTTGTGCGCAAACGCCTTTTTTAGTGTTACAATTGGTTCAATTATGGAAACACATAGAAAATACAAACAGGAACACTTTACAGACTAACTTTTTAAACTATAGTCCCAAAGATTAGACAATTTTTTTTAGTTTTAAAATTTTTTGACAAAAAAGACAACCAGAAAAGTTTGTCTACACCTAATGATAATCTTATCTGAAAGATCATAATAATAATTGGTAATAATACCTAATTGTGTAAGCAATAAAGTGTTTATCTATCTATTTATCTATCTATATATCCTGATAACCTTTGGGTAGAAAATATTTTCAATAAGAAGGAAATTTTTCGTCGCGTAGTTATTTATATGTCATCAAGTGGCATTATAATTAACTAGTGGACCCGACGGACTTCGTACCGCTTTGACAGTTTCCATCAAGTGATTAAATTCTCTTAGGTTTTCAAGACAACAAAACAAACAAATAATTTTTTATTGGAAAATGAAATTGTCGTTTTTAGTATATTTATAGTGTGATTCCCGTGGGAATATCGGGATAAAAACTATCCTATGTGTTAATCCAGGTTATAAACTATCTGCATGCTGAATTTCATCTAAATCAATCCATCCGTTGCAGCGTGAAGAAGCAACAAATATACGAACATACATACACACAAACTTTCGCATTTATAATATTAATATTAGCTTGCTTACCTATATTTAAAAAAAATCTACTTACTAGTAGAAGTAGTAAGTAACAGTATTATATTCTCTTATAATAGCTTTTTATAGAAACTACATAAAGTAATATTAACATAAACACGCATAAACGCACACACGAAAAAAACATTGACAAAAGAAGAACAATATATTTTGCACACAAACTTTACAATGAACTCTCTACATAAAAGCTACCGCACATGACTCCCGATTTGTTGACGCACACCAGTCAGCTACGAAGAGCAATTTCGTTTCACAATAAGCATGTAGGTAACTTTAAAAAGAGGTTGTAATAAAAAAAAAAGATAGCAACAGAGAATTCATTAGTCATCTCGCACCGCCGCCGCCGCCGTGCCGGCCTCCCAGGCGCCGCGAATCAAGACCGTACGAAAACTCAACTCATGCTATAGTAAGCTTTTTAATTGTACACACGCCTGCACACAGTCTACTACAAACTGTCAAACTTCCTCAATAGATTTTGAACTTTACGTCTACGCCATATGGTTGAACGTTTATTGAAGAAATTTGACAGCTTTGAATAGTCTGATTTGCAGGCGTCTGTACTCTCCGACTACCCTCCCACCGCTACCTGGGGAAGTCATGACCGCTTTGTCGCAACCACGCGTTAGGTCAACCATTTCACTAAGACCTCCTCAACCCCTTAACTCACATATACAGTATTGAAGTTAAGCTCAAATTGGAGGTCTTTCAAACTGGATGCGACCGGATTTTCGGTAAATCTACCTATTTGTGGATAGGCGTGCATCTGCGTTTGGCAGGGTTATTTCGACGTTAATAAGATTGAGGGTTGTATTGTAATTTGTGTTACGTGTGTGTTGTTGATGGAAATGTTGTCATTGACATGTTAGAACATGGTTTGTAGATTGTATGTATTATAATCTGTAACGGTAGAGCTTTAAGTTTAGTTTTGCTTTTATCTAACATGGTACAAAATAGAAGTAGGTTCTACCTACCTGGAGTTATTAAAAGCTGTTTAATTTTAAGCATGTGAGAAAAATGTAATCTCCTCTAAATGTTACGTCTAAATTGTAGTGTGCGGTCGGATAAAAACATCAGATAACAATCTTTATCTACCATCTAATTACCTACTCTACCGACTTTTGCTGTACAATGGAAGCACAAGCTTTACAACTAAACATTTACACAGAGCGGAGATATCTCACAGAACTGTCAAGTGCCTAACAGAAATGACATTTTTAAAAAGGCATTCGTCATATTGTAAGCTTTACGTTATACCGATGTTTCGCACGCACGCTCCCTGCGCAACGTCGATAAAAGTGGGTGTGGCAGTCGTCTACGGGCGGACCAATCAGAACGCCGCGTTTGATGCGTGCGTGCGGCCCGGTGTCTCACGTGTGCGGTGGAGCCGCGAGCGCGAGTGAGACACCACAGAGTATATAAACGCAACGCAAAGTATACGCTACCGGCACCACAAAAGAGTTCCCATATCTTTTATATGCTCTTAGATCCTTATCTCGCCGATTCTTATTTTAAATTCGAGATGGTGGTCCGGAATTAACGGTCTACACCATAAACACGCTATAACAAACCTTAATGCGGCCATCATACGAAATAATCTGTGATTTTTATAGCGCTAATAGGTTGTTATAGATTCGGAGATAGCGAACTAATTTTCGGGTGAAAAATTTATTCATGACCAACGACGTTGATTGAATTGTTAATAGCTCGTAATTGTTGATTATCACGATTTTAGACGTTCTGTGTTGTGCTACCTACGTTAAATAATAACGTAGTTACGGAGATATTTTTTTATCTTGTAAAGTAACGTAATAATTAGCATCATAATTGAATTTATGACTATAGTAAGACATTTTCTAATGTAGGTAATAAAACATTTTGATGATGTATCAAGCTTCAAAACATGAATATTATAATATTATCCGTTTAAGAGCATTAAGGTACTTACCTACTAACTACAATTATAACAATAATAAACTATTATTTAAACTAAACTATATTTATTATTATTATTAAACTAAATATTTTATTAGCTTTTTTCCTTTCGCTTTTTTAGTGTAACTAAGTAGGCTATTTTTAGTAACTAAAACATTTGTTTCGTTCTATTGACATAAATCAAAACGTGGTTATTTTATTATATTAGTAAAGAGGTAGATATCTAAAAAGGCTTGTCAAATTAATTATGTTGTTTATAATAACATTCTAATTATTATTCTGGTCACGTGGTTACGATCAAACGATAAACATTTCCTAAATGGTTATCCTTTTCATATTCTTCAAATAAAGAAGCCGCAAAATATTGAATTCATTAAACACATCAAAGGCATGTATACCACGTTTGAGTTATATTACGATAAAAGTCGTTTTCCCGCGGAATTCGATTAGGTTCCCGCGCGACAAAAGAGGTCGTTTACTCGGGGGGCGGTTTTAAAATTGAATTTGGAAGGGCGTTGCTAGTTGACTGAGATCTGCTCTATGGTGACAGCGGTGTTTTATATAAAAAATAAGGGTGACAGCAATTCCAAATTTAAAAGCATTTAATTTAAACATTCATTTTCATAGATAGAGAAAAAAAAACAGTAGGTAGGTATCGTTAAAGGCATTTGCACTTTCGGCTACCGATGATGTGTGTATATTATTACATCAAGTCATCAATACAATTGATGGGTATTGACTTACCTAATCACCGGGCTTGCCAAATTCGGGTTGGTGATCACAATCGAAAAAATCCGAAACACACTTAGCCTGACCTGGGGACTGAACCCGGGACCTTAGGGTACCGGGCCGAGCGTTTTGCCACTCGACCACAGTTAGGCGATAAACATTGACTGAAAACGTTTTGAAACTGTAAAAAAAAAACTTTCCTACACTCACACTGATTATCCATAGCCCAAGAGAAGCTTCGTTATGAAATTCGTTAAATGGTTACTAGACAACGGATAAACATACTTAAAATACTTAAATACATACTTATTATACATAGAAAACACTCAGACCCGAGACAATTTAGACAAACAATAATTTCTAAATTGACCCGACCGGGGATCGAACCCGGGACCTCAGAGATGGCGACACCATGAAAACCGGTGTACAAACCACTAGACCAAGGAGGTCGTCACTATTTTATAATCTCAGGATGTCAACCTCTTTTCCTTACTACCCACTCTAATGCACCATCTAATTCTTTTACGAGTTAAAGTATTTTACGATAATTAATTTTGTAAGGGCATAGAAAGCACCTAAAGTTTAATTAAATTAAACAATTCTTTGAACTTGTCTTGCACATGTAAACCTATACGGTATGACCCCAAAGGTATTCGGGATGCCTAGAACGTTAAGTTCACCAATTTCACAAGCTACATCCAGTCATGAATACAATTGATGGGTTGGGATGGGACTTAAGAATTTCTCTCTATTCAATGTTACACTTGATTCAAAAGTAAGTAGGTAATCACTTTTATAATACACTAGAAAAACATACAAGAAAAATTAAAAACTTAGTCAGGCATACGCATTAAATACATAATGCCTCTAAAATTATCGAAAGTGTGGAGTGTTTGCTAAGTTGTTGTAACCGAGAGGGTCTCGAGTCCCGGACATTAAGCTCAAGTGTTTCGTTTGTACACCGATCGCTCAAGGGCTGGTCGAGGCAGGTGATAAGTGTTAGTGTATGGGAATATTTATTGGAGAATTTTGAGAGTAGGGCATCTACGGAATCGGTGTTTGATCGTAAAAAGCAGAATAGCGTCTAAAAACAATAGACGATTGTGTTAATTAGATGAGAGTAGAGATAAAAACTGTTTTCTTACAGTGTGTGTGTTCCTAAAAATGTATAATATTATATACTTGTTACAAATCTAGTGTAATATGTTTTAAGTTGCGGCTTTGTGTAATTTGGTAGTGTCCTAAAAACTTAAAATATACCACAGATCTAGAGTAATATCTTTTGAAGTTGTGAATTAGTGTAGTTATTACGAAAATAGTTTCTTTGTAAGGTACACTTTTTAGCCACGATGACCGACTGGTATAGCGATCGGCCTGCTATATCCGTAGCCCCTGATTTCAATTTTTGAAATGTGTTTTGAATTTCTCGAACGTTTTGTTAATTGTTCTTGTTCAATGTTAGATACAGCTTCAGTGTAACATGAACCTACCACACGACACAATAAACTATCAAATTATACCTAAGAAAATACCTCGTATAATTTACTAATTATAAAAAAAAATATTACCCTTACCCTTGGCACACATTCTCCCCACGACCTCCCTGCGTGACTTGCGCCCAAAGTTGCCAGTCAGTCCCAGCAGTGGCCAACGATTAATATAAGTCAAGCTGCTGCAATCCACCTTTATTTGGGGTAATTATTTAATGCTATTCCGATATTGGGGAAACTATTTTTGTTTTTCTTTTATACGGCAACAAAAAATTGTGAAAATTCGTGTTCGTTGGATTTTCATGTAGATAATTTAAAATTGTAAGCAAAAGACAGCCATGATGTCTTACTAAAAAAATGATTTTTAGTTTTTTAAAGTAGCCATACTTTAATAAACTAAAAAACATCTTTTTGGTCACTTCACAAAGCTAAGTAAGACTATCTGTCACTTGAACATATTTATAAATATTAATTAAGCTTATAGCTTAGTGATTAAAGCTATGTTAAAGTTTTTTAAAACCAAAAATCTTTCGTAATTTAACTAAACTCAATGATTTAACACATTCTAAATTTACCAAAACATCTTTACAGACAATTGAAATAATGATAATAATAATAAATAATAAAAACAATAAAACTTTCCTACACTTACACCAATTATCTAGTCCAAGAGAAGCTTCGTTATGAAACTCGTTAAATGGTTACTAGACAACGGATAAACATACTTAAAATACTTAAATACATACTTATTATACATAGATGAATGATAAAGTTAATAACGAATTACGAAGTAACTAAGGAAGGTTCTATTCACCGGTAATCTTAAAGAACTTTACAATGATCAGAATCAAGGTGAGTGTCGAAGAAAAAAACATCTCTGTTCGTTAGTTAGGTACTCCTTAATGTAAGGACTATACTGAAACAAGACTGAAACATACATCTAAGATGTCAAAGAAGGATCACAATTCATACACAATAACAAGAACAACTTTCCATATCACTTTTTAATTGCTTACATGCATTCGGCTACATTTATGTGTCCAATCCTTCTCAAGACGCCGCCGCAGGCCGACTTCTTTATATCCCTGAATTACATCTCAATCACTCTACATAGAGGTACTCGTATTTATGACAGTCGTTTGTTTCGACAACCTGCCGACGACGTATCCACTGATACCACCTTAGGCTCTACAATGTACACTGGCCTGCAAAATTAAGTATCACACTTTTAAAATTGCAATAACTTTTTAAGTACACAAGATATACTTTCGAAACAAAAAGGAAAATCTTACTAATGTATAATTTACTTTAGTTTTAAAGAAAGCTGATAAAAATTGCTGCAAAACGTTTTTTATTTAAAAATCTCTAACTTCTATAGTTTAGAAAATAAATAAATATTAAAAGTGTAGTACTTATTTTTGCAGGCCAGTGTATTAACGAAGTAGAGAGAAGTAGAGATGTATCTTATTTCAGTTATTATGCCGCTATACTCTGCCTGTAATTACATAATAATGATAACTAGTGGTCGCCAAGTGGTCGAAATTCGACCGTAATATTAATAAAAAGTTGTTTACTAAACAATATTTTATTAAGGCTGCACGGATTGTATCCAAAGCAATGAATAATTAAAAAAAATAGAATGTGAGTTTGGATTGGCATGTCAGCTCCTTTTCCATTTTTGCAATTTCTGAAAAATGTATGAAACAATGTTTATTTAATTTAATGTATTTTATATGCATAATTAAAAAAAAATTAGCATTCTGCACTCCTACACTAAACTAATAAGTTTGCGAAATTTCATACTCCTCCGTCCGCGCAATTTTTAAAAAGGGGTACAAATTTTTGCTTCACGTATTAATACAGGTAAGTATACTTAGATAATAAAAATAAACATATTTATTTTTCTCTTAATACATAGTAATCTTACAACTATTTATATTTTAGTCTCAAATAATATAGGAGACTGGTGCCCTAACTAGGTAAAACCTGTGCGTAGGACACCAGGTCTCATCCCTGCCTTAAGGCATTTGGATCTAGTACCTTTCATTAGATTTTTTTAAAGTAAATATTGACGATGTTATCATAATTTTTTTTAAAGTGCTAATTGCTGCATTAAATCTGAATTTAATAATTATATAATGAAATTGCGGAAGACCCAGGTTCGATTCCTGGCTGGGTCGGGTAGGCATTTAATTTTTTCACTATATTTTATAATTATTTGATGACTGTGGTCATACATAATATATTTTATGTAAACATGATGGATATAAGTGTGCTTATGTACATTTCAGCGGTAAATTATTGAATTCATTTTGGTTCGTTAAATCCTACTAATATTATAAACGCGAAAGTTTGTAAGTATGGATGGATGTTTGTTACTCTTTCACGTAAAAACTACTGAATGGATTTGGATGGAATTCGGCATAAAGATAGTTTATAACCTGGATTAACACATAAGATAGTTTTTATCCCGATATTCCCACGGGAACGAGAACCACGCGGGTGAAACTGCGAGCGGCCGCTAGTATAACTAATAAATCTGGTTAAATATTATGTTACATTACAAAGCTTTTGTAAATCATTTTAGGTACAATAAAAAGATAAAAAATTCTATAAAGCACCTATCTACGTAAACTTTATCCCAAACAATTTCCCATACTTTTTTGCTAAACAAACTCTAAATTATTAACAGTCTGTTCTAATGCATAATAGAGTAACTCGCATTGTCTTCATAATTTCCCATCAGCGGTATCAATGCAAGCACGAGGCGAGATCCGGAGTGTTCGAGAGCCCTCGCCGGTCACTTCGATCGTACAAATATTTTATAACTACACCCTATGTTTGCGGAGCGTAAACGGTTTTTAAGCCCCTACCATTTGCCACCGTTTGCTTTGTTTTAAAGCGGGTGAGACGGTGAGGAGAATTGCTGATGCTCAATTGTTTCAATTTGAATTGTGAAATTAAAAACACGTAACGCTTAGGGCCGGCTATAGTTTGCGTTTGCGTGCGTTTATGTGTTTTATTAGTATGCATTTGACTCGTACGAATACGTACAGATACGCACGATACAGCCCACTCCTCCATAGATAGAAGGGGTTCCGAAAATAGGAACACGTTTCCAATATGGACCAATGCATTATTATCTGAAATCCACATCTGAGGTTCTTGAATGCAACGATGCTTATCTTTCTCCGCGCGACCGTGGCTATGGACAGAGTTGTACCTTGGCGAGGTAGCAAAGTAGTCTGAAGATGAATCGGAAGTGCAGTTGGCTTAAGTTCAAACATCGCGGCAGTAAAAAAATATAATTTTGAGCAAGGTATGTCATAAGATAGAAAATAGATAGAAGCACCATAATGACCAATCAGCAACGTTGTTTAGAGCCAATGATGGCGACGGTCAATTTCATCAACAAAACACAAAACAAACACATTATACACATCGTTTACAATGTGAGACAAAAACAACGTTTTTTTTGTCTCTGTCTCTCTCTTAAAAAGATGTTCCTTTTGAGTTGCGTGGTTTTAGAACCTAATTGGCAATATAGCATGTTGGTAAGGCATTTGATAAAATGAAAAGGAACTGCTTTTGATGTTGTCTAGTCTGTGGACGAATGTAGAAATGCAATTTGCCACCGTTTGCGTTACTCAAAGACAGCGCAGCGATATTGTACATTTTCAGTGTTGCCATGAGAGAAAATAAATGAAATATAGCAAACACTGTTGGCTCGGCAATCGTACACATTGAGAAGAAACTGTTGTAGATGTCTGTGAAAGAAAATAGGAATACGATAGCAGTTTAAATCTATGCAATTTGCAACCGTCTGCGTTTGCTGTAATAAAAAATGTGCAGCGAAATGTTGTACTTTTCAAGTGTTGCCATCGACGATCAGGAAAGTCAAGAAAATTAATACAAATAGAGGCTAGGCGTTGTTTTTAAATAAAATAAACTAGGTATTTATTTATCAGAAGGGAAAATGTGAAAGACTTTCATCTGTTTTAAGTACATTTTATTGGAGGTTATTTTTTCTTTTCTAAAAGTCATGAACCATACAGTGTAAATAAATATAATGGCTTTATAACAAAATAATGCTTACCTCGTAACATGTTATGACAAATGTCATGTCTTCGTACGTACATACCTATGGGTCTACGTTCTTGCATGTAAATACAAACTCAGTCACCATGTACTGATGGTGAGTGTACGAAAAAAGAATTGGAAATTCTGTCTCGGAAAAAGTGCTTATTTTTTTTATACGGCAGCTCTTCTTACCCGGGTTGAGCGCTTTATCATTAAAGTCATATTTTTTACAATCTTTTATCCCTTTGGTCATGGACTAATAATAGAATACAATAATATATACGAGTATTACGAGTATTGCAGCCTTCATAATTTTTAATCTTGTTGATCGACGCGCCGTCTTAAGATCAATTTTTTTACGCATTTCCATGGTGCGCATTACAGTAAGGCGTTTGTTAGTCCTTTTGTATTATTAGTCCATGCTTCTGGGTTTGTCCATAACACAAACTTCGTTAGAGAACTCATAGTAGTCCCCCCCCCGGGTCCTTGCAGCGCTCCCTTCAGCGCAAGTAATTGTTTTTGCGGCTAATTTTTTCCTTTCCTCACTCTTTGAGGGTCGTCTGCGGAATTGCATTTTTATTTGGTTAAACCAACCGTGGGGTCTCGCGATTGCTTTTTGATAAGTCAATTTATAGGGTTATTGGGACATGTTTATTTTGTTACGTGCGCTGATGCAGCTTCTATTTAATATACATGTCATTTGGAGTTTGTCATCTTTCAATGTGTAAGGAAATAATAAAAAATTACGAAAGAAATATTTAAAATATTTACAGATACAAATCGGAAGTCTGAATTCATTTTTTGGGTCATCTTAATATTTATGGCACACTTTAATTATATATTTTTTTAAATAAGCATCAATAAAAAAAATAACTAAACAGTCCAAAAGATACACACACAACCACTAATTTATAAATATGATCATTTATGATTTTTTGTATGTGAGTAGGTAGACAAACAAACTTTTATTGCAACACTAAGAACATTTACAATTAATATAAAACTTAGAATAGATATAACCACCAAAGTACCACTTCGGTTTATAGCGAAAACCACCACCAAAAAAGTTATCTACTAAGAAATATAAAAGTCTAACCATCTCTTTCTTTCCAGCGGACTCCCTTCTCGGGTCCGGATCAGACGAGGAGGAGGAAGACGAATCGCGCGCGGCAAACAACTCGAGCAGTCCTGCGCACGCGCCGCACCCCGCTCTACAATCGGAACTGTCACATAACGGCGACACGAAACCGCACGAGGACTCTGAAGACCAGGTGGGTACATCCAGCGGCAACAGCATGATCCTTGACTTTGCACGATCCACACAGCTATCCCCCCACTCTCGACTCCAGTTGGGTTCAGACGAGGAGGAGGCAAACAAGTCCCGCGCATGCGCTGCACCCCGATCTGCAATCGGAACTGTCACATCACGGCCACACTAGGACTCCGAGGACCAGGAAGGTACATTCAACGGCAACTGCATGACTCTTGACTTCACGACCCACACAGCTATGCCCAGTCTCGACTCTGGTCAGGTTCAGACGAGGAAGACACATACACCCACCTACTCTCACACCAATTATCTAGCCCAGGAGAAGCTTATGAAACTCGTTAAATGGTTACTAGACAACGGATAAACATACTTAAAATACTTAAATACATACTTAATAAACATAGTAAACACCCAGACCCGAGTCAATTTAGAAAAACAATAATTTCTAAATTGACCCGACCGGGGATCGAACCCGGGACCTCAGAGATGGCGACACCATGAAAACCGGTGTACAAACCACTCGACCAAGGAGGTCGTCGATAATACATACCGCGGTCGAGCAACTCACACATAGACCCCTTGCACGTAGGGTTGCCAACCATACTTTAAAATAACGTATCCTACGTTATTTTCCATCCCCATACTTTATTCTTTTTAATAAAAATAAAGTATGGAAAATACTTTGTTTCCGACTAATGCGTGCGTTTGAACGAAATATTCGTGTTGACTTAATTTCTGAACTACTGAATGATACTCAGACTCAGATGAAGTGAAAATAAATAAAATACTTTATCTTTTCTTCAAATCCTATTTTTTATACTAGTCAGTGATAGATTTACTTTAATTTTCTGAAAAATAGTTGGCAACCCTACTTGCACGGTCACGGATCTCGGAACAGCTCGGAACAGTCCGAGCGTAGATGTTGCGAGTTTCCGTGGCTGTGAAAGGTTCTTTATGTGTGCGTTGCTATAGCGCGTTTGTATGAAGCTAACCTTACTTTGTGAATACGAGTACCGCGCGCGCGCCGTACTTTGCTCTGCCTCATAATGACTACACGAAACCGCACGAGGGCTCCGAGACCAGGTAGGTACATCCAGCGGCAATTGCACGACCCTTAGCTTTTTTTTTGTATACTTAGCTAGGCAAATGACTCCGCTCCACCTGATGTTAAGTGGAAACGGAGTCCAGACGCAAGGACAACTGGTGCAGCGCGAAAACAACGCAGCATCAGTCACCCTCACCCTGCCGGCCCACAACGTGCCTCGTTTGAAGGACCCCATGTCATAGAAAGGAGGGAAAACGTGTGCTGGTAGGCTATTCCATCTTTTGGAAGTGCGACATAGAAACGAGTCACCAAATTTTTTTATTCGACCACACAAGGAATTCGAGGTGTCACATAACGTGCGAAGACTCCAAGGACCAGATTGAAGGACGGTAATTTGTTGTTAGTCCACAACTGAAGAGCGCTTGGCCTTTATATCATATGATTGTAATAGAGCCAAGTATACGCGCCGTTTACCCTGAACCCTCAAATATTGAGGAACTGGCTATCTTATCTCAAACTGTCGGAACATAACAGTGTAGGTACGACAAACCTAAACGATTCCCGGTTATTGTTATTAGACATACACCTCTTTTGATTGATGCCACTGAGCTCGACTTTCCAGCTCTTCACTTAGCAGAAGGGCATTCTGCACTATGTTCATTAATTTTCCGATTCGATCCGAACCCTTCGGAGAATCTAGTAGGGCACGGGGACGCGCACTTTAAAGTGTGCGATGCCGCTCCCTCTAGAAAACCTCCGAAGGTGATTCGTTTCAACACGGTTAAAGGTACCCTTTACGTATCTCGCCACCCCCAAAAAAGCCCGGTGACGCTGAAAATGCCGTGTGAGGCAATCAGCAATCTCTCTCAAAAAAATAAAAAAAAGTTCATTAATTTAGGTTGACTCTCTTATACCTCTTCTACAAAGAACGAATGAAGCTATAGCAACAATTGTTTCTGGCAATCGGTTTAAACACAATACTCCACAATTGCCAGCCAGCAGCAACAAATCGTGATCACATGGTCGCATTCAGTTTTTTTTCTCCTCACAGGGCTCTTTGGACGGCGACCCGGAGACCAGAGACTCCCAAGCGGAGAACAAGTCTCCTGACGACGGCAACGGCGGCTCCAAACGGAGAGGACCTAGAACCACAATCAAGGCGAAACAACTGGAGATTCTAAAGTCGGCGTTCTCGCAGACGCCGAAGCCGACGAGGCATATACGAGAGCAGCTGGCGAAGGAGACCGGTCTACCAATGAGGGTTATACAGGTTGGTGGAACTGGTTTTTATTAAACATGTATGTAGGGATACATTCAAATTTTCTTTTAATATTCAAAACAAAGACACAATTTGCTTTCATCTCAGTTCAGGATAAGCGTCAATAAAGCTCAAAATTGGAACTCCTGATATCCTCAACTACTCAGGAACTAACGATATTATCTCCTAATCGGATTTAGCAAAGATTTATTTACGATGATGGTAGATAGCCAGGCAGACAAGTACTTCCACTGAAAATTTATCTCGGGACTTCAGGGTCTGAAACTGGTGGTCTGGCCGGGTATTTCTATGTCATAGTTCCGTTTTAAACAATAATTTAAAAACAACCGTTTGCCTTTGATATTCTATCAACGTTATTTTTTTTTAATACAGGAGCGTACTGCTTAAATAACAGTTTTCCATTTAATTAGTAATGCCTGTTGCCATAACAAATTGAGATAACGATATAATTTATAAGTCATACTTTTTACAAAATCGATGCTAATTTGATTTAGTGCTCGATACAAATTGTTAACCGATTATCGTGGTAACCTACTTAGCAGCGGTCTAGATAAAGAAATCACGTACATCCTAGTACATTAGACCGAAACAAAAATGTTCTGTCTTTCAAAGTTACAAAATAAAACTGAAGAACATTTTATATTGTCAACGATTAAAACACGGGATGATGGCAAAAACACAATGTAGGTACACTTTCGTTTCGCAAACAGTTTTGTTGTCTTCTTATTTTATATCTTCTGTGGAATCTAGACTAGATGGAAAGCGTGACAGTATGGCGGTGTTGCCAGTGTCGTTGCCCGCGAGTTCTTACACATTGTAAAATAGTTTTTAGTAAGAAAATTGTAGCGTAAAATGATAAGAAAACTTTAGAAGTTGGCAAATGTATGAATCATGTAGCATGTCATTTTATATTTATTGATATTATTAGATCATTTCTCACAATTACACCTATTTTGTACAATTTTTCTTTTTTATTAATTTGTCTGTATTTTTTTATTTTTTTTTGTGTGCAAATAAAGTTTATTATTATTATTATTATTAATTACACTTTAATAAACAAGTCTCGCTATAATACATATAAATAAAAAATATTTTAATAGTGTATTAAAGGTGAAAATTTATATTATTAGTTTTAAACAAATTATTTTAAAAAGAAAAGATCTTAAAAAGCACTTTTTCTATATTTCTAAACAAGAACATTCTCGATATCCAGGGGAAAAAATAGAATCGTTAAGTGGTTGATTATTGAGAGCCCACTATTATAAACCATAAGTGGCGTAACGCTAAATCGTTTACGAACAAAAATTATACGTGCGCGTTCACTGCCATGCTCATAATTTTACCATAAAATTGATTTGAACAAAACCTCTATTCATCACACGCATAACCTCGGTAACCGTTACAAATGGCGCACGCTCCATCATGGCGTTCGCAAATTGAATATTCGCGCGTTCGGGAACGGTGAGCGGTGCCAACCTGACAAATATGCTAATTAACGAAAGCTCTGCTCTGCACACTGGCTGGTTGCTGTCGGGAATTGGTTTCTTACTTTTTCTTCTACTTTCTAAACTTTGCTTATTTTCGTTGAATGAAGAGTATGACTATTCATAAAAAGAGTAATAAATGCATACTCTTTGGTTCTGATACGAAAAAAAAATAGTAATTATTCTTTATTTAAAAAAAACAGTATTAAAGCCTCTTTAAATTGTAATTTACTTTGGCTCGGTCGAATAATGAAAAAAGCTTGCACTAGATGCAAGTAGACTCGTAATTCAATCAATTGTGTAGCAAGTGTCCTGAGTATGTCATGTCATGTCAGACGCGTTTTCATGCAAATGCTCGTATGTTTCATTTAATTATGTATGTATTCGTATGCACTGTTGATGTACTTTTAAAATAAACTAAGCACCAAAGCTTTGTTATTGTAAGTTATGTCAATGAAGCGTAACTGAGCGGATAGATTCGGGTTAAATGTGTTAGATAAATAAATAAATAAATAAATAAACTTTCCTACACTCACACCAATTATCTAGCTCAAGAGAAGCTTCGTTATGAAACTCGTTAAATGGTTACTAGACAACGGATAAACATACACAAATAACGGATACATACTTAAATACATACTTATTATACATAGAAAACACCCAGACCCGAGACAATTTAGAAAAACAATAATTTCTAAATTGACCCGACCGGGGATCGAACCCGGGACCTCAGAGATGGCGACACCATTAAAACCGGTGTACGGACGCCTACACATCAACCTATCCAAAACTGTCAAATTTCTTCAATACATTTTTAATCATATTAATAAGGCATAAAGTTCAAAGTCTATTGAAGAAATTTGACAGTTTGTGGTAGGTTAATGTGCAGGCGTGTGTACAAACCACTCGACCAAGGAGGTCGTCCAAAGTCGTCCAATAAATGGTGGCTTAATCCATATAACTAACAGTAGAGTATACAGACTTGAATTGAACCCAATGCTAACACATGCGCATTAGCTTTCTGGATAAGTTAACAGGACTATTACAAATGCATTAATTGCACCTTCATAATAATCGTTAAAAATAATTAACTTAAAAAACCAAAATCATGACAAAAACTTTTTTAACTTTAGCGAGACTTTTTTTACTAGCACGCTAATACTCTAACAAGGTAATTAACCATAGGCAACCGATGAGTTCCCGAAAATCTAACCCAATCTAACACATGGTATTACGCGATTCACCACACCACCACGCCTCAGCAACAGATGTCTGCACTGCCGTCCGTCTGTCGGTCACGCTTTTTGCGTTGCTTCCTCTTTGTTTCAGTTTTTGTTGTACCATGTTTCCGAACAAAAAGTCACCGCGTTTTTACCGCCACCTAGCGGAATATTTGTAAACGTTTCATCAGCCTGCCGCCGGGCCCGGTGAGGTAATGGATTAATTAAAAAATTTGACACTTTCCACAGAAAAACTATCTACAACATAGCTTTAAATAGACTGTGGCGGTAGAAACAAAAACTTTATTCTAGCAAGTATTTCAATTAGCTGGTTGTTTGTTTATTTTGTAAATTACCAGCCATTACTTAACTCTGATAAAAAAGTACTAAAGAGGGCCTATTTTGTTGACTGTCACGCTAATTAAGACGCATACTTAGGCTAAGTATGACTAAAGTAAGTAGCACTGTCCTGATTTATTAAACTTAAAATTGAAAAATTACATTTAATATATTTTTAACATCCGAAGTTAAAAATCTTACAAAATTATTATTATGCAAAGCTGGTACATACCTAAATACATTTTACTAGAAATTGTGCAAAAATGTTTCATACAAGCGCTGAATCTCGTGTAAGGCCATTTAAAAGTCGTTAATTATCAACGCGTAAGCGATTGCGTTGTATGTTCAGCAACAATATTTTTTCTTGTTATAAAAACATTGTCAAGTATGCTAAGTGGGACCATAAACAACGCCTTTTTTGTGCATAACTCGGTCCTGTCACATCGCGCGTGTCAAATGTTTGCGCCAACATGTGGCGACCAATAACTGTGAAACTGTTTTTGCACCAATATTCCGGATTTAACTAGTTATCGCCGGTTCGTGTGAACGTTTGATGTTACCCGCCTTCGGTGTCTTTGTGAACTCTTGCGCATTTGTATGTTAATTGGCTATGATACGCATGAAGAATTGACTAGGCGTAAATCAAAAACTATATGTAACTCTTAGTCATACTCATAAAGAAGCTACTTCCCTACCAAAAAATAACAAAATCAACTTTTAATTAAGTCACTGTTTCGTTTTAAACTGTTTTAAGGTAGCACCTAATTCAATCTCTCAAACATTTAATATCTGCATCTGTCTATAATTACCTTTGGCTCAGAATTAAATTCTATTACTAGACACGTCACCAGAGAACTCGTGAGGAAGTTGAAAATAAGCCATCCCATCACCGCAATGTCACTCGAGCGGGAAACAAGAAAAAAAAACTGTACGAAGAATATTTTAATAAGTTCATATATCGCATAATAACCCCCGCGTGACGGCCCTGTCGCCTCGTCGCGCCCTTATTGGCTCATATTTTATTTTGACAGTTCGCGTTGTTAGCGTTCCAGGGCTGTCAATGTTACGAAGACGTAATTAATTAAAAATGCTGTACGTATTTCAATCAAGTTGACTTGATTGTGAAAGCTTAATTATTAAAATACTTTGTGTAAATCACAAAATATTATGGTTTCAGAAATAACAGTATAAACGTATAGTAGAAATATGGTTATGAAACTATTTTAACTAAGGAACGAAAAGTAAAGATAACTTATTAAAAAAATGCCTCAATCATCAAAGCAAAAAAAAAATTGTTAAAGGCTTCAATAGTATAATTACCGATTTAGTTTAGTTTAAGTTAATTTGCTAATTTAGATAGAGTTTTTGTAAATCATTGTTTATTGTTATTGTAAATAAGTAATGTAAACTAAACAAAAAAATATACATATACTAGCAGCACATGAAGAATAAAAATACCTTTGAAAACGGAAGATCTTATACCTAAATTTAATTACGGACCGTGTGACGCTTAAAAGCGAAGCTTGCTCTACCTTTCGCCGTTCCCTTCAAAGGGTTAATTTCTCGTATAAATTAACTATAACTAGTATTTACCTACATCGTCGATTGTCATCATCAGCGGGTAGTTAAGTTTTATAAATTACCTTATTACTCAAAAATATTCAACGCCGAGCGCTCCGAATTAGCATTTATAATTTAGTACAGGTGAATTAATCATTATTTATTATCGGCAAGACAATCAAGTATTAGGTGAGCGTGTGAGGATACTGGAGAACTTTTTTCTTTGGTTATTAATAATAACTTTTTTTTAATTTTAACTTAAAGATTTCTTGTTTTGTGTTAATGTGAAAGTAGGTTGGTTTTCGAATGCCTCTGGATCTTAATTTATTTAGTCTTTTCTTTTTTATTTATAAATTTTTTTTTTGGTGATGTTGAGGGTGACTGATGCTGCGTCGTTTTTACGCTGCACCAGTTGTCTTTTCGTCTTGACTCCATTTCCACTTAAAATCAGGTGTAGTGTACTCATTTGCTGCGCTACTTATAAATAAAAATATTAAATGTTTATTCTACCCATACTTGTAGGTACATCCATAACAGGTGTTCACCTTGTACACGAGAGTTATATTTTTATTAATTCATAACCAAGACGTTGGAGGAAATAAGTGTATGCGTTTGAGTGAGAGTTGTTAGCTGTCTCCATTAAATAGGTATTTTATTTTAAAACAAAAAAATTGTAAAAACATTTTTTGCGCATGTTTCGATAACTTTGGTCATCTATTGAGAAAGAGTGTTTACTTCTTGAGATATACTTTTTTGAGAAACGCGTTTAATCGACTGCATTGAAAGGTCGTCTTTGCAGATTTTCATTCTAGCTCGTAAAGAATAAAGGAAATATTTATTTACGTTAGTTTGGTGTCGTTGTCCTTCTGCTTTATATAATCCCTATTAAGCCTACTACCGGATTATTATGATAATTATCCCCATAAATATAACGGATATTCATGATTTTCAATTTATTATTTAAACTAGTTAAAATTTCAAATGTTTCGAAAGATTTGCATACCTAATTGATGCTCGTCATCATTAATATACTAAAATAAATATTATTCGTTTTTAACCATTAATGTAACATATAGTCTATACATCTATGTCTATGGTCAAACTAGGTACCTACATCAAAGTTGCAATTAAATAACGAACTTGTACTTAAATAAATTAAAACGTAAAGTATAAAAAGGCAATATAGACAATAATGTTTTTTAAAGAAACACATACCTACACTAACACTAATTTAGAAGAAGACTGTAAAATAATTTATATTCAGTACGATATAATAAATATTTACAATAAAAATGTTTGAAATCTATGTAGTAGCCAGTATGTAGTAACAAATTATTTATATTGTGTTACCTAACTAATATATTTTAAATGTGAAAGTAATTCTGTCTGTCTGTTATATTTTCACGCCTAAACCACTAAAACGATTTTGATGAATTTTGGTATAAAGATAGATTGGATGGACCATGGCAAAAGACAAGTCGCGGGTACTTGCTAGTATTGTATTAACGCTATCCAAAGAGTTTGATGCATCCAAAGAGCTAAGACATATTAGAAGTACCCACTCATAGACGCAGAAAGTAATTCCCACACGGAAGCTCATGTCACAGGCTGATTGATAGCAGTACGATAAAAACTGTTTGTCAGCGTGGTCGCGAACATGCCATTATGTCACCGCCTCTACCGGCGACAGCTCTGATTAATGTTGTCATGTCACCTTGATGCTCATTTCTTGCCATTAGTAGTCTGTGGTCAGCGAGGGGTGAGTTTTTTAATTTTAATAAGGAGTTTATAGTGTGTTAACCTCATTGCAGTTACAACAAGTTAGGTGTAGTACCAAACTTCTTTATTATTTAAAAAACTTAATTATTTTAGTTATCGCCTCGGTGTCTAAGTGGTAAAAGTGTCTCGATTAGGTCTTGAGATTCTCAGGTCGAGCAAAGGGAAACATACTTTACTTGATGATTATTCACATATAATTTTACGCAAATATTGTTGCGAACAAATTACAATTTAAAAAAAAAGAGACTTAAAAGTTAAAAATTATTTAATTAAAAAACCTTTGCGTTTTTATCACAGATCTTATTTTTTTATAAATAAAAGCGTGTTACATTTTGATGGAACATTAAAGAATATTTTAGCATAATACACCTTCATTATTTTTCTTTTGCAATCAATTGAGGAGTTGGAATTTTGTCAAAATAGTTTACTTGATCCGGGTAAAGGGGATAAGTCTTTAGATAATGAACCCAGTACTTCCGGATGTCGTACCAAGACAGAGACACCTCTCTTCCGCAAAGGTGTAAAAATAATGTAGGTGTTCGTTTTTGTCGAAATTGTGGCGAATATTTATGAGCCGAGACCACAGACAATATTAATGTTTACATAAAATCTCTGTACCTACTAATAATTTTTGTATGAATCTTATTTTGTGGATATTAAATATAAGTTACTGTACTTACTTACTTACTGTAGTAATTGTTTGCTGTAGAAACATATAAACACTGGCTTAAAGAATGTTCATTCTTCAGGGATATCAATGTATTATTAGCTTAATTGGAAGAACTGCCTATAACCCGGATTGCTAAAGGTAGGTTCAAATCCCAGCTGAGATAATAAATCGATTTTCAAAAATCTATACATACATAGTGTAGAGGCGTGAGAGTTGAAAAGGGGAGACAATGATTTCAATTGGTACAATCAGTAGTCCATACATACCAACTCGAACGGAGAATCGAGAAAACGGAAACACGCTTGCGTGGTGACGTTGTTTCAGTAGGTATATCAGAAAAAACAAACTATCAAAAAAGCTTTTTAATTGAAATAAACAGCTCTACATTTTCGGCAAACAAAAATATAACAATTACAAAAAAAACTTACTCAAACCACAAAATTATTATTACAACGCGTTTTTCCAAAACCTCGGTAAGACCATAAAGCCGGAGCTGTCAATTAAAGCCAAGTACATCCAAATATCTGGAGGAGCGTCCAAATCAAAGGTTGAATGAGCCGTTCATTGGGCGGTCGCACGGCCATATCTCATATTTTAATGCGCGTCGGTCACTTTGAACCGTACCAAATACTATAACTTGCACAAGTTACGACTCTTGAGGTAAACTGGCTCGTGTGAGCGCGCCCTTACTAACCCAACGAGCTTTTATGACAGATTGTTCGACATTTTTAATTCATCGCTCGCTTTTGTTATTCGGTGCTGGCTTTGAGATGTTTCCTTAATGAACACCTACGTTGTTACTCTTAACTTGAAAATAGAGCATACAAATTTGACGCATGCCTAACGTATTGGCAGTCCACAGGCTGTATGGTGGATGACTTTTGTCTATACTAACGTTGGAAGAGATTTAATAATCTAGAATTTAATTTATCTGTACAGTAGCATCGGTAGCCGAACGTATAGATGCTAGGGTTGAATGTAAGATGTCATGATTCAATTCCCTTATCTCAGTTTGACTAATGACGTAAACCCATAGCTAACACAGACGTATAAACTTTCTAGAAGGGTTAACAGGTTGGTTATTAAGTTCTAAAACACTATTTAATAATCTTGTACTTTTTAAAACAACTCTTTTTACCACCATTATCGGATGGTCAATAGAACGTTGTCTTTTATAGACACTACGTTATGATTAATCTGTAATAGACGCAATTGTCTTTGATCAAAGTTAAAAAAAGTCACTAGCTCATTTTATGTCCCCCCTGCTGGGGCACGACCACACGACCCTTCGCTATGGATGGATAGGATGAACGCAGTGCTAATGACTGCTTATGCTACCGGGGCCAACAGCATATTTTTGGAGAAGCTAGATTTGATAAACTTGCAATCTAAACAAATGACAAATGAGGAAACAAAGGAACATTCAAATGTTTTACATTGCAACACTCGAATTGGTTCTGTAATCATAAAAATATCGTGTATACAGTTCTGTTGTCGCGAGGTTGTAAGTACAACCTGTCAAAACCAACCTTTGCGGGCACCGTAAAGTGAGGTTTTTATTCTGCCGACACTAGTTTCTGTCCATGTGAAAAGAGAAGGTCTTGACGCCTGACCTTTCAGCTTTCCAGCGGCTAATTAAATTTTCTATTTTATTAACCATTATTATTGGCCATGCTTGAAATTTTAACGTTCAATTAGGTGTTTGTTTGATCTATTCCCATCGAATACCACAATCTAATATTATTGGTATTTCTTGTTATTCATATTTATTTTGTATTCCCAACGAGTACCATTTTTTAAAACTAGCAAATTTATTGTAATATATTCTATTACCACACACGGATCAGTCTATTTGTATAACTTGTAAAGTGTCCCTCTAGAGATTAAATACAGTAATAATGACTTTAAGTATTCATTTTGATTTTACAGCCGAGATGTCTGATCGGAAATACATCTATGATAAATACAATGCATCAATTAAAAATTGCCTATTTCATAGGTACCAATTCATGATTCTTAATATAATTAAATAACAATATTTACAGAATTTTAATGTTTGTCTTTCGCCATGTTTGTTTATGGATCCACAAAAACAGAAACATAAATAAAGATTAAAACGAACGTAAAAAGTTATAATTCGAATTTAGAATGTTGTTTTTCGACATTACATGAGGATTTTCACATCCTTGTTCTACTCTCTACATTCTGAAAAAGTTTGAGAAAGATACGTATAGTTATAAATAAAGCAGACTAAACTTATTTAAGCTTAGTTTTATAGAGCAATAAATTTATCTTATCTTATCATAAGTAAGTAGCTATTATACAGCATACAAAGCTAAATCTTGACTGACTGACTGAAGAAAGGTTAACATTGCACATCCCAAACTGCTGGATTCATAGATAAATGGGTATTATGTTGCAGTTAATTCTATCAAAAATTACGACGATAGGCATTTCTTTATATTAGAAAAAACTAACTTTTTTTTTCTATCAAACCTATAACGGTTTTCGAACAGGGGCACAGTAATAACGGTGATTTTCTTAACTTAACGTGGGTAACTAAAGATTCAATACTTACAAAAAAGTGCTTTCATGTTACCGAGAAGTCCGTCTTTTGTGATTTAATAGGACTGCCTGGATTTTGATCTTTATAGTCAACATTATTGACATTTCGTTTTAAAAATCCAATAAATAATAATTAAAAAGTTTGAGCACGATTAAAAACTCTGTGCGAAAGTTAAACTCACTTTCAGTCGTACGTTTATATCAATGCAATTATAAGAGAGACTTAAACTTTGTACTTAAATTTGTCGTTTGCTACCAGCCATACGATAATAATAATGGTAACATTCTTGTAAATGCTAATTTTTATAATACCATATGATTTGCTGTCACAGAGATTCCGCCGGCACCGTCAAAGCAATAATACCACTTGTAGTTAGTACAAAATCGCCTAAAGGCAATTTAAAAAAATAAAAGAAAAAAATAAAACTCGAATGCCGCAAAGGAGTTCGTACCGTAACAGTCAGTGTCACTGCACGTGAAATGCTTTTGGAGGCCATCACGACCGTTTGGCGAGGATCAGCCGCAATCGAATAAGAACTTTATCGATACTCCAATAATTATGGATTCTGACGTCATTCACCTGCCAATAGTTACACCCGGAAAACGGACAAAAGACGGTCGGGGATCGTTCCGCAGAGCTCTCGCGGCGGCGGGCGGCGGTCATAATCGCAAAGTAAGGAGACTGCAGAAAGCAAGCTATAAACAAATGAACTCGAGCCACGCACACATACGCAACCTTTCACGAACACGGAACATCCGTGTCCGGATCGGATCCGAAGCCCTCGGAGAATCTAGTGGGGCACGGGGACACGCACTAGTGCGATGCCGTTCCCTCTAGAAGACCTCCGAAGGTGATTCGTTTCACACGGCTTGAGGAACCCTTTAAGTTTCTCGCCGCCCCCAACAAAGCCCGGTGAAGCTGAAAATGCCGTCTGAGGCAATCAGCGAACTCTCTCCAAAACAATTATCGAGCAGCGCATAGGCAACCTCTCTCGGACTGTTCCGAGCTGTTCCGACATCCGGGTCTATGTGCAAGGGGTCTATGTGTGAGCAGTGCTTGGAATACCGGTAATACAGACCTTGATATAGTACCGGTACTTTAGTTGGTACTGTTACAACCGTCGTGGTTTAACCTTTATAATAACGATGGTGTTATTAAATAAATACGACTCAATCTCTTCAGCTTTATATTAATATTTCAAGATATAACCCCTTGATACCAAACCGACCATTGGAATCCTTGGCGTCGATATTTCGAGTGACGTTCAATTTCGCGGTCATTTGGAAGGTAAAGCTAAATTAGCTTCGAAAAAGCTGGGTGTGCTCAATAGAGCGGGACAGTATTTCACGCCGACCCATCGCTTACAGCTTTACAAAGCACAGGTCAGGCCTCATATGGAATACTGTTCCCATCTTTGGGCTGGAGCGCCCCAGTACCAACTCCTCCCATTTGACCGCATTCAACGCAGAGCTGCTCGAGTTGTCGGCGACGTGGTAACCTCTGGTCGGCTCGATCCACTGGCCCTTCGGAGAGACGTTGCATCTCTCTGTATATTTTATCGCCTTTATCATGGGGAGTGCTCTGAGGAGTTGTTCGGTTTGATCCCTGCCGCTGATTTCCTTCACCGCACTACACGCAATCGACTGTCTTTCCATCCACACCATCTTGATGGATGGCGATCTACTACTGTGCGTTTCTCACGTAATTTTTTACCACGAACTACAGTGCTGTGGAACCAGCTCTCAGCGGCGGTATTTCCGGACCAATACGACTTAGGGATCTTCAAGAAACGAGCCTATTCCTTCCTTAAAGGCCGGCAACGCATCTGTGATTCCTCTGGTTTTGCGGGTGTCCATGGGCGGCGGTGATTTCTTTCCATCAGGTGACCCGCCTGCTCGTTTGCCTCATTCTAATATAAAAAAAATAAAAAAATATATATAATTATTAAAATAATACAATAAATAGAGATGTCGTCATAGCCGCGGATGACCAGCAAGCCCTCGTGTTTCCTTCTATGCGTGTCTTCTTAATTGTCAACTACGTTCATACACAGACGCGACGGCTGCCAGTAAGCTCGCCCAACTAAGTAGTCCTGATGATCACTACAGTACTGGTAATAATTGACCGGTGCCAACTAAAGTACCGGTACTATATCAAGGTCTGTATTCCCGGTATTCGTTAAGGTACCGATACCGAGGTATCGTTATGAAAAATACCGGTATTTAACGTTATTTACCGGTATTTTTGGTACCGGTATCAAGCCCTGTGTGTGAGTATGCCTTTAGCTTACGTTCTGGGCCCTTCTTATTCTGTGCCATAATGGCGGCGAATGCAGCGCTTATCGCAATAAATTCGTAATTTTAATCGTTATTATTAAAACAACGGCACACCGTACGCATGAACGAATAATAAAATAGACGTTTTACAGCGCGTTTCGTGTCAATTCTCGTAAAAATGTCGGTCGCGCCGCTCGCACCGGGATTTGCATCAAAGTGTGACGTTTAGTGCGCTTATTGTGCATTAAACCCCATGAAATGTCTTGGCTCAATCTTGCGGCTGCGGTGTTATGGTCGATTGCGCCGGAAAATAACCTGCCTGCATTCACTTTTTCACGGAATTAAACACGAATGTGAGGCTTTATTCTTTTTCACCTGTAAGTGTATGCGACAGTCTTTTTTTGTAGGCTGCCATTTTTTTTTCGATGTAATTATTCTTGTAACGTCGTAAACAGTTTGACAGGCAGTATTACTTATCAATTGCCTAATGACGTATTTGACAGACCAGCTCGCACTTAAAGTAAAGTAAAAGTTTTATAAAAAAACAAACAGATATTCGCTGTCAACGCTGCGTTTATTCAATACAATTAATCTTTTTTAAATTTCCTTTTAAACTCCATTGAAGCATTTGTTAACTGCTTACATGACAGACTAATTCAAATTCTCTTGTCTTTTTACGCTCTAACAAGTCTGATAGTTCTTACAAAAAAAAACCGCCGATGCCTTATGATTTATGTTGTTATGTTAGAGACAGAAGCACCTTGCGTTAGAAAGAGCAGGTGCGGCTCAACAAAGCACTCGACGAAAGCAATAAATTATTAATTATGACAAAAAGCCGCGTCACATTATAATACCGTGTGCATTCGCGAAAAATGTATTTCAAACAGAGTGGAAAAAAAAGAAAAAGAACTCTCTAGTGCGGCGCCAAAAAATCTTTTGTCTACGTGGCGTCCCGCGGACACTGTGCGATGCCGGACAAAGAGGGACCAAAGTTGCCGACGGGACGAGCACACTGGGACAAAGCGCTCCCCGTACGGACAAAAAATGACATCATTTATTTTATTGCCTCGGGTGAGAATGTGGTACATTAATATTGCGTAGGGCTTAATGCCCCGATCGCTCCAGGCTCGCCATCAGTCAATTTGGCTGCTGTCTTATAAATTCTACCTGTCCCGAACTGTTCGATCGGAAAAGTTTATATCACCATTATTGTGTCGTATTGTCTTTGGTTTTATGTTGTCTGTTTGTTGGAATCAATGATCAAGTACCCAAGCTTATTATTGGTATTTATTGATGTGTCAACTAAGGGAAATCGAAAAATTTGTTGAATTGAAATCGTACACTGAAATTGATATAGTGGAGTTACTGGTTTGTAGTTTGTTTAATGGTTTTTGTAAAATTATGTTGATAAAATTAACAAACACATAAGTTAGTTATGTATAGGTATTTCATAATTGCATTTTGCATTACATTGCAACAAGTATCCCGGAACCAATATCTGAAGCCACTAAATGTTTTGTAGACCCTTTCCCGTTTATTTTGTACAGGGCTACGATAAAGCAGGCACGTTTGAAAAAGAAAAAAGAAAAAATAAGTTTAATAAAACTAAAAAGTTTGCATAGAAACAACCTTTTTTCTCAACGACATCTCTTCGTTGACATCGACTTCTTAACATCCGACCTCTAAAGTCATTCTTCCCTCGTCCGCCGAACATGCGAACAATAATTAAAACTAATGGCATTGTCGACGCGTGCGCCTCACTCGCGTTTTATAACATATCGCATATTTTATTGGCTCGACGCGTAAAAAAGTCGTTCCAGATGTAATCTATACGTATAAAACTATGTTTTATGCGCTTGGAAACTACACGAGCGTAGCGGATGTGTGCTTCGTGTGCTGAGCGCGCCGTGTAAGCAAACGATTTGATTTTCCACGTCTTGTATTAGAGTCTTGAAAAGTTTAATGGAAACTATAGGTATACTTGAAATAAAACACAATAATTACAGATCTCTACTCGCATTTATTTTAGAGTGGAGATTTCCCACAGTCCCTGAAAAGGGGACGAAACGTCATGAATTAATAATTTGCAAAATTATGATTAAAGTGTTTTAATGCAATGTGTAATTTGTACGTACTGTTCAGAAAACAACTATAAAGCCTTTAATAACTCTCGTTTCTTTGTCGCACCTCCAAAAGATGGAATAGTCTACCAGCACACGTTTTCCCTCCTTCCTATGATATGGGGTCCTTCAAACGAGGCGTGAAGAAGCACCTTGTGGGCCGGCAGAGTGAGGTTGACTGATGCTGCGTTGTTTTCACGCTGCACCAGTTGTCTTCGCGTCTGGACTCCATTTCCACTTAACATCAGGTGGTATGGAGTCATTTGCCGTGCTAGGTATAAAAAATAATAATAATAAACCATTGAAGCTTTTATTAAGCAGTTTGATTAAAGTTTTTTTATAATCTGTAAAATATACCAAACTAAGTGACGACCTCCTTGGTCGAGTGGTTTGTACACCGGTTTTCATGGTGTCGCCATCTCTGAGGTCCCAGGTTCGATCCCCGGTCGGGACAATTTAGAAATTATTGTTTGTCCAAATTGTCTCGGGTCTGGGTGTTTTCTATGTATATTAAGTATGTTTATCCGTTGTCTAGTAACCATTTAACGAGTTTCTTATCGAAGCTTCTCTTGGGCTAGATAATTTGTGTGAGTGTAGGAAAGTTTATTTATGTTTATTATTAAGTATATAAAGTTTGTGCTAGTTTTCAACATCAATCCAAAGTTTGTCCGGTAATAGGACTCCACGTATAAGCCGACTGTATTACCACCACCCTAACACCTATTTTTACCACCAAAGAGCTTTGTTTTGCATAGCTGTGATCCGGTTTGAACGTACTAAGTATATCCAGTAAAATTATATAGGTCAGAACGAGGAGCTCGATGGCGCAGTGGTTAACGCGCCCGGTCTGCGATTGCTGAGGTTAAGCAACATTCGCAAAGGCTGGTCATACATAGGATGGGTGACCAAAAATTTATCATCTCGAGCTCCTCGGTGCTCGGAAGGCACGTAAAAGTTGGTCCCGGCTGCAGTTGTAATAACCACCGCAGTTCACCGCACTGGGCCCGCCCGCGTGGTGGTTTATGGCCCGTTCCTTCATATCCATTCATAGGGAAGGCTCGTTTTCCAGAATGTGGAGACATAAAATGAGCTGGCGGTAGTGATAGGTAAGAACTTATGCTTCAGGGTCGACAACACATCAATTCTTTGGCAAGAGTCCACGCACTTCTGTAATAGTAAAGTTTTCGCTGACGCTGAAACGTTGTATGTCTGAGGAAAGGGCACTCTGTTTAAAAAAAAACTTCCATAGTATAAAAAAAGAATAAGTGTCGAAAAAACTTAACGAGCGGGATGCGAAACCGCACCCCCATAGTAAGTAGCTTAATATAAGGCAGCTCATATATGCATGTCTCAGTATCATAAATACGATCAAAATGTTGGTGACAGCCTGCTATTGGAGTGAAAACTGTCACCTATCACAAAAGTTGTAAGCGATAATGGGCTTAAAAAAAATTTATGAATTAGTAAATAATCTCTGAACCAGATATTTTATTTATTTATTTTTAGTTAACGTTAATTTGTCACGCAATTGTTAATTAAATATTTATACTAGCGACGTCTTTTTTTTATATACGTAGATCGGCAAATGACTCCATTTCACCTGATGTTAAGTGAATATGGAATCCAGATGCGACGACAACTGGTGCAGCGTGAAAACAACGCAGCATCAGTTACACACACTGCCGGCCCTCAAGGTGTCTCTTCACGACTCGTTGGAAGGACCCCATATCATAGGAAGGAGGGAAAACGTCCTGCGCGTCAGGCGCGCATAAGCAAGCAGCAGTGATCATACTAAGTACGCAGAGATAACTGAACCACTAGTACTGGGACTTTTTTATTTTGATGTGACGTCATAGTAGAAATTTATAATGATAAACTAAAGTAAATAATGATGTCTCAGTAACTCTGCGTACAAGATTTAGATCTGATATACTTTAGGTCTTTTCATTATGACCACACCTATCTGTACACACGGCGGCAGATCAACCTACCCAAACCTGTCAAATTTCTCCAATAAATATTGATCCTTATTACTAATACATAAAGTTCAAAATTGATTGTAGAAATTTGACAGTTTTGGGTAGGTTGATCTGCCGCCGTGTGTACACGTTGTATAGTAATTTATTTATTTATTTGAACAACCAAACAAGATCAAACACTGAATATGCTAATTTATTTACATTTATAAACTAAGTGTTGCCTTAATTATAGGTTGCTAGGGCCTGCATAAGAATATAATACATATAGAATAACGGAAACCGAAGACCCAAGAGAAAAAAACACAAACTAGAAATTTTGATATTTTTTAAATAAACTTTTACTGAATTTTGCTACATACGATGTGCGTTATATAAATTGATTAGTTGTAATTAATTAAATAGCTCATAAATGTTATGTTATTCTTTTATTTCATTTATTTTATGGTAATCTATAGTCTTGATCATTGACTTTTGCTGTTGACCGTATCACTGTCACCTAAACTTTTTTTTCTAATCGTTACACACCAGCATCATAGTGAGCTTGTGATGAGTCAATATCAAAATAGATCATTCATGAATCGATCTACGATTAATTATAGTGCTTACTGGCTACGTAAAATAATAAACTGAATGTCTCAATTCGATTTATGCAGAATAGGGTTGCCATTTGATGTGTTTTACTAATTGAAAATGTTGCCACAATTTTGCGAAAATCTTCAACAACCAGTTTTAAGTTGTTGGGTTTTGTTGGTCTACTAGTTATTAATTAGTTATTAAGTGGTAATTAATACATACTTTCTTTTCTACGTCTTTCAAAAAACGTCTGGGCTTTACACTTGAACAGTAGCACATTGGGAGGTCTATTATCTTCACAAGGAACATAGCAAATTGGGTTGGTAATATATGTTTTATTGATAACCCTAAAAGAGAACGTACTTAGGTACTTGCGCATACGCAGGCAATTCATCACAGCAACCCACGACTGCGATGATTTATCATACGGCTGCCACAGTTACTGAGAGTAGCAAGTATAATGACTATTATAGCCCTAGCTTACGGCTGGTGTTGGTTCAAATTGTTTTATGTAGCAGTACGGTGATTGGGATTCAGCATTAACGCTGTATACAACGTTATTTTTAGTTTATTCCAAAACATGACTATGATTTCTTCATTTTCCTAAACTAATTTAAACCTAGTTTAAATTAGTTTAGGAAAATGAAAACAAAACATATTTTTTTTAGAAATTGCTAAAGTCAACATTGCATTTAATATGAAATCTTTTAATTGTTCTTTTTGGATTTACCTAAATGCACCAGTAAGTTTGACCTTGTTCCCGGGACATAATAACGGTTTTTAGGTGTTTTTAAAAATAATGTTGTTTACAAGTGTAAAAACTCAACAACTGACATAGTAAGTAAAAAAAACAAGTGTCATTTAAACTCCTTTCTTTCAAATTTTGTCGTTGTATACATGTCGTTCTTTTTGTAGAAAAGTTTGTGACATTCGCAAACTTTTTTCAGTCACCGACCATTAAAAAAGTTATCGTCTCGAAAGGTCACCGAACTTTGCTTTTGCGAGGTATTTCCTAAAGCTAGGCACGTAACAACCGGTTCACGCTTGGCCACTGCGGACGTGACAATATCGGGTGTACGCTCTATTGATTGTCGATGTTGGTTTTTGCGGTGAGATTTGTTTCTTTTTCTATATTTTTTTTATTAATTCAACTCGGGTGACGGGAACTGGAGCGATTACGTTCAATTGTTTTTAGATAGTCGTCGCATTGTGGTCTCGAATATTTAGTAACATTAAGAAAACGAAATCTCCTATTTTTTTAAAGAATTGAAATTGCTACTGAGTTTCTTGCTGGGGTCTTCTTAGTAGAGCCAACTTTTTGAATCAGTGCGCGGTACAATCGCATTAAATATAGGTATGTATTATTTATCAAACTGTATGTTGAAAGTATTATTGTAGGTATGTAGGTATATTTGTATACTTATGGTTATTATTTTATTATGCGTATGCGTTTATAATTTCGCTTAAGTGCCTAAATACAATACAATAATAAGAAAGGAGATGGCTCAGAATTGCCCCAGAGTCGTTTCAAGTTTAAATAGTAAAAAATTTCATGAGACCTGACTATAACATAATTATAAAATAAGTAAAAAATTCTATTATTTAAGCAATAAATTGAAATTGAGTAGCTAGCGGGGTTTAAAAAGTCATGTTAAAAAGATTTTTAATTATTTCTAAAGATCTCAGTTCCGCCATTTTATTTTATATAGCATTGGAGTCACGGTTTTTGAGACAAACATAAATTAAATAAATACAAAAATAAATCGAGTCTATATAATGCTTCGTGAATTTGTAAATGCAACTTATTGCTAATTACGACAACTGGAAATAAAGCATTAAACTAAATAGTTTATGTTCATAAGTTGAGCGGCACTTTTAAAAGCTGCTTATATCACAACTGAATTTGGCTCAATGGCGTTAGTCCCTTTGCCTTTCTAACCACAAAGAATTTATAAAACAGAATCATCATCATCATCTCAGCCAAAAGACGTCCACTGCTGGACAAAGGCCTCCCCCAAGGATATGAGGGGTATTTGCCGTAATCGCCACGCTTGGCAGGCGGGTTGGCGATCGCAGTAGGTTGAGGGTAACCTCAGAGAGATGCTGCTGCCCATCCTCTGGAATGGTTCTTTAGTCGACTTTTACGACACCCACGGGAAGAGATGGGGTGGTGCAATTTTCTATCCCCGGCACCACACGGGCAATAAAAATAATAACTAAATAATAATAATAAAACAGAATACTTTGACATAAATTGTCTCTTTGTCAATGTCAAACAAATAACTTCGTTGTGCTGCATGCGTTTTAACAAAATACTTGTTTTACTTCTAATGTGCAATCATAACTTCTTTCTACGACGTAGTGGATGGATACTAACTAAATAAAATTATTGATTTTCAATTAGCAATTAATTGTTCTGCAAGTTTACGATTCTTAACAGTAAAATTATTAAGAGATTGCAGTTTATTTATTTTAGCTAGACATGACATGACCTATGTAGGTAATTTTAGTGCGATGCTATGGCGATAAGCGCGCCAAAACACCGCTATCTACAGCCAAAAATACTATCCACTATTATTCTACGATGGAAAACCAACCCAAAGATAAAAGTTTGATCGTCCCGCTTTTTTTTTTTGTGGGGCACACAATGTATGACGCCTGGACTATTTCCTTTTCATTTTATATTTTTAATGTTTGTGGCTTGTGCATTTGTTTGTACGAGTATTATCTGCGCAGGCTTCTTAGTATAAACTATAATTCAAAAGAAGGTAAAAAAAAAAAAAAAGTTTAGGTGAGCGTTAATGAATTCTAAGTTCCATGGCGCTGCAGTTTCCGCGACCAGATTGTGATCTTGCATGCTAAGCAACTTTGCTATGATGATATACTAGATGGGTGACCGAATTAAACCGTGTCTTGATCTCCTCCGTGCTCCAAAGGGCTCGCTAAGCCATTGGTCCCCGTTGTTGTTGTACAAGATGGTTGCCGTTGTTAATACCCACATCTAGCTAGCGTGGTATGCTATGACCCGATCTCCCTATTTACCTACTATCATATCTTGATATCACCAGGAACATCTGGATTAAAAAAATCACTAACCAGTCTCCACACTCCTAATTAATTTCACCATTATATATGCTGATCCATAGCTTTCCTGTACACTGATCAAATGTGGAGAAAAAAATATATATTTTGATTGCTTAATAATAATATACCTAACATAGAAAAACATAATAAAATGATCATGAAGTGATGCAACTCCAAGAAACATGTAACTTTTGGCCTCCAGGCTCGAAAAGCCATTAAGCTGGACACTGTAAAGGCCTCAGCCAACTAATAATAAAATCTAATACCAATATATAATATGATTATGTTTTAATGGTCCGTAAACCATAAATCCTTGAAGTTTCGTCATGTCTGTGTGTCCATCTGTAAGTCACAACCATCTTAATCGCATTGGTGTGATGGCTTTAAAATGATGGCCTTTGCTCAGCAGCAGGACAGTTTTTTTTTAATTAACATAATGAACATATATAAAATCAAGTAACAATATTTTCCAAAACATTGTGAAATTCCAACAATTTAGATAGGTATTCTTGCAATTTTTCACAAAAAATAACTGAAGCCTTGAAAAGATCCCTTTGCCTTTCCAACTTAAAAGGAAAAGCGAACTAAAATAAAACCTCTGTAAACAGTTTGTCATTTCCATCATTGTCTATGGCATCTTCCGTCGCGTTCCCGCCCGAGTGGCTCCGCAGCTGTGAAAGTGGTTTATCCACGGTGGCAGCGTCACGGTCGGCCGCCGCTGCTGCCCTTCCGCATCATGACGTGCCCCGACCTCTGGTGGCTTCCTACACGACTTCCGCGAACCGAGATCGATTGTCATCTTGCTTGAATCGATAGTTTTTTGTTTTTTTTGTTTGTGAGCCGGCAAATGAGCAGACGACCCCCCTGATAGAAAATGGTCACTGCAGACCATAGACACTTGCAACACCAAAGAGTATCACTTGCACAATGTTTCTCACCCTAAAGATTTAGTTGTTAGGCATTTATAATCTGTAATTTCACTGGATCTAGTACGCTTGAATAAGCAAATAAACAAACGGCTTCAATTCTTTTTTTTACTATTTCAGAATACCATTTATGACTACCTATTTCTTTATAATTATTATACATAAACATACTTAAACATTATTATGGAGAACTCTAAAAATATAATTTTGAAATGATGTAGCTCTTCATAATAAAAATACCTATAGCATCCAATAAAACGAAGTAAGCAAGTCTTCCAACAATTCGCTTTTAAATTCATTTTTAATTATATTTTCTCTCAGTTAGGTAAACGTTCTGGTACACTTCTTATCAAAGTTCAACAACTAAAACATACTTGAGATAAGAGACCGCCATTTTGAAAAGCGTGACCAATGGCCTTTCGGCTCGCTATCAGGGCACTGATAACAGTTCGATTTACGAATGCTGCGCGCTGATTGGCTTTACGGCGCGCTGCAACGACATAAAACGTCGTTATCAGAAATTAGATGTGGAATCTTGTTAGCGGAGTAAACGGGTCATGTTTTATGTACCTTTGTATATGTTCAAAGAGCATAAGTATATGTTTAGTACCAAAACTTCAATACTATAACCACAGAGAGGTTAGATAGACTGTTCTATAACTAAGAAAAAAACAGCAACATCCCATGTGCACCAAATAACAGTCAAACTTAAATGTGCAATCAAAAATAATTACTCGATTTATTCACAACATAAATAGAATTGTACCTACATCATCGCGAGCATCTAATTAACTAAAAAAAGACAAGTCACAAATTGGAATCACCAAAACAGAGTGCACGGTAAATTTAGCCGCGAAAACATCAAGAACAGACTTATTAACTTTTTAAATTTAGACAAATCTGCCTGCTCAGACGGTTAGGCGGGAAAGATTGACTGAGTTTTTTTCTTCTTTTTTAATCATCATCTCTTTGGTATAATGTTGATACTCTTTTTATTTGTACCTATCTACATGCATTTAAAATTATTTTAGACCAGTTTAATGTTACAAATGTTACAATACGCAATTTAGTTCTGGTTACATAGGTATAGTTCGATTGGGAATCGACCTTATTCACGATTTTGTAATAATGGAATTCGAAAACGGAAATTTTGCGCTTCTATTGACCGTGAAAACGCTTAAGTGGTTCAAATTCTCAAAATAACAAAAATACTTTCTGGTTCCGCTGCTTATCAGTTTGTATGTTTTTTAACAAACCTCTTTAGTAGGAGAGTTTAAACAAAAACGTTTGTTATATTTAATTAAATGGAACAGACGATCGTGCGACGATGATTACTGATTAGTACACAGTTTTTTTGGACCGTGATTTACCGACTCTTTGACTTAACGACGGCAAACTTTTTTTATTATTTACTCTTTGGTTAAGTTTTTGGTAAATTATCTACTTACCAGTTATAATTCGAAAGTATATTTTTATGCACGCGTCTTTTATTAGCATGTCTTTAAATAAACAAACGAGAAAATCACGCGTAAATCTATTTTCTATAGCACAAGAAATAAGTGAGCTTGTTGTACAAATTCGCGAGGAAGCAATTTACTCTCGCGCGCTACGCCAATTGGCTGTAGATGGTGCATGCGCGCGCAGTGTGGCCGCGTCCTCAGCGACGCCATTTTAGCTTGTGTTCCTTTTTTGAAATTTCAACGTCTGCGTTTCTTACGTTTTGTTGTTTTTGTTTTTGTACTTCCTCATATTAACTCATTGCATGCATACTCTGCGTTGTTTTTCTTTTTAAATAAAATACTTAACATATCTAAAAGACTCCGGAAGGAGTATTTTTTATCATGAAATTGAATAATAAAGGCCTGTATAGTAAGATCACTACTTTCCTCAATTAAAATGTCAGCATTTTCGTCACGTCTTCGATATTGGACGTCTCACTCAATTTTATTTAGATTAATGTTTACACACTCAAATAATTTGAGAGCCATAATATTACGATAATGGTTTCAAAGCTCATTATGGCGGGTCGGTCATAAATATTCAGCGTGTGTACCCGCGAGGGTGCCCAAAATTCGCGGCGACCCATATGGCGCATGACACAATAAAAGTTTACAACGAAAATTAAAGAAAAAACACGATCGGCAAAACCGTGCACAACTGTTATAAACTTTACAGATATACTGACAAATGCTTATGTCCACTTGCGGGTACTTAAGGACTTAGCTTTAAAGTTGACTTTCGCTTGCAGGGTTCTGTCGGAGATGTATTGTACAAGCCCCTACAGGGAGTCGACCGCCCGCTGTGCGCTCTCAACGCTCTAAGCCCAAATTACTAGTGCACCTTTGTTTTGTTGGTTGTAACATTAAATTCTAGGTATAAGGTGTCGACAATTTTAGCTAATCCTTTATTTAGTCAGAATAAGGAAACTCATCTTTCTAGCCGGTCATTTTTCAAGGTAATAGATGGAACGGGACGTGACTCTCAAACAGAAATTGGGACCGATAGATATTATATTGTGAATAGGATAAAAAATATCAGTATCTACATTGACAGTTTTAACTTATTTTATTTAATAGTAAAAAAAATTTATTTTTTATTTGTAAAATTTTTTTTTCCTTAATTTAAACTTTTATATCAACTATCGGACTATTAAATTATTAAACATATTCAACTATTGCTGCCCCGCAATTTTGACACTCAAGGTTTTAGAAAAACCTTTTCACTATTCTCAATGAGAGTTACTCTGATTCTATAGCAAGCTCATAATGTACACTCATTAGCGGTAGGGGGCGCCTTTGGTGCAGGTAGTCGGTCGTTATTTATATCAGCCACGAACAGAACAATGTCCATGAACAACTCTAATATCAATCATCCTTTACCCCCAGCCGCCTGGGTTATTCTGGACCCTAGTACCTACAATATGTAAGACGATTCATGTCACACATAATACGAAAGAGTTTTAATAGATATAGCAAACTGGCCAGACCTTTAATTACTTCTTAAAACAAAAGAAGACGATGTCAGATACCAAACCATCAACCTCCTGAGTAGCTACTAAGCTATGGCGATAAAACTGATGTTTTTTTAAAAAAAAAAGATACACGAGATTGTCGTAATGTCCCACAAAAAGTCGTAAACCCGTCGACAAGCAACACTAAACTTCATCGGTAATTATTAATAACGTAAAGTTTAATAACTGCAATAAAACAATGCGATCTAGCAAGCAAGGCGCCAGTGCTTAAAAGCCATTGGTGGATACATGCGATGAGGGACATTGCACAGCAAATAGTTATTGAGCCTCGTAATTAAACTGGCTGTTTCTTGTATACTGTTTTTATACTCCTGCAGTTAACTTTACAAAAAAAAAACTAAAGTTACTAATTACTCGTAGCTTAAAGTGTAGGGATCTCAGGAAGAGAGAAGGCACTAACCCGGTAGAGTTTATCCACTAACTAAAATAAGCATCATTGTAATTTGATTCTGTATAACAATGTTTATTGATAAAACAAAGCTTGGTCTAAGCATAATGTATGTTTGCATTCAGTTACGTAAAATTAATATCGATGAGAATACTTCCCACCACAAAAATAGTTAACACTCTCATACTTATTTTAGTAGTTATAACGCAGTTTTATGATATCTCCAGCGTCGGCGTCGGCGCGGTTAGAGAATAGCCCCTGCGGCGCGCACGCATGAAATATGGTGTTTAACACCGAGCGGCTTGTCCGGCTGGCGCCCCGCGGCGGACTGTCCTGTGCGCCCGCGTCTCTCGTCGTCACCCTACCCCGCGCCGATATAAATAACCGCGATATGAATTACTGTTTTTTGTATTGTCTAAAGTTTGTGGTTCAGCTTATGATTCGGCGTTTCGACTGAATGTAGGTTGTTCTAGTGAAGAAGCATGATGATTACGAAATGACTTATAGATTAACTGCGAGCTAGCTATTGGTCTACGAAAGATATGAGATTTGGAACGTCTGATGATGATGATTATTGCATATTATATATAGCATTAATAGGTACGATTTTTTATCTTATTCTCATATATACTTATCGCATACTTAAAACGGTACTTAAAAAAACTTATTCGATCAAAAAAGGAATTATCAAAATCGATGCGTAGATGACGGACATATGCGCTACTTAATATGTAGGTTTACATAGAGAAAGCAAATTAGTTACAAATGAGTTACAATATGTATTACAGAACAATCAATAAAACCTTAACCTACACAACATGATTTCAATTTCAGTAGTGTATCTATGAACATAGCCATATTTTATATATACGTACAATACTATACATAGGTATCATACCAATTCAATGACAAATGGCTAGGTCACTTTAGTGGCCAGCGATTGTCCAAGGCCATGTTAGCCTAAATTGTGTAATTATTATCGGTTTAATGCTGCGAAATGTCAAAAGTTCACAAAGCGACCGTCACTTGTTCTTGCCTTAGATTGCGTTCGGCTTTCTGTCTGTTCCTTTTTAATACGATATTTTACATATATGATACAAACGAAAAGGATTATATATATGCAGTATTACGTATTACTACGATTACCTATCGTTTTGAATGTTATTTAGATAGTCAGCTTCAAAGATGTTAGCATGTCAAAGAGGACGCTTATGTTGCCATGGGTTTTGGACTGAAAGTGAAGGTGGTCTCTTTTTTGCTTTAAAAATAACTTTAAAAATCCAAATACGATAGAATACCTTTTGATCAAAACAAGCAATTAATCAGCTGCAAAGCTTCTTCACAAATACAATTGTCTAAGTCAGTCAGCAACGAATGTAGTACTCTGTCAAAGTAACTAACGAATGTAAACAGGAGCCCGTCAACTACGAGTTGAGTTATTATGACATGGCGCAAATTTTTCAGCGACGTACGCTGTCGACTATAAAGCAATACAAGTGCAATTTAGTCTGTTCGCGATGTAAGGCAAACTATATTGCTTTTTTTTAGAGTAGACACAGTTTCGAATGGCTTGTAATACGCTGTGTGCGAAAGCGTGCGTGGGCGCATGCGGGCGGCGCGGCGCGGCGCGATCAAGGCGCCCGCGCCGGCCGCGACTAGAATGACAATGATTAAAGTTATTTTTATAGGATTCAGTTCATTTCTGTGGCGAAAGTAATGGTTTATTTCTGTTTCTATTAACCCTTTAAGCTGTTAATATAGATGACACCATAAATCAAACCTTAAGTGATTAATAGGAATCACAAATTGCAAAAAGGGCACTTGTCCAGGAGTGTAAACTTTTCAGAAACTAGTATAAAATATTTAATATCTTTTTATTTAATATTTTTTTTACTGTAGTTTTGTTTTCCAATGGATTTATGTGTCTTATAGGAACCTATTGTGACACAAATAAAGGTATGTACTATTAAATTACAATTTTAATTACATTTATTTTAAATGTGTCAGAATTATATTTTAATTTACTAACATAGTTTGTAAGATCATTGTTACTAACACTTTATGGGCAATGCCCGAAATAAATGATTTTTATTTTTTATTTTTATTTTTATTTTTTATTTTTACTATTACAATCTACTATTTATTGGCTGTTATATTTCGTGGACTTGTGCCCATTTTTCAAGAAACTGCTGTCATGAGCTCTTTTTACACTTATCTAAGTAAATTCAAACTACATTTTTTATGAAAGAAGTAATCATATTTATTATCCCTTTTAAGTTACCAAGAGGTGGTAAATTAGTTCCATTTACATCCAAGAGGTCTAAAAGCTAGCTCGGCCACCACTCATTAATAAATAGGCTACAAAGACAATACAACTCACTGCTGAAGAGGTCTGCTGATGTCTATATTTTGTCTTGTAGCGCTCTAAAACTTAAGAGCTAAGCTAACTTAAGCTATACTTGATTCGTTCAAGTTGTAGCTCTGGTGCACCCAATTCTGTTAAATATTTATATTATATTTTATACTTAGTCTTGCTCACGTTTGCTTGTCGTGGCAGCCTGTAAGAGAATCTGCACTTATCTTAAATATAGTACATAAGATTAAACAATGTAAATAGTGTAAGATTTGTTGATTGCCCTTAATAAATAAATAAATAAATAAATAAATTATATTTCTTAATGGTAACAGTACAAAACTTAAAATTATGAATTATGCACTCGTTCATCTCGCTGAACTCTATTATCTTTCGGCCACTGTTGAGCTAGAAGGGCACGTGAGCAATGTTTACGTGCCCTTTTTGCGATAAACAGTATAGACGGCACTCATATAACTCGAAAAATATACAGAGACGATATGCCTTTTTGCAGAGAATGTAGATGAAACCTTGGAGTGCATATTAATGTCAAAAAACCATTTTTGGGTGAAAGTATGAAAAGTGCTCTTTTTGCAATTAGTGATAATATTAAATATTAAGTAATCCTATTGGTCAATTGGTTCCATGGAAACCGCAAAGCTACCTCGCACAGCTCTAGTGAACCCGTTCCGATCTAAACCCCTCGAAGAATCTAGTAGGAACACGCTTGCCTGATGCCATACCCTCTAGAAACCATCTACCGGTGTTTCAATCACACGGCTTGAGGAACCCTTTAAATTTCTAACCGCCCAAAAAAGTCCGGTGACGCTGAAAAGTAGCTTGAGGCCACGAGCAAACTCTTTCCAAGAAAAAAAAAATCTCTAATGGTAACGCCTCGGTGGCTGAGTGGCAGAGTGCTTGGTCCGATACCCGAAGGTCCCGGGTTCAATTCCCAGGTCGGGCAAAATGTATTTCGGATTTTTCGATGCATATCCCGGGTTTGTGATCACCAACCCGCACCTGGCAAGCGTGGTGATTAAGCCATTACCCATCAATTGTAGCGATGACTTGATTTCAATGATGGAGGCCTTTGCCCAGCAGTGGGACAGTTATAGGCTGTTTACTTTACTAATAGAAACGCAGCGTAAGGCCGAATATGACCGACAACAATTAAAAGAAGATTCAGGTGATAAAAAAAATATTTAAACAAGTAATCAGACGTAAATTAAGTAGGTAATCGACAGACACTGATATATCTTTGGGTACAGTCACGAGAGATAACATGCGAACAATGTAACTCTACACACAAACACACATACACGTATACGGCACGTTATCACAGGTTACCTATTCCCTGTGTGGTGCCGGGGATAAAGAATTGCACCACCCCATCTCTTCCCGTGGGTGTCGTAAAAGCCGACTAAGGGACCATTCCAGAGGATGGGCAGCAGCATCTCTCTGAGGTTACCCTCAACCTACTGCGATCGCCAACCCACCTGCCAAGCGTGGCGATTACGGCAAATACCCCTCATATCCTTGGGGGAGGCCTTTGTCCAGCAGTGGACGTCTTTTGGCTGAGATGATGACCTATTGAAACGCATAACGTTTTTAGGCATAAACTGAAAATGCATAATGTTCATGGCCATAATCGTCACTTGCCTTATGTCTTTATAGCATAACTTCATAACGCATATCATCATATGGCCGAAATCTGTAAGGCATAATCGCAATAATCATAATTAACAAAGGCATCATTTAAATTTGCCATAACATTTAAAAGGTATAATATTCAAAAGGCATACATTTGGTAAGCATAAACTGACAAAATCCATATATTCTTTAGGAATAGCATGCAGCAAGCATGCAGTAAGCATGCGGCATGCATGCATCATGCAAGCAAGCAAGCACCAGGCAAGCAAGCTAGCAGCATCCAAGCAAGCATGAACCATGCAAGCAAGCATTTCTGTACCATTAAAGCTGTTGAAACATTGTTCAAATATAAATAAATAAATAAACTCTTATTACGATGGAATTAAAGTCAAAACTAGTCAAAAGTAAAAAAAAAACACAAATGTTGAAAAAATTTCCGCCGAAATTATTCAACACTAATAGTGTTGAATAATTTCGGCGGGCTGGTTAGAACCACGATAGCTCAATTGGAAGAGCACCTGACCCGGTATGTCAGAAGGGTGCAGGTTCAAATCCTGCTCGTGGAAATTTTTTCAACATTTGTGTTTTTGTAATTTGTTCGCAACAACATTTGCGTTAAAAATTATATAAACATTTTAGTCAAAAGTATATTCATGTTAATGCATGTGACTGTACATCCAAATGAGTTAATTACTATACTAATTTAAAAGTAAACTACGTTAAATTCGTTGTAACACATTGAATTAAAAGTGTTTTTTCGGCATACAATTAGTTTCATTTTGGCAAACAACTACCTACTGTACCTACCGACCTAATTTGTTTCACTACTGATTGTATGAAACGAAAAAGTGACCTTCAAAATCCGCCCGAGCGTATAAAGGCTGCTGATTATATAAATAAACATAATTGTTTGATGAAATAGAGTTAGGTTGAAAAAGTCTGAATTTATATTTGTATTTTAAAAGACAATCATATTTTATATATTACTAGCGTCCCGCTCGCAACTCCGTCTGCTTAAGTCAACACCGTGATGGTTTTACAAACCTTGTCCTAACAATTAATGAACACAGCAGAAACAACGGTCGAATCGTTCTCAGGTGATGCTCTGATACACATGTGGCAATTGATTTTCACTTATAGATTTTAAATTGTCTACTACCTATACGAGTGAAATAATCATTTTGCAAATATTTATTACTTAAATGAAGGTTTCACTACTACTGAAATGTGTCAGATTTATCTTTGTCAATGCTTTTATCTTTGAATTGGTAACAGACTTAGGTAGTGTAGTGTTTAGTAGCTAATACACTTAAGCAAGCCTACAATCTAAGCCGTTGACAATCGAACACTGGATCTCTGTCTGGTAACCAATATGATAACCACAAATGCATTAGTTATTATATGCCTCAGTAAAAAGTTAGTAACTTTTGTTATGTTTTATAATCACACTAATATTATAAATTCGAAAGTATGTGTGTACCTATATTTGTTGCTTCTTCACGGTGCAACGGATGGATGGATTTGGATGAAATTCGGCATACAGATAGTTTTTAACCTGGATTAAAACATAGGATACTTTTTATCCAGATATTCCCACGAGAACAGGAACCACGCGGGTGAAACCGCGAGCGGCCGCTAGTAAACTATATTTTGGTTGTGGTACCGTCGTTGTTTCTGATTTCCATAAAACGAGTGCTTTAGCTACTTACCTTGGAATCAGAACAATGTATGTGATGTTGTCTTATATTTTCCAGACATTAGTTTTTTTTTTTTTTTTTATGTTAAATGGAGGCAAACGAGCAGGCGGGTCACCTGATGGAAAGTAATCACCGCCGCCCATGGACACCCGCAAAACCAAAGTTATCGCAGATGCGTTGCCAACCTTGGAAAGGAGTTGGATCTTGAGAAGGGAGTAGGAATTGGGAGGGGGGAGGGTGAGAGATGGCCCTCCGGTACTTTCACTCACCGGACGAAACACAACAGCAACGAGTGCCGTTGTTTCACGCCGATATTCTGTGAGAGATTTAGATTATCTTTTAACAAGTGATATAATACTCTTCCATCACCATAAACAATGTTCCCGAAATAAATTGAGGCTCTAAAGCCGTGAAGGTCGACTAACGATTGGGCCTAGGCCGCCAAGGTAGGTCATTGTCAATGTGAGATATCGGATTGGTGTAATTCATCTGGCGTTATGGCTCGCCCACACGAGATCTCGTGAAGTGCGATGAAGCCGTTACCAATAGGGTTTGTAGGAGTCGTTACTACGTCAAATTTTAAAGTCCAATATGAAATTACTAACTATACTAAACTAACTAGAGTTATTTTCAATAAAAAAAATGAAAAATTACATAGATAGATTTTTATTGAAATTTTATGGGATGATGGCTAGGTATGCAGGTACTCTGTATCCAATTGTTGCTAAATACTAAAATCAGTTGCTAACCTGGTTAGGTCGTAGCAAAGGGGGTCCGAGACATAGCCGATTTTTCGATCATGTTTTGTATGGAGCTAGGATTTGTAAAAATTTTCATTTTTTGCTGTAGGTCACGTGATAGGTTAGAAATTTAAGACAATCGAAAAGCGCAACGTAGCGATTGTCTTGAATTTCGTGGTTATTTTTATTTATTAGACAACAAAAATCTAGCTCCATACAAAAAAAAAAAAATTAAAAACCAAAAAATGTTTATATCTCTTCGTTATTTTTGGGGCCCCCTTTTTATTTTATTTTTTATTAGACAACAGAAATCTAGCTCCACACAAAAAAATAATAATTAAAAACCAAAAAATTTAAATATCTTTTCGTTAATTATGGGGCCCCCTTTTCTACACCAGGACCGCTAACCTCTATTTTTAATGGGTTCCTGTTGAATACTGGTGCACTACCCCCCCTAACATCCAAAGTACAGATTAGAGACGAAACGATTGATTGATAAAATACAATGTCAAAAAAAGACTTAAGTCACGTCGTGAGGCGTCAAAATGTGTCTTAAAAGGTCTTAAGAGCCTAGTATGCATTTCGGTATAGCATACTATCTTCGAAATCGTCATCGTCGCCATCATATTGATCAGCGTATGTACGTCCGCTGTTGGATGTAGGCCTCTCCAAATGTTCGCTACTGAAATTCCATCTCATCATCTTTCTAACTAGTTACTTTAAAATAAATTTAAAAATAGAAAAAATCACATCGCACAAAATTGTTTGAATAAACTTTTTTCCTACAATTATTTTTATCGGGTGCCGGGTTCCGTTTTACGAAAAATGAGTTTCAATTTTGGTCTTGCAGTGTGGTGTCTCTATCACAAGCTATCTTTAACTCTGTGTCAGATAAGAAAAGTAAAAAGTATCATTGTCTTTGGCACCCCTACCAAGATGCGATTCGTCTTGCGTCCGGCACGCGACGCCTCTAATCGCCGTGACCTCTCAATGGCCATATCGCGGGTAGTGATGCAAATTGAATCATGCATCGATGTCCCGCCCGCATCGATTTGTTAATCGATTTACACCCATGGATTGTTTGCTAAAGTGCTTTATGTTTTTCTGTAGACTGTTGAGAGGAGTTTATTTTTAATTTTGACGTGTGATGGCGCTCAATGGGGCAGTGGTTAACGTACTCGGTCTCCGTTTGCAACAATCACAAAAGCCGGTCATCAGATGGGTGACCAAAAATTTATTATCTCGAGCTCCTCCGTGCCTCGGAAGGCACGTAAAGCCGTTGGTCCCGGTTGCTTTAGCAGTCGTTAACAAGCACCAATCCGCACGGGCCTGCGTAGTAGCGTATGGCCTGTTCTTTAGCAAAGGCTCGTGCCCCAGCAGCGATGCGCTGGTGATTACTTGTAATATTTAAAATTCGGTACCTATCTTTAAAGTGATGATGAGGTTGAAAATGGAAGCTTACTTCACCTGAAAAACTGAAATGCTATACCTAAGTCGTGTTAATTAGTTATAATTACCAACTCGCAAATCCTACTCAAACAAATTAGTATTTACTCATGTCACATATAGATATTACATGAACGCATATAATTTATATTTCTTTATAGCTTTCGTTAGACTATCTAATGTACTAGAGAGATTGCAAAACTTTTTTGAGATGTTCAAAAGTTTTTTTACTAGCACAGACTGTAAACTTTTTGGGTAAAATCATTTCATTAGTTACAGAAACTTTTTACTGAAAGAAATTGTTATATTTTAGTTTTTCTTGCTTCTTTTGTTTTTTTTACAAAATACTTCTTAGCTTAAGGAAAAGTTTTCTAATTATTTTGTTTTGATTACTATAAAGTTGTTTTATTTGTTTGTTTTAGCTATTGCCACATACCTGTACTTGTAATGGAAAAGATAATTATATGATAGGGATTTTCCAATATTTGACGCTGTAAAAAGGGAGTAATAAAATGCCTTGCTTAGTGACTAGTTCTCTCTCAGTACAAGGTCTCCCACCCTGACTTACGAATGGCTAAGTGACATTTGTATTAGCTTTACTTACTTGAATAAAACAATTAAAAAGTTTTTTTAACTCTCATTTTACAAATGTTTAACACATTATTATACAGGATGTTTGGTATTAGGTGTATATTCCCGAAACATAGCCATGCAACCAAATATAAAGAACACTGTGGTAACATGCAAAATTGCATATTTACTTACGTAGATTTACTTTCCCATAAAAATATCAAAGGAGATGTTTCAATTTGGGCCGAGTCTATGTACAGTACTTCAAAAAATAGGAAAAAATACAAGGATTCTCAGAAAAAAAAAAAAAAAATATTTCTCCAATAATTTTTTGGTTCATAAATGTTGTTGTGACGAATTCAGACCATATTTAAAACATAACACGTTCAAAAACAGAAATAAAGATTACCCTTTTAGGTTCTAAGAGATCGAATCCGATCGCGGGCGAACTGCCGTCAAACTCCAAGCGATCGAATTCGATCGCGCTCGCCACTCGACATCAGAACTTAAATATCGTCTATTTAGAGCCTACTTTTGTATGAAGAAGTTTAGCCATAAACAAACTAGGATAGGAGAGTTTGAGTTATTCAGACAAAACATGAAAATAAGCCGTGATTAGGGCGTCAAACTCATATGGTCAAAATGACATTGATTGAAGTTCGCCATTGTTGTATTTGAAATGTCACATAATATTTTGAAATGCTTTGAATCACAAAATATAGCTAAATTTTGAAAATTAATATTTGTAATTGATTATTTATTTGACCTGTACAAAAACTTAACCCAGTGTCCATACAAACTTGAAACATCTCCTTTATTTTATTAAAATTGTTTTGTTCATTCCTTCAATGTTTCAACTTCTGTTTATGTTTGACCATGAGGTAGACGACCACGAACAACGTATCAGCTCGACCTAGGGTTGTCACTTTTCAGTTTTACTTGGTAACAAAGAACCTCAATATCTCGGGCATGTGGTGCTTTTCAATTTTACAGGGTTCTATGAACGGTTCCCTTATTTGCCATCATTATCATCATCATCTCAGCCAAAAGACGTCCACTGCTGGAGAAAGGCCTCCAACAAGGATCATATCATGGGGGGTATTTGCCGTAATCGCCACGCTTGGCGGGCGGGTTGGCGATCGCAGTAGGTTGAGGGTAACCTCAGAGAGATGCTGCTGCCCATCCTCTAGAATCCTCTAGAATCTTTTCCCTTAGTCGGCTTTTACGACACCCACGGGTTGAGATGGGGTTGTGCAATTCTTTATCCCCGCCACCACACAGGGGAATTTGCCATATTCGGCATTATATAGGTATTAGTAAACACCCTGTACATGGAAATGAAACAACTTTTACGGATCTACTCGCGTTTATTTTACACATTACTTATTTAATTTTTATCCTGACGCCCTGACTCCCTGACTTATTTTATCCGGAGTCTCCCTGTGACCACGGACCCTGCCAAGGGTTCGAAACGTCAGGATAAAAATTAAATAAGTAATGTGTAAAATAAACGCGAGTAGATCCGTAAAAGTTGTTTCATTTCAATGTGTAGTGTTCGCGTAAACTTTAGAAAACAATACCCTGTACATGAACAGAATCAGAGTTTTCTTTACAAATAACAAATAAGACTTCGCTGGCCGCGACCGCAGCACCATCACGCGGTGCGAGCAATAAACATCAGCCAGGCAGTGCGCGCACCGACAAAGCGCGCAGATATTTGCATTTTTACTTTCATTGCTTGCGACTGTGATAATAAACAAATTTTTACTTTGCGGTCGCGAAGAGTTACGACGTTACAGAGGATTTCGCTACAAAAAGAGACAGTGAATTTTGATAGGGTGCGTCTTTTGAGCCGGCTATGATTCTCACACTACAATATCAACACGTGCACCCTTCGTACTTGTATTTGAAGTCAGTGACTATTTTGGCACTAAGATTCCTAAAGGGCACCTATGTACCTAATTAAGCAAATAGTAATATAAGTAATAGGTGTTTTTCGTCAGTTTTAATTCCAAGATCATTGATTAATTTTGAAAATCGGTCCTCTGAAGCTTTTATGATCAATATAGGTTAAGAAGACTAATGGAATTTTCTGATTTAAGTATTTTTATAATGACAGTTAAGAATGCCATGTTTTAAAAAACAATAAAAGAAAATTCAAACGATTCTCGTTTTAAGCCGCTAAGTTAAGTTCTAAGCTGCAGCTTAATCGACTGTCCTAGTTTTAACACTTTTTACTTTGTGTACAATTACTGATTTATGTCAATCATCGTCTATTTTTACCAATATAAAACTAAAAGGAGATCCCCAAAAATAACCTAACCTAAAACAGAGTTTTTTTTTCCTTTAGTTGATGGCTTCGTGCGATTAGCACATTTAGCCAGTGTCAAAGTCATTTTTCTTACAAGTAATACATAAATAAACAATATTTCCTTCCTGTATGATGATGATGAATGATAATAGAAATGGGAAGTGAGAAATGATATACCCCCAACCCCTCGAGAATCTCAGTAAAGATGTGGAGCTTTACTAATTCCTCACGCGGACTTCTTGAGAAAATTTGAAAAGTGACGTTGCACTGTTTTGTTTCATTTGCCAACACTAATGCACACTCACGAACACCTAACGGTTAATAATCCACCAATATTTCACATTAATTTTCGACATAACACAAGTTTTAGTAAAGAAAACAAAACCGCAGACATGACTCTTCACTTTCCCGCCAAGAAGTCAAAACAGAGATGAAACTTCAAAAAATTATCCCCCCAACCTGTCAAGTAATTAAATAAAAAAACTAAATAAAATCTTTTTTCCACAGGTCTGGTTTCAAAACAAGCGGTCGAAAGAGCGTCGTCTAAAACAGCTGACTTCTATGGGAAGGGGACCGTTCTTCGGATCGTCAAGAAAGATGCGAGGGTTCCCAATGAACCTCTCGCCCGGAGGCTTGGAAGAAGGTCCGCCGGGGTTTCCGTACTTCGCCACAGCCGATGGCAAATTCGAGTTTGGCTATGGCCCGCCGTTCCACCATGACGCGCCTTTCTTCCATCCGCCGCCGTCTATGCCATTCAATCAGCCAGGTTGGTCTTGGAGTTAGTAAATTACATATTTTATCTATACACCTCTAAGTAATGTCTAAGTGCCCTAGTGGCTGAGCGCTCGACCTCTTTCAATTCTCCGATACATATTAGCCCAGGTTCGTGATCACCAACCCGCGTAGTGATTAAGCCCATACCCAACAATGTAGTGATGACTTAATATCAATGTACACTTTTAAACTTTCGCGTTCCATAGCTGTTAAACAAATTTAAACGTGGATTCATCATCATCATCATCTCAGCCAAAGACGTCCACTGCTGGACAAAGGCCTCCCCCAAGGATATGAGGGGTATTTGCCGTAATCGCCACGCTTGGCAGGCGGGTTTGCGATCGCAGTAGGTTGAGGGTAACCTCAGAGAGATGCTGCTGCCCATCCTCTGGAATGGTGAAACGTGGATTAACGCAAACTAATTAAATTAATTTCATCATCATCATCATCTCAGCCAAAGACGTCCACTGCTGGACAAAGGCCTCCCCCAAGGATACATGAGGGGATTTGCCATAATCGCCACGCTTGGCAGGCGGGTTGGCGATCGCAGTAAGTTGAGAGTTAACCTCAGAGAGATGCTGCTGCCTATTCTGGAATGGAATAAATTAATATAATATAAATATAATAATAACGCAAATTAATTTAAAAAAACTAGCCTGAAATTTTTTTAAATGCTAAGGCCTTATTTCTCTGATATCATTAGATGTTTAGTCAAAATATTTGCAGTTGATAAAAAGTGACCTTATATACCTACACCTTAGAATAATTACGTAATTATTGTAAGACCTACACGTATTTGCACAAAATGAGTTAAAGTGCTATGAAAGAAGGAAATCTTGACACCTCACTTATATAAGATAACACGTTGTGAAATCATATCAAGAAGTAGGACTAAAGTTACGTGCATTTAGCCTGTATTATCCATGTAGGAAGGCCTGATCTCAGCAATGAGGCGTTTATAAGCTGATGACGATGATGTTAAGATAAATTATTTAAATACCTGTTTGTAAGAAGCTAGTATTAACTGGAGCAGGTCGTTTCGCAGGTGGCATGGAGTCGCTGCCGGGCGGCGAGTTTCCCGAACAGTTTCCACCACCAGACCACCTGGTCCTGCCGCGGCCATCCTCTCCCGAATTCACCTTCGGCGACGCCCCCCCGCCCCTCCACCCCGAGGGCCTGGTGTGGTAGCTGAAGCCGGAGCCGCGGGACTTCCACGACTGATGCGGCTCGACGGGCTACCTAGTGGACTAAAGTGATTGCAAAACTTTTTTGTGATGTGCAAACTTCTTTGTGGATATAGTGAAAACTTTTTGGAAGAATTTTTCCTTTTTAGATAGTTCGAAACTTTTTAAAGAACGATGATTGAAACTTTTGTTTTTTGTTTTGCGTCTTCTTTGTTTATGTCTGTATTTACTTAGAGACTTAAGGTGTCTACACACATAGCCACTTATCCCGGCCTATAATTGTTATTTAAAACAACTGATGATGATGTGTAGACACCATTAGATGTGAATGGTATCTTAGTGATAAAGAGTTTTCGTATGATTTCCTCTGATTTCTTACTTCGCTGTATATGTTATCTGGTGCTAATATGTTTAATTTTCTTTTGTCATAATTTGGATATTGTTTATTTGAAACTATATTTGTCAAACCTTCATGAAAAAATTGTCTGAATTCTTATGTCGGCAGCCTTTAATTTCTTTCTATTTTCAATGGAGTAAGTGATTTATCAACTATTTGTGTATAGATAGATGTAAGTGTACAGTATAGAGATTTATTAAACTATTGGTAATTTATTAAGTTACAGTATTTATTTACGAGTACATTGCGTTTATTCTGCATAGTAAAATAATTTTGGTTCCTATTTTAAGATAGATACAGCAATCGCAACGCATTTTACTTTGTATATTTATTATTAATTTCTTATTAATACCTATTAGTACTTAAGTACAATGAAGTAACATAGTGTATTTAAGCGGACAGATAGATACTTTGTAAATATATATGATGTGTACATAATAATATATCAAGAAATCTGTATGATATTATTATCGCGTACCTACATAGAGAAGTATGTACTAAATATAATTTTAAGGATTTATATAAATTTATCGATGTTCCGATCTATATTTTTTGGAAGAAGGGTAAAAACATCATGTCATCATAATTTTACTGTTTTGCATTTCTATGCTATTGTTTTTATCACATTATACATAAAAAATATTTTTAATCGAAAAAAAAACACATTTCACTTGACACATTGTAAATATTTTGTCGCAGTATTGTTTAATGAATTTCCATACAATTAAGGGAACATCACGTTTTAAATAAAATTTTAAAAGTTAATACTCCGTTATATTTAGAGGCACGCAAAAGTTTTTTGCGTCGACCGCTGTAGACATTATGTGGAGAACGAATTTGTGCTAAAACTGCAATGTGTAGGTAAGCCGCATGTTAAAGTTAATTAGAAAATACAATGTTATGTTTACTATCAGCACACTAGTCATCGCCGCTATACCGCGCACCCGTTATTCAATAACGACTGATGAAGACACAAATCTATTAAAAAACTTGTAAACGCCTGAAGAAATCTACGGGATTCAAGTTGATTTATAAAATTACTGTATACCTACGCTTTTGCGATGCGATTTGCATCTGTCTTACGAGCATTGATACTTTTCGGTACCATAGACAAACTTATTAACTTACTTTGTATACTGATACCCAAACTTCAGTATTAAGATGGCACTAACTGATGAATAAGATACAAACTTAAAAGTTTAAACCTTTTTATAGGTTTCCGTAAAGGTCGTTTTATTTTAGTGTTTCTACGACTACAACTTAGATTTCTGCATTTTCCTTAAAAAGTTTCTGATTATTTACATATGATTTTACGCAAATATTGTTGCGAACAAATTACAATTTGAAAAAAGAATCGATATCGAAATTTTAACGTGTCTCTATACGGATGAACTCTGGTTTATTTTAAATATTTCAGTCAAATACCTATACTACTAATATTCTAAACGCGAAAATTTGTGCGTATGTTCGTATATTTGTTACTTCTTCACGCTGCAACGGATGGATTTGGATGAAATTAGGCATACAGATAGTTTATAACTTGGAATAACACATAGGATACTTTTTATCCAGATATTCTCACGAGAACGGGAACCACGCGGGTGAAACCGCGAGCCGCCGCTAGTATGCTCATAAAAAGTTATATGTCGACGCATATAGATTTTAACGTGTCTCTAAAATGACGGAATGGTGAAAAACAGGACTACATTAATATGTATGTACTTAGCGTAAGTGTTAATATGCGGTGCAAACTGTTGTCTATCTCTACCTAGCTTATTAAAATTATAATGGAATTGTCTGTAAGAATAAAATCTATTCAGAAATATTTAATGTATTTTTTTGCAAATCTAACCTAACCTAACCTTTTTTTTTTTTTTTTTTGTTTGCCCGGGGGAAACTTGTTATCAAGTCATCCCACGGGGAGCAATGGGCTATAGGCTCAACCCGCGTTCGGGGTATGTGGGGTTGGGCTTACCTGCCCGACCCACTAAAACCCCCGGGGATCTGCAGACAGTCTGATATGTGGTTGACGCGGATTCTGTCATGGATACTGGTCCGCGCCAACCTCAGGAGCGCTTGCCACGCACCGACAACTTGCGGACCTTACCACTGCGCCTTTTCAGGCATCCTCGTCTGTTGTGGGCGGTGCCTGTTTGGCGTACCGCCCATCCTTTGTCCTGTACGGCTTTCGCCATGACGGGCGGACATGACCGGCAGCGAGGTCTTCCTCGTACTCCGCCATCTCTCGCTCACCCTCAAGCCTGTCCCGCTCTTCCATCTCCGCCACATCCTCCGCAGACAGGACCCGCCGCCCGGTACGTCTCCCAGCATGAGACGCATTGGGGTGCGAGGACCCGGGATCGGGGGAAGGTGTTTGGAGGTGGATGACGGATGCTGTTGGAGTTTTCGGTATCTCCAGCGGCGGTTGCAGCTCGAGCTCCGGCTCCTCCACCGTCTCCATCGCCACTACTGGTGGCTTTGGCGCCATGATTGGCATCGGCTCTATCACCACTATCGGCAGCTTTTGCGCCGGGGTGGGTGCTACCTCCATGGCCGTCTCCGGCGTTGTTTGCGCCAGAGTGGACTCCCTCGCTGTAGTCCTTTGAGGGCCCTTAGATGTGGCTCTCGTAGCAGGGGGACTACAAGCCCTGCTGCCTGACACATGACCGTGTGGCTTTTTAGCCTCGGCGCAGACCATACATTTTGGCTGTTTGGAGCACTCCCTCGCTTGATGGCCTGGCTCGCCGCACCGGAAGCACAGCTCGCTCCGGTCAACGGTGGATGGGCACCTCTGTCGTGCATGGCCCACGCCCATGCATCTATAACATCGCAGCCGGCGGGGGGCAAGCGCAACCACTTTTGCAGGATCCCATGTGAGGAGAAGCCTGCCCGCATTCGCCAACGTCTTGGCCGCCTTGATGGGGCAATTGTCGAAAACGGAGCACAATCCAGCGGGAGCATCTCTAATAGCACCCACTTTGACACGCTCGACCGAGCACCCTCCCTTTTGCGCCACAGCAGTGGCCACATCTGTCTGTGTGACAGTGTCACCAAAACCCGAGATGCAGATATCCGCAGACTTCTCGGGCCGGACAATCACTGCCACATCGGCCAAGACCTCCTCCAGCTGTTTAGCGAGTCGGTCAGCAGTCTCCGCGCTGTTGGCTCCCGGCACCTCTAGCAGCCTGGGTCCATTTTGTGCCGTTCGCGATCTAAGACCGGAATGGATGCCTAGCCCCTCCAAAGATATGGCATTCTTTGCCCTCCTAATGGCCTCCGAGTAGGTCACACCGCTAGCTATGGCCTCAGGCTTCAGCTGCACGACCACGGCCGTGGACTTTGGTCTTTGCAGCTGAACCTTCTTCGTCTTTGGCACAGCAAGTGCTGGTGCCTGTACCGCGGGTGCTGCCAGTGCCGCAGCGGGAACCGCCGTCCATGTCGTCTTCTTGCCCTTCCTCCTTCGGCGCGACTCTGTGGTCCGTACCTCAGCAGGTGCTGCCGAAGCCTGCCTGATGTTCGACTGGGGAGGTACTACAGAGGGGGCAATGGTGGCTGCCGACGAACGAATCGGCGGGATGCCTCTAGACGTGGGGAGAGGCGGAAACTCCTCTCTTCTCCTCCGATCAGCTGCCAAGAGGCGACGGGCCCTTTCAGGCGCGGGTAGTCTGGCCTCAATACCATCAAGGCGGATGTTCAATGCCACGATGGCCGAGTTCAGCGAGCGGTGTAAGTCATCGCCCGCTTCGTAGTCCGGTCGGGGAGAGGGGAGAGCAGCAGACTCCCTGCGGGAAGGGGACCTCCTCGTTTTGCCCATCTCCTTTTTTAGGGCCTCTACTTCGTCTCTAAGAGACTGCACCTCGTTCTGCAGTCTCGCATTGGCGTAGACCAGCCTTTCATTCTCGTCGTTGACGCACCTCGAAGTGAGGTTTGCCAACGCGCGACGCAAGTTGTTAGTGGCGTCGTTCAAAGTCCGCTGGCAGGTACTTTTGAGGTGTCCAGATTTTCTGGAAACCTCTCGAATAGCCTGAGCGCACTGCAGACCCAGTTGTTGCACTTCAAAAGCAGACGGTCCGCCAATCTCAGCCTCCCACGGAACCAATGTCCGGGTGGCAGCGTCAATCTCTGCATCAGTGAAGCCGAGATCGCTAAATTCTTTTTGCACGGCACGTGATGCAGCACTAGCCGAACGTCGCAATGCAGTACCAGCGGCACGCGGCACAGCACTGGTTTTTGGTGGACGCATCTTGCGCATCTCTTCTCGGAGGCCCTGTAAATCGGTGCCGAGAGCGGCAGCCGAATCCTCATCCCGTTGGTGGAATCTCCTGAGGAGCTCCATGCGTTCCCTCTCGCCGAGCTCTCGTTCGGCATTTAACTCCGCCTCAAAGTCCTCCAGCTCTTGCTGTCGGAGCATCTTTTGGGCATGTGCAAGTCCAGTGGAATGTCCCGTCCCGACCCTGGCTCCACGGCCTCGGCGCGACGAGGACACCTTCGATGCAGTAGACACCACTGACTCACTGCCTGACAGATCTTCTGAATCATCCTCCTCAATATGTGACCTTTTACGGCTGCCACCAGCCTCACCAACCACGACGGATCTGGCAACAGACTCCGCCGACTTCTCCGAAACGTCAAAAGATTTATTTTTGTTCATCCTGATTGTGATTCCCACGAGCAGAGAACAAAAATCAGTCACCCCGTGCAGTGGCCTCATACACGGGGAACCCTAAATACTGCCAAGGTCGGGGTGTATTGACAGGTTTTTACGAGTTTTCTCTCGGATTTTATAGTGTGTCCTTCACGCGGCCGGCCGGTTAAGGCAAGCCCTCGCTCCACCACGGAACCCGCGTACCCCACAACGCCGCGAGTGGGGGTCGTTGCAGAGACCGCAGTGGTTTACGATGATCGGAGGCTGGCGTAGGCCCCCGTTGCACCGCTTTCGCGGTGCCCCCTTTCCCCCCGTGCGACCTGAGAACCTTTAAGAGGCGGCCGTCTTTTTGGTACGACGCCCGGAAGGGACGCCGTCAAAAACTCCTCTCACTGTTCAGATGGAAAAGTGAGTTATGTGACCCAGAGTAGGCCACATATGGGAGCTGCAAGGCCCAGAAGGGACCCCGCCTAGTCAGATGTCAGCCGGCTGGGTCCAAGCGTCTACTACACGCCAGAGCGGGAGACTGTTGGAACCAACCGTTGCCCAGGGTACACCAACGTGGAGGTCACCTGACTCGCACCCCAACCTAACCTAACCTAACCTAACCCAACAAATTAGCTATTTTTTTTAATTTATTTATTTAATACAACAAACAACTACCTGCCTACATTTACATATTAAACGCAACAATTTAAATTAACGTGATCATACGAATCAAGTTAAGGGGGGCAATTTATCCAAGTAAAGAACAAAAAAAAACAGAACAAATCAAATTAAAAATTAAATAAGTAGGGTAATGTGGTGGCATTAAGCTATATATCTGGCATCTTAAAGCTATATATAGCTATACGGTATATCTAAGTATTGGCTGGGAAAATAATGGGACTCCAGTGGCGGTAGCCAAAGTAACATTAAGAAAACGATAGCGAAGTTCGAAAAGAATTAAATGTATGGGATTGACATAAGATTGACCACGTGATTTAGCGCGGCTTATGTCAATCCCATACATTTTATTATTTACATTACAACGCAGAGCTGCTCGAATTGTTAACGACGTGGTAACCTCTGGTCGGCTCGATTCACTGGCCCTTCGGAGAGACGTTGCGTCTATCTGTATATTTTATCGCCTTTATCATGGGGAGTGCTCTGAGGAATTGTTCGGTTTGATCCCTGCCGCTGATTTTCTTCACCGCACTACACGCAATCGACCGTCTTTCCATCCACACCATCTTGATGTTTGGCGATCTACAACTGCGTTTTTCACGTAATTTTTTACCACGAACTACAGTGCTGTGGAACCAATTCTCAGCGGCGGTATTTCCGGACCATTACGGCTTAGGGATCTTCAAAAAACGAGCCTATTCCTTCCTTAAAGGCCGGCAACGCATCTGCGATTCTGCGGTGTCTATGGGCGGCGGTGATTGCTTCCCATCAGGTGACACGCCTGCTCGTTTGCCTCCTTCAAATATAAAAAAGTACTTGTCCCTGTACCCTACTAGATTCTTCAGGGGGTTAGAATCGGATCGGTCAAAGATCTCGATGCGTCGAAGTGCTACTGAGGAACCACTACTATTGGCTCTCTCAGTTGCATTACTAGTGCCCACTAAGATAATGAAATTTAAAAAAAAATATTCAGGTTTGCACTATAGTGCAGTTATGAAAGTCAAGTGTACAGTCAACAGCAAAAGTAGATGATGTTTACTAGATTTCAAAATTAAGTTTCGATAGTGTAAGTCGGTATTTTCTATATAACTACAGGCCAAGTCTGAAGGTACTAGTAGACACTCGAAGGTTTCTCGATATGCGTTTAAAAAGTTTTGATTTTCATACTGATTTCATATTTTGAATCTTGACCAATCAACAGTTACCTTTGCTGTTGACTGTACATGTCTTAAAAATAAAGAAAAAATATAAGATAACGTCTTCGCTCCGCTTCTCCAAATTCTATAGGTATTGAAACAACTCCGACCAACAAACTCGAAGTTAATTTCCTGGTGGGCCAGTTATGGGAACCGCAAGGGGGGTGCAATCAGACAAAAGGTAGCTCGCCACGTGTCGACTCCCACGCTTGAGTCAGTCCTGCGAGTTTTAGGGAACGATGCTAGATATTACAATGTGTTTGGAAGTATCTACAATGATTGAAGTTTCACTATCTTATTTTCAGATCATATTCATAAAAAAAAAAAAAAAAACTTTCCTACACTCACACCAATTATCTAGCCCAAGAGAAGTTTCGTTATGAAACTCTTTAAAATGGTTACTAGACGACGAATAAACATACTTAAAATAATTAAATACATACTTATTATACATAGAAAACACCCAGACCCGAGACAATTTAGAAAAACAATAATTTCTTAGACCTCAGAAATGGCGACACCATGAAAACCGGTGTACAAACCACCGACCAAGGAGGTCGTCAAATGTCAATGATAGCAAATCCTTTATTTAAGTTACACTATAAGTCTTACTTGTATTATTTTGTAAAATTTTAATGAAACAATGCTATGATATTATTTTAAGAACTTAGTCACCAAGTTCAAATGCTAAATGCGTACATAAGAGAGGTATATTTTTTCTGCAGTTTACTTTAAAACCAACTTCATAGTTTCTTACAACAAATTTACCAAACTCATATCGGTTCAGAGTGACCCATACTTAACCCATTAAGATTGCTCACCCTTTAAAGTACAAACTAAAAAAAAGCCGCAATCAAATTAAAAACACAATAACACACACCAAACAAAAGCGAAGTAAATAAACATTTAATATAACTTTGCAGTAATTGCCGTAGACTATACAAAGAAGAGTGTTATCTTTAATTTCACTGACTACCCACTCGTGTATGTCGGTGTGACCAATGCTGATTGATTGGATATCGGCTCAGGTGCTGAGTTTCCACAGTCATTTAATGTTGCAGTTAATGTTTCTGCTCTTGTGGGCGAAGTAGCCAATGGAATGATATAACTACAAGTATCAACTCTACATACAAGTAGAGTATTTTCAATACTTTTTCGAATATATTTCGGTTTTTAACCGATGTAACTACGGGTTATTGTAAACTCCCCATCAAAGTTAACTCGCCACGTTTCAAAAGTTCCATACATTGAACGTAAATTCGCCACAGGTAGATAGATACGTGTCGATTTTATATCAAATTTACAAGAAGTACTTACCGTTAGACCGCAAGTTGGCTCATCACTTAAATTAATATTAATGATTTATTTACTCTACCGAATATTTGGATCTGCGAAAAAATACTCACGAAGAAAAAACTGAATTGTAATTTGTTCGCAACAAAAGTTGCGTACGCTATCCCACAGCTGGGCAAAGGCTTCTATCATTGAAATCAAGGCATAGCTACATTTGATGTATAATCACTACGCCAAATGCGGGTTGGTGATCACAAATCAACGGACATACATCAAATAACCGACACACACTTTTGTCCGACCTGGGAATTGAACCCGGGACCTTCGGATATCGATAGTTTCGCCACTTGGCCATCGAGGCGTATTAGTAAATGTTACGTAATATTTATAAATATAACCTATATTTTTTTTTGTCACAGCAACATTGTTGTTTTCTCTGTGAGTGATAAGATAACCGAAGCTCAAGCCCTACCAAAGCTCCGTCCTTTAATTTATTACCAGCAATTTCACATAGTATAATTATACAGTTTTCATAACAACGTATCTATTCACGTTTATTTTATGTTATTTAATCCAGACGTTATCTTATCTTATCTTAGTGGGGCCTGCCGAGGTTTCCACCTCCCAGTAACACTTCGACCCATTGGGATCTTTTGTGCAACCACATCCTTTCACTCTTCCTCCTCTGTAAAGATAGATGCCATAAGTCTGGCAACGTCCTTAAGAGCGAAGAGCCTGAAGTCCTCCGGTTTCGGAGAGGCCGACCCCAGGAGTCCCATTCTTTTCCTAGCCAGAGAGTCTCAGTCACACAGTAGTTGCTGCATTGACTCAGTTTGCTCTCCACATGCCCTACACAAACTATTTGTTGAAAGGTGCATTCTGTGAAGCATTTGTTTTGTGGCATAATGCCCTGTCAAGGCACCGATGGTTAATCGGGCCTGCCTTGTGCTGCCTCCGCATATGAACTTACTCCGTCCTAAGGCGTTTTCGCCTAGGAAGGATTTGGAGTGTTTCATACCCGGCTGCTCTTTCCATTCGATGCCGTGCCTGTTTCCAGTAATCCAGACGTTTCTGAAATCTGTAAAGAGTTGTTGGCTATATATACTAGCGGCCTCTCGCGGTTTCACCCGCGTGGTTTCCGTTCCCGTGGGAATATCTGGATAAAAAGTATCCTATGTGTTATTCCAGGTTATAAACTATCTGTATGCCGAATTTCATCCAAATCCATACTTCCGTTGCAGCGTGAAGAAGCAACAAATATACGATATCTTTTGACGACCTCCTTGGTCGAGTGGTTTGTACACCGGTTTTCATGGTGTCGCCATCTCTGAGGTCCCGGGTTCGATCCCCGGTCGGGTCAATTTAGAAATTATTGTTTTTCTAAATTGTCTCGGGTCTGGGTGTTTTCTATGTATAATAAGTATGTATTAAGGTATTTTAAGTATGTTTATCCGTTGTCTAGTAACCATCTAACGAGTTTCATAACGAAGCTTCTCTTGGGCTAGATAATTGGTGTGAGTGTAGGAAAGTTTATTTATTTTATTATACGAACATACACACAAACTTTCGCATTTATAATATTAGTAGGATTTTCAATATGTTGTATTTGTATTGTTTTCTAAAGTTTACGCGAACACATTGAAATGAAACAAGTACTATAACAAACAATACTACATAGTATTTGATCATGAAACAATAGTCTAAACCACAAAATATAATACGACCTTAATATGTAGAGTTATAAAATTGTTGTGAGGATAAAATATGGATATTAGGAATCTTCCTTCCAGTTTATAGCATATTGAGGCAGAATTTCAATATGGAAAGCGCAGTTACTAGTTTTAATATTCTTATTCCATAACGGGGAAGCGCTTGCTCTTAACATTACCTGATGGCAACAACTAATACAGCCGAAGATAGAAGCGCACTTCACCCGCAATCCTTAAATACTGCTAAGCAAAACAGCATCGAACTCGACGTTGAACTCGCTCATAACTTGCAAACGAATTTCAACCTACTTTCAAATAGTAATAAAGTCTACATTCGTTTGCAAGTTATGAGCGAGTTCAATGTCGAGGTCGACGCTGTTTTGCTTAGAGAATAGCACTGCTGGGCTCCTAGTGCGAGTTTCAATCGCTATTCGATCACGTTTTTTACCTATCTATATACAGGCTGTCCCAGAACTCAACGTCAAGCCGAAACGGGGTGATACAAACGGACAACTCTTACTATTGGACCAACTCTATAACTCGAAAATAAAATTCAGCTGTTCCATACAAAACATCAATATTCATTCGACAAAAATGTATAGAACAGCTTGAAATTTTTTTTTGAGTTAGGGAGTTGGTCCTATAGTAAGAGTTGTTCGTTTGTATCACGGGAGTCACCCCGTTTCGGATTGACGTAAGTTCTGGGACACCCTGTATATATAAAATTCTCGTGTCACATGTGGGTTGCCATCATCATCATCATCATCATCATCATCTCAGCCAAAAACACGTTCACTGCTGGACAAAGGCCTCCATCAAGGATAAATCATAAATCGAGGGGAATTTGCCATAATCGCCACGCTTGGCAGGCGGGTTGGCGATCGCAGTAAGGTGAGAATAATCACGAGACGCTGCTGCCCATCCTCTGGAATGGTCCCATAGTCGCCTTCTACGACACCCACGGGAAGAGATGGGGTGGTGCAATTCTTATCCCCGGCACCACACGGGGGTTGCCATACTCCTCCGAAACAGCTCGTTCGATTTTTATGAAACTTTATATGTATATTTGGTAGGTATGAAAATCGGTCGTGATATGTTTTTTATACCCCTAAGTGATAAGGGTGGTCCACCCCAAATTTTTTTTAGTTTTTGGATTTTTTTCCAATACAAAAGGATTTGTTTGTTTTGTTGTCATGGAAACTGTCAAAACGATACGAAGTCCATTGATATTAAGTGATGATAAGGCCGAAGGTTGAAGCGCACTTCACCCGGAATCCTCAACTACTGAGGCTATCTTATCTATAGCTGCCGGAACACACCAATGCTTCAAAACATTGATGTTATGGCGACATGAAAGTGGAAAAATGAAAAATGCTTTATTACTTGCAGAATAACTTAGACTATACTAACAATATACAGTAGTACTTCATCTTAACAATATTTTTTATTACGTCTAAAACTTATCTAGAAAGGAACCGGGGATCCCAAACTAGGCATTGCCTGTTTCTTGGGCAACCAAAAAAAAATATTTAGTAGCAGAATAGCAGTATTAAATTCATGAATAAGAATATAATTAAATAAAAGCCAACTTATTAATGAAACTAAAATTATTTAAAGCGTTTACGCCGCACACTAGCGCCGCCAATGAAAAAAAATACATATCTAGTAATTAGAGATAGAAAATCAAATTATGCTCAACAAACTATCTGAATGAAGTAATTTAGCATTTTTACGTCACCTAATGTACACCTCACATGTTATGGTTTAGTTAAATATGGCGTTATAGTTAAAAGTGGCCGTAACGTCTTATTTAACTAAACCATAACATGTGAGGTGTTCATTAGGTGACGTAAAAATGCTAAATTACTTCATTCAAATAGTTTGTTGAGCATAATTTGATTTTCTATCTCTAATTACTAGATATTTTTTTCATTAGTGGCGCTAGTGTGCGGCGTAAACGCTCTTAATAGTGGTGTGCAAACAGAGTGGAAAACGTAGTTATGAGTCTGTGATGTGAGCCAGAAACAATGTCGTCGTCGTGTTTTATAAGAAATTTTCAAAATGGTAAACTGACATGTTTAGATAAGAAGCTAGCCAGGCGTACAAACAAGCTCTACTAACAAACCAAACCCAATAACACAAACATGGACACCCACGCTGGAAATCGAACTCGGGAACTTTCGGTCTGATACCGGCGGGCATAACCATTACACCACATATAGGCGGTTCAAAGTACCTAATCATGCAAAGGAACCACGAAAATGTACATGCATTGAAGCAGTCGTCTTTGTTCAGTGTGTTGCCAGTGATGACATACAGTACTGAGTGGTTGCTCACTATCAGGGTATCAGGGTCTTATAAGAAGGCTCAAGGTCACCCAAATATGCGTCATCTCTGCGGGATGGAATGAGGAGATAACTGCTAGGGCGGAACAGATGTCGAGTGGCTACAAAGCAATGCAAGACGCAGTGTAGGCAGGCCTCCAACAAGGTGGACCGACGATCTGAAGGTTGCGGGTAGTCACTGGATGCGAGCAGTACACAGTACAAAACCGGTCGTTGTGAAGATCCTTGGGGAAGCCTTTGTCCAGCAGTGGACGTCTTTGGGTTGAGATGATGACGATGATGATTGAAACGGGGCGTGTCCTGGTAAAAAAACAAGGTTAGTTAAAATTTTTGCTTTTCGTTAACAAGTTCTTAAATGCAAATGATACACTGGAAAACTGGCTGGTTATAAAAAAAAAACCTAATAAGTTGTCGATAAAAAAAAGAAGTACTGTCTTCCCAAAAACGATTATTCAAAAACGTAACTAGACATTACTCATAGAGCGCTGACGCCACTTGATTAACCTCTATCACGTATTCGTTGTCAAAGATATAAAATATCACCGGCCAACAATAAATATCAGGGGCACCGACGAAATAACAAATAAATACGAGTGGCTCACGTAAATGTCTGTTAATTAGTGCAATTGTTATTGGAGGGAAACTACAGAAGGATGAGCTTTTATGTATATAGAGCATGCAACACCCCCTACTTGCAATGAAATGTGGAATTTTGTTGATGCATTCTGTGATAAGAAGTAATTGATCATTTAATTATTTTGATGATTATTTGGTTGGGAATATGATTAAGTGAATGTAGTTGGGATCATTGTGTTGTATGTGCCTAACCTACTCAATGTGTATTGGACTAACGAGTAGAAGGGAAGGAATAGGGTTAGGAGTAAACAAAAACGAGACTGGACTGCTGTTGTGTTTGTATAAATATAATTGCTTTATACAATTCATTATAGTGTCTGTTCTGTCACACGAACATTGAACGTGTCTTCATAATAATATAATAAATTGTTTATTTGTGTCACTTAATGGTAGAGATTTAAGGATACGATTATGGAACGGACTGCCTTTCAAGTGTTGCGGAAACCCACAACACACACTATACTACTGTTTAAAATTAGGTTACACCTTAAAATCTACAAAATCCACTCACAGTTCCATGCCGCTCCCGCCGTCCAGAACGGGATCCATATGGTCTGATGGGGCCTGAATCCGAGTCCGGGTCTTCTCGGGCTCCCTAATCACACCCAAACTACCCCAAGTGCACTTTTCCCCCGAGGAAATACCTGTTTTCTCCAGCAGCAAAGACGCCGACATCCAATCCTGGGATGGCGAATTGTACTCCCGATGCGATTCGCTTACGACGTACACACACACAAAACACAGGTTGCACAATACACTTAATTAGAGTAATACGGCTCCAAATGCCCTTATTACTGCTTAAAATCTATTTAATTATCAACACACGATAACCTATCAACCAGCCATGACAGTTTTCCAGAAACAAGTGTACCAACAAAAAAAAAGAAGAACAATTAGTGATGGGGCCATTATGCCACTAAATAAATTGAATCTCGATAATCGATTCCCAAATCGATCCGTCCATAATACAAATCAAAGTTTTATTTCCAACAAAAATAAATGCCTGTTTATTTGCAACACAAGTCTACAGCTTACTTAATGCACAAGAGAATGCGGCGATCTCCTTTAGTTAAATGTCATGTTTGTTTTTTCATCCGTAACGGTGTGAGACATAGGACTGAGAGGAAGCAGCAACATACTTAGCAAGGCGTTTATTTTCTTTTTTTTTACGGCGAGGCGTCAGAATATTGGAGAATGTCCTCCTGCCTTTCGACAACGACCAATTGTGCACTCAGCCAGCGATCTCCGACCACCTTCTTAGAAACACACTTTACGCTGCGTATTTCTGCACGCAACTAGTGAATCTTTTGACCTATCCATTTACTTGTATTAAAATAATTATTTAAAGCAAAAATGTAAATTGTATCCAAGAAGGTGTTAACAGCTCTATAGAAGTGCGTACGAGGCACACGTGCGTGGTTTGACATTTGCGTGCGCGCGCCCCATTGGTCAGCGCGTGTGATCTTTGCCGGGCGACGGACGGCGACGCGCCTAAATCACCGATAGTGAGGGAAAACACCGAGTGTTGCCATCACATTACAAAAAGGTCGGTGAGGTTTTAATGTTTCTTATTTTATCTGTAAGAAGTATTTGTTTGAGCATGGTTTGAGCATTTAAATTAAAACTTCTTTTAGATCTTGGTTTTGAGTTTTCGTTCAATCACGAACAGAATTTACATTGTATGGAAATAGCGCCTTCTTGTGACAAACGAGAATAGCTAATTTTTTTAACACAGAAATTCTCCTTTTTATGGAAGAGATTGCTGTTTGCTTAACAGCGTACTTTCTTTTAAGTAAGAAACTAAGGTTTCTCAAGCCGTCACACAAATTAACTTGTTATTTCTGCACCACCCTATGGTTGACTGGTAGAAAATGACTCAGGCATTAAGTCCGCCATGTAATATATATTGCAAAAGTTTTAAATAAATTATTAAATAACAAAATGAAATTGAGAAACGTTTTCATTCAGGATAATTATTGCTTCTGAGTGCCGCAGATAGATAGGCAAGTACACCATAGTAGTACTGTTCTGAAAATGAAATGACAATTCAAAATAGGTAGTTGCCATAACGAGACGATGAAAAATTTACCGAATCATTTAATAATACTATACAATTAATAAAAACTTCTGTTAATTAATCGTTGCAATATTTCATAATACCCGCAATAAGTTTCACCTGTCCGAAAAATCTAAAACAGAAAAAGAAAAATCTATCTATATCTTTTTAAAAAAAAAGTAAAAAATGAATCCGCCCCGAAAAATGCCACAGAGTAAAATTAATTAATGTTTTTTTCTCGGGGTCGTTCCAAAATGCTGTAGCAGAAATTATTTGGTCTTTAGCCGCCAGAGGGCGTGGTGCCGTGTGATTAATACATTTCTTAGGAAAAACATTTTTAATGACCGAACCGGCCACCGATTCTCGTTTTGTAGGTGTCAGACTTATGATCGGACTGAATCAACGATGCTGCGCGTTTTTGTTGTTCACAATGCCTAGATGTGCCATGCAGTCACTTCTTTGGTTCTGTTTATTTATTTACTTTTTGTTTTAATTCTTCGTAAATTTGTGATACCTGCGTATGGTAGCGGCACCAAGTGTTCGTTCAACATAGATTTTCATTAAAATTTTATGGCATGACAGCTTTGTTTTTTTTTTCCTTTAGTTGATGGCTTCGTGCGATTAGCACATTTAGCCAGTGTCAAAGTAATTTTTCTTACAAGTAATACATAAATAAACAAAATTTCCTTCTTGTATAGATGATGATGAATGATAATAGAAATGAGAAGTGAGAAATGATATACCCCACAACCCCTCGAGTATCTCAGTAAAAATGTGGGGCTTTACTAAGTCCTCGGGCAGATTTCTTGAGAGAATTTGAAAAGTTAAGTTACACTGTTTTGTTTCATTTGCCAACACTCATGCGCACTTACGAACACTTAACGGTTAATAATCCACCATTATTTCACATAAATATTCGACATATCACAAATTTTAGAAAATAAAACAAAACCGCAGACATGACTCTTTACTTTCCCGCCAAGAAGTATCGACAGCTTTGTTACTAAAGGAAATTGACAAAACAGAAAGACTAAAGACATTTACTGACCTCTATTTTTAATGATTAAAGAAAAAAAAAGGTCGATCAATGGTTCCTTACGGACACTGGTACCTCTACCCTACTCTAAACAAAACAAAAGCACTTGAAAAACACTTTTAAAATACTTACTTGTCGTTTCTATGTCATCAACTAACAATTTGCATATGAAATGAAATGAAATGAAATGATTATTTATTCACGCCAAACAAAGTATATTTTACATATTTACATTTTACATAGCAACGAGGCTTCTAGTTATTTATTACTTAATGATATAAAACTGTCTTCGCGTTACATAGAGAAGAGTTATATTAAAAACGATCTTCATAAAAATCAAACAGCAGACATACTTCTCTATTATCATCATCATCATCATCCTCAACCTGCACACCACACCCGGTCCACCTCGCTGACCCGGCGGACTTCGTACCGCCTTGACAGTTTCCATGACAACAAAACAAACAAATCATTTGTATTGGAAAATTAAATTGTCGTTTTTACTATTTTTCGTTACTTATATGTTTAACACCGTTTAAACCTTCCCTGAACTTCCACAAATATTTCAAAATGAAAATTAGCCAAATCGGTCCAGCCATTCTCGAGTTTTAGCCACTCAAACGAACAGCAATTGATTTTTATATACTCGTATTTAATATAGGTGTCAATTTTAAATAACGTTTTTATTCAGTATCAAGACACATCAATTTAATAATAATTACTTACATCATCATCATCATCATCATCATCTCAGCCAAAAACGTCCACAGCTGGACAAAGGAATTCCCTTATGGATGTAGACATACATACATACAATCACGCCTGTTTTCCATAGGGTTAGGTAGAGACCACATCCTGCAACGATTCTTGCATACCTCTTTCGTTTCGTTTCTCTCATTAATTTATTCATACATACTCGTCGGTTTAAGGTACTCTTGGCATGGCCTTTCGTTAAAATGTCCTCGATTTGGTCAAGAAACATCCGCCTAGGTCGCCCCGTCGTCAATTTTTTAAATATGAATAATACTTACTTAATAAAGTTGGTTTGACTTTACAATAGCTTGCTTGCGATTAACATACAAATATTATTGTATTTTTACTCACCGCTACAAGCATGTCCGGTAACTGCCGTAATTCGGTATGTTATTGACAGTTTTACCGACTCGCACTGTAAAACGCAAACATTATTACATGCCCTCAGTTTACACATTTGGTTATGATGGCCGCTGCGTCGTCGTCGTTCGAAATTCAAAATTAAAATATTTTTTTCGCGCGCAAAATATTATCCGTTATTAAAGTCCCGATGACGAATAAACATGTTTATTACAACTGTTATTTTTTAAGATACGAGTTTTTAAAGCGATAAGTTTTTTTGCTGGAACTCGCCGCTCGCATTATGGCGTGCTCCGCCCACGGTCAAGGAATTTGCATTTATTATATATAATCTGTCATTGTCAGGGATACCTGTGGTAGAAAAAAATGTTAACGATTTAGGGTTAGAATGGATGTTGTTCGGCGGCTACTGTAAGCGTAGACTATTAAGAACGATGCTGGGACTTACAAATTTTAGGTAGATGAGACGGAGCAAATATTTTATACATAAAAGGGGGGTATCTCTTACAAATAATTAGAGAATAAGCTCCGAATAGTTATTACGTGTTTCGTTCCTGTCATGTAAACTTCATTTTTTAGGTTAAAGTAAAAGAGATAAAACACGGAATAACTATTCCAAGTTTATTCTTTGTTTATTTGTAAGGCATTAAGGTTTTTGGTGTTTAGAACCAAAAATAAAAGTACCTATACACGTGTGATAAAGTTTAACTGTATATATGTCCAGGAGGATACCAGGGATTTCGTAAAATCCTTAGGGATTAATAAACTTAGAATCTACTTAAAATTAAAATTTCAATCAACTTAGACTGGATGGCGGACGCAAGGAAAATATGGGCGGCCGTGTTGCAAAAAACGAATTTAAAGTATTTTTTTAAACGAAGCAAATATTTTTGTAGGTAAAAGAGTTAATAAAAAATGTTGGTGATAACAATAATACTTCTCATAAGAAGTAAAAAAGGTAGATACGTTACTGGCGCCCAGGAGATGCTCCAAACAAAAGAAGGCAGCCATATCCCTAGCAACATCCGTCAGCGTTCTGTCGCTCTCGAAGACAGAGACAGACAACTGAGTCAGTTGACAGTTCCGGTTAGAAAATCTTAGGTTTTTTTTAAAACATGCCAAATAACAAACAATATAATGACTTTTTCGTTTTAACATTGTTTTAATTACGCTATCCCTTTTACATCATTTGACAATAAATTAAAATAAATATGTACTACATAGTTGAAATTAAAAATGTGTACCCGTGCTGCCTCAACGTTCGAATTTTGAAGCAATTGTTGCGGTTGTTTTTTATGCTTGCTTAACGTATCTACCTTTATATATCACTAGTTGCCGCTCGCGGTTTCACCCGCGTGATTCCCGGTTCCCGTTCTCGTGGGAATATCGTGATAAAAAGTATGTTTATTCCCGGTTATAAACTATCTGTATGCCGAATTTCATCCAAATCCATTCTGTAGTTATTACGTGAAAGAGTAATAAACATCCATACTTACAAACTTTCGCGTTTATAATATTAGTAGGATTACTAGGCACCATGAATATAACAATAGAAATCATAAGTTCAAAAGCCTTCATGTTAAGTAGTCATCGGTTGATTAATGAACTTAACGCATCATTCAGTATGATCCGTCCGGAGTGTCCGCAGTCAAAATGCCCACTTTACAACGTGGATAGATCAGTTCAATGTCCAAACTGCATGGTTCAAACTTTTTGTTGTTTTAGTTTTTTTTATCACTTGGTCATGAGCAAACGCGCATATGGCCCCCTGGTAAGTAGTTGCCTCCGCAGCCCATGAACTCTATTACATACGAACCCCTCACAGAATCTTTACAGAACATGTGAACATGTGTGAACAGGGACACGCTTGCGCGATGCCATTCCCTTTAGAAGCCGTCTGACGATGTTTAGATCACACGGTTTGAGGAACCCTTTAAGTTTCACGTCGCCCCCAAAAAAAGTCTGGTGACTGAGAAGGCCGTCGGCGACCATCAGCAAACTCTTGCCAGAACTAGAAACTACTAATAAAAACGGCTTTAAAATTAAGTCTGTATCAGGAGACACTGCTACCGTTTACATAGATTTACGAAATTTACTTGTTTATGTTTAAATAGCGGCCGCTCGCGGTTTCACCCGCGTGGTTCCCGGTTTCACCCGCGTGGTTCCCGGTTTCACCCGCGTGGTTCCCGCTTTCACCCGCGTGGTTCCCGTTCCCGTAGGAATATCTGGATAACAAGTATCCTATGTGTTATTCCCCGGTCATAAACTATCTGTCTGCCGAATTTCATCTAAATCCATTCAGTAGTTTTTACGTGAAAGAGTAACAAACATCCATACTTACAAACTTTCGCGTTTATAATATTAGTGTGATAAGACTAAGGTCCAATTTCACCGTCCCGAATAGAAACCGAGTTTAATAAAACCTGGTTCTGACTAATCGAGTTCAAAACTTAGTCTTGACCGCGGTTCACGTCGCACCGATTTCACCGGCTTCGTTTTGATCCCGTTTATTAAAACTTAGTTCTGGTTTGACAAAGAATGAATGAATGAACGTTCTGGCTTGGAACTAAACGAATTGCGTTAAAAGTGTTGCAATTAAAGAAATTATTCCTTCTAAAATGGGAAAATTAATAAAAAACCAAATTATTAAAATAAAACAAAAAACCCGAATGCTATGTTGGAATATTAATTTGGTAGAATTTTATGTCTATGATTTATTACTAGCTGGAATTTGATTGTATTAAAAATAATAAATGTATGGAATATATTTGAATTGTGAAGTAGTTGTCACGTTGAGAAAATTTTTGTCTTCTTGGCCTTTTACCAACCAACCAAAGAGAGTTCGGATTTAATTGAGCTAGCCACGGCCGCTTGGTTAATGATTGTCCCCGTCTGCGACAACTATCAATATACAATGTATTTATAAATACTCATTTAATATAGATTTTATTATTTAAGTATAGGTATCGGACAAGGAAATATTTCACATTGCTCAAATGGAATTTTGGGATCGTAGAGCTTGTTTTTTTCTTTTCAGTTATTTCTCTTTACAGGTATTTTTATGTTAGTCCGGGTTTTACGAGTATATTATTGTTTTTATATAATTGTTTTAGCAGTCGGGTTTTTCGTTTTATTTAATATACTTATTATTATTATTTCAAACTTTTTACTTTTTTTTCATAAAGTATATTCCGGATTTTTTAATAGCCTATGTCACTCCCACAGTCAAAACAAATCTAACGACACCTCATATGTTAAAATCCACCATGCCGTTTGGGCTGTAGGGCGTGCCAAAAAATAGACATACATACATACATACTTACATAAATACATACATACATATACATACATACACTCAAAAAACATAACCCTCCTTCTGACACAGTCGAGTAAAAAATGTAAATTCATATCATGTTAATCGTCCAGAAATATTCAGAATGTATTAGTTATTAAAAATTTTATATACAATATTTTGATCAAACATTTTAAAACAAATATCTCTTGAAACACGGTATGGTAAATTGTTAAAACTACTAATATATGGGGACTTTTTAATATTGTAGTGACTTGAGGCTATCTGTCATGTCAAATTGTCGATGTCAGTTAGTGTCTCATTGTTCCGAGTGTTTGTTGATGTGCCTATCTGTATTGCTTTTTTCGTGCTCTTTTCGTGACCCTGCATCGTTTTCTGGATAAAGAGATTACAACAACCCACTGCCTGCTAAACGGACTCGATTCTTGCTTTCACGATTGACCACGGCCTCGCTTAATGGACTAGATCTTTGAGTTTCGACCCATTTTGACCATTTACACATTTGATTTTCTTCTCTCTCACGTATCGATCTGGAGCGACGAACAATAACCTCATCCTCATCAAAATTTTCATCAAAAGCTAGTGCCAGGGCTCTTTTTATCTTTGTTTTATAGCTAATCGCTAACAAAATAATTATTTCTTTCTTTAAAAATAAATAAACCAATCAATCTCCCATACTCCACACAATCGTGACAATGACAGGCATAACTTAAACTACGTATGAATGACGGGCAAACAGCTCTAAACGCGTTTAGATACGCTAAACGTCGAAAATCGGCCGTTCAGAATCTGAATCAAGTTCAACTTGAACGACGTATAGTTTATGCCGGTGAAACGCAAACTTGAGAGCGGAACTCAGTTTAGCGCGTAATCTGAGTTTTACTCGAATTGATCGCGATTAATTTCAGCGGTGAAATTGGCCCTAAGCCACTTGTGTTACCTGTCTTTGTATAATTTTGGCCGAAAACTGACTAATAATAATCCATTGTTTGTACTGATTAATAAATTATCTTTATTGTTATACTTATTTTTTTATTTTATATCATAATGACATGTCGAGTCCACCTTGATTCTGTGTGGGTGATACTGGGTAGAATTGTATAACTAGGCATTATTGGTCAAAAATAGTTATTTTTATAAAAAAACTAGCTGTCCCGGCAGACCTTGTTCTGCCCTATTTCTCTAAAATAAAGTTACATTGTTTTTTTTTTTATGTTAATAGCTGCCCCGACAGATTTCATCTGTCAAAAGTTATTGATTACTAAAATGGCTATTAAAAAATAAGGGTTGATCGTAGAAGGGTGAAAATTGAGGATTGTATGTATTTTTGTATGTTGTATCATAAAAAAATAGAAATTAAAAATTTTGTCTAAAAAATAAAAAAATAAATTTAGGGGTGGACTACCCCTAACATTTAGGGGGATGAAAAATAGATGTTGGCCGATTCTCATAGATACCGGATAAGCTCAAAAAATTTCATCAAAATCGGTCAAGCCGTTTCGGAGGAGTATGGCAACGAAAACTGTGACACGAGAATTTTATATATTAGATATATTAATAAGCCGTTGCCTCAGCAGCATTAGCAGTCGTTAACAACCACCAATCCGCACTGGGCCTGCGTGGTTTTTTTTTATTTTTTGAGAGAGATTGCTGATTGCCTCAAACGACATTTTCAGCGTCACCGGGCTTTTTGGGAGCGGCAAAGTACGTAAAGGGTACCTCAAGCCGTGTTGAAACGAATCACCTTCGGAGGTTTTCTAGAGGGAACGGCATCGCACACTTAAAAGTTCGCGTCCCCGTGCCCTACTAGATTCTCCGAAGGGTTCGGATCGGATCGGGACCCGCGTGGTGGTTCATGTCTTATTCTCCCTGTACATAAGGAAGGCTCGTGCTCCAGCATTGGGGACATAAAATGAGCTGATGATGTATGATAAACCGAACTGTTTCTTATGTATTCGTAGGATTATCTTTGACCGGTTGCGCTATTATCTGGCTGTAAAGGCTAGCCACTCGTTCGTGCAGGTCATAAATTTAAGTCATCCGTCAGTCAGTTTGGTCGGCACCGTTAGTGGACCACGTTTCCATGGTACTTATTCAATAATACTTAAGTTATATTTTAAGTTAGGGATATATAAAACGAGAGAGAAACCTCAGCAGGCCCCACTAAGATAAGATAAAATAAGATGTATATTTTACGCGAAATTTTGCGAACAGAACATAACCCTTTTCTAAAATTATATTTTGTTATAACTGTTGAAAACGGCTCAAAAGCTTAAGATATCTATACTATGATACTTATCTGTCTTAGTAATAATATAAAACAATATAAACAATTTTTTACTTTTAATCTAACAAGCCATTGATAGCTAATAATAAACAAATTAGTTTTATTAATTTTATCCGAACACTACAAATTGAAAAAGAACATAATATAGTATAGTATAGTATATATAATAGTTTTAGTTAAGTTTATTTTATTTATTCCACATGTAATACAGTATAGTGCATATATATATATATATATGCACATTTATTTTACATAATAATATTATTTGTATAAAATAAATAATAAATAATAAGTTTCGAATGGGAATCATAAAAAAATTACTTCTTTAGCGTAGGCCGTGAAAAATATGTTCTTTTGTGAATTTTAATATAGACTAGGTGTTTCGTGCACTTATTAATATTCAAAAAAATTACAAAAAATTTACAAAAGGCTTACGTTTACATCGTACACGGAAAGATTGAGATATATCAAACCACCACTCGGGCTCGGTTGTTAACGACTGCTAATGCAGCCGGGACCAACGGCTTTACGTAGTAGCACGGAGGCGCTCGAGATGATACATTTTCGGTCACCCGTCCGATGACCGGCCTTTGGGAAAGGTGCTTAGCCTCAGCACTCGCAAACCGGACGCGTTAACCACTGTGCCATCGAGCTTCTCAATATCATATATCTTATTGTAAACCTTTTAAATATTCCGATACTTATTACACGTGTTATGGAAACGCGTCACCGTGCGAAACAAAAAGTACATGTTAATATTCATATTGCCACTTCGCCCGCGGCGTCTCCGCGAAATTATAACACAATAAAAACTAAACCTGACTCCGATTTATAATGAAAAGGATAAAAATTATTAAATACAACCAAAAACAAAAGCACACCAATTCATTTGGTGCCCCGTCAAGCGGGAAGTGTAAAAGATATATGTAATTTGGACTCTTGCGCAAAACAATGCATCGCAAACTAATTTACTTATTTATTGTTATAGCGATATGGGTAAGCTAAAGTAAAAGGAAAGTAAATCTATATACATAGTATATACATAATATATACTTTTGAAGCGAAAATGTTGTGCTCTTTTTTAAGCATATTTCGTTCACGGAAGATAGATAGATAATACTTTTATGAAACACGAACATGAACAAAAATAATTTACAAAGTTACAATTTGGCGGTCTTATCGCTTTAAAGCGATTTCTTTCAGACAACCAGTCAGAGAAAGAGTGTAAGATTTGGTATATTCCTAGTAAAAGTTTATATGAAGAAGATATTTATAATTTTATTATAATAATAATTAATCCTTTATTGTACAAATAAATTACATTTAAACACACGTTACACAGGACATATACAAAGGTGAGCTTATTTCTAGAAGAGATCTCTTCCAGCCAACCCTAGCTGTGGTGCAATAAACAAGTATGCGGGACTAATAAATTATAAATAATACTATACTAACAAACATATATACACTAATTACCAAGGATATAAATAATTGAAAATAAAATATTATATTATAAATATATACATACATACATACATATTAAAATAAAAAACTAATTATGTTACTACAACGGTATGTAACTGATTAGCCGTTAGACAGATAATGCTCTTTGAGCTTGTGTTTGAAAGATTATGTGTTACATTAGAATCTAAGTTCCTATAATAAATTTCATAATTCATCATTAGCTCATTTTATGTCGCCACTGCTGGGGCACGAGCCTTCCCTAAGGATGGATGGGAGAACGGGCCATACTTGGTGGTTACCAAGCAGGCCCAGTGTGGATTGGTGGTTGTTAATGACTGCTACGGGACCAACGGCTATGCGTGCCTTCCGAAGCATGGAGGAGCTCGAGATGATACATTTTTGGTCACCCATCCGATGACCGGCTTTTGCGAAAGTTGCTTAACTTCAGCACTCGCACCGGGCACGTTAACCACTGCGCTATCAACCTCCTCTAATTAATCTATTGTTTATTTAATTAACTAAACTAAAACTAAATAAACTAAATACATTTTTCTACACTCACACCAATTATCTATCCCAAGAGAAGCTTCGTTATGAAACTCGTTAAATGGTTACTAGACAACGGAAAAACATACTTAAAATACTTAAATACATACTTATTATACATAGAAAACACCCAGACCCGAGACAATTTAGAAAAACAATAATTTCTAAATTGACCCGACCGGGGATCGAACCCGGGACCTCAGAGATGGCGACGCCATGAAAACCGGTGTACAAACCACTCGACCATGGAGGTCGTCAAAATTATAATTAATATTAAATTATATTAAATTATAATTAGATGGCGGGTTATAATCACAGGCCGGATTGAATCTAGTCGCGGGCCGCCATTTACATCCCTGCATTAGAATAAATAAACATTGTATATTTTATGAATTACGACCACTAAGCGATTACTGGTACGTCTCGTGAATGTTACGGGGAGATGGTTTTTTTGTAGCGAGATTTCTGATAGCCTCATGCGACCTGTTCAGCGTCACCAGACCTTTTCTGGGGGCGGTGGGAAACTTAAAGGGTTCCTCAAGCCGTGTGATCGAAGCAAAATATTGAGACCCTCTAACGAGCTTACAGAGGTAATGACATTGCGCAACCGCGTACCCTTTCCTACTAGATTCTCCGAGGGGTTCGGGAGGAGCTGTTACAGCGGCTTGCGCGTTCGGTTTGCGATCCTGTGAATTAAGCAATGCTTACAATACTGTGGAATCCGGATGGGTCACAAATAAAATCTAAAGGTGTGGCTTCTTCGTTCTTCGGAAAGCAAAACGAATCGTTAGTCCTGAATTGGCAGTAGACCGCTTATGGCAGATGAATAATCGTCTCATCTTATCTCTTCAAGCATCATCACCTGATGATAATATCTGCTGGTAGGTATAAGTATTGGTAGGGATATTTTTTACATAGCCGACATTATAGTTAATGCTTTACAAAACTTTAAGTTATAAGTAGGTACATTATGTAGACCTGTTGGGCGCTACGTTTGCTCCCCTACTATTTTTGATGGAATATACTATTTATAATTTAATCGTTTAGCTGCTAAATAAATAAAAGTAAACACGCCTTCGTAATTAATATTTGTGAAGTATCTTTTATGTTTGATACTGGAAATCAGAATTTTACGTAAAATTTTAAAAAAGAGTTTTTAATCTTTTACCTACTTTCAAAGTAATCGTAAAGAAAAATCCCAAGTAGCTGTGTAATCTACAAAAAGTTTCCTATAAGTATACCAAAGACAAATGAAGTAAAAACGTTTCATTTTTAAAAATCGTAGCGAGTTTTTAGGTAGCGACCGCTAGCGGGGGTGGGCGTCAAGACGCTCCCATATAATACCGGGTCGAGTTTCGCTTTAGGCTGTGCACGTTTACGCCTTTGCTGGAAACGGGGGAGTAAATTATAACAACATATCACAATTTCCTGTTTTACAAACGTGCGATGATTGGTGGTAGAACGATAATGTTTTAAGATAATTAAAAATGGAAAGCATTTAAACAGATTTTCTACTTATACTTATATTTTTATTCTAATTACTAGAGTTTGATACAACTACAAACTGATAACGATACATTTATAAAATGTTTTTGTTTGACAATTTTTAACGCAAATTTTGTTGCGAACAAATTACAAAAACGCAAATGTTGAAAAAATTTCCACGAGCAGGATTTGAACCAGCACCCTTTTGACATACCGGGTCAGGTGCTCTCCTAATTGAGCTATCGTGGTTCTAACCAGCCCGCCAAAATGATTCAACACTATTTACTTTTTACTTTGAAAGTCAAAGGCGCCCATTCAATGTCAAAAGTTAGTAAGTGTAGCTGTTGCCATAAAAAAAACATGTTTTAATGCTTAGTATCACCACCATCACCAGCCTATACTAGTCCACTGAGTACGATCATCGGCTACTCTCATCCAGCTCTTGCCAGCCACCTTGCGAAGATAGTAAGTGTATAGGTACCTACCGTAGTTTAAGTACCAAGTTGTTACTGTAAAATACAAGCTATTTTAGCCGCAATACTTCATACAAAGTTGTCTTGTTGATGAATGGTTATTTGTGGTCATTCTTCACTGACCAAACTAAACTTTTTAATGTCAAAATATACATCAAGCGGCCCAAATCACACAGGCCCGCAGCGTAGCGTGGCCAGCTACCAGTTAAGCACCGCTCGGCCGCAGCCCGAAGGCACTGGGACCACACCCTTTGCCTTGTTACAGACCATATAATTTTGTCTTTAGCATAATTGTTTTAAGTAAATTGTCTTTGAGCACATTAACAGCCAGTTAAGAATGAGGTTAGAAAATTTTGCAAATAAAAAAAAACACGCTTGTTATAGGATTGGCTTACGTGGTGCGTTGCTATTGCTTAGGTATATTTTCTTAAACCTATCTGCATTTATTTTCGAAAAAAGAACCTATTTGATTTATCTATACCGTTCGTTCTTATTTTATATAGTGAAAGTTGAACGAAACCTTTTTAAATCACTTCAATGAGTGAATAGACAAGCGTAACTTTTTCATCGAAACTCCTTTTCCATTATTAATTGGCCACTTATAAAAGAAAAAAAGTAGATCTTGAAAAAGTAGCGCTGGCTTTCTACTCTACATACTTGGATAACAAAGCATTGGTCTGTTAGCCACATACAATACATAGCTAGCTACTATTTACAGGCACCACTGGCCTACATGGTCTTTTTTTTGTTTTTTTGGCTTGTCTGTGCGTTTCTTTCCCACAGTCTCCGCCTTGCAAGAAATGCATGGTCATCATAGACAACAGTTTAGCTAAATTCAGTAGGTAAAGTACAAAACTAGTAATGTATACTATTATCTTCTTAAAAAAACAAAAGTTTAACAAAACTTATTGTAGCTATTTTAGGTAGCGTTATGTTAATTAACCACTTCATTCAGAGTTTTTGTTGAGCATTTATTGTATATACTGGTATACTGACTTCACTGTGCCACAAGCTTTCATTTAACTTTTTTATGTGGAATAAAATTTAATCATAGTATAATCTGCTGTTTCAATAGGCGGAGTTTTTAATGTATTCGATAATAGTGTGTTTTGTTATGTGCTGCGACTTCTGTGCGCCATAGAATCGTAAATCACCTTTCTGAAAACTATTTCTCGTGTATCTATTGATAGAATATTCATAAATTTCTTTATTTTACTGAAATATTGTTTGTCAACGTATTAAGCTAGTCTTTATTAATCTAGTGTTTTTTAGAAGCTGTCGACTAAAAGTATGATCGCGGGTTCAAATCTTGAAAAAAATGTGGATGTTTATGAAAATGGACACATTGCCAAAAATATAGGTTTATAACGGACTCTCGATTCTGCTAACTTAAAATGTCTACTATCGTGTCTCAGTGGCCCAATTTGACATTTTGTTGTAAGGGTTTTTTTATTGCTAACGGACAAGCACTTGGCTTTCAAAGTGAAAGCGCACTTTACTCGGAAGCGCACTTTACAACTAGTGAGGCACTAGCTATCTCATCTAGCTGCCGGAACACAACAATGCTACAAACATGGATGTATGGCGACATATTTATATAAGACTAGCGGCCGCTCGCGGTTTCACCCGCGTGGTTCCCGTTCCCGTAGGAATATCAGGATAAAAGTATCCTATGTGTTAATCCAGGTTATAAACTATCTGTATGCCGAATTTCATCTAAATCCATTTAGTAGTTTTTACGTGAAAGAGTAACAAACATACATCTATACTTAGAAACTTTCGCGTTTATAATAATAATAGGATGGTGTTAGCTAGCCAGGCAAACAAACAAGTCCTACTACCAACTAAACCGAGTAGACAAACATGTACCCGCTGGGAATCGAGCCCGGTACCTCTAGGTCTTATACCGGCGGTCTAAACCACTAGTCCACAGAGGTGTTTAAATGTCAGAACAAGGCCCTGGTTACTTTTAACATTTTGAGCAAACTAAGTTTTCCTATGTCTCTGAATGCATTTTAATGTTCAAAAGCGTATGTCATCTTTATAATACCTTTGTAATACAGTTTTAATATTACCGGTTTATTAGTAAACGTGCCCGCTCCCACTAATTCAAAAAATAAGACAATGCAACATTAACTTCTCAAGTGCAACTTGCTTACAATAACCTGAAGATGAAGAAAAAAAAACAAAATTCTCTATGGATATCGTATGGGCGGCGCGCGCCCATAATTACGGGGTAGTGGCTCCTGCGCGCTCTAGTCTATGGGCAGACCAAGATGGCGTGAAATCCATGAATTATCCACAGCAATCTAGGGAGAGATTGAATGCTAACTATAAAATACGAAATTACTGTGCACCTCTGAGATCAAATCTATTTTATTGATGCGTGTGATAGTAAAATTATAATTTTCTCTTCTATAAAAGCCGTAGCTATTTGTTGGTACCTGGAAACTGTAGGAGCTTGATGAAAACCCATTATGAAATATAGAGATGACCATAGACACACTTTATTTATGTAGGAACGTGTAAAGAGGTTATAGATGTACGAATAAATTATGATGCTACTGAAAAGGAAAACATCTATTAAAAAGGTTATCAAACATTGGTGTATGATAATATTATCATCCCCCTTTCATTTCCCACTGGAGACAAGCCTTCCCACATAAACAGTAGCATAGGGAAATTTGACCACCTCACCACCACATTTCGTCGCCAATAAAAAAACCGAAATAAAAAAAAACATAAATAAATATATCCGACCCTATGGTCGGTTTTTTATTTTGTTTTTTTGTTAATTGGGCTGCGTCTATACGCAGCCCAATTAACAAAAAAACAAAATGCCTCGAAAAAGTTTCCTTATGTGAACCATAAACAATTTCTTTGGGAGTCTGCTCCTCAATACCATCGGCCATGAGAAAGCAAAAGGAACAGCGCACCAGAGGCAGGAAGCCGCCCCCCATAATTACGGCCACCGCTGGCCCGCCCCCCACCTAGATGTACGATTAGCACCGGTCTTGGCCTCGCGATACTCCGTACAAATAATATAGCGGCCAGGAGACGGTATTGGAACGCTAATGGCCGGTTGCACAGAACATGTCTAAATCCGATTGTTTCAATGTACCTAAGTATCGATGTAAGTTTCTCGTTTTTTTTATTAAGGAAAATTTAATTTGTAGTTTTATGAGACTATTAACAAAAGTGGACCTAACGTCGTTTCTTGAGAAACCCCTGGAATAATTTAACTTGATAAAACATATTACTTTCGTCAAGTTCGTACACGATTTAGGCTGTTTTAGAGTAGGTGAATGTGGCTATGTTAGTGATTTGCGACGTTATGGAAATAAAGTAATAAAAAAAAGTTACGGAAACAAATTCGAAAAAAAAAAAATTGAATTAATTGAGCAGCTCGTTGGCTCAGTGGTTAACGCGCCCGGTCTGCGAGTGCTGAGGATAAGCAACTTTCGCAAAGGCCGATCATCGGATGGGTGACCATAATTTATCATCTCGAGCTCCTCTGTGCTTCGGAAGGCACGTTAAGCCGTTGGTCCCAGATGCATTAGCAGTCGTTAACAACCACCAATCCGCACTGGGCCCAAGTGGTGGTTTATGGCCCGTTCTCCCTTTCCATCTTTAGGGAAGGCTAGTGCCCCAGCAGCGGGGACATAAATGGGCTGCTGATGAGTTGAGAATAGGCACAACCACCCGTTTACCAGTTTCTAATCGGAAATCATAAGATATTAATTTTTCAAGAGAATTCACATAAGCGAATAATAGGTAACTTAATTCCTAACCAAAAAAACTAAAATCATAAATACAAATTCTACCTTTTTATCTATATAAAAGTTATTTTATTGCGAATAAATTTGAATACAAAAAAAAATGGAAAATTACCATAAGAATCAACTGTGGTTGGTAAATATTTATTGTTAGAGCAATTCAGTTAGTTGTTTTGAAATTGTAAATAACCTTTTTTTATGCAGATTTATTGTGTACTGATTTTAATACCAAACTCTTTTTTTAAACTACTTAGCGGGCTAATCAGGCGAATCGAAAACACAGTCTTAATCCACAAAATAATATAAATGAAACAAGAATCGGAAAAAAACAGAAAACAATAGCGCGTTCGAGTGACAATTACGCAATGCTATAGGACCCCAGATGGGTAACCAAGTCCATACTTCTTTGGATCTCCTCTGTGCTCCTTTTTTATGAATGGTACAATAAAATTAATGTTAAGGCGACATACTTAGATAAGATGGTGATAGCTAGCCAGGCGGACTTAAGAGGAAACACTAAGGTCGACTGAATTCAAAAATATGTATGAAAAGTAGGCAAAATCAACGTTTCGTAGTCCCCTGATTCTTCTTCCAAAACTGGACCGAATCAATTACTTTTTTCATTATATATTAAAGAAAGGCTTTGGCTGTGTCCCTAAGTTTTCCTTTTTATTCATAAGTTAGTTATTTAAAAAGATATGTCACTTAAAAACCTTAAAAATTGGCCAGATTTTCTCCAAATTTGACGAGATTATATAAAAAAAACGAAACATAGGGACAAAGCCTTTCTTTAATTTGTAATAAAAGAAGTAATTAAATCGGTTCAGTTTTGGTGGAGAAATCAGGGGACTACGAAACATTGATTTTGTCTACTTTTCATACATATATTCAATTCAGTTGACCTTAATATTTCCTCTTAAAACAAGCCCTACCTCTAAACAAATCATGTACAACCGCTGAGAATCGAACCCGGGTCCGGGTAAATACTGGACTTGTACTTTTTCTTTTTAAATGTTTGTACTTTTCGGGTAGGTTAACAGAAAAAATATGATCGTATAGAGCAGTAATAATATCTAATAATAATAACAAAATCTTTAAAAAGATGTCAATAGTAACACCTATCAATACCAACCCTCATAATGATGGGTGCGTGATGGGTTTTAGCCCAAAATTTCTAAGTGCTATTGTTTCCGTGGCCTAATCCCAGCAGTGGTCCTATAAGCCGATGATGATACAGCGATTCCAGAATAAAATTAACCCTTCAAAGCGTGTTTGAACTGACCACCAAACAAAGCCCCTTCACACGACCTGTACGTAATTAAAATGATAAAAAAAAGCATTCATGAATGAATATTCCCGAGATAGTCTCTCTCATGTTTATTAAAATCTTAGCTGGGATCTGGCCTTATGATTTATGTGCAGAAGGAGCGGGCCGCCTCCATTCATTTGTTTTTTTCTTGACTTTCTTTTTTTTTCGAAGTCCACGAGAACCAAAGAGGTTTTGTTCCTCGATTTTCAGATAGGCTTGATTAGTTTTTAGCTGGGATTAATCGATTGTAAGCCCGGTTTTTTTTTGGTGGTCGTGTTTGGGCGTTAACTGCCCCTGTGATTTGTGGGGAAACAAAGCGCGGTGAAAGGGTCCGGCGATAAACCTTTCGATCCTATGTTGTAGAATGGACGGAGTACGTGTTTTTGCCGAAGGTTTTAACCGCCTCTGGTGTCTAGTGGCTAAGACCACCGGTTTAGACCCAGAGGATCCAGGCTCGATTCTCAGCGACTGTGCTTACCCTTAAAAATATATATAACAAAAATAAAGAAAGGTGAAATAATGTTAGAGTATTTAAAAAACCTTTGTCCTTTATCTTTCACCTTTATCGTCATAAGAAGGAAGATTTATGGAGCGATAAGGGAAAAAGATTTTTGGAACACTTGCCATACGAACACCGACATATTCAATAAAGTTTTTATACTACAGTTTGAGTCGATACAGCAAAAACAATCGTTACTTATTGCAATAGACATTTGAGCTGTTATCGCGCTTACCCAATACTAAATAGTGATTACAAACGACTACCGTTTATCGCCGACTGGTTAGAATTATTAATATCGAAATGTTAGCGTAATCAATCAGTCAGATGCTACCGGTGCCATTGCTCGATGGATCAGTGTTCCAACAAAATAAGAAGACTGCAGGAGGCGGGCTTTGTACAGTCAACGACGACCTCCTTGGTCGAGTGGTTTGTACACCGGTTTTCATGGTGTCGCCATCTCTGTGGTCCCGGGTTCGATCCCCGGTCGGGTCAATTTAGAAATTATTGTTTTTCTAAATTGTCTTGGGTCTGGGTGTTTTCTATGTATAATTAGTATGAATTTAAGTATTTTAAGTATATTTATCCGTTGTCTAGTAACCATTTAACGAGTTTCATAACCAAGCTCAGTTCAGATAGTCGCTTCGATCTTTATTGTACTAATGCAGGACAGGTTAAATAATTTTAACTCTTATGTGTGCGGATGAATTTAGTTTGTCTAAAAAAACACAAAGGTTGAAAAAAATTCCATGAGCAGGATTTGAACCTGCACCCTTTTGCCCCCAGGTTCATATCCTGCTCGTGGAAATTTTTTCAACATTTGTGTTATTGTAATTTGTTCGCAACAAAATTTGCGTTAAAAATTATATAAACACAACAATACAAAACTTCAATAACAAAACTTCGGATCGGATCGGGGAGCGGAACAACCCGAAGGCGCCTCTACAGGCTCGGACCTCGGCTCGGGTTGACCGGGCCGTAGTGGTTGAGAGAAGCGCCCAGGTACATGTCTGTACCTGGTATAGAGCGCGTGTGAACCGGCTCGTCGTACCCTTGCTCTACGAGTACGGTATCTCGGGCCTAAACTAGTGTGCATGTTTAGTGTATTCTGTAAATGTGTAGTGGCATTTAGAGGGTCGGGCGGGACCGTGCGTAGCTCGAGCGCGTCATACCTATATGAAGCTTGCCTTCTGCACTCTCATTATTCTGTGGTGTTCCGATGGATCAATGTATCGATTACGCAGTCACTTGCGCGGACGGACGATAATGATCGCGAGTTTATTTAACGCTTTTGTGGTGTAGTGTTTGAGCTACCGGTCCCAGACCGTGAGGGCCGGGTTTGATTTCTAGTGAGGTACAAATTGCACTGAATTTTATTAGTTTTAGGGCTGGGTTAAAGTCTATAGCTATTTACGAGGTTAACGTCTAAGGCTATTTAGGACCGTCATTGTCATCAACATCACAATATGTTAGGTCAAGTCCGAGTTGCAACAGACGACTGTGGTCATGGGTTAAAACTTCGGGTATAAAAACGTATAGGTACTAATGAATTCCTATAGTAAGCAGTTTGCGTTGAACGCCATTAAAAACTTTTTCAGTTCATCGATGTTTTGGTACTGCGCTACGTGCGCCATGATCTCGAAAGAAGCTCTTAAACAACAAAACCATATTATTAACTCACCACTAAAGGGGATTGGCATAACGCATAGTAACTATTGGGTCCTTATATGAAATTGACGTTTTTTTCTCACTTATTAATAGGTGTATTACTTCTTAAAGTCAATACCGGTTGTTAATATTATTATACATCTCTAATTAGGACTATGTTACTTAGAGTAATAACTATGATTATTAATTTTGTGTCTTTATCGCCCAATTATTTTTTTATTTTAACAACTTTTTTGTGCTCGGAATTGTCCTTTTGTTTCATTGTAGCTTTGAAAGAACTTGATTTTTTTTCTTTTTAATGTCTGCTATATTTAGCTAGTGAAACAAACACACTAAACTATATTTTTTATAGTGTTCTCATAAATAGATGCTAAGAAAATTTAAAAAAAAACATTAGTAAGAAAAATAAAATTTTATAAAAAATCTTCATACAAAACGTCAATTTCATAGGTAAGGACCTAATATTACTTAAACTGCGACGCATGCGTGTCCCCCGTTCCCCACTAGATTCTCCGAGAAGTCCGGATCGGATCGGGAGCGATCGCAATCCGAACGCACTACCTAATCAGAGTATAAAGTATAATTGTCCTTATGCCTCATCATGCCTCATGACCGTTAATTTAAAAGCTCTTATCTTATCGGTGCAGCATTTTCCATTCCTCTCCATCCCAAGCGAATTCTTTTACTTCTAAATCCCGACTTTCGCCTTCTCTTTGTCTCGTGTATATACAATCAAAAACACAAGACACAACGTGACCATAATCTCAAACTCATTAGTATGAAAAAAGTCGACAACTCGACTTTTGTAAAACCCCAGGTTTATGAGGTTCGAACTCGCGATGCACTGATGTCACAAATAAGGAGTTTACAGAATGTAATGTCTGCCGGTCGGCCGGTTATGTCTGCAGAAGGACCGATGATCGTTGGAGCAGACATGTCCTATAGTGGAGATATACCGCGTTTAGGCAAACGCGGTATAGGACACCCTGCTGCGCGGTGGACCGACGACTTGAAAAAGATGGCGGGTGGTGGTTTTTTTTTCTGGAGAGAGTTTGCTGATTGCCTCCAACGGCATTTTCAGCTTCACCGGGCTTGTTTGGGGGAAACTTAAAGGGTTCCTCAAGCCGTGTGAAACGAATCATCATCGCAGGTTTTCTAGAGGGAACGGCATCACGCACGGGGGCTTACGTTCAGCAGTAGACGGCAATAGCACAATACACATAATATTATACAGTAGTTTAACTGGGCCGTATTCTTGAGTTAAATACCTACGGCTAGGTGGAGCGCTAGGGTTGGCGCCTACAAAAATAAAGTAGTGTGTGTAGATTTGTATTGTAAGTACCTATGTGTGGAGTTTTGGGTTCAGGAATAAAACATAATGTACATAATAACATTTAATAACATATTCATTTATTAATTACATTATTTATAAGTTTGTAACAGAATAGTGTTTCAGCAGGAAGTTTTCAGCAAAAAATTACATTATTGGTTTTGTCACTGTTGTGTTTAGGCAACCGTAAACACAGCAGTTTGTATAATATTGTCGTGACGCCGCTATTATACCACGTTATTAAAAAAAGAAACATAATGTTGGGCGGACGGACAGCGCGCGAGCAGAACGGCGCTACGACGCGATACAACAGACAATTCACTCGACCAGTCTCGCCGGCGCGCAGCTTGGCACTGCGGAGTTTTGCCATTTCCAAAATGTCTTAGCGGCCGTGTAAACGACGCCTGTGTGTGCGTGCGTGTGTCGATTCGGGCGCTTAGTAAGAAGTCGAACTACTGTATATTATGTGTATTGTGGCAATAGGCTAAAGATACAGTAGGTAAGCTTAATACATGCCGCGCTCGAGCAACGCACACATAGGCCGTTCCGATCCGATCCGAACCCCTCGGAGAATCTAGTAGGGCACGGGGACACGCACTTATAAGTGCGTGATGCCGTCCCCTCTAGAAAACCTCCGAAGGTGATTCGTTTCAAACAGCTTGAGGGACCTTTTAAGTTGCTCGCCGCCTCCAAACGAGCCCGGTGAAGCTGAAAATGCCGTTTGAAGCAATCAGCGAAATCTCTCCAAAAAAAAATAAGCCCTCTTACGAACACGAATCTCGGAGCAGCTCGAGACAGTCCGAGCGCAGCTGTGGCGGTAACCCAAGTTACATTAAGAAAACGATAGCAAAGTTTGAAAGGAATAAAATGTATGGGATTGACATAAGATTGACCACGTGATTTAGCGCGGCTTATGTCAATCCCATACATTTTATTCTTTTCGAACTTCGCTATCGTTTTCTTAATGTTTCTTTGGCTAAGCCTACTATTGCGAGATTCCGCGTCCGTGGTAGTTTGTCTAAGGTGTTGTGTATTTTTTTTAAATATTATAATACTAGCAACCCGCCCCGGCTTCGCACGGGTGCAATGCTGATACACGCAACCGCTATGTCCCTGCATTTTAAATCTTTAATATCTTCGAAAATATTCATTTAAATTACATGATGTACAGGGCCATATTGATCTATATTAAATGCACAATGTATTTCAGGTACTTAATTGGATAAGGATTAATGCTGTATTGCTTAAAATCGCTTCGTAAATAAGCCATTATTTCTCGTAAAAAGTAAAGGATAAAAAATTATTATTGTGGGTTATCCTTAAGAGATAGACATATACCATCGCGGATTTCTTTGTAGACCTTTTTAAGGTGTACAATACTGTGTTACATTATTTTGATCTATCTCGTAGGGTTCAGCCAGCGTTAGCAATGTAAGCGCAAAAAAAAGGTGAAACCTCTAAAATTATCAGTGTTTCTCTACTATATTATGCATCATGCATGTATTTATACATAATATAAACCTTCCTCTTGAATCACTCTATCTATTAAAAAAAACCGCATCAAAATCCGTTGCGTAGTTTTAAAGATCTAAGCATACATACATACATAGGGACAGCGGGAAGTGACTTTGTTTTATACATGTAGTGATATAATAATAATATTATAAGTAGTGCTGATTGCCTCAAACGGCATTTTCAGCTTCACCGGTCTTGTCTAATGTGTGCGGTGGTCGAGCGCGTGTTTATGGCGCTTACCTTCTGTAGTGCCCTTACTTTGTGGTGATGTGGTCACAGACCGCATCACCGCAACCTTTATGAGATCACGGTGTGAAAATTATACAAAGGGCATGCAATTTCAGTACCTACAAAGTATTAAGAGAGATGATATAAGTATTAAATATTAAAATAGTCAGTCACCACAGTTGTATTCCCCTGTGTGGTGCCGGGGCCCCTGTGTGGTGCCGGGGATAAAGAATTGCACCACCCCTCTCTTCCCGTGGGTGTCGTAAAAGCCGACTAAGGGACTATTCCAGAGGATGGGCAGCAGCATCTCTCTGAGGTTACCCTCAACCTACTGCGATCGCCGCCCGCCTGCCAAGCGTGGCGATTACGGCAAATACCCCTCATATCCTTGCAGTGGACGTCTTTTGGCTGAGATGAGATGATGATGATGACAGTTGTATTATCACTGTGTTACTATATTTTACCGGTTGCATTGTTGGTGTACTGTAATGTATTGTAATGTGGTTCAAAACAATGAATAACCTATACCAATATATATATTATTCTTATTATATATTACACTAGCTGACCGGCGGACTTCGTACCGCTTTGACAGTTTCCATGACAACAAAACAAACAAATCGTTCGTCCGCTTAAGAACACCCGTATCCCATGATGGCCCTTTAGCAGCGCCACCTACAGGGTCCAATTGTAAATCTAAACCATTCTCAAATCCACTTGAGCACGCACAGAAGATTTCATCCAAATCGGTCCAGCCGTTTAGAAGGAGTTCAATAACATACACATGCATAATAGGGAACAAAAATATAAACTAAAAACTAATAATTTACCATTCAAAACATGTAAATTTTTTGTCAAAGTACAAGTATTGGCACGCAGATGACTTATCAAAAGTCATTATTGAGCCATTGTATGCTTTATTCTTACCAGAAATAGAAAAAAAATCTTTATTTAGTACAATACATTACACATATAAATAAAAAAAACATATTATAGATAATGTAAAATTTAAAATTAAAATCATTATCAATATTATAATTAATGTTCTGAGATAGCTGTTATAATATAATGTCAATTAAAACATTGTTCACTAGCTTTCGCCTCGCCAAAATTCCTCGTTCACCAAAACCATATTCTTAGAACGTAACCCGGTGTTTATTTTAAATTTGTCCAAAAGCGGTGCTGTCATGTTGTGACGTCATGCGCGGGCGCCGACAACCGATCACCGCCAATTTCAAAATTGGAACACTTACCGGCCGCGCCTTTGCCGACCTAACCTCAACCCTATTGTGTTTTATTATAAAATTCCAAATTTAAAAAACGACTACCCTTTTCCCATCTGTCACAAGAACGATACAACTGAAGAAAGAAGTTTTCACAATTTTGTGTTTTATGCATAACAAAATAGAGCTTTTTTTGAAGTTTTCTGTAAATTCTATTGTTTCGGTCGGGCGACTATAATGACATAATGGGTCGATCCGATGCAATTACGCGGCACACGATCGATTATTGTGATCAATACGGGGGTTAGCCGGCCGATCGACGGTTCACTGCCAATTTTACATCTTTTTTCATATAATTTGTTACAAACAATGCGGTCGCGATGCGATTATCGATAAGTCTATTCGGCAGATGTCGGTGGAAATGTTTATTGGAAAAGCTCGGTATCTGATGTGTGTAAATTGGAATTAACAATACATATCCTGTTGTTGATAAATTATTATTTTTAAGGTCATAGAATTTTATTGGTTAATGCGTAACAAGAAAACCATGCTAGAATTGACTATAAGGTATATAGATAAGCTGCTTTCATAACAATACAGAAAGGTATTAAAAAAATTCTACTGTTATTCCACTTTTACTAAAAATTTCAAACTGACTTATGATTTTAACTTCATCAACACTATACTCAGCGGTATTTCTTAAAATTAAATAAATAACACACCATATAATAATACTATGTATTATTTACATATTGTTTATTCAGTTACGATATCTTGAGTAACTTATTAACAATTTAGATAATTATTCTATTTATAAAATTTATAAAATACAGTGAAAAAATTAAACGCCCACCCACCCGACCCAGCCAGGAATCGGACCTGGGTCTTCCGCAATCCGGGCGGCTGCACTGACCGCTATGCTACCGGGAAGGCAGGGAAGGTAAGCGCTGAATTTTGTCACTGCTTTTTTTTATTTTTGAGTGCTAATAGCGGCACAGTGCGCCATTTATCCAACGGTTATTACAACCGATGGTCATGCAGATTCACCTTTGCAGATGAAATACCACAAATTTGATAACACAACGCTATAGTAAATTTTACTTTTTATTTTCAAGTGCTAATAATTTTATAAATATTTAATTTAGTTCCAGTGCAGCAATTAGCACTTGAAAATAAAAAGTAAAATTAATTATCCTATCTCAACTTCAAATACAAGTGGGATGACCACTCGCAATTGTCATCACAGTGTAAGAATTTTTAACGGTTTAAAAATCGCACCCCTAAACGTGAATCAATCGATCATGTATCAATCAAATCGATACCGTGCCCATCCCTCGATCGAAGCCCGATCGGCGCAGTCGCCGACATGGCTCGACAATTTCGTAAATTGTGGTCCGATTAGCGGCCGATTACGACTATTACCGACCGTCGGACACCCGTGCCCGGCCGGGCCGATTAAAATAATCGGCAACCGATAAAAACCGGTGAAATAATCGATAAAATAGACTTTTAGGACGTCGTTTTTCGGCAGTTAGAGGAAACACATGATTGTGACCTAATTGTAGGCAGCTTTTGTTTTTATGGTTAACCTTTTTGGGACCAGCCACCTGTGTGGTTCCGTGCTTCGGAAGGCATGTAAAGCCGTTGGTCCCGGCTGCATTAGCAGTCATTAACAACCACCAACCCGCACTGGGCCCGCGTGGTGGTTTATGGCCCGTTCTCCCTATCCATCCATAGAGAAGGCTCGTGCCCCAGCAGTGGGGACATAAAATGAGCTGATGATGATAATGATGATGACCTGTGTGGTTAGCCCACCCGTCTTAGAACCAAAGGCCCCGGGCTCGATATCTCAACAAATTATTGTACTCAGTATGACTTGTTTCAATTCTAGACTAGCTAGTACAGTCTTAGCTAATTCTGCCACTTCAATAAAAAAAATAGAAGCATGAGAGTGACACTCCTTTAAAGCTGGACTGAGCTGAACTGAGCTGTGAAGATATAAATCAATACTGGAGCAGACCTGAGAAAAGCCGTTAAAATAAAGGGACTTTGTCGGTGATTCCACACAGCTTGGCTCAGCTCAGCTCAGCTTCAATAAAGTGTCACCCCTATTGTTCTCCAACAGTTAGAGATAAGATGTCAGTTCTTCAGTAGTGGTCGATTCCGGGTGAATGTCCTTCCACCGTTGGCCTTATCATCAGCTTATATGAAGGCCAAGTGCTTTTGCGTCGCGGAATAAGAAGACACAATATGTCATTGAGACGTTATTGTAGCCAGCTTTTGTTTTTATTATCAAACTTTTTGGGATGGGCCTTTGTCCCGATCACCAAATCGTCATCTACCCAACGTTACTGCTTATATTTTTCCTTAAAACCTATATTAAAATTGATTAACTATATATTTTCAAGCGGTGTTTTGGGCCCATTATGTTTACGATAATTCCATATCAGACTGTAAGTGATTCGTCAGCAGAGTTAAAGGATATATCTTGTAGTCAACAGCAAAAGTAGCTGAATATTAGCACTTGTTGAGTAGCACTAGTCAAACCGACTTTTTTTTTCTTTTAGTTGATGGCTTCGTGCGATTAGCACATTTAGCCAGTGTTAAAGTAATTTTTCGTACAAGTAATACATAAATAAACAGTATTTCCTTAAATGATGATGAATGATATTAGAAATGGGAAGTGAGCTATGATATACCCCCCAACCCCTCGAGTATCTCAGTAAAGATGTGGGGCTTTACTAAATCCTCACGCGAGCTTCTTGAGATAATTTGAAAAGTGACGTTGCACTGTTTTGTTTCATTTGCCAACACTTATGCACACTCACGAACACTTAACGGTTAATAATCCACCATTATTTCTCATTAATATTCGACATAACACAAATTTTGGAAAATAAGACATAACCGCAGACATGACGCTTCACTTTCCCGCCAAGAAGTTCAAAACCGACTTACTAATCTGACGGGCTGACTTGATTATACAACGTGTAACTAAAATGTGTGGTCAAAATGAAAAGATCCAAAGTGTATCCCATCCAGAACTTGTATGTGTTGTTATTAAGACATAATTATTAACTTTAATTTGTCATGCAATGGTTAATGAAATTATATACAACCTTATTTTTAGTTTATACGAAAACTGAAACACGGGTCAAATATTTTCATTTAAAGAATCAGTACAAAAAAATTTAAATAATATCTTGAAAACTCACAAAGTTACAAGCTTTTTGTGCTGCCCCGTTGTGTGTTTTTAGTAGGGTATAATTTATTTGAGATTTTGTAAATATTATTTGGTCAAAATGTAACATGGTAAAAAAAATATTTAAATCGATTCTATTACTGATTCTGAACAAACAGTTTTCAGGTTTCGTATAAACTAAAAATAACATTGTATATTTGTGAAGTGTGTGCGTAAGCAAGAAGCAGTGATCATAAATGTTAGTACACAGAGGTTACTAAACCACTAGGGCTGAGACTTGTTTATTTTGACGTGACGTCACAATAGAAATATTAAATTAAAAATTGCATAACACATTAAAGTTAATAATCATGACTTAGTAACTCTGCATACAAGATCTATATCGGATACACTTTGGATCTCTTCATTTTGACCACACCTTTCTGTTACACGTTGTACACACGGTGGCAGATCTGTCAAAACTGTCAAATTTCTACAATCAATTTTGAACTTTATCGTTTGATTATAAGGATCAATATTCATTGGAGAAATTTGACAAATTTGGGTAGGTTGATCTGCCGCCGACTGTACATTACTTTTTCAGTCAGGTATTTCAGCGTACTGTTATCAAAGTTACATTATCACGTACTATAGTATTATCGAGGGGCTCGATGGCGTAGTGGTAAACGCGCCCGGTCTCCGAGTGCTGAAGTTAAACAACTTTCGCAAAAGCCGGTCATCGGATGGGTAACCAAACATTTTTCATCTCGAGCTCCTCCGTGCTTCGGAAGGCACGTTAAGCCGTTGGTCCCGGCTGCATTAGCAGTCGTCAACAACCACCAACCCGCACTGGGTCTGCGTGGTGGTTTATGGCCCGTTCTCCCTATCCATCCATAGGGAAGGCTCGTGCCCCAACAGTGGGGACATAAAATGAGCTGATGATGATAATGATAGTATTATCACGATTATCATAAATAATTATGACATTTATTACTCTAGATGAACGCAGAGACCGTGGAGATCTGATTGAGACATTTAAGATTTTAAACAGACATTATGATCTTCAGAATTAGGACAAATTAATTATCCGAAACGACAACACCCATCTAAGAAGCCACCGCTTTAAATTATGTACCAGTTTCTCAAATAACAAACAACCCCCACACATATATTTTCTGAGCAATCGTGTAGCGAGAGCGTGGAACAAGCTCCCGGAAGAAGTGGTCTCAGCCCAAAACTTGAACCAATTTAAAAACAGACTCGACAAATATATTCTCAATAAATTAAAATAAAAGATAGTATGATAACTATTGGTGTATAGCAGAATACAGGCACTTATCAGTTGTTTCAACTGGCTGCCTGATAATTTATAATAATAATAATAATATTTTGTTTTTATTATCATAATTTACTTTAAACATGGTTAATATTGTGGAGATATTATACATAAGTACTTAGCCAGATCTCATGTTTTTGTTTCGCACAGCATACAAATGTCAGTGCAAATTGGTGAAGTTATTATATTTCATTTAATGTAGCAATTAATATAGCATGTTGAAAACATAGCAATTGGCCTATTAAATTACACGGCTAATTACCGATAAATCATCACTATGTTATTATTATGACGTCTAAAGCCCGCCATGCAGTAAACATAGCGTTTAAGATATTTTTGGCCTGATAAAAACATCAGGTTCTTCGAAGGTACAGTGAAATTTTCGCGATGGTGGAACTCGTTAATTACCTACAGTCGTAGTATCGAACCATCCCCGTATCAGAGAAGAGATATTACTTGTATTTTTAGTGGGAAAGCCTTTCCTCTCTCGCGTCGAGTATTGCGTGGCTGAGGAAGAGGGTAGAAGAGTCCCACACAACCCGAGGTCGCCCCTAGAACCGATGTAGGTATGCTTGCGATAACATTTTAGACGACCTCCTTGGTAAAGTGGTTTGTACAGTCAACAGCAAAAGTATATGATGTTTACTAGATTTCATAATTAAGTTTCGATAGTGTAAGTCGGTATTTTCTATATAACTACAGTCAAAGTCTGCCGGTACTAGTAGACACTCGAAGGATTTTCGATATGCGTTTAAAAAGTTTTGATTTTCATACTGATTTCATATTTTGAAACTTGACTAATCATAAGTTATCTTTGCTGTTGACTGTACACCGGTTTTCATGGTGTCGCCGTCTCTGCGGTCCCAGGTTCGATCCCGGTCGGGTCAATTTAGAAATTATTGTTTGTCTAAATTGTCTCGGGTCTGGGGGTTTTCTATGTATAATAAGTATGTATTCAAGTATTTTAAGTATGTTTATCCGTTGTCTAGTAACCATTCAACGAGTTTCATAACGAAGCTTCTCTTGGGCTAGATAATTGGTGTGAGTGTAGGAAAGTTTATTTGTTTATTTATTTATTTTCGCTAGTCAAAACAAAAGGTAAAGTGATATTTGAAGGCCCTTAGAAAGCTCTCTTTGCATCTGGACTACATTTCAGCTTTATCAAGTAGAACGGTCTTATTTGCCAACTCATCGATTTAAAAAAAATTGGACGGGAGGAAAAACATGTCAGTGGTCAGAATCAGTCCATCAGACGATTGTAGGCTTTTCGAAACAGCAGAATCTAGGTCTTGACAAACCAAAGCCTACTTGTCTATAGCTCAATCAATTAAACAAAACCCTACGAAACAACTGTTCGAAATGTTATTTAGCACAGCCGTCCGTAACACCTCGCACAGTTAGCTCGAAATGTATGTACGGATCTCCAAAGACACGTCAAAGCCCATCCTAATTTAAACAGGGCTGTTTACGTCCCAGGGGCTTGGGTCTCGGCGACCGTGAGGTGCAGTTGCAGTGTAAGCGGGAGGTCCAGTACTGGAATAGTAAGCAAAGTAAATAGCCTATAACTGTCCAGTGGGACAGTTATAGCCTTTGCCCAGCAGTGGCTGGGCAAAGGCCTCCATCATTGAAATCAAGTCATCGCTACAATTGATGGGTAATAGCTTAATCACCACGCTTGCCAAATGCGGGTTGATGATCACAAATCCAGGCTGTGCATCGAAAAAACGAAACACTTGGCCCGACCTGGGAATTGAACCCGGGACCTTCGGGTATCGGGTAGTACTGGAATAGATTCTTGTTATGATTGTGGAGCTTACTGATTTGCTTGCGGGTCGCAATGGTGAGGGAGGCTAGTGAGGCACAACCTTGCTCCATCTATCTTTGCATCCAGGTAACTCCGCTTCTGGTTAAAGTGTAAAAGTCAAGCAACCATATGAAAATGGTCTTGCCTGATTTATTTGGCCGTATGTGTTTCTAGGATTTCTGCTACTTTTGTAGGAATTAATTTATTGATATAACTTTACACAGAATAATATAAATATAATGTATTGATGAGGAGCTCGATGGCGCAGTGGTTAACGCGCCCAGTCTGCGTTTGCTGCGTTTAAGCAATTTTCGCAAAGGCTGGTCTTCGAATGGGTGACCAAAAATTTATCATCTCAAGCTCATCCGTGCTTCGGAAGATACGTCAAGTCAAGTTGATCTCAGACGCATTAGCAGTCGTGAACAACCACCAATCTGCACTGGACCTGCGTGGTGGTCTAAGGTCTGAGAAGGACACACACAAACAACACACACAATGAGCTAATGATGATGTAATACAAAAAAGCATTGAATCAATTTTTCAGGAGTGTGTTCTCAATCCGCTTGAAGCTATAGTTTCGTTATGACTTATACACATAAAAAAATTAAGATATTTTAATTTAAGAAATATTTTTTGAAATATTCTTAAAACTGCCTTTGATGATGGGCACAAGATATAAGTAAACTGAGCAGGTATAATATTAACTATTGTATTATTTTAACAGTAGCATAACATTATTATATTTGTTCTACAATTAATTTAGAAATCTGTACACATTCTTAATAAATATCAATTCTCTCACTCTTTCTCTTTTTTTTAAGAAAAATTTTATTGCAAGAAAATAATATGAACACGCTGTCACTAAGGCCCCACCTTACGCCAAACTCATTTCAGGGTTGAGCGAGCACCCGCCGCCCCTAGGCGGTTTGTCGAACCATCGCTAGTGGCTATACTCTCTCCGTACCGCCAGACCTGTACAACAATGTACACGTACACATATACCACGAGGCGATGTCGCTGCGGCTGCAGGAAACGATTGTAAAAGCTAAGCAGTATTCGCTAGGCCTGGTCCGGGAAGGGTCACCAAATTTATCTTCTGAGATCTATCGCTTTAAAGAAAGCCATTATAGAAATGAAAAAACAAAAATGGAAATGAAATAAAATGAAATGAAAAATATTTACAGGAACACTTTTTTTTTTGAGAGTGATTGCTAATTGCCTCTAACGGCATTTTCAGTGTCACTGGGCTTTTTGGGGGCAGCGAGGTTACGTAAAGGGTACCTCAAGGCGTGTTGAAACGAATCCCCTTCGGAGGATTTCTAGAGGGAACGGCATCGCACACTTAAAAGTGCGCGTCCCCGTGCCCTACTAGAGTCTCCGAAGGGTTCGGATCGGATCGGTGTAAGAACACAGTTGATAGATTGCACACTTATGTAGAAAAAAAACACATTTTTTTTTAAATGTGTCTTAAAGGGACTCCGCTCATCATTTGTTGCAGTGAATCAATCACTGCAACGCTGGTCTTCCGTTGAGAGAGAGTCAGTAAGTCAATACTTCCGAGCGATGACACACCCGCTGCCTTCAAGGACTGGTATTTCTGCTCTTCGCCCCGCTACCGCTTCCGAGCCTGCCCCGCTCGCCGCAGACAACGAAAACACGGCCTTAGTTTCTCGCTTTCCCTTAAAAATCCGGTTAGGCTTTAAGGGGCTTATTAATAAAAAAAGTGTAGATAAGCTTGGAGTAGTTACTCCGTGTTTTGTCTCTTTTACTCAAATATGAAATGAAGTTTACATGACGGGAACAAAACACGGAGTAACTACTCCAAGGTAACACTTTGCTTTCCAAAAAAATATGAATACTATTGCATCTTGTGAGTTACCTGTTTGGCAACACTATTTGCGAACGCCTCTCATATGGTAACCCTACAGGTGCCGGTCTACACCAAACGTCTTGCGGCAACACCGACCGCAAAGTTGCGGTCACGACACGGTCTCGCAATTCCAAAATTTATCTTTTTGCACAGAATTAGGTGCCAATGTGTAATAATACACGGACAGACCACAGCTCTATATATATTGATCAACAGCCCACTTTTACAAGCAAAATTGACCAACGTATGGTTCAAGATAATCTTTATAGTACAGTGTATAATTGTATCTAATATACATGGAGCATTTATGGGGCTGGTGAAAAAGTTCTTGTCTGGCTATAGCCAGTTATAGCCGCTACTTGCGCTTTGCCGTTTTGAGATTAGAGTATTTTGAATTCTTTAGTGCTTCGTAAGGTACGATAGAAGCAAGCGGATGCGAGCAGCACAAAACCGGTCGTTGTGGAGATCCTTGGGGGAGGCCTTTGTCCAGCAGTGGACGTCTTTTGGCTGAGATGATGATGATGAAGGTACGATAAGCCGTTGGTTCCGATTGTAAAGGATCTTTACAACCTTCCAACATGAATTGGGCCAGCAGCGTTGTGGGATACGGTCAGATTTTTTATAGATTATTTGAATACACAGTTAACACGTCACCAGTTCAAAAACAAATGAATTTAATAAACTTAAAGTTAGATGACTTTTGAATCTTCCTTAATTTTTGACTTAATACCCATTCAGGACGTCTAATTTTTAGCTGTGGAGAAAAATGAGCGCAAGGAACTGCAGAGTTTTTGCTGAAATAGCGACGTTTGATCCTGTAAACTCATACAGATAGATAATACGCCTGTTTTTAGGTATGGATTTACGTCTAGCCTAACTGAGAACTATGGAGGTTAATCTACGAAATCTTGCACTCAACCCTAACAGTGTTCCGTCCCACGGTTTTTTCGTCCCAATAGGACGAAACACTGAATATCAAAAAAAAAATTACTATTAATTCTGCATTTCGTCGAATTGATTTTTTTATTGTATTTATTTTGATTTAATACATTCGGCCATTGTAAGTAAAAGACAAAATATCGATTTTTAAACAATATTTGTATTCAAAATACAATCAACAATAATCCAATGTAATACTTTGCTATATGCTTTTTAATAAACAATCATTTTGGTAACATTTTTTTTGAGAGTTTATTATTGTCTCAGGTGGCATTTTCAAATTCACCGGGTTTTTTTAGAGAGGTTTTATAGAGGGAACGGCACCATGCACTAGTGCGTGTAGCCGTGCCCCTACTAGATTCTCCGAGGGGTCATATCGGATCGGGGGTAATTTTGGCTACAATGACGAAAGAGTCGTGGGACGCCTCGAGTATTTACCCGTTCAGCTTCCGACGATCTTTCTATGTGCTATTATTTATATGGGAAGCACTGAGCCCAGCTGTGGGACGCTTATAGCCTGATGATGATACAATTTTGTACATGACTGTACAAAAAATCCGCAGTCACAAATCATCTTTATATTTATTTTGTTTGTGTATTTTCTCAATCTACTTTTAAAGTCGAGTACTTACGCAAATAATAATCAGTAGAAAAGGCATTTTAACAAAGTACCTACTCTGCATGAGACTACTTGATAATTTGGCATCGCTCTTAAAACTTGTTTCAAATCAAACAGCATGTTCAATAGTGATGCTGTTGGATAGGCGATTATCGAAAGGTTATCGATAGTTTGGTAATATTAAAATTGTTGAGTTGATGGTAAAATAAAATAGAGCTCGTCGCTTAGATTAGTATATTACACGGAATTGATTACTTACCATATGTTTTACACATAATTCAAATTAATCTCAATACTAAAAACATAAAATCAAGGCCAAAAAGATTTGTAGGTTGCTGGCCGCCAACAATTAAGAGAACACAAAATGTGATAATACTATTAGTATACTATTGATGACCTGCTATAATATCAATAGCATCGGTGTTATTAAACTTAACTGTTGCTACGCTATTGATAATACTTTCTACATCCCAACTGATTTTTAAGATTATCTATCGATAACGGAACTATCGATATTTCGGCACCACCACTGTTAAATTCTGCAACATTTTGACAAATTTTAGAACCACAGGGTGCTATTACGCCTCCAGTCGCTTAGGGGCACAACGGACCCCCACAGAGTTCAACAACGTAAGTACATATGGCGCGGAAGGGTACAAAGTTTCAACATCGAGTTACCGAGTATTACAAACTCCATTTCCGGACAATCTAAAATGCGAATTTTCCCGATTGACTTGGCGAAGTTATCTTTTGTTTCGGCTTTGGAGTTGGCTATCAATTCGGTGAGCCGCCATCTTTAAGGCGCCTCTCGACGTAGTTAACGGTTTAAAACCAATTATTGAACAGGACGTTATAAATATAAGTTCAAATTTTAATGTGAAAAGTTTTCGTAATTGACTAGAACCAGATAAACAATGTTTATAACAGGGTTACTATAGTACAGGGGTACTATAGTACGAGTATAGGTAGGTATCATAGGCATACGTAAATACTCGACGTTTTGTCGTAATTACACCGGCCGTAATCAGTGGTGCAACTTAGTCAAAAATATCAAATCAAATCAGATTTAATCTTTGTTGCTAACTAAGTGTATTTGAGCCGTCTGGAGTAGGAACATTAGGTTCATGGGGCCCGGGTGCTCACAAACTTTTTAAAGATATATCAATTAAATTAGCAAAGACATAATTAATTAAATTAGCAGAGAATAAGCCTCGCTATCCATCGAGGCCATGTTGCTAGCTTACTGGGTACTATGCCTGATGGGGATGATCTGGGGCATTTTTTTATTTATAAATTGTATTAAGTATATAGTTTTTAGAGTTTAGTTTTAAGTAGTTTAATTTACAGTGTATAAAAGGTGTTACCTATTTAAAGTAACCTTAAGCCTAGTCGCCCTTTTTGGACACGTCAATTTCATAGACTTTAACCGCCGATTTTAACCGCCTCTGTGGTCTAGTGTCTAAGACCACCGGTTTAGACCCAGAGGTCCCGGGTCCGATTCCCAGCGGGAGGTACTGATTGTGTACTGGGTTTGGTTGGGCTTGTTAGTCCGCCTGGCTAGCTATCTTATCTAAATATGTCGCCATAACATCAATGTTTGTAGCATTGTTGTGTTCCGGCAGCTAGAGATAAGATAGCCAGTGCCTCACTAGTTGAGGTTCCCGGGTGAAGTGCGCTTCCATCATTGGCCTTATCATCACTTTACATCAGGTGAGAATCAAGGCACTGTGCTAACCAGTAAAATATTTAAAAAAAAATAGAGAGCTCTATAAAAGTACAGGATAGTGTCGTCTCTCATACATAAATGTATGACGTATCTCATACGACAGAGGTAAAGTTTTAATAACCCTTTTTAATAAAATTGAATGGTAAAAAGTCTTATCGAAGCTGTGGATTCTACACCTGAATATTACATTAAAGATTTTTGAGATAAATCTCACTCTCTCTACTTAAAAATATAAAGTAAGTTAAGTAAAACTTGGTTATTTTTTTCATTCCTTTCGCGGTTGATAATTATAACATTATTTATTTATTTCAGACTCAGTCCAATATAGGTATAGGGTTAGTAATAAAGAACTTTAATGAAAGTAGCAAATTAAAAACAAACAAAAAAAAACTGTCCGATTAAGAAACAAGTTTATAATAATGAATTTTATTTATTAACTAATATTGTATATACTATATCACACTAGTGTTACAGTAATTAACTTTAACATACTTTTTTATGACTACTATTATCTCAAAATTATATCAGCATTTCTGTTTATACACCCAGTTGGTAGCCGTTTTCTATAATATGGTGAATAAACGAAAAATTATCGATAAAACCAATGGGGCTTGACCATGCAGGTTATATTGAAAACGGTTTGCCGGAAACTTATTATAGATAAACACGCCGCTACTTAATAAAAAAATCCTACTAATATTATAAACGCGAAAGTTTGTAAGTATGGATGGATGTTTGTTACTTTTTCACGTAAAAACTACTGAATGGATTTGGATGAAATTCGGCATACAGATAGTTTATAACCTGGATTAACACATAGAATACTTTTTATCCCGATATTCCCACGGGAACGGGAACCACGCGGGTGAAATCGCGAGCGGCCGCTAGTTTAATATAAATGTGTCTACATATCAGTACAACACAAAAATTCTTACATATTTTTTGTCTTTAATTTAGAATTTGCCTAGTGGCAAAGCGCTCGTTCCCAAATCGTGGTCGTGGGCTCAATTCCCAGGTCGGGCAAAGCGTGTTTTGTATTTTTTCATAGCTTTTTGTTATTTCTTGATCACAAACACATAAGCTTGTGAGGTGATTAAGCCAACGACTCTATTCCTATTTGACTTGAAAGAGGCCTTTGACAACACTGCTGGGACAATATATAGTTATTCGCTATTACTTCAATTGCAAATACTTGAATATAAGATAACAATTTAGAACTACAATGTAGCATTTTAGTTTTATAATCCTTTATAGAAATAAAAATATGTTGCAATTAAATCTTAAATCTTCTATACCACTGCAAGGCAAAGGTCTATCCCAAATCTTTTCATACCTCAAAAACTCAAGAGATGCGACCAAGTACCTACTTAACCAACCGCCTCTGTGGTCTAATGGTTAAGACCCAGAGGTCCCGGGTTCGATTCCCAGCGAGGGGTACATGTTTGTGTACTTGGTTTGCTTGTTTGTCCGCCTGGCTAGCTACCACCATCGCATCTAAATATGTCGCCATGCATCAATGTTTGTAGCATTGTTGTGTTCCGGCAGCTAGAGATAAGATAGCCAGTGCCTCACTAGTTGAGGTGAAGTCCCGGGTGAAGTGCGCTTCCATCATTGGCCTTATTATCACCTAACATACCTGATGTTAAGTACTGTGCTTACCAGTAAAATATAAAAAAAAACGAGCGAGCCTTGCATTAGTTGCATGTGATGTGTAACATTTGACATCTCACCTTAGTACTAAGCAATTGTAACATTATATTCTGAAAAAAATGGATCAGGTATTACATCATTTTATAACTATAAAATAAATACGGTAAATACTCATTAGAAGACATTTGACATATCAAAATTACCTTTGATAGTCAAATGACACATTAAGTCACATTTAATAATATTATGTCATGTTTTTAATATCGATTTTAAATTTACAAAATGGCGCGCGCTTCCTCGACTTCCTGTCACACTGTTACACCTACTTCCGTCACATTTCACGAAGTCGCTCCCACAAATTGTATAGGCGAGCGGAAAGATGTTACACATCAATAATTTGACCGGGAAAAAATACAGGGATATAGGGATAGGTTTACCAAAACTCGAAGCCCGTACACAGTAAGAACTCGTAATAACATAAATGAGCAATTTGATCGATTAACATCGCACCGGAAGTCGGTGGAAGCTCGGTGGGCGGCGCGCCGGCTCATAGCGAAAATAGCGGTTCTCATAATTATATATTATATCTTCTTTTTTTTTCCAATACCAAACTGCCAGCCACATTTTTATGGCCTTTAACAAGTAAGAGTCATTTCACACTGACCATACAAAGACCGCAGGAAGTTTTGTGTACCTACTGAGAGCCAAGTAACATATAACGCTAGTAGAATATAAATTGAATGTACTGGTTTCACATAAGCGTACGTATAAGTGTCATCAGCATCACCAACTCATTTTATGTCCGCACTGCTGGGACGATCCACGATGGATAGATAGGGAGAACGGGTCATAAACCACCACGCGGGAACAGTCTGGATTGGCGGTTGTTAACGACTGCTAATGCAGCCGAGACCAACGTGCCTTCCGAAGCACGGAGGAGCGGGAGATGATAATTTTTTTTCTTTGCGAAAAAAAATTCGCAAAGAAAAAAAATTGTTAGTTAGTTAATCTTAACTATCGCAGACCGGGCGCGTCAACCACTGCACCATTGAGCTCCTCATTGGCTTATTGGTTTGAAAGAATTAAAACTTTGAAAGTTTGTATGAAATACCGAAGTGTGAAAGGGCTCTTAATAAGTATTAATACATTTTACACTAGTACGGAAAGGTTATCTCGAATCGGCTCCCGAGTTCATTTGTTAACTCTTTCGTTCAATAGCAAAAGGGGTGTGAACGAAGATTAAATAAAAAATACATTTGTACTTACTTTGCGGTTTACTTTTTTTTATATGTTAAACAGCAGTGTTAAATAAATTGTAGTTTAATAACGTAAGCCGCAGAGTTACTCAACTGGTTAACAATAAGAGCGGCCATCATTAAATTGATCGAAGCAAGCGAAATAAGTGCTGAAAATACATTTGCATTTTACCGGTTTTTACCGGTTACCCTGTTACTTACCAACAAAGTGTATATTTATGTATTAAGGATATATTAACAGAAATATAACTAGTAGTAATACGAGTAGTAGTAGTAGAGAGTAGTACGAGTAAAAAGTACTTATGTTAAAATCCAAAAAGGAGGCTTAACACCGACAAATAAATCACACTAATATTATAAATGCGAAAGTTTTTTTTTCTTTTAATATATTAGAAGGAGGCAAACGAGCAGGCAGGTCACCTGATGGGAAGCAATCACCGCCGCCCATGGACACCCGCAAAACCAAAGGAATCACAGATGCGTTGCCGGCCTTTAAGGAAGGAATAGGCTCGTTTCTTGAAGATCCCTAAGTCGTATTGGTCCGGAAATACCGCCGCTGAGAGCTGGTTCCACAGCACTGTAGTTCGTGGTAAAAAATTACGTGAGAAACGCACAGTAGTAGATCACCATCCAACAAGATGGTGTGGATGGAAAGACATTCGATTGCGTGTAGTGCGGTGAAGGAAGTCAGCGGCGGAGATCGAACCGAACAATTCCTCAGAGCACTCCCCGTGATAAAGGCGATAAAATATACAGAGAGACGCAACGTCTCTCCGAAGAGCCAGTGGATCGTGCCGACCAGAGGTTACCACGTCGTCGACAACGTATTAATTTGTTGCTAATGTAAAAAGTCCGCTCGTGGATTTTTTTCAACACTGTCTTTTTTCAAATTGTAGTTACAAATGTAAAAACTCAGTTTATGACACCGGCGAACGACCGCGCAATGACGTCTATTAACTACAATTTGAAAAAAGACAGTGTTGAAAAAAATCCACGAGCGGACTTTTTACATTAGCAACAAATTAATACAGAGCGCCTACCTGCTTCCTAGCGCTCACCTACTAAAGTAGTAAAACTATATTAGCGTAACCAAAGTAGTTTTGTAATTTTATTTAAAAAAAAAAAAAACGTTGTATTCGTGGCTCTATAAACTCATTACCTTTGCTTAAACACAACTAAGAAGTACAAAAAAAATTAAACCTATCAAAATTGAGTCCATCCATCAGGGTGAAAAAATGACGATTTTCTTAGAAAACTTTTTATAAAAACTACGAATGTATATAATGTATGTTGACAGCGGTAGGTGTCAAACTTTGCACAACAAACTTCTCTAATACAGATCTTTTCAATAAAAAAATACGAACATTCAATTTTGGTTAAGCTAATGTACAGATTAGCCACTAAAATTTAAATGTTCTATATAATTTTTTGGCGTCTGAAACTGGTGTCGCTACTCGCTCGTCGATTTTTTTCAACACTTTGACTTTTTTCATATTGTAATATTTTTTCGCAACAATATTTGCGTAAAATAATATGTAAATAATCATCTATCAACTAGATTTTAGCTCGTACGCGCGTCCCTATTTTAATTATTTTATTTTATTCCAAGTAAAGGAATTTTACTGTTTCTTCGGTATATTATTTAACCAAGCATTGTCGTAAACTAAACCCCTATTTTTAATTACTAAATAAAAAAATAGCATCACTAGTTTTTGTCAAATGGTGTCATAACGTATCTAGGTCTAAACTAGTTTAGGCAATGTAAATATAAGAGTTTTTTTTTTTACTTAGAACAATTATTTTTTAAACAAATAAATAAAAAGTATCACCCCAAAATCTTACGCAAGAAATCATACCAGTCGTACAATAAAGTCATGCATGTGTAAAGCCACTTGCGCCTGCGTTCCATTCTACGCACGTGGTGTATTGGACACGCGTTTAACGCGACATTAGGCCATCGCGCCACACTGGCCAGCGATGCGGAGCTGATGGCGTCCCCCAGATTAAAAACAAAAATAAAACAAAAAATATCTGAGTAACAAGGTTTATTTAAAAAAGGTTGCTTATGGGAATTGACGTAAACTACTTTGTATAACTAGTACTTTGTATATGTCTTGGTCGGCCTGTGACCACGACCGATGCAACTCGGTCGAAACATCGTGTATAAAGGTATGTCTATATATAATACCTATATACAAGTTAGTCTGCTTAATATCCCCGTTACATTTATATTTTATACTAGCGGCCACTCGCGGTTTCACCCGCGTGGTTCCCGTTCCCGTGGGAATATCTAGATAAAAAGTATCCTATGTGTTACTCCCGATTATAAACTATCCGTATGCCGAATTTCATCCAAATCCATTCAGTAGTTTTTACGTGAAAGAGTAACACACATCCATACTTACAAACTTTCGCGTTTATAATATTAGTAGGATACTAGCTGACCCGGCAAACTTTGTTTTGCCAATCATTTCTAGGAAATAGGGTTAAAAAAAAATAACTAGCTTATTGTAAGTGTGTGAGGATGTGGTATATGAGTGAAAGAGACATGGAGCGCTGTGAACGATGACTGAATTCAAAAATAACAAAACTTTAAACATTTTTTTTTCTTTATTATATGTAATTTATTATAATTTAAATACATATATATCTCACCTCGGTGGCCGAGTGATGGATACCCGAAGGTCCCAGCTTCAATTCCCAGGTCAAGCTAAGTGTGTTCGGGTTTGAAATTCCCAACCCGCATTTGGCAAGCGTGGTGATTAAGTCATTACCCATCAATTATATCGATAGCTTGATTTCAATGATGGAGGCCTTTGCCCAGCAGTGGGACAGTTTTTTTTTTTTCTTAGTTGATGTGATGGCTTCGTGCGATTAGCACATTTAGCCAGTGTCAAGTATGTTTTCTTACAAGTAATACATAAATAGACAATATTTCCTTTATGATGATTATGAATGATATTAGAAATGAAAAGTGAGAAATGATATACCCCCAACCCCTCGAGTAGCTCAGTAAAGATGTGGGGCTTTACTAAGTCCTCACGCGGCGGACTTCTTGAGAGAATATGAAAAGTGCCGTTGCACTGTTTTGTTTCATTTGCCAACACTCATGCACACTCACGAACACTTAACGGTTAATAATCCACCATTATTTCACATTAATATTCGACATAACACAAATTTTAGAAAATAAAACAAAACCGCAGACATGACTCTTTACTTTCCCGCCAAGAAACCCAGTGGGACAGTTACAGGCTATTTACTTTATTCTACGGTATACAACGTGTACCAGAAAGGTGTGGTCAAAATGAAAAGATCCAAAGTGTATCCGATATAGATCTTATATGCAGAGTTACTAAGTCATGATTATTAACTTTAATGTGTTATGCAATTTTTAATTTTAAAATTTCTATTGTGACGTCACGTCAAAATAAACAAGTCTCAGCCCTAGTGGTTTAGTAACCTCTGTGTACTAACATTTATGATCACTGCTGCTTGCTTATGCGCGCCTGACGCGCTCACTTCACAAATATAAATATTTCATTAACCATTGCATGACAAATTAAAGTTAATAATTTTGTCTTAATAACAACACATACCAGTTCTACATGGGATTCACTTTGGATCTACTCATTTTGACCCACACCTTGTTGTTACACGTATATCTACGTTCATATTGCATCAAGAAACATATATATTTAAAAACATGACCAGCTTATTAGTTCGTGACAAAACGAAGACTTGACTTAGGTACATAACGTTCAAATGAGGCTTTTTATCCTCTATAAATTTCAAGGTGGATTAAAGACTTCATTACGTTGAATAGAACCTTATAATAGGCTTCTTAGTAATGGCGACCTGGATCACAAAGTAACGTGACGGAGAAAGAATATAGTTAGACTTATTTGAAACTGGTTGGGCCCGCGACTCAGTGGTCGAAATTTGACCGTAATTTTATTATGGCTGCAAGGATTGTATCCTAAGCAATGAAAAATTAAAAAAGATAGAATGTGCGTTTGAATTGGCATTGACAGATTTCGGCTTTAGAGCATTAAACCAACTACGGCCGCTCCTCTTGCATTTTTGAAATTTTTGAAAAGAGTATAATATGCGTGTGTGTCAAATACATGGTAGTGTGTGTAATGTTTGTTTTATTGATTTAATGTATTTTTATGCATATAATTTAAAAAAAATATTAACATTCGGATAACCTTCTCTATATAAACTATAACTGTGCAAAATTCCATACTCCTCCGTCCGCGCAATTTTCGTAAAAAAACTGTGTGAAACACATACTGGGCTTAAAGTATCGAACACAGGTGCCGCTATGATATGATATTGAATGTAGTACGTACCTAAGTGTTTGTTTTAAGTAAGAATATTTAAAGTGTCTACGTAATGTGTGAACTAACAAAAAAGAGACCAAAAATTTGACGTTACGTCCGATGCCAACAAAAACAAATACATAAGCAGAAGACAATAAATTTTAATGAAAATCTAGCCACCTCAAACCACTGGCCAACATCTACGCAACCGAAGCGCGGAGCCAAGCCTTAACAGTCACGTAAGCCGCAGTAATCTGCGAACACTATAATTTGCGATATTGGCCGACGCTCCAGCGGTAGCTTGATTAAAAATCGGATAAAATTGGATATGGATAGCGCAGAATGAATGCAGTCGGCCGGCTAGACGGTGGGAACCGCGGCCGCTGACGGGAAATCCTAAGCCGGTTTCTAATATATCAAATTTGTATCGCTACCGATCGATTGCCTTGCTCTGAAATGAGATATTGAATTGTACTGTTGCGATTTGGTAGGCTATTTGAATTTGAGCTAGCATTTTCTTAAGATAATTATGTTTTTTTTTATATAGTCTTAATATCATCATCATCATCATCATCATCATCATCATCAGCTCATTTTTATGTCCCCACTGCTGGGGCACGAGCCTTCCCTATGGATGAATAGGGAGAACGGGCCATAAACCACCACGCGGGCTCAGTGCGGATTGGTGATTGTTAACGACTGCTAATGCAGCCGGGACCAACGGCTTAACGTGCCGAAGCACGACGGAGCTCGAGATGATAAATTTTTGGTCACCCATCAGTAGGTTTTTAACAAGTATGCTGAAAACGCAACCTCCATCGTGAGTTAATTTTATTGTATTTTTTTTAGCGTTTTCTTTATTTTATCTGTCAAAATGATACAATCTTGAGCGTTGTGATCAGTGATCACTGATCTCCAACCCGCATTTGGCAAGCGTGGTGATATCAAGCCAATACCCATCAATTGTAGTGTAAGGTTGCCTGGAAGAGATTGCTACAAAGCAATAAGGCCGCCTACTTGTACTCTCTTCTCTGTTTATTGTCCTGTTTTGTAACTGTTTATTTCTTAGTGTGCAAATAAAGTGTTTATTATTATTATTGTAGTGATGATTGATTGACTTGATTTCAATGATGGAGGCTTTTGCCCAGCAGTGGGATAGTTATAGGCTATTTACTATCAAGTTTGGTTTACCCTAGAAACAAAAATAGAGACACCGCTGTACTGTCTCAAACATTCCATCTCGCACAAAGAAATTTGGTGACTCGTTTCTTTGTCGCACTTCCAAAAGATGGAATAGTCTACCAGCACACGTTTTCCCTCCTTCCTACGACATGGGGTCCTTCAAACGAGGCGTGAAGAGGCACCTTGTGGGCTGGCAGGGTGAGGGTGACTGATGCTGCGCTGTTTTCACGCTACACCAGTTGTCCTTGCGTCTGGACTCCGTTTCCACTTAACATCAGGTGGATCGGAATCATTTGCCGAGCTAGGTATAAAAAAATATTAAAAAAAACATGCTTTTTGTGAGACGACATGCATGTAGCACGTGTACAAGGCAATCGCAATCGATTTCACGTGCGAATAGTTTGATAGACCGGCCGTAATCGAGACAATCGGAAAGGGGGACCGACTCGGTGCAGCCACAAAACAATTTAAATGTGACTATGTATATAACATAGAGTTATATTTAGTATGTACTACAATATTATGTATAACAAAAAGAAACATAACCTAACTTAAAAAACACTTAATATAAACCTATAAATACAAGATGTCCTCCAACTGTGGGCTCATAATGGGCCCAAGACTGCTGGCAACATTGCCCCTCTGGATTGAAAATAAAATAGAATAGTAAAGTAATGTGGTGAAAGATGTGGCAAAGAAAGAAGTAAATTAAAGTCTTTGATTTAAGACGTGTATTATAATGAAAGATTTTAATATTGATAAATGTGCTATGATAAGATTTTTTATACTAATCTCATTGTAAATTACCTGAAATGTTGTTATGAGATTAAAAAAAATGTCTTTACACCTTAACCTACACAACACATAGTCAGGTGACGCTGAAAAGACCGTATGAAGCCATCAGTAAATTACCCCAAAAAAGAAAACATTTACCCTAAAGAGGTTTTAATATTCGATTCCTCCTTTTAAACTTTTAAACGTAACATGATACCATAATAGGTCCCCTAGGGGTTTAGTATGAGTTTTATAAGCAGTGCCTTAGAAGAGAGTTAAAATTGTGCCATAAACATTCTCGATTTATTTATTTATTTATTTATTTATTTATTATATTGGCATACACAACAGGTAACAATTAAATAAAAGTAGAAAACAGAAATTACAATAGTTTAAAACTAGATTGAGACCCAAAAAACGTGTACACACAGCATTATATAAAAATTTTGGCGCAAACATACCTACTTGTCACCACGACAGAATTAAAAATTAATAAAAAAAAAGAAATCTACAGACTCAAATTAAATATTAAAGACTATTAAAAACTATATAAATAAATCAAATTACAATTAATTAAATTACAATGAATTACGTTAACGTGATCGAATGACATGTAAAACTCGCACTCGCCCTGATATATAATATTTTTTTACATTCAACCTCCTTCAAGCGAAGAAAAATAAATTAAAAAAGTTTTAAAAAAATACATTTGCACGATTTTGCCCAACCTTTCAACCTCTCGTTGCCTAACAAAAAGTTGATATAACCACATGCGTCCCGAGCCAAGAATGATATGGGATGACATATTCCCGACACGCGAGCACGTCCGCGAAATATCTTAATTATACCTTTTTTTATATATTTTTAAAGACAACCAACAAAACAATCACACATAATATAACAATGGTTTTAGACAGTTATGCTATGCAAAACAAAGCTTTTTGGTGGTACAAATAGGTGTTAGGGTGGTAAATACAGTCGGCTTATAAGCGGAGTCCTATTACCGGACAAACTTTGGATAGATGTTGAAAACTAGCACAAACTTTATATACTTAATAATAAACATAAATAAACTTTCCTACACTCACACCAATTATCTAGCCCAAGGGAAGCTTTGTTATGAAACTCGTTAAATGATTACTAGACAATGGATAAACATACTTAAAATACTTAAATACATACTTATTTTACATAGAAAACACCCAGACCTGAGACAATTTAGAAAAACAATAATTTCTAAATTGACCCGACCGGGGATCGAACCCGGGACCTCAGAGACGGCGACACCATGAAAACCAGTGTACAAACCACTTGACCAAAAAGGTCGTCACTTATTAGGAGGTCGTCATTTATATATCTGGTATAATTATATTTTTTTTAAAACAGTGTAGGTATTTTTTTTTATCAGGTAACGCTTGGGTAATACCTCTAGATTCTCCGAAGGGTTCGGATCGGATCGGGGAGCGGAACCACCCGAGGGCGCCTCTAAAGGCACGGACCACGGCTCGGGTAGACCGGGCTGTGGAGGAGGAGAGGAGCGTCCATGTACATGTCTGTACCTGGTATAGAGCGCGTGTGAACTGTTCGTCGTACCCTTGTTCTACGAGTACGGTGTCTTGGGCCTAAACTAGTGTGCATGTTTAGTGTATTCTGTAAATGTATAGTGGCATTTAGAAGATCGGGCGGGCCGCCTGGCTAGCTGTAACCATCATCTAAATACTTATACGAGTATGTCACATAACATAGGGTCTCCCTGATGTTTTTTTATCGTCAGCTCTATCAAAGCTAAGCGCTCAATGTGTTTGTCCAAAGGCTTGTCGCCCCGCTACAATGACCCGCTGATGACTCTCTCACATTAATAGCGTTTGACAGTTAGCAGGGTTACGCGTATTAAGAACAGAACTAACTGCTCATGAAATTTATTGCATGTGCCGACGCTTAGAAAGTTTACGCCTCAGACACTACTTATATACATTGTTATTTTTAGTTTATACGAAACCTGACTGTTTGTTCAGAATCAGTAATAGAATCGGTTTCAATATTTTTTATACCATGTTACATTTTAACCAAATAATATTTACAAAATCTCAAATAAAGTATACCCTACTAAAAAACACAACGGGACAGCACAAAAAGCTTGTAACTTCATGAGTTTTCAAGATATTATATTAATTTTTTTTGTACTGATTCTTTAAATGAAAATACTTATTTGACCCGTGTTTCGGTTTTCGTATAAACTAAAAATAAGGATGTATATACATATAACTTGCACACATGGAGGATTGAGAGATTTGGCAAAGACATAATTCATGTGGAGAAAAATGCTGAAAGTTAATAGTGTGTAAGCACACACTATTAACTTTCAGCATTTTTCTCAAATTCAAATTATGTAAGTAAGTGAAATTATTTATTTATGTTGGAGGCGATGAGGACGAAAATGAGGATGAGGAAAATCAAACAACCATCATCATCATAATCAGCCCACATGTGGCCCACACATGTCCAGCTGTGGACTAATGCATCAGTCCACAGCTGGACATAGGCTTCTCCCAATCAAACAATAAAACGTAATAATTAATAATCATTTATTTATTACAAAAGAAAAGTGTACTTCAGTAAGTACCTACATAAAATATTCATATTATCCACATTTTAGTGTACCTGAGACTTGTCTCAGAATCCATTTGTACCTAAGTTGCAAAATATTATTTCCTTATTTCAATATAATATGCTGACTGTGCAATCATTACTTCTGACTTCAATCAGGCAGAAAGACATAAAACTACCATTTCTTACTTACTTTCTCACTCCATAGGCCCAAGAACCCGAAGTGAGTCTTCTCCGAGTTCAAACAGGTAAACTTCCACCTTATCGCTCCAGCGGTACCTATGACGACCCATGCTACCCTCTTGACGTTTCGATCTTTCCCCATTCGCAATATATGACCGAGGCAGCGGAGTCTGTGCGAGTCGATATTTAATAATTCGTTATACAAATCGCAAATAACCCTACGTAACGGCTACCTCCAGTGCATTAGCTGCGACTCCGCACGGTGCGCCCGCACACGCGTCGCCGCGTGCCGCGTCGCCGACGATGACAAATCGCCATTTAAGTACCCGATAACGCGCTCGACTTAATCTCATCACTGATTCGGGATTAAAGCTTTTTTAATTTAAGAAACAATTGCTCGATAGCTATCTACAGGGTGCCTAGTGTGAGTTTTGTTTAGTATCCGTATTCATTCGATTACGTTTACGAAAACGAAAATTAGTATGGCAATGCAGCAGCGCCTAGTGACGTCATTCGAGTGGCCTGTCTGTACTGTCCATGTAATTGTAATATAAATGTTTCCGTAATATTAATTTCCTCTTTGTGTAAATGTAAATTATTGCAAATCAAATAACACATCTTGCCGTTTCTGTTTGGTTTCTTATGTGCTGTCAAATGTCACTCATACGTCATCCATAGTGCAAACTTCAGTTTTTTATTTTTTTTATTTTCTGCTTTAAGCACGGGAAGGCAGGCAGGCGGCCGGTGCTGAGACCTATTTATTGTTTTTGTTTGTGTGTTTAAGCGTTTTACTATTTTATTGTCTATGTTGGTTCCTCTTTGTTTTGTGGACACGTCACCAATTTAGGCCCCTCCAGAATACCAGCGTTGCAGCGGCTCTATGTCGCTGTAGCATGTGCTGAGGCTGGGGCCTAGTTGGCCACACTTCGTCTGTCTTTGTTTTGTATTGTTATTGTGAATATCGTGTAATTTTGTAGTGTGTGCCAATAAATGTATTTCATTTCATTTCATACAAATTCTCGTTTATGTTAACGTGATCAAATGACAAATGCAACTCACACTATAGGCCCACCCTGCTGTGCAGTCATCAGTAGTTTAGGGTTCCGGGTGAAGCGCGCTGGTTCCCTATTTTTTTGCATAAAATTTTATGTCATAATTTAACATGGCATAATTTTACTTATCCTAATAATACGCACAATATTAATTTGGCATAACTTTTTAGGCACAATTTTTTAAGCATACCTACTATAAGCATAATAATTGTTAAGCATACTATTCTTAAGCCTAAATATGCTTACGCATAATGATATTTATACATAAGTTTTATAGGCATAATAATTATTCGCTTCCACTTTAGACCTTGTCAATAGTATTAATTTTTAAATAAGTCAACGCGGAGTTCTTACCAATAAGCCGAGTTCGTCTTGGAACGAGCTGAACAATTAAGATTACATGTCATACCACATACAAAGACTGTTTCCACATAAAGATCCCTAATCTGATCCAGGTCTAACCACTCTATTAGTTATGACTGAATATTTCGGTACAAAAACAGCATAGTGGCTGTTTCTATGTAACATGTACCTACCTACTAAAAATTGCATGCCCGACTAGGGTAAATTGTTTGTTCCCAATTATAATATGCTTAACACCTGCTATGTATTTACACAATTTTATGGCAATAAAAGTTATCTTATCTTATCTTATCTCGCATCTGGACTGCCTAACATCAGGCAGATCAGTCATTTTCAAAATCAAAATCAAAATCAAAATCTTTATTGCTAACTAAGTGTATAAAAGGTGTTACATTTTAAGGGAACTTAAAACTTAGTCGCCCTTTTCGGACACGGCAATTTATAGAGAGCTAAGTATTTTTATATAAATCTATGAATAATATCTTAAGTCTAAAAGTTAAATAAAAATTTCAATAAAACAATAACAAAATTAAATTAAATAATTAAATAATCGTCATGTCATCATTTATTAAATTATAAGTTTTAAATAAATAAATATTATTATAATCTATTTATTGTGGTATCAGTAAAGGTACAAGCAAAAATGTTAAGGTAAGCAAAAAAATGTAATTATTTAAGGGTGAGAAAATGATTTACAGAATAAAAACATTTCGCAATATGATAATCTCGTAACTTCTTTTGAAATGCTTGAAATGTTACTTGATTTTTTATATCAGGCGGTAATTTATTAAATATTTTTACAGCCATATAGTATGGACTGCAGTTTAACATTTTTATCCTAGATTGAGGTAGGTAAAGTCTATCTCTATATCGTGTATTTAACGCGTGGGTATCACTAACTTTCATAAACTTCTTATTATTTTTAAAAACGAATAAACAAATGTCGTAGATGTAAATCGAGGGTAAAGTAAGCATTTTATATTCTTTAAAATACGGCTTGCAGCTATCTGTGTTATCTATTTGAGCAATGATTCTGACACATCTTTTTTGCATAATGAACAGTTCTTGAGTGTCCACACTATTTCCCCACAGCATCACCCCATACCGCAACCAAGCGTAGGCATATGCATAGTAGGTAGATATTGCGGTCTTTGTATCTGTGCTGATTTTTATTTGAAATAAAGCGTAACAAAATTTGGCCAATTTTGTTTTGATTTGCGATATGTGTTTTGTCCAATTTATATTTGAGTCAATTTTTATTCCAAGAAGGTTAAATTCGTTAACGGTCTCTATGTTGATATTCCCGATCCGATCCGAACCCTTCGGAGACTCTGGAAGGACACGGGGACGCGCACTTTTAAGTGTGCGATGCCGTACCCCTCTAGAAATCCTCTGAAAGTGTTTCGTTTCAACACGGCTTGAGGTACCCTTTACGTACCTCGCCGCCCCTAAAACAAGCCCGGTGAAGCTGGAAATGCCCCTCGGCAACCAGCAGTCTATCTCCAAAAAAAAAAAAAAATGTTGATATTTTGATAAGATAGGTTGATGTTTAAAGATTGTGTTTTGTATGATTTAAATTGTATTAGTTTAGTTTTGAGAAAATTTACTTCTAGGTTGTGGTCGTTAAGCCAACTGGTGATGTCATTTAAGGTTGGAATTATTAATGGGCAAGGATCATCATTCTTTTCGCATTTCAGAAGGACGGACAAATCATCGGCAAATAAAACCGGGAGTGCTTTAACATTGTCAAAGATTTTGGGAAGGTCGTTAATATATAATAAAAATAATATACAATCCAACACGCTTCCCTGTGGAATGGAGCAAGTAAGTGTAGTTTCTTCAGAACGTAATAACTGTATTTCATTTAATTTTTTTTCATGGTGCTCAATTTGTACAAGTTGTTTTCTATCGGATAAATATGATTTAAACCATTCAAAAGCATATCCACGAATTCCTGACCCATATAACTTTGACAATAGAATATTGTATGTGACTTTATCGTATGCCTTTGTCATATCCAGCAATATACCTATAGCCACTTTTTTTATCATTGATGTATTGTAGTGTGCTGTTTGAATATAATTATATCAACTTCCCTGTCCCATGAGTCACATGTGATACATAACAATTGATTAATCTATTGTTTTAATTTTTGGACAGCGAAGTTGATATACTGCCTGTGTAGTTGATCTTGATTTTCTAAAGCCATTTTGGCTATCATCTAAGATGTTGTATTTTTCCAAAAAAGCTGTTAATTGGTTGCACATTGCCTTTTCAAACACTTTTGAAAACGTTGGTAATAAGGCTATTGGTCTATAGTTATTGGGTAATGTTTTGTTATTTTTTTTATGGACTGGAATTATTATTGCAGTTTTTAGTGCGTCTGGAAAAGAGCCTTCACAGAAACTCTGATTAATCAAATGTGTCAAGGGTTCAACCAACTCATCAGCACATTGTCTTAGTTATTAGCATGGGAGGTAGATCATCTATGCCACAACTATGTTTATTTTTAATTGATTTTATAGTTTTTAATACTTCTTCAGAGGTTACTGGGCGCAAGTACATTGAATTAGTAGGTGGGTTAGTAACGGAGCGACCAACATTTTCGTTATTATTAAAACCAACTGTTGAAAAATGTTTATTAAATATATTTGAAATTTTTACTGGGCATTCAATGCTGACATTATTTTCTTTTCGAATAATATTTTTATGGTCTTTATTTTTGTTTTTACCTAACGTTCTATTAGAAAAAATAACTAATTCGTTTGGTCAGGAAGTCAAGAAGTTGCTACGAAAAAATTACATTGTAAAAAAAACAACAAAGAGAGAGATCAACAACGCCAGCGAATTATTTATTGTAACCCGCTCTGAATCCCGGACCCCGCGCTTTTTATTTACGTGAAATTTAAATTTTTACTATTCATTGCGGCTGTTTTTCTGACGTTCGCCTCTCGCGTAGGGTCGGGCTCTAGAATGGGGTGCAGTCTTTAGCGTACAGCCACTGGCAAAATGTATAATTATATTTATTTTTTTTAATTTAACTTAAAATAGCCGAAGACCGGATTCAGTGTATTAGGAGAGGTCAATGTCCAGTAGTGAACTGAATTGAGTTGATTAGGATGATTTCACTTAGTTTATAACGCTCTCCGGCTAGGTGGAGCGGTATAAGCAGAGTAGCTGGTTGCACCGGAATGAAAATAACCGAAGAACGGCTTCAGTGGTATGCATCGGGAGAGACAAAGAGACTGACAAGGGCTGCTTATTATTTGATATTATGATGTCATTTTTAAATTAAAAGTTGTTTATTTGTTGCAAGTGCGTTTTTTATTTGTTTAAGAGTAGATAGTTTCAAATAGTCTTATTAATTAACCTTTACCTAGAAATAACAATGTTAGACGATTTAAAAAATTAGGAATATTTCATTATAAATAACCGTATGTATACCTAATTATTCTATTTGTGTCAAGAATATATTAAATAATAAAAAAAAACATAAGTAAAAAAAATTTGTGTGTAACATTTATGTATGCGACTGTCCAAACTGCAAGCAATGCGCATTCCCAGCATTTCTGGCGGTTCTCAGCGAATTGAGTGTGGGCATGGAAACGCGGGGCGGGCATCGTTTGCCCCTCTCATTTACTCTTGCCTTTTTAACAAAAAAACAACAAAATAATAGTAAAAAATGTTTTCATTAAAGTAAGCTCCTCTCAGAAAGTCTTTTTAAAATAGGTACTCGTGATTCTAGCACCAGTTTATTTCCTCCACACAATGTAGGTCTCACATCAAAAAAGGGAAGGATCTGTCTTCTAGAATACAGGTCTTCATAACCTAGGAGGCAGAGTCATACTTTAACTTTTAGCTCTGTGGCGGTAGCCAAAGTAACATTAAGAAAACGATAGCGAAGTTCGAAAAGAATAAAATGTATGGGATTGACATAAGATTGACCGCGTGATTTAGCGCGGCTTATGTCAATCCCATACATTTTATTATTTTCGAACTTCGCTATCGTTTTCTTAATGTTACTTTGGCTAAGCATAATGTTTGTATACTGTCAATGATGTGATGTGATGTGAACAATAAAATTTATTAACGTTATTAATATTATTATTCGCCATTCAATCACGTTAGTGACAAACTAAAATGTGTATGGTTTTGTAGCTCCTCTTGGTGACAGATTGAAACTTGAAGGTTGTTGTTGAACATAGGTGAACCCCTATATACACACCTAGGGCTGAAGGGGTACACGTGAAGCATTTTGAAAGCACTTTCATTCCACTCCCATTAAGAACATTTCAAAAAGCTTTTTTACAAATACGTAGACCTAATTTAATAAATAAAAAATCTAAGTCGGTCGCGATTCGTATATTCAACACTGCTATAAAAACGAAATCTCTCGCCAAACTAATCAAAGAGTATTTATAACCAATTTCGTTCAGAAAATGCGAAGAAAGGCCTCCATAGAAATTGCCACGCGACCTCTTTAGACACGGAGTGGCTTGACACCATACAAATTCACTGTTATAAAGATTAACAACTTTATGTCAATACACATTAAGTATATTTTAACAATGACAATTTGTGTAAAAAAACTAGGAGAACGTCATCCGAATAAGTAGAAATCTACATTTGTGACGGTAGCTGTGCCATTTCATTGTCGCTTTTGTAATCAATGCAGAAAAGTATATTTTAGTTTGACCCTTTACATTGTCAAATTAGGGAGTTTATAGACATACAATAAATAAATAAGATTGTGTGTGGGTGTGTAAAATTGGTTGAATATTATCTGTGGGGCGTGCACGGCGCGTGTGACCAGTTAAGACTGTTTTCCCATGACTATTGCAATTATGGTGTACTGTGGCCAATTTTGATGATTGCAGTTTAATGTTGCGATATTTGATTAATATTTCATTTTTCTTTTTAGTAGAAAATAGAGGTAAGTTCTTATTTTAAAGTCTGTAGTAGATTAGTATTAGTTTATTTTTTTTTTGTTTATTTAATAAGAAGTCATTTTGTGGAAAGTATTATTTCCTTTAAGAGCGTTTACGCCGCACACTAGCGCTGCCAATGAAAAAAAAACATATCTAGTAATTAGAGATAGAAAATCAAATTATGCTCAACAAACTATTTGAATGAAGTAATTTAGCATTTTTACGTCACCTAATGAACACCTGACATGTTATCGTTTAGTTAAATATGGCGTTATAGTTAAAAGTGGCCGTAACGTCTTATTTAACTAAACCTTAACATGTGAGGTGTTCATTAGGTGCCGTAAAAATGCTAAATTACTTAATTCAAATAGTTTGTAGAGCACAATTTGATTTTCTATCTCTAATTACTAGATATGTTTTTTTTTATTAGTGGCACTAGTGTGCGGCGTAAACGCTCTTAACACATTTTTGCTCTATGTCATCTCATCTCAGCCAAAAGACGTCCACTGCTGGACAAAGGCCTCCCCCAAATAATCATGGGGGGTAATTGCCGTAATCGCCACGCTTGGCAGGCGGGTTGGCGATCGCAGTAGGTTGAGGGTAACCTCAGAGAGATGCTGCTGCCCATCCTCTGGAATGGTCCTTTAGTCGGCTTTTACGACACCCACGGGAAGAGATTGGGTGGTGCAATTCTTTATCCCAGGCACCACACAGGGGTTTAAGTTTTATGACACATATTTATTTTGTGTCTAACTACGCATATATACCCAGTTTACGCATTTACAGGATACTCAAATTTCTCAACACATTATTATTTTAATTTAACGGTTCTGATTTGCAAGTCATACATAACAGTAATACCTACTCAAAAGTCATTCAAAACATAAAAAATAAATTATGAGTTAATGTTTATTTTTTTATTATGATTCTTTAATAAAATTTCACATTACCTAATATTAACCATTACTAAAATAAGTAGTTGTCTTTTTTAGTTAAAAACTAATTAAAATATTAATGAAATTTATAAAAAGTATTTATTCATATTAAAATTATCATTTCTATGAACGGAAAGAAACAAATGACAGAAACTAAAATCTTTACCTTATAGCAATATCAAAAAATCACCGGCCCAGCTACATCCATCGAACGCGGCGCTTTACAACCTAATTATTACAAGAAAAACCACAAAAAACGTCCCGAAATTAGTTCCCGATGACAGTCAAAAAATATAGTATGTAAGTATAATTTTTTTTTCTGGGTTTCGGCCTAAAAAATGGCCGGCCGTAGCGCCACGGACGACGCGCGGCCCCTTTACACCCAGCGGGGGCTCACCTCCAAGTAACGATAGTAAATTTCCCCCATGGCATATTTATACACGTCGCCTTGCCTCAAGATTATTTTCTACTTGAGTTTTATGATAATCGTGGCACCATAATGACTAATGAATTACGTGGACTCGTAGAAGACGTGACAATTTTGTAGCCTTTAAATGTTGTACCGTGTTTTTATGCCGTGTACTGGAGTGTTGTTAACACGATGGCCAGATAAGAATCGGAGCTCTATATTCTCTTAAGAAAAAAAATAAGGTAGCCTAAGAGGTCTCACAAAACGCGCGCGCTCGCGCTTTCTCAGTACTACGAGCGGCCGATGCATCGCAAAAGTGGTATTTCGTACTCAGTTGTAATTACATTTATATGATATTTAATAATTTTTTATCATTCTAAAAAAGGATATAATTTGAAATCTTAGGAACTAACGTTAATTCTAGTGTACATTTAACTTAATAATATTAATTGAGTAAGGAGATATTTATAGCTAATTCTGAACGTTTTATGGCTTTAAATGGGATTTTTTTTTGTAGAAATTCCATTCATATTTCGAAATTCCGAGGCCGCTACGAACTCAACCACTATTTATGAGATATTATTATATATTTTTCATTTGTTTGCTTAGTACAGTAGTTCAATCCATGAGCTTGAAAATAACCGTCAGCATATTTAATTGAAAACTAGCTTCGGAATTTTGGCTTTATATAAATAGACAAGGAAAAATGGCAGCAAGCGAGGCTGCTACGAATTATACTAATAACTATACTCCACCATACAATAAGTCAAAATTGTGTAAGGGTTTCAGTTTCTCTGAACAAGAACGCCGAAATTGAGCATTTTATGCAAAAATCACAGCCAAAATGTAATAGGCCCCTTAAAATACGTGATGTGATTTTTTACAAGTAAGTAAAAGGGTCAAAATTGTATATTATAAGTATATGGCATTCTAGGTATATTTTGTTATATTTCGCTAATAAAACACATTTATGCTTAGAAACTACGTTTTTTTTTGTGTTTACGTTTTTTTATAAAGAGCCAAAAAAACTAAAGATTAATAAGTTTCAGTAAGTTGTTATGTTTAGTTAGGTAGTAATTCTAAAACGAAATTCCTAAGTGGTCATTTTGACCCACTTGGGCGTTCTAGGGTTAAACTGTGATTAGACCCTTTGTGGAGGTGCTAAACATCTATATCTTCATGTGCTAAAATTACAAATTTCACAAGTGATTATTCTATCACTACAGTATATTGAATTTCACAAGAGTTCTTTCCGCAATAACACGTTTTGTGGACTCCGTGCTTAACTCAATCTACCGTACAATTCTTAGTTTATAACAATTAAAATATATTTATATATAAATATAATTAATATACACAATTATTATACCTGATTAAAAATTGGTTTAAGATTAAACTGATTAAGATTTAATAATAACACCCCAGTTTAGAATGACACAGGGTCATTTAAAAAACACTAATATCTTTTATGGTTTAGTTCATTCCATGAGACACTGTTATAGGTGGAGGTATGTGTTGAAGTTTCAAATAACCCAAAATAAACTCTTTACCCATCTATCTCTATCTCTTATCGCAATATTTGTACTATTTTTTATTAGGTACGACCACCACGCCTACAGAATATAATATAAGACAGAATCACAATCACATACAAGAAGAATAAATCGTAATTAGTTTTAATTTAAAAATAAAAATTGTTTTATTGTCATTATTTTTGCTTAAGGGTGCGCAGACAAAAAATTGCCAAAAATGCAGTTACGGTTAAGTAAATATAATTGAAAATACTATCGTATTAAATGAACAAAATATATATTTAGTATCATAGGGAATGTGTTTACAATTTGTCAGAACCATAAATTCATAACACGCTATAGTTTTTTCTACAATATCATTTAAAGTTGGGCAAAAATCATGAAAACGAGTGGCAGCGTTTAGTAGATTTCTTATAGTTTATCTAAATTATTGTACCTCTGATTTTGTCTAAACAATCATCAATGGATAAACTACAAATTGCTAGACTACATTTTCGATTCATCAAGTGGTTATTTAAATAATAATTTTTTATTAAGCACCTTAAATTCCCCATACAAAATTAGTATGGCCGCGCGGCATCAAATAAATATGGACGACGCCATTTCAAATAAAACATATGACACTTGTCAATTATGGACGGCGCACCCTTAATAAAACACTAATTAATTGTGTGTCTGACGCGCAAAGAGTTTCGATTCAATGTTCAAAAAAGAAACAAAAGGTTTAATGCTAAATCCTCCTTATTGTTTTTAAATATGGAACCCCAACTACCATTAAAGACGAAAACAATTGCCGACTCGGGTCACAGCTATTGCGTTCTCGATGATCGTAAAAAGTAATGTTCTGTGAGGGTCAAGTGACACGCTGACGTCATCAATCAAGCTGGCTGGTCGTCCAATGATGATGGATGGCTTCTGGGCACCGGGCGCTCGCCGCTCGCAGATAATTACCGAAAGATGAACTTTTCTACCCGTAGACTTTTTGGATTGGTAACCATAAAATTTGTAATGAGTTCTTTCTTGGTGTTCTTTTTGTATCGTAGATAAAAATGCTGTCAACAATCATCTTTTTTTTTAATAGGTAACATAGTGACATCAGTTTTCGCAGGAAACAATTCGATTATCGTTCCGTTTCGAACCTCATATCTAAAATAAAGTTCTTCGTCTTCCCAGGCGCAGTGGTATGATGGCTGTGGCTTTCGCCTGTATTAAAAAGGTAACTAGATATATAGTAATGATTGTGGTAGCGTGTGTTATATAAAAATTGCCAGAACAAAATATAACTTTGTAATGCTTATGTACTAACCTACTTATGCCGTCCGCAGACCTTACAATAAATATACGCAAATCTACGCTGGCGCAACAATAACTAATGCGAGAACAACTTGCACAATTTTTTGTCACACGCCTTTTAATAAATTTGCGCAATGCTATATTTGGCAGCATTATTGTCCAAAGTTTCTGAAAAGTTCATTCGCTCTCTATAAATTAACGCTTAATAAAATATTCTCGAAAATCGTCTTCTCAAGATCTTATTCCTAGACCTCCAAAGCCCATTGTTCAAGAAACATAAAATTTCGTACATTACTTTCCATGATCTCTACGACAATTTAAAATTAAAACATAAATACTATTTTCTTAAGCACAGCAGGGCCGTGGAGGTGGTGGGAATAAATTCATGAAGGCGAGGATCATAGGAAAACTACAACATTAAGTAGATAATTTTAAAAAGTGTTAAAAAAAATTACGAGCAGGATTCGAACCAGTCTTTTTTACACTTTACTAAATTGTAATATGTTTGCTACACTATTTACGTTAATTTATATTATTTTAACGATTTTCATTTTTATTTTTGAAATGCCTGAATCATCTGCATCTTTGGAACGCGTGTGGAAAGAATATAGCTTTGTACGAAATGATGCGCAGCTCCATAGCTCATGTTGTTGAAATCACTACAATAAAAATATCCTAAAAGCCAAAGTTACGTGGGAACAGTCTTATGTAAAAGTTCGTAAAGATATTTTATTATAAAAAAATACTAAAGAAAGGTTTAAAAAAATATTATGTTGCAGCTGGCATGTTTACACTCATGTTTGTGTAGACCATCAAGCTGAATGGTCCTAAAGCATCGCGGATAGCTTACAAATGAAGAAATACGCCAAAAACAAAATAAACTTAATTAACTACACAAAGGTAAAGTACCCTTTTTAAAAGATTTTTAAAAGAGATGCTGTAGATACTACTACGACTTAAGTATGCAGACTCGATTGCTTATCGAACAAAGTTAGTTGTGTGCGACTTTCTTTCTTCCGTCCGTCCACTGTTTGCAAAACTTGGCCTACTTACATTGGTCATCTTTGTATATTTTCGAAATATGTGTATTTGTACAGCAAAATAGTAACCTGTTTAAAAAGACTTGTCAAATTTATCCAAGAAACCGTAGAAATCCGAACAGATTAGTATATAATGACACCCCTAAAACAATGCAATACAGCAAAAGCTCCATAACCATGTGCTCAAAAATTTATAATAATAATATAATATATATACCTGATGAATTTAAATCCATGAATAGCTATCCGTTAAAGACTGACTTACGTAACTGGTTACTGTCGCACGCATTTTATGATATCAAAGAATTTTTTGATATTAAGAATTAGTTATTGTGATTGTCGCTAAATAAATTTAATTTAATGTTATATTTGCATGCCATTTTGTTTCGGCAAAACATGTTTATTTTGTTTTACCACCATGTATACCATGTTTTTATGCAAATAAATAATTAATTATTATTATTAAGAATTCGAACTAGCAAAGAGCCAGAGCTGAGCTTTTACTACAAAACAGTGTTTAAATTTAAACAATGGCTAAATACATGTTTAAAATATTGTGTTTCTTCTAATAACATAAGCGTTTTTTGGTAAAGCCGGTAATGTCTTAAAGAGTATCGACAAACTCTTTAAGACATTAACCTGTTTTGAGTTTTGTTTACTGTCCGTATTCATTCGATTACGTTTACGAAAACGAAAATTAGTATGGCATTGAAGCAGCTGGCGACAAACGAGAAGAGTTAACTTTTTGCCATACGAATTGACGTTTTCCTTAACGTGATCGAATAGCGAATGAAACTCGCACTTCGCACCCTGCTTTACCAAAAAACGATGGCTAAAGTTAGACAATGCTCAAAACAGATGCTGTCATTTTAGCTAACATGTCATTAAACAATCTCGATTCAGTATAATTAATAAAATATTATTAAAAGCCTTTTTTAAGCTAAAGAACACAAAGCCTTTAATATATAAAAATATTTCTAATAAATACGAAGAACCATCAGCAGCAAAAATATAGGATTTGGCATGTCACGGGGTGCGGGTTCGAATCCCGCTCGTGGGTTATTTTCAACACTTTCTGTCTTTTTTCAAATTGCAATTTGTTCGCAACAAAATTTGCGTAAAATTATATATAACCATATTCATATAGTATGTTTTTATATCTTTAATTTTCAAATTTCCTCTCAAATAGGTATTTCTATAAAACTTGTATAATAATAATCAATATACATTTAAATTTAAAAGATCTCGAACGATTTAATTTGTTAGAAGATTACAATGGTAGTGGTCCACTGCACGCAGAGCCCAAACATTGCCATCACAAAAAATAACCCATAAATTGTATAATTTATTCCCTGTTCAGACGTTAAACGCTCACGTGTAATACTTACAGCACAGTCGGTCTTTAGCATACGCCGCTTCCTACCCATTAAAGTAGTCTAGATAGTAAATGTCATTATAAACTAACTAAATAACATGGTTTTAAACGCTTAATCGCTTTTTGTCGCTCTGACGTACCGCCATTTTCTTTTCTTTTTTTCGTGTGGCAACACTGTGTTGTTATTTGCATTTCGCTTTATAAAATCGGCGAATTTCCACATGAAGGTTTTATGCCTGCGTAAAATAGTATTTTTACGAGAAGCTACGTAAGAATTTTGTGAGTTTTCAAAGTTATCACTATGGTTGAGCTGGAAGGATAATAGACCTTGTCGTTTTTTATCGTATAATCGTGTAGGTGGTGCACATGAAGCTGTTATATCTACAGCTTCATGGTGGTAGACGATATCGTCGGGGATAGTTCAGTATAGCGCGTAAGTAGCATTTGGTCAATACCGCGAAACCATTTTGTTGTAGGAGAAAAGGGAGTATGGAAAACTGAATGTTTAATGTTCTTTTTTTGTACATTGCTCGGCAAATGACTCCACTCCACCTAATGTTAAGTGGAAACGGAGTCCAGACGCGAGGACAACTGGTGCATCTTGAAAACAACGCAGCATCAGTCACCTTCACGCCTCGTCTGAAGGACCCCATGTCATAGGACGAAGGGAAAACGTGTGCTGGTAGACTATTCCATCTTATGAAAGTGCGACAAAGAAATGATTTACATTGCGGTTCAACGTGCCTATTAGAACAAAGCAATTGCTTTGACTTTCTTTTTTAAGTTATTTTCTATTAAAAGTACGTTAGTAATGTCAATCACGCTGGAAAAAGAATTCAAAATTCAAAATCATTTATTCAGATTGGGATTTATGGTTTAGGCTACAAATATCTCTTATGAATGTCAGCATGCCATCATCAGCTGTTTTGCTTTATCAATATTTAATAAAGGTTTCGCAGTAACTCCCAATGCTACTTACAAACTTTAAACTATGCCCAATTTTTTTTAATATTGGCTTGGGTTTAGTGTACTTATGCGGGAATTAGTATAACGCGAGGTTGCTACGTTATTGTAAAAAAACCAGAGATTCTATTGCACATATTAATTTTGTGAGGAAACATACAGTTTTCTAGCAAAACATCTTTTTGAATAATCACTTAGATACGATTTTGTCGTATTGACATTTTACAGATTACTTAAATGAGACAATTCTGTTCAAAAACGTCAAAAATTTAAGACAGTTGAAATCATGTTGAAATAATTTTGATTTTTTGTGCATTTAAATGCAGTACCTTTAGTAGCTTGCTATGCTTTTTGACTATTTTATGACGAATTTACTATTTAAATTAACAAATAATACGTTGCGTACATTATGATTTATATTTTTTGCTACTTAGAGATTTCTAACCATTATTATTAATTACGAGTTTCTGAACGTACGGTTGTTAACCTTGTCCGCCATCTTTGTCCGTCATTCCATTTCTGTCATCAGTCTAAACTGTTAGGTACCTACCCACCCGAATCTTAACCCCGACTTCACGTGGTACAGTGGTCCAAGAAAGTGGTGTACCAGTTTTGATTTAGTTTTCTAGTCATCGAAAATTACAACAACGTTCACACTAGATATCACTGAAAGAGATGCATAATAATGACGTAAACCTAATTGATAAGTATTTATACGTCGTAGGTCACTGACGTAAACCTAATTGATAAGTATTTATACGTCGTCGTAGGTCACTTATAAGTTTTTTTTTTTTTGGAGAGAGACTGCTGATTGCCCAGGGGCATTTTCAGCTTCACCGGGCTTGTTTTAGGGGCGGCGAGGTACGTAAAGGGTACCTCAAGCCGTGTTGAAACGAATCACCTTCGGAGGATTTCTAGAGGGGTACGGCATCGCACACTTAAAAGTGCGCGTCCCCGTGCCCTTCCAGAGTCTCCGAAGGGTTCGGATCGGATCGGGGACACTTATAAGTGCATGACATTTTAACCTTTATTACAAATGGATAAGACATTAATTACGGTAAAGAAAATATAAATTTTCTAAACAAAAGTAATAAAAACTATTTATATTAGACAACTAAATTTTATTTGATAAAAAGAAAACTGACAATTGACATTTTGTCAAAACAAACAGTTGGTCAACTAATCAAATAAAGATGGCAATAGAAGTTGTCAGATCGATCTGCAAGCGAAACTAATCTTTATCGCCTATGAATCTGCCATGCGACATTCAACCTTAGGGTGGTAAACCAATTTTTTGGGCGACCGTACTTGCCCTACGCTAGAGTGTTTTCTATAAGCCGGAGGCGCGGAGGGAGTGCTCGCCTCAGCCGCTCCGGCTTGCTTGGTGCCTGTGTTTTGTTATGCTAGGGCGACGGGGCTGCACTTCCCGCAGCGCCGGAGACGTGCATTCCCAATTTGCTTGCGGAAACTATGCTGTTAGCAGAGACTAGTGTAGCAAAACCCCTTACCCTATAGTATTATTATTGATGTATATATTAGCACAATAAAACTCACATTCTTTTAAAAGGTGTATTTCTTCCAACAACCAGTACAACTCAAAATCAACCGTCCACTACAAATGCTCCAGCCAAAGTGACCGTCCTCTAGTGCCTCGATTCGCCATGTTCCTTTTTTTTCGCTATTCGTTCCTGCCAACACTCAGTGTTGCCAGTGAAATGAAAACATTGAGTTCGTTCGGATACGAGTATCAATTGAAATATAAATTACGAAATTATTAATCAACCTAACACTAGGAATACCAAAACCGTAAATTTAATGTCAGTTTTAATATCTCCATAACTGTAACATAATGTATTTCCTCACTGTGAGAGTACTGCCTAATGGTAAAATTTTTACCTTAATATTTCTTACGGGTACGCATTGGGTTTTTTTTTGCCCGGTGGCGTGCACTTGGAGAGGCCTATGTCCAGCAGTGGACTAGTATAGGCTGATGATGCTGATGATGAAGCATTTGGCCTTCATCTCACTTGATGTTGAGTGATGATAAGGCCGAAGGTGGAAGCGCACTTCACCCGTAATCCTCAACAATGTGGTACCTTCTTATAGTTCATAGGTATTAAAAAAATTGTGAATAATGCTGTCAGCTTCCCAAATAGCTCGTAGTAGTAAGATAGATCGGTTTCTGTCTTGGTACTATTTTTATTTTGTTTGTTTTCTTTAAGTATGTTTAAATAGATAGATAGATAAACACTTTATTGCTTACACAAATATACACAAAACAAATAACAGGAAATTATAAATAATAGTAGGCAAAGGCGGTCTTATCGCTTAAAGCGATCTCTTCCAGACAACCTTTGTGGCATAGGACAGATTAGGAGACAATGAGAGGTAGTGCACCGGCAACTAGCAAAAATACAACAAAAAAAAAATTATATTAATAAAATAGGTAATATAAGATATATACATAATACTTATTAATATATATTGTTATAATAAACTACATATACCTACATACGATACAGTTGTTGTTTATTAATCAAAGTAATAATGTTTTTAATTATTTGTATGTATTCTTTTGTATGTTGTGCTGTTTCTAATATAATTCAGAGGACTGCAGGTTTACATTTAAGCAAATTTTATAAATGTATACTATATGTTTTCTTTTTGTTTGTAAATAAAAAATAAAAATAACGATCTCTCATATGATGCAGTAAACACAACGTACTGTTCAGGTTTGCACTGTGTAGTAATCGTGGAAGTTGCCCTCAAGCGGCCGTTTCACAATAGTATTAAATATGTATGCTGATAATGGGCGCTTAATTGAGCATATTACTTCCACAAACTCAGTTTTTAAGAGGAAAGGTGTTATCAAGGGAATCTTTCAATTATTCAATTAACGTGGCGTGAATAGTGATAACCACTTTTAAGCTTTTGCGGAGCATCTTTAGGCATAATTTAATTTAGTTTGGAATACATTCCATCATCATTATAAGCTCTTCATCGTCTCAGTCAATAGACGTCAACTCCTGGACAAAGATGCCGACTGTTGTTTGGTTTCAGTTTTTAATTTCCCTGTAAGAGTGTGTGTTGTTTTGTTTATTTAACTTAATAAAGATTTGTTAAAATACTAATCATATCTATCGATATACATTTTTCCCGCCTTATGCATAAGGTTGCAGTGTGTGCACGGGTAAACAGAGATTCCCTGTGCACCCACTGGTGGGTAAAGCTGGTGGGTGAACGGGTAGCGACCCAGATGAAAACATTTACATTATTATTATTAGCTCCTGTAGTGGGAGTTATAATTATACTACCTACTTGTGGCTGCCCAGTGGTCGAAACTTATAATTCACAAAGTATACGATGTTCATACAATATTGTAAAGAAATTTTATCTTTCTGCACGGCATAGGTACTTAGTTAAAGTTTATATTGAGAATTATCTCAATATAAACTTTAACTAACTGCATATGCCAAATCTTAAGAGCTCACTCAGTGTATAGTGGAATAGTTATTCTCCTAGCACACTATACATATATATATTGGAAAGGGAAGAACGGCTAATACTCTAGTGCCCTAACAGCCCTAGCGCCCTAACAGCCCTAGCCCTACCCATAAAGTTAATAAATACACATATAAATAAATAAGGATGCTGGTACCAGTCGACCTAAGGTAACAAGCGGAAAGTGGAAGGAATAAGGTATACGGATGGATTTTCTCACTGCCAGTCAAGCAGGCTCACATGACTGATCAGATATCTGACGGCTAAAGGTGTCTTGGCCGCAGTGAGAGGAGTCGTAGGCGATGGTAGGTAACAGAATCACAACACGTCTGAAGTCTGGTTACTAATGTGATTTATTTTAATTTTACATGCAATTTTATATTAATTTATTTACATAAGTGTGTATTAATTTATTAACAAAGATGTGTGGGTGACAATAGTTTGATGCTGTATTTATTTGCTGACAATGCGGTAGTTCTTCTCCACGTGATGTGCTGAGACTGCGTATCCGTACTTCCGTAAATCAATTACGTGATTGCTGAGAGTGCACGTTCGCCGTTAATGCATGTTTACGGCACGTGAACACTCAGCTTCTTAATGATTTATCACTAACTGACTAATCTGTCCATTATCATTGCTTCCTTTTACTTCATTCAACAATTAATTAATTATTCATTTGACTTTTTTAAGTGTACCTACGCAGTTTATTCGTTTATAGAGCTGGTCGCTGGAAAAACCTGTATGCGATGTAACCTCAAAACAGAAAGGTTTGGCGTAACATGGAAGAGGCCTATGCTCAGCTGTGGGTAGATACGGGCTGAAGATGATGATGATGATGATGATGAAGTATACGCAAACAAGCTGATGAGGTCGATGGCGCAGTGGTTAACGCGCTCGGTCTGCGAACGCTGAGGTTAAGCAGCTCTCGCAAATGCCGGTCATCGGACTGGCGACCAAAAATTTTCATCTCGAGCTCTTCCGTACTTCGGAAGGCACGTAAAGCCATTGGTCCCGGCTGCATTAGCAGTCGTTAACATCCACCAATCCGCATTGGGCCTGCGTGGAGGTTTATGGCCCGTTCTCCCTATCCATACATAGGGAAGGCTCGTGCCCCAGCAGCAGGGACATAAAATGAGCTGATGATGATGATGATGATGGCGCAAACAAAACATTGAAACGAAACAGTATTTACGAATTTACTCTTCGTTTAATTATACATATTTGTTTTGATGTTTCGGCAATACAATAACAATTATTATATTTACAACTAGCACTTTACTAGCTTACGTAGTACCTTCTTACGCGTGGATTTAAGACTTTAAAAATGTTTTTTATTAAAATAAAAATATAGCCTATGTTTTCCGCAAGGAATGTAGAATTCTATCAGTGAAAGAATTTTCAGAATTGGACCAGTAGTTCCAGAGATAAGCCCCGACATACAAACAAACAAACAAACAAAGTCACAAACGTTACCTCTTTTTACCCGACTGCGTCAGAAGGAGGATTTTGTTTTTCGAGTGTATGTATGTATGTATGTATGTATGTATGTATGTACATACATACATACATACATACATACATATGTATGAATGAATGTAAGTATGTATGTGTGTATGTATGTATGTATGTGTGTATGTATGTATGCATGTATGTACCTATGTATGTACGTATGTATGTATGTATGTAGGTAACGGCATGGTTGATTTTAAAAAATGAGGAGTCGTTAAATTTGTTTTGACTGTGGGAGTGACATAGGCTATAAAAAAATTCCGGAATATACTTAATAAAAAAAAGTAAAATAAACCAAATTATTAAAATAAAACAAAAAATCCGACTACTAAAACAACAATATAAAAAACAATTATATACTCGTAAAAACCGGACTAACATAAAAAATAACTACAAAGAGAAAAAACTGAAAACTGAGCCTGTTTTTTTTCTTTTCAGTTTTTTCTCTTTTTTTAATAGTATAGATTTATTTACAGGGTCTATAATAAAATTCAATACGAGAAAACTCTTAAAAAGCGTATTATTATTATTATTACTACTTGTAAGTTACTATGTTTTATAGGTTTTCTCTATAATTACAGGTTAATTTATTATTATTATTTTTATTTCAATTGAATATTCAGTGACGTCGTGAAAATAACCAATCGAAATTCCCGAATAAAGAAAAGAAATAGCTCTAATCTAAGAGCCCTCGCCCACGTCCGATAATCGGTGACTTCTTTTTTAGTCGGCGAAAATGAAACTTATGGAATTCTATGTTGCGACGCACACGTTCCACAAAAAGTCGGTCATAAAATCGGTACTAAAACCTCGGCGAAAAAGTCGGTCCGATTATCGGTTCACAATAAGTCGGTCGTGGGCGTGTTCTTCTTCTTCTTTGGCTTGGCATACCGCCGCAACGCGTCCAATTGGTCCTTCTCCTTCTGCTGTTCCTCAGGCCCCATCCAGTAGTTTTCCTCAGTTTCTTCAGGGATGGGCAGCCACGAGTGGCCCTGGTAGAGGTAGGACTTCGCCCCACGGCCTCTGTATGCGATGCGGGCCGCTTCATCTTGTATTTTATTTTTTGGAGGTATCTCCGATTTCTTGGACATGACGTATACTATTTGTCTCTGTCAAAATATATAATTATTCGGTGACTTACTGATCTCTATTGTGTAGCATAAAAGGTGTACAAGTTACGTATATACATGATTTTATTTAATTAGGTTTTTGATTTGTTCATAGTTTTACTAGCATGTAGGCGCGATTCAATATTGCACTTTGGCCGCGAGTTCGCGACCTACTTTTTGTACAATGACATTAGGCCAAACTGGCCGAATGCATACGTAATTACAGTTAGTGTTCAATTAGAACCCAATCGGTTAACTCGGGAGTTTCATTTTGACAACACCTTTTATCCCTTGGACACTCAATCTGACTTTTGCATATACATTGACGTTAACGTAGCTAACCGTTACAAAAGGTATTTTTAAATTGCTCTTAGGTGCAATGAAAGAATTAATGTCATGTTTAAAAAAGTTTTATGCATGTTTTATATAAAAAAAAGTATACAAAAGAAAAATATATGTTATAATAATAGACTAAATTCGTAACAATGTTATTGTTTCCAAAATGCAGAATTATGAAATTTCCTTGATAGAAAACAATCCAACCTCTAAACTGTATCTTCATCATTTGCTAAATTTCGGTTTTTCGCCAACCCGCATTTGGCAAGCGCGGTGATTAAGAGCATTTACGCCGCACACTAGCGCCACCAATGAAAAAAAAACATATCTAGTAATTAGAGATAGAAAATCAAATTATGCTCAACAAACTATCTGTATGAAGTAATTTAGCATTTTTACGTCACCTAATGAACACCTGACATGTTATGGTTTAGTTAAATATGGCGTTATAGTTAAAAGTGGCCGTAACGTCTTATTTAACTAAACCACAACATGTGAGGTTTTCATTAGGTGACGTAAAACTGCTAAATTACTTCATTCAAATAGTTTGTTGAGCATAATTTGATTTTCTATTTCTAATTACTAGATATGTTTATTTTTTCATAAGTGGCGCTAGAGTGCGGCGTAAACGCTCTTAAGCCAATACCCATCAATTGTAGCGATGACTTGATTTCAATTATGGAGACCTTTGCCCAGCAGTGGGACAGTATATAGTCTATTTACTTTACTTTTCATAATTAGAAAAACGCTATTGTTTTATTTTTTTATAAAACGTGTTGTTTTAAAATAAATAGTGTTTTTTTTTTGTTTTTTGACTTGAATGTAGAGGATTACTATCTGCATCCCTTTTGCTTGTATGCAGATCGACAGAGAGCGCTGTTTTATGGTTGTGAGCGCCTTAAACAATTTAGTAACAAGAGGAAACATTTTCCCTGCTTTTGTTGAACTTACAAAATCGAAAACCTACGCAAACCATTTTGGCCACTACCACCAAGATATAAAAAATCTCGAAAACCTTTTTATATGCTTTTTAATTTTCCATACAATATTTAATATTGTGATTGTAAAATAACAATATTAAAACAAGCATGCATTCAAGTTTTATGCTATTTGTTTTGTTACATAGCTTTGTAAATCCAAAATAGCAACATAAAGTAGGTATCATGGCTTAAGTGAAAGGGTGCGGGTTCAAATACCGCTCGTGGAATTTTTTTCAACACCTTTTCAAATTATAAAGTACGGTAGGTACTAGGTATGCTTTGATCCAAGTTGCAGCTAAGTAAGTCATTTATTTTTTATTACTCACTTTACAATCCATATAGCCGATATATTTGTTGTCACCCGTTTGTTTGAACCTTACATCGGTCGGAGTTATTTTCGAATTTCTTTTAGTAGCTGTAAATATAAATTAATAATACTAATAACTTAATACTAATTTAATATTTATTATTATCTTCTAAAGTTTACACAAACACTACACATTGAAATGAAACAACTTTTACGGATCTACTCGCGTTTAAAAGTAATGTGTAAAATAAACGCGAATAGATCCGTTTGTTGTTGTCGCATTTCAATATGTATTTATTAAAAAAACACAAATGTTGAAAAAATTTCCACGAGCAGGATGTGGTTAGATAGCTCAATTGGAAGGTATGTCAGAAGGGTGCGGGTTCAAATCCTGCTCGTGGAAATTTTTTCAACATTTATGTTTTTGTAATTTGTTCGCAACAAAATTTGCGTTAAAAATTATATAAACATTTTATGTATTTATTATTCAAAGGTCAACGAACACTACACATTGAAATAATGAACTAATAGACATCGCGTTTTTAATTTTAACAAATTACAAAAACACAGATGTTGAAAGAATTTCCACGAGCAGGATTTGACCCTGCACCCTTCTGACATACCGGGTCAGGTGCTCTCCCAATTGAGCTATCGTGGTTCTAACCAGCCCGCCAAAATTATTCAACACTGTTTACTTTAAAAACCAAAGGCAAAAAAAAACAAATTTTTTTTCACCGTTTGTGTTTTTGTAATTTGTTCGCAACAAAATTTGCGTTAAAAATGATATAAACAAAACAAAAACATTCTATTGAGGAAGTTTTATCTCTCAGAGCTGATCTGATCTTCTCAGTACAAGGTCTCAGCCCAGAGTAGGCGTAATGACGGTCATAAGAGCCATTTGTAGCATAAACTGAATAAATGATTTTGTTGTTTTTTAAGGTTCCATTCGCAAAGGGACAAAACGGGACCCTATTACTAAGACTCCGCTGTCCGTCGGCCCGTATGTCACCAGGCTGTATCTCATGAACCGTGATAGTTAAACAATTGAAATTTTCACAGATAATGTATTTCTGTAGCTTGTTCTGTTGAAAAAACAGAATAATATAAATATTTAAGGGGGCTCCCATACAACAGGCATGATTTTTTTGCCGTTTTTTATATATAATGGTACAGAACCCTTCGTGCGCGAGTCCGACTCGCACTTGGCCGGGTTTTTTTTGATAGGTTTTGATAGTCAGATGCGCAGGCGCGTACCTTCATGTTTGGCTGAAAAGTGCCGGTTCACTTACTTTTGTAGAATGGGTACCTCAGGAACTGCCCCCTGTCCCCAGTCTCCACAACCAAAGTGGACCAGTTGCTTACGGCGTTAGTCATAACAGCGTATCGGGCTGTCCAATTGATGGGAACCGACACGTACTCATCCAAGATGTAGTGGAGCAAAGCCTTTTGCTAAAAATATAACAAGACTTCATGAACAGTTGATGACATAATCATTACCGGCTCATTTTATGTTCCCACTGCTGGGGCACAAGCCTTCCCTATGATGGAGAATGGGCCGTAAACCACCACGCGGGCCCAGTGCGGTGCGATGGTTATTTACGACTGCACTGCACTGCAATACATGCAGCCGGGACCAACGACTTTACGTGCCTTCCGAAGCACGGAGGTCGAGATGAAAAATTTTTGGGCACCCATCCGATGATCGGCCTTTGCGAAAGTTGCTTGACCTCAGCACTCGCAGGCCAGGCGCGTTAACCATTACGCCATCAAGCTCCTCATGACATAATCTACTTAAAAAGGTTTTTACCGTCTCTTTGGTGTTTAGATCAGTGATTTATCAGGACGTCTTGTTTTAATTTCGATAGTTTCGATTGATCAGAGAAGGAGCAATTTCAAAAGTGGCTAAAATCGATTCAGCAGCTGATTCTGAAAAAACTACTTTTAGGATTGGCGTTTTAATATTGTATTATATATTATAGAGGATCGTCCAGAGGATGTTCAGTTAGACAATCTGTCCGGTTGCATCAATCATCATCATCAATGCATGCAATCTAAGCATACGGCTACGCGACCCCGGGCTTCTCAAGCTGTTACTGCTGCTATCATTGATCCTTGCTGCAGCGGTAATGTTCCTATCCCATCCCTGAAATTCCCTAGTCTCTCCTTCTACAAATATTCTCAATATTCTATCCATAACTCCTATAAATGCGATTGCAAACAGCTTCACCTCAAGTTGCAATTCCCTCTTGCGCAATGCACAAAGTCTATTTCGGCGAAGAAGGCAGCCCTAGGCAGATATGCAACGGGTTTGGTGGATGCGGCGAGATAGCAAGGCCTGGTGGAAGGCCTAGGGCGACGGTGGAGGGCATATAGTTAACGTCGGCCAGACACAGCATCCAAACCCTCCTCCAGTCGTAGCGGTCTCCGTTCCACTGGGCTCCGGAGGGAGAGGACAAGTGTGTGCACCTGTGTTTGCGCGTACACCTGTGTACCTAAATATATCCTGCGTGACAGACTGCTTTCGATAAATGGACTCCGATTACATGAAAGTCCTGTGGCGATGGGTGGAGGTAGAGAGGTCGGGTCGTGATGCGCCCTGGCTTTGTCTGACACCTGCACACAGGCGGCTTGGGTGATGATGGTCGCTTCTGCGTTGCAATTGGGATAACAGCGTGGGTACGGCAGCACCACGAGTGTCGAAGCAGCCCTATTTAGGGAGGCACTGCTTCCCCGCTTAGCCGGGGAAGGGGCTAGAAAAGGTGTCCCAAAAAAATGCTTATCCCGTCTTATATGGGGGGTAGTAACCACGGCTGCTCGTGGTCGAAAATATAGAAAAAATAAAACGTCTGTTATGACTTTTGGTGCATGGAACGTTCGCATTCTTCTCGACCGTGACATAAATCTCTGTCCGGAAAGAAAAACTGCCGTGGTAGCTCGCGAACTCAAACGGTACAAGGTGGATATAGCTGCGCTTAGCGAGACTCACTTGGCCGACGAAGGCGAACTCGTAGAACACGGTGGCGGGTACAAATTCTTCTGGAAAGGGACTCTGTCTTCAGAACCTAGACGCTCTGGTGTTGGTTTTGCAATTAGAACCCAAATTGCAAAGAGACTTCAAGAGTGTCCGGAGTACATATTATCAGACCGCATTATATCTCTGCGTCTTCACTTGGATAATGTCAATTTGCTGAATATTATTAGTGTATATGCGCCAACAATGGACAACGATGACGAGAAAAAAGGGAAATTTTATGAAGACCTTACAGAGACTCTTGCTAAGATCCGGCCAAGACAGAAGGCACTATTGTTAGGAGATTTCAACGCCCGCGTGGGTTGTGACTTTGAGGCGTGGCGTGACCTAAAATTTTAGGGAGACATGGGATCGGCAACATGAATAGCAATGGCCAATTGTTGCTTAGCCTATGTGCCCAATTCAGCCTGGCTATAACAAACACGCATTTTAGACTATCTAATAAATATAAGACTACCTGGATGCATTCTAGGTCTAAACATTGGCATCTGATCGATTACGCAATTGTTCGGCAGGTTGACATATCACAGGTCCGTATAACGCGCGTCATGCGCGGCGCCAATTGCTGGTCGGATCATCGGCTTGTGATTTCAAAGATAAATCTCCGATTACGTCTACCGCGCAGATCTTGCAGTGTAAAACCCACAGGTTTTGAGATGCGGGAACGGTATGTGCAGGCTCTAAATGAAGGTATCCGCTCCTTAAACATCACAGCTAATGGATAATTGGAGTTCTCTCTCGTCTCACATCGTCGATGCAGGAACGCAATCTTTAGGTCAAAGAAAGCGTATCCACGCGGACTGGTTTGACGAGAATAATGAGGAATTATCTAAAGCGTTAAGCAAACACCGTGACCTGCTGCGGAAAGAAAGCCATTGCCCGCAACAAAATTTATCGCGGAAGATCAAGCAGAGTAGGTCCGAGCTAAGAAAATTGACGAGGGGTATAAAAGACAACTAGTGACTTCAAAAAGCTAAACACTTGCAGTGGCTCTCGGATACACAATAACTTGGCAAATTTTATGCGGAGGTGAGGTAGTGGATAGGCAAGAAGAAGTAGCGTGCCTTTGAAGTCACTTGATGGCACACAGCGATTAACAGCTAGGAAGGATATATTGAGGCGCTGGGCAGAACACTTTAGTGACCTACTTAATGTAGATCGCTCAGCAGATCTTCTTTATATCAGTTCGCTTCCCTCTCTTCCCCAAGTTCCCAATTTAGATCAATCCCCGTCGTTGCAAGAAGTAATAAGGGCCATCAGAGGTCAACAGAATAAGAAGGCGGTTGGCATGGATAATATACCCGGTGAATTAATAAAATACGGCGGGGAGGAGTTACACAATGCTTTATGGAAACTCTTCACCAAGATGTGGGAAGAAGAACAGGTCCCATCGGAATTTAAAGTCTCTCGTATCTGTTCTTTGTATAAAAACAAAGGTGACAGATCAGGCTGCAATTCGTATCGTGGTGTGTCGCTGCTCTCCGTGCCCGGAAAAGTCTTCGCCAGAGTTCTCCTCAACTGGCTTCTAACACTATCAAAAGAAATATTACCAGAGGCTCAATTTGGTTTTCGTCTAGGTAGAGGAACCTGCGAAGCCATCTTTTCCGTCCGACAACTGCAGGAAAAGAGTCGAGAATAAAGTCAACCAATGTTCCTATCTTTTGTTGACCTAGAAAAAGCGTTCGATAGCGTTCCTAGAGAGGCTCTGTGGACAATATTAATCAAGGCCGGCTGCTCTGAAAGGTTTGTGCGACTGATACGACTTTTACATGATAACATGAGCTGTTGTGTTGCGGTAAACGGCGACCAAACAGAGCTTTTCCCAGTCACATGCGGCGTAAAACAAGGCTGTGTCCTTGCTCCTACACTGTTTGCAATCTACTTCGCGGTGGTCGTCAGAGACTGCGCTGCAATGGTTTTGGATGGAGTGCGCATACGCCTTCGGACAGACGGTAAGCTGTTCAATCTGGACAGACTAAAGGCGCGGACGAAAGTATCATGTGACACGGTGGCAAAAATTATGTATGCAGATGACCTCTGTTTCGTAACGGACTCCCCTGCTTCTCTACAAAGACTGATGACTGGTCTTGACAAGTCTTGCAAAAAGTTCGGTCTTAAGATCAGTGTGAAGAAAACCGAAGTAATGACCGTTGGTTCACAGATTGAACAGGTTTCAATCCGTCTCGGTCAAGACGTCCTGAAGCCAGTGGAGAAGTTTAAGTACCTGGGAAGCACTATTACTGCAAATTGCGACCTAGATGCCGAAATAAATGCCAGAATCGGTGCTGCCTCTGCTGCATTTGGCAAGCTAAGACATAAGGCGTTTCGTTCACATGATTTAAAGGTAGCGACAAAGATTTCTGTATATCAGGCTATAGTTCTGCCTAACCTTTTATACTCATCTGAGACCTGGTGTTTGTACCGCAGGCAGATTCGCACACTTGACCGATTTCACATGCGGTGCCTTCGGGACATTATGAGCATCCACTGGTCCGACCACATTAGAAACACGGAAGTCCTACGCCGTGCTAACATTTGCGGCATAGAGGCGTGTCATCAGAATGGGGCGTCAGCTACGCTGGTGTGGTCATGTGTTCCGAATGCCCGATGAGAGGATTGCCAAACGCGTCTTCTACTGCGAGCTTCAAGAAGGCAAGCGAAAGCAAGGCGGACAGTTTTTGCGGTACAAGGACGTGTTGGAGAGGCATATGAAAAGATGCAACATTGAGGCCTCGGAATGAGAGTCACTTGCTGGAAATCGACCCAAATGGAGACGCTTCGTTAAGCAAAAGATCTACGCTTTCGAGGGTAAACGTGTAGAAGAGCTGGACTTTAAACGAAATGAGCTCAAAGCCCGACCGCTAAGTGTGACCGCACTTTTATCGCAAAAATTGGCTATATTAGTCACATGCGAGCGCACGAAAGGGCAGAGCAACAGAACCTCCGTGACGGCAGCCCATAAAAGCGGTCGCTGTAGCCGGAATCGGCTAGGAGAGTATATATATACATATATTATATAACTACATACAAAACGTTTCATTGTTTGTTTATAATAGCACTTTAGCCGCGAGTTCGTCCACAGGGAATGTAGCAATTGTAGCATTCTATCATCAGTGAAATATTTTTTGAAGTTGGACCAGTGTAGTTACAGAGATTATTCTTCTCAAAAAAAGTCACAAATTTTAACCTCTCTATTAATATTCTATATTTAATTAATGTAGGTAATTGGTGTATTTTTACCCGTATGAATGCAAAGTGCAATAAAAAAAATATACTTACCTTCGGATTAGGATAATGAAATGTGAACTCCTTCCTGGGCATATCTGGGCCCCAATAGTAGAAGACAAACCAGTGGTGATCCATCACCGAATACGGGTTGAACCTGGCAAATTGACTAAACTCCTCGCAGGTCGTGCCGTTCATCATACTATCGGGGTACATTACGTCGGGCGTGTGGTCTGACGACACTGATATAATGATGAGACTGACTATTACGAGTTTTTCGACACTTTTAAACATTTTAACGTAACAGTGTGTCCCAAAATATTTATTTAAAATTAGTTCTTGTTGTGAATGCAGTCGGATTTCATCCGTCTACTGTGTTGTTCTTCAATAATTCTTTTACAAATTAAATTCTTAGATTGTCATTTGTTTTGTTTTTCCTGAAATATGTTATGATTATTCCTGAAATATGTTATGAGAAGTTGCTGTTATGTAGCAAACCGATTTCACCCGTCTTCTGGTTTTTTTTTTATTTTTATAGTTACCTCGGCAAATGACTTCATCCCACCTGATGTTAAGTGGAAATGGAGTCCAGACACGAAGATAACTGGTGCAGCGTGGAAACAAACGTAACATCAGTTAACTTCACTCTGCCGGCCCACAAGGTGCTTCTTCACGCCTCTCTTGAAAGACCCCATATCATAGGAAGGAGGGAAAACATGTGCTGGTAGACTATTCCATCGTTTGGAGGTGCGACAAAGAAACGAGTCACCAAATTTCTTTGTGCGCGATAGGATATTTGAGACAGTGAAGCGGTTACTCCGAAGAGTAGCACGTGTACTCCTATGAAGAAAGGGAAAAGGTGGGATGAGGTCAAAGAGCTCTTCAGAGCACTCGCCATGGTATTAGCGGTAAAACACGCTGAGTGACGCAACATCTCTACGCAATTGCAGAGATTCAAGCGTATTTGCCACTTCTGCACTGCCGATAATGCGTTCAGCGCGACGCTGCAATCTGTCCAAGGCATCGAGAAGGTACTTTGCTGAACCGTCCCAGATGTGCGAGCAATACTCCACGCAAGACCGTACCTGTGTCTTGTACAAAAGGCACAACTGGTCCGGCGTAAAGAATCGCCGCACTCTGTTCAGAGTTCCGAGTTTTCGTGAGGCTGTTTTGATCACGCTTCGATGTAGTCCCTTTGGTTCAGATCGCAGCGTATCGTCATACCGAGCATGTTGATGCTGCTCTGCAGGCGTAGAGATGTACCCCGAAGAGTTGGAAGGGGCAGGAATGGTGACCTTTTTGCCGTGAACGCGCATACCTGTGTTTTCTTGACATTGAAGTGTTGACATAATAATACTTTTACAAATTCGATACTTTGATTTTCAACTGTTTTTCTTATACTAGTAAGTACACAACATTTTAACAAAGCTGTTTCTTTTAATAAGCCAAATTCTTCTTTGATACTTGAATGTTGATGGCGGTTCGCGTCAGTTTGTACTCTGTCGCATGACAACTGGATGCCTTCATTCTTATACTGATCACGATGATTGTTTGCCATTCTTTGTCCGATTTGTTGATCAGACCAGGTGGAAATTTAGTTTTCTTTGTTTTGTAATCTAAAGACAATTAGTCAACTTTTTGAAATTTTTCGATGATTCCGATGAATTTAAGTAAGAAAATCTTATTTTCACGTAAAAAACATTTACTAAATAGACGGACTTATTAAATAATTTAATAATTAATAGGCGTGCCCTGTTATAATAAATAAATAAGTAAGCTTTCCCACACTCACACCAATTATCTAGCCCAAGAGAAGCTTTGTTATGAAACTCGTTAAATGGTTACTAGACAACGGATAAACATACCTAAAATACTTAAATACATAGAAAACACCCAGACCCGAGACAATGTAGAAAAACAATAAATTTCTTAATTGACCCGACCGGGGATCGAACCCGGGACCTCAGAAATGGCGACACCATGAAAACCGGTGTACAAACCACTCGATCAATGAGGTCGTCTATTAATATACGTCGTCTATAATTAGTTGTTAGTTATATAAATAAATTAATAAAATTAATAAATGTTACGAGACGCCTTGGTGGCTGAATGGCAAAGGGCGCGGCCCGATACCCAAAGGTTCTGATTCCCGGGTCTTGGTATCACCAATCCGCATTTGGCAAGCGTGCTCATCAACCCATCAGTTGTAGTGATCACCTAATTTCAATGATGGAGGCCTTAGCCCAGCAGTGGGACAGTTATTGGACAGTATATTTTACTTTACAAATTTTACGGGAATAACGAACATACTCGTAGCTTATATAAAACAATTAAGCTTTGCTTTTTTTAATATTTGCTTTTCTTAAATTTATTATACTATCTTCAATTTTATAATTCATTGTCCAGATAGAAATTCGATGTTTTAAAAGTTTGACGTATACTAATATTTTACTATATGTTGATACCAGGGTCTTTAGGTAAAGCCCTTATTAGTTTGAGTTCCTCTTTTTGCTTAGCCATTATTTTAATTCCTTCTGCTTTCAACTTCTCTAAATACAAATTTCTCGAAATTGGGTAACCCAATCCCTTAAATTTCAGGAGAGCAGCTTCCTCTCGCTTCTCCTTATCGGTTTGAGGTTCGTTTCCCGGTGATGACATAATGGTAGCATAAAATTCGTCACAGAACATCAAAGCTAAGTACGGTTCTTCTAACTTCAACCGCATGTCTACTATTGGTATTGTAAAATTTTTGCCTGCAAAAAAAAAATATTTATCGGTAATCAGCTTTTAATTGGAAAGAAAAAAAACAGTTTTTCTTATGGTACCGGGCACAAACGCTCCGTATTAGATTAATTGTATAGCGATGCGTCGCCTTAAGCCATGATACCTACTTCATGTTGCTATTTTGGATTTACAAAGCTATGTATCAAAAATGTAACAAAACAAATAGCATAACACTTGAATGCATGCTTGCTTTAATATTGTTATTTTACAATCACGTATTATAGCAAGACCGTTTAACTGAGTCCTCGCCTGCAGTAGGTGCGCGGGGCGGGAAGTACGTAGTGGCAGAGTCACGAACACGAGCAACTTGCGACGCGGCGACTGGATTTCTAGTACATTGCGCGCTATACAACGGCAGTCATAGTCGACGGTTAAAGAAATAACGCAATGAACTACAAATCGCTCGCCTCATCGCAAGACGTAAGTGGTCTTGGCCGGGCGGTAAAGTGGTACACACGTGATAATTTTAACAAGATTCATCTGAAGATAAGCAATTATAAATATAGGTGCTACTTTACAATTATTTAAAGACAACGAAAAATTTCAATCACCGAGTAGACCAAAACAGATTCGCAAAAAAATAATGGAAATAGACGATTTCACAAAAGTGAGGAAAAGTAAAGTCACTCAGTTTTACACAATTGATTAAAGTGCAGGACGATTCAAAAGATTCTGATGATGGCTGCTTCGAAAGTGAAGAGTCAAGTTCCGGTGATATTGATATGGATACAAGTGATTGATTTATTATTTTGACATTGCTTAATAAATAGTACACAAGTTCATTACCATTGTATTTATCAAATCTTCTATAATAAATAACGGCTGCAAAGTAAAAAACAGATATTTTTTTTACTTTTATCAAAACAATTGACTAACTAGGTAGGCAGGCACCTCCATTTAAAATTGCTTATCTTCAGATGAATCTTGTTAAAATGATCACGTGTGTACCACCTTACCGCTCGACCACGACTACTGACGTCTTGCGACGCGGCAAACGGATTTCTAGTTCATTACGTTTTTTTCTATCACTGCTGATTTTTATGTCTGCCGTAGTATAACGCGCAATGAACTAGAAAATGAACTAGAAAAGAACGTTTTGCGACGCGGCGAACGGCCGCGTCGCAAAACGTTCGGCAAAACTCGTGGCAGAGGCTCTACGTACCTCCCGCCCCGCGTACCTACCGCAGGCGAGGACTCAGATAAGCGGTCTAGCTATAGATTAATTGTTTAGCGATGCGTCGCCTTAAGCTGAATTAATTAGCTGCCTCTAAAAAGCAATCAAAGCAGTAAAAAAAATCAGTGATTACATCAGCCTTCCCGGTAGCATAATGGTCAGTGCAGCCGCCTGGATTGCGGAAGACCCAGGTTCGATTCCTGGCTGGGTCGGGTAGGCTAAATGCCTACTGTATTTCACTGTATTTTTAGAAATATTTTATTGAAATTGAAATTGAAATTGAATGAGAAATACAGATTGAAATGTAGACGAGAGAGTGAGATTTAACTAAGTTTAAACCGTAAGAATAATATTGTTAAACATTGAATATGAAAGTGCAGAGGATATAGTAAAACAATAAAATAAATAAAATAACATAATACTAACCCCTTATTGAATATGGTAATGCATGCTTTGGTATTCCGTGAAAAAGGCCTCTTCTGTCTCCTGCAATCAAAAGGACCTCAGATTCTGCTTTCATCACCAGCTTTGGTTGCTCCCAATCTAAAGAGCGGTTCAAATATTTTCCGTATGTCTGTTTATATTCTCTTACAATCTGAAAGAAAGGGTCGAAAGGGATCTTCTTTAGATAATTTTTCGGAATATAAAGTTTGTGACAAGTTTGTGTAAATTTATTTATTAGGCTTTTACTTATTTTTAAATTGATTGCACTTTTGAATTTATCTTGTCTAAATTCTATCTGTTGTTTTGAACAAATTACAAATTTTGTATGCACCTAAAAGCCTTATTCGCAAAATATTAGATTCTCAAAATATGAGATTCTTAAAATATTACATTATCAAAATAGCAGATTCTCAATATAGCCAAAGAACAATCAAGAAAAAAAACATTCAATTATTTTCCTAATTTTATTTTATAAATTTACAGTCAAAGTAATCAGAATCAAAAAAATATAATCCACGTTTACTTAAAAAATAAATGCAACGGCAATCGCACGCTTAAATCATGGCAAAGTCATTAGCAATCGAAATTCTTCATTTTTATTTAATGACGACAATATATTTAAACAAGTTTCTACTAATTTTGTTTGAGGTGCAGTCAGATATTATATTGCCAATTTGATTAAATCTTTTTTTTCAATTGCTTTCTTGCTCTTTTTCTTCCAAGGCAATAAAATTAATTTCTTACTAGTCTAATGCTCTGTGGTTCTGATTTAGCCTTTAATAATTTTATAAATTGAAAGAGGGTTGGTTTAGATGTAATTTTTACAAGCTTTTATTTAGTTTCGCCTGTCCCGATGTTTGTTTGTGATCAAATCTTACAAGTTAAATTTGATCCACTTCCCGGTTACCGATTGAGCTGACATTTTGCATGCATGTGTAAATCGGATGACAATGCAAAATTATTATGACATGGAGCTGATCTGATGATAGAACCACAAGGTGGCCATAAGAACTCGGTAGTTAAACAACACTACCCCATCGAGTTTGGACTCATTTGATCCGTCTTTACGAGTACTTTGGTGCTAGATGGTAACCAGGGTCTTATGATGAAGCTCGAAGATGACCATAGGAACTCTGTAATTAAACGACACAACCCCATCGAGTTTGGGCTTGTATGATTCGTCTTGACGAGTACTTTGGTGCTAGATGGTAACCAGGGTTTGATGATGGAGCTGGAAGATGGCCATAGGAACTCGGGAAAATAAGTTCGTTCGTTCGTTCGTTCTGTTTGTTTTGAATGTGGATTCTGTCTTCGATTAGATGGATTAGATGGATGACTCAATGCCAAGGTGAGCACGTGCCGAGGGCTGAATGGTATGAGGGTGTATAAACATGTCATATCGTTAACGTTGCGCCTCAGGGTACCAAGGCGAACCCTGTTGTACTGAAGCCCTTATCTCTCTACAAAAATACTAAAAAGCAAAAATATAATTTTAAAAAAACTTTTTAAAAACATGCTTTTATTACTTGATAGTTTAAACCTTTAATCAATTAGAATAAAAATCTTTATAAATAAAAGCGTGTTACATTTTGATGGAACATTAAAGAACATAGCATATTACCTTACAGTCATACCTTCATTATTTTGTTAAAATATTTTTCATACATTTTTGGAATGGATTCCAAATTATCACATACTTCTTTTTTGCATCTGTCCGTTATTGAATCTATCAAATTCCGTTCAAAATCATGAGCACAGGTATGCTTGCCCACACGTATTATCTCATTACAGTTGAGCGTAATTGATGTACGGCGATCATGTTGGTTGCAACAACGCCTTTGCCCGAATTATTTTTCATACAAAAATTGAGGGCAGCTAGTAAGTATTTGTTAATTATACTCCCCATTAGTCAAAATTACCATACTAAAACTTAATTTTTATAAGTGTCGGCTTCATACGAAATCATCGAAAAAAAATTTCTTTTTTTTACCTCTTTTTTTAACTTTTTTAAAAAATTCCTTCAATGGGACAGTCATGACGCTATTTGACAAGCACGCTCCGTTAAGCTGAAGCGGCCTCCTGCGCCCTGGTTTACTAAAGGAATGCGGATGGCCATGACTAGACCTTTGACTATATAGACAGGTATATAATCAAAGGACTAGACGCGATCGTGCTTTCCGCAAGTTTAAGCGGGAACGTTCGGACGTGAATTTTGATTAATAATTCTTGTTGTAATGTTAGTTGTAGAATGTGTAATCTTTAATTATTGTAATTGGTTTTTTTTTATACCGTTTTAGTTAAAGTAAAATAAATAAATAAAGTGAATTGGAAGTCGTTTAGGGTTGCAAGAAACCGCTGCAATCAGATGGTGAAAGCAGCTAAACGCAGATATTTCCACAATAGTGTCACTAATTGTTCACCGACTGATATATGGAAATTTCTTAAAAGTCTTGGTATTGGCAAAGTTTCAAGCTGTCCCTCATCACCCTCTTTTCCCTCAATGATCTCAATGCCCCCATCAAAGAAAACTTTATTTTTTCTCTAGTATCTACTGACGAACTTCGCAAAGTCATCCTCTCCATCAAGTCAAAAGCGGTTGGCTTTTATGATATCAACCGAGCAATGATTACTAACATACTTGATGATATTATCCCTGCTCTCGTACACCTTGTTGATTTCTCCCTGAGTACTGGGACATTTCCTAAGATCCGGCGAAAAGCCTATGTCTTACCTCTACCAAGAACCTCCAACCCCAGTACTTTAAACAATTTTAGACCTATCTCCATTTTACCCTTCCTCTCAAAGGTCCTTGAAGCAGTTATTCATAAACAATTATCCCAGCACGTGCATAAGAACTCTCTTCTCACTGAATTGCAATCCGGTTTTCGCCCTTCTCACAGTACCAGTACAGCTCTGCTCAAAGTGACTGAGGATGCCAGAGAGAGTATGGAGCGCGACAGGGTCACCGCGTTGGTTCTTATTGACTTCTCCAACGCTTTCAACACGTTTGACCATGACTATTACTCGTCATGCTATCCCATCTTAATATTTCATCTACGGCTCTGGATTGGTTCTCGGCTTAACTTCGCAGTTGTGAGCAAGCCGTTAGAGTTGATCGCAAATTCTCGAAATGGTGTACTCTCTTAACTGGTGTACCACAAGGAGGTATCCTGTCCCCGCTTCTTTTTCCCCTTTTTATTAACTCCTTAACTTCTCTTATTCGCTGTTCTCACCATTTGTATGCGGACGAACTGCAATTGTATCGCGATAGTCATGTTACTGACATTGACGCCACTTTAGCTGCTTTGACGGACGATCTGCGGAGTGTAAGTGATCTGGTGTCTCACCCGTCACTTATAACGGTGTCGACATTCCTTTCTGCTCTTGCGTCGTGGTTGCGTTGTGGGTTGCAAATTGACAGCACACTCAGTTGGTCTCCTCAAGTCACCGAAGTAAGTCGGGAAGTCACAGCTGCTCTACGTTTTTTCTACAGGCTTAAGAACTTCCTGCCTCACAAAACCAAAGTTTCGCTCGTACTTGCCCTTATTCTCCCAATTATTGCTGATGCTGATGTATACTATCCCGATTTTAATAAGGATCTTCTTAATAAATTGGATCGTCTTCTCAATAAACCGGACAAGTGCGAGTCGAACTCGCCCCCGAGGGTTCCTTACAAAGGAGATTGGCAGACTCCCGTATGTTTTCAGAACCACATAAAGGCTAAGCGTGCCAAGAAGTGAATAGTAGGAATTCAATACTCTATTATAGCTTATCAAAAAATGTAATGGTGAGATATACTTTAAAGCTGGGGATAATAATTTGATTTATAACCAAACCTCAAAACAGCCCAACGTATTATGTATGTGATAGTAGTTCTAGTAGTAAATGTAACTATTATTACTGTTACCGTGTTGTTATTACTATTATTACTGTTATCTGCGTAGATAGAAACGACAGCAGGTATTACGATCTACTTCAGTGAACAGCAGTAAGATGGAAAGGTAAACGTTAACTACAATCAACATTCAACAATAGTAATACATAAAAGGAAAGGTAGTGAGTGTCAGATCCGCCGCGGGACCTTCTTACCTTTCTAATATTTTTGTTCTACTACTATTAAGTTGTAATTCCTATATTCTAGATAGTAGTATTATTTACAGAATATAACGATTTACTAATGATAAAACAAGTACGTAGTGGTTTATTTTTCAAAAGGACAAAATAAAGCAAGGGTGAAAATAAAACTCCTAACCGGCATATCCCTCGTTACGAAATGACGCTTGCTAATCTTGTATCACTGTCAACAATTTTTTTTGGATTGCCAGTTTGAAACGAAATGATAATCGATTAAAAGTTCAAAATTATTCTTATAATCGAACGATTTAAATAATCAATATAGATATTGCGCAAAATGGAATCGAAATAAAAATACCGGTTTTTTACTTTTCTTATTGGATTTAAATATTTAGACACCTTTATTATAAATACATACTTAACAAATTGTATTTTAGGTTTTCTTTAAATCAGAATAATCGATTTATAATAATAATATTATTCTATGGCAGCACAGGATGATCGACATGTAAAAAACGTGTTGTTTTTGCAAAATAGACTATAAGATAAGCGTTTCGTTTCAGGGAAAAAGAAGATATAGGTACAATCATGTTTTTCCAACTATTTCCAGCTTCCATAAAAAAATTCTAAATTGATAAATAACTACCTGATTACGACCTTTAAATTTAATAGTCAGATTTGGGCATGATAACTTTTATGAATTTGTATAAGTGGTTCCCAGTTTGCCATTCTCTACTACTACATATTAGTATTTCTTTTTCCGTTCTTCATCATAAATCGAAAACTATACATCATAAACATAATTAAAATCTGTTTAAGCTTGTGCAAATAAAGCCCTTTCATACGATACCCCACATGACACACATGAACTTACTTCAAAATTTGGACCCCCGTACCTTGCAGAAAAATCCTGTTTTTTTGTGATTTTATTAAATATGTATGGTTTTCAGATTTTTCCCTGTACTTGTAGTATAAGACGATATAACTTGCCAAACTTCATAGTTCTAGGTCAACGGCAAGTACCCTATGAATTTTGATTCTCTTATACGTTTTCTGCGACATGAACGGCCGTATCTTTTCTTTTCGTTAACTTAGAAGTTTGATTTTTTCACAGCTTCAAGGGACCGCAAACCTGAGTATATGGTTTTAATTTCAACTCGATACCTGCGCGTGTTCTCGAGATAAAGGGTCTTGACAGACAGACGGACAACAAAGTAATCCTATAAGGGTTCCGTTTTTTCCTTTTGAGGTACGGAACCCTAACAATGAACACACACTTATACAGGTATCCCTAGTCTCTGGACAAATATTAGCCCTACATGTTCATTAAGGTATTTTTAAACCATTTGAGAAGTAATAATAACTAACAAAAAATAATTAGTCAAGTATAAACTGAAAAATCTATGTTTTTCAAAATAATTACTTTGGAGCAGCCTGTACATGCACCATTAACCTGTCGTCTGCTGTGAATACAGACACAATACAGGTTTATTGTGTCTGTATTCACTTGTTTACTTGGCATTGACATGTTATCATTGTCAATGATTGATACAGTATGTTACTGTTTGTTGTCATTTAGTTGGGGTTAAATTTGTTAGAATTTGCTTTTTGTTTTACTTCTGATTTTAAAAACTCAACAGAATTTCTAAAAATTAACATTACACGGAATTTCAATTTGACCAGGGCATAAGGTTACGTCGTATATAGACTGCATAACAATTTTGTCTTTCGCTTACCTTCTTTGTCGGATATGAGAATCTGTGCACATTCGAAACCACATTTCGTCTATGTGACCAAACGTAAAACGGCTCCCAATTTATATCGACGATATCCTTCGGATATACCAAGTTTTTAGGTCCTATTCCTTTCTCAAATTCTTTACAAGTGGTCCAATTAAATTTATCAACTCCACCGCCACTCAATACATCAAATGAGTCTTTAGAAAAGAACTGGTTCAGCATGCCATCCTTGTCCACTGGATTGCGAAATCTAGCTGTTTCTGATGACACCTTATTATTCTCTTTACGATGAATAGCGGGACGCGTTGTCGCTATATTCGCTTGTTGTATCTGCTCAAAGTTGAACCATTGGGGTATGTCGTTATCAGGTGACTTTGTTGTGGTCCCTTTACCATTCCTTTGAAGAAACACATTCAAGTATTCATCACGCGGATTCACAGACTTCCTCACATCTGACTTGATATTACCAACCTTATAGATGCGCTCTTTTGGTACTGTTTTGAGCAGACGCTGTTCCTCATCTCGGGATTTTGGCCATTTCAATCGAAGTTCTAGTAAATCATACGGTACTTTAAAATCCGATTTTAAGTCGTCTATCCCGTCTTTGAATATGTGACCGAAAGGGACGGGCTTTGGATTATTATTTTTGAATACATCCAAGTTTCTAATGGATGTATCGTCATCGGCCGGTGTCTGCGAGGAAACCTTCGTCGTGTGCACCAGCAGGAACAGAGTGACGTACGGTTGCATTTTCCGCGTACATTATCGGCTCGCTTTCTTTTGTACTGTATTTATAGTTCTTTGGTAAACAGAGGTTCGCAACATTGTAATTCTTATATTTTCGGATGTCAAGGCATTCGGATAGAATACCTTATATGAATTTCGGCCTACAACTGAGGCTTTCAGTCAAGTATGTTGTGCTTGACTGAAAGAAGTATATGAATAAGAAAGTATTTATGATGAGACCGCCCGTGCACTTTTCAGCTGAGTGCTGTAGCGCATCACGCCTATTCACAGGAGCTAAGAGTAATTAATTATAAACCCTAATAGATTATTAGAGACACTTTTGCAATAAAAAGTTGTAGGAGACATGTATTTGAAAAAAGACAAAGTGTTGAAAAAATTCTACGAGCGGGTTTCAAACCCGCACCCCATGACATGCCGGGGCAGGTGCACTATCAACTAGGCTATCGTAGCTCGTATATATTATGACCCGGCATGTCATGGGGTGCGGGTTTTAAACCCGCTCGTGAAATTTTTTCAACTTTTTGTATTTTTTCAAATTATAATTTGTTCGCAACAATATTTGCAAAAAACTATATAATATAGTTTATCGCAAATATATACCTTATATTATCACCGGGTTAGGCAGAACCGCCGCGGCACCGCACCGACAGGGCCTAACTTCCTGCTGCGCGCTGCGACACCGACCACGGCCATGTATCTGTCTCGCCTGCAGTACACCACTGCTGTGAAGGAGGTCGCAGATTACATACAAACGAAGACCAACTCCTTTTTGAGGGTGGAGCCGCTGGAGTCGCGCCACAACACTAGCTTCAAAGCATTTGTGTTGCGAGTCCCATCAACTAAGCTGGACGCCTTCATGAGAGAACACTTCTGGCCGAATGGAGTGGTGTTCAGACGTTTTCGTGGAATCCTTCGAGCGCCACCGATGCGACAGCGAGTGTCGAAATAATTAATAACATAGATTAAATTTCATATTACTAACAAAAGTTGTATATGGTTATGTATATGTTAGTTTTTAAGGTATTTATCTATGGGCCTGTTATTTTGTTACTTTAAATTGTTGCCTGAGAATAAACGAATTTATTATTATTATTCTCTTTGTTTATTTTCTTTCTTAAAACTAGATTTTTACAATATTTTAATATAAAAACAATAAAACATTATAAAAACCTAATCCTAGAGTACCGCCAGCAGTAGGGCAGGGCCCAAGCTACGGCCCAACTAGGTCAGGGCTGCAGAGTGAGGAACCTCCTGACAATACGTGCCGTGTCAAGGAATACTGCTTTCTGAATCTGACCCTTGATCCAACCATCAAGCGAGAGCATCTTAAGGTGTTGGTCGATTATTATAATCAGATATTTTTTTTTTTTTATACTTAGCTCGGCAAATGACTCCATCCCACCTGATGTTAAGTGGAAATGAACTCCAGACGCGAAGACAACTGGTGCAGCGTGGAAACAAACGTAGCATCAGTTAACTTCACTCTGCCGGCCCACAAGGTGCTTCTTCACGCCTCTCTTGAAGGACCCCATATCATAGGAAGGAGGGAAAACGTGTGCTGGTAGACTATTCCATCCTTTGGAGGTGCGACAAAGAAACGAGTCACTAAATTTCTTTGTGCGTGATTGGATACTTGAGACAGTGAATCGGTGACTCCGAAGAGCAGCACGTGTACTCCTATGAAGAAAGGGAGAAGGTGGGATGAGGTCAAAGAGCTCTTCAGAGCACTCGCCATGGTATAAGCGGTAAAACACGCTGAGTGACGCAACGGATATGTACTTTTTAACGTCAGTTACATCTCTGACTGCATAGAAACTTCTACAAAACTACATACAAAAAATGTTGACCACAACTGAAAAGAAACATAATGATTTGTAAATGCACTTTGTCCGTCCATGTCACTTCCCGTGTTGACTTTGTTTGTGCCTCACGTTGCCGCTGTTTTGAAATAAAAAAAAGTATGGTTACATTTCCAGTGTTCTCTTTTCGTTTCGCCATCATGACTGCGACTTCGCACGGTTTATGCTTATGCATAAAAACTATATATAACCATAATATAGTTTTTCGCAAATATTACCTTATATTATCACCGGGTTAGCCAGAACCGCCGCGGCACCGCACCGACAGGGCCTAACTTTTTGCTGCACGCTGCGACACCGACCACGGCCATGTATCTCGCCTGCACTACACCACTTTCGTGAAGAAGGTCGCAGATTACATACAAACGAAGACCAACTTCCTTTTGAGGGTGGAGCCGCTGGAGTCGCGCCGCAACACTGCTTCAAAGCATTTGTGGTACGAGTCCCATCAACTAAGCTGGACTTCGGGCCGAAGGGAGTAGTGTTTAGACGTTTTCGTGGAATACTACCTTGCCTTGCTACCTTAAACCGTGCGAATAACGTACTAAAATGATGTGTAGTTTTACTTCTTAACTCTTTAAGCTCGTCTGATACCCAAAATACCACAACGCATTCACATGCATACACTAAACATGCTCACTCGCATTTGCTCAAGACACCGTACTCGTACTAAGACCTGGTTCACACGCGATCTATACCAGTTACAGACATGTACTTGAGGGATCTTTCCAACCCCCACGACCTGACTAATCCAAACCGAGGTCTTAGCATTTAGCGGCGCCTTTCCGTTGTTCCACTCCCGATCCGACCCGAACCCCTCTGATGATCTAGTAGGTGAGCGTTTTCCAAAAAAAGTGGGCATGCCTTGAATTTATGGTAATATTTTAAATATCACATTTTTAGATATTACGAAGATACATGGTAGTTTACGAAAATATATATAATTACTTGCAGATTATTCTATTTTACGAGAAATCGTCAAAATAAACTGGCACTGTGAAAAAAAATGACAGTTTTGCGACTGTCTTAAAATCGAATTATTTACTAACTACGAAGAAAGACGCAAAATATTTTAATTATGTTATGAAGATTTATTTAGAGAATTATTTTAAAAATAAAAGAATTAGTCACAGAATCAATTTATACTATTTTATGCTAGTTTTATGTTTGGTTTTGTCACAGTGACACCAAAGTAACCGTTACTTTTACGTTATAATAATGAAATTTAGATTAATTGACAAAGTCATTATTGTATTTGGGAACATTAAACCCACTGCAGGCAGATGCTGGATGCGTCAAGCCGAGGACAGGGCGCTATGGCGCTCATTAGAGGAGGCCTATGTCCAGCAGTGGACTAATATAGGCCGATGATGATGATGATGATGAAACCCACTTTTATTAATGCATTCAAATTATTTGTACCTACCTTTTCATATTAAAAATTGGTAAAAAGTAAGTAGTAGGTAAGTGTGTGGAGTATAGTGATACGAAGCGGTAGTGTTACAACTTTTGTCAAAAAAGAAAATTATTATTAGTAGTTAAAACTAATTTCAATCGAAGTGCTATATTTATTCTCTTTTGGCACTAGGTATATTCGGCAATCAACAAACTTTAATTAAAGACAATTCTGTCTTGTTTTCTTCCCTAAATAAACGATTAACTAGTGCTAGTGCCGGTAGTTCAGTGGTTTTTAAAATTGTGTAGACGGTATATCCACATGAGTAGATATATACATATATATATACATGTCGGAGACGTGGCGCTAGCATCGCTTAGAAACGACAAGTATAGTCTATACTTAGTGTGGTCTGCGCAGCCTATGCTCTATGGTGCGCGAAACGTCAACGTCAGTTGGCTTGGCGCGACAACGGACTGGACACACACGGGTGGAAATGTTCCATAAAAAAAAAATGCCGTAGAGAACGACAGCTCTAGAATGATGTATGACATTTGCACCTCCCCCCTTGCCCCCGTCCAACCTGTCAGACAATAACAACAAGCGTCAAAATCTTCAAGACATTTGTTGTCTTGTTGTTTTGTTGTCAAGTGAGTGTGGTTGCGTTGATTAATTTCCGTACATATTTCTCCATAAAACTTCTTCTTCTCTAAAAAACGTTAAATTTCATGTGTTTCCTAGTGTTAATTTGAATAGACTTATTAAGTGGCTGGACTGCATTAACAGTGAGATTCTGCGGGCATTGAATGTTGATGAACTTAGCAAACGTTTTGTTTGTCATAAACATTTTGAAAAGAGATTTGTGACCTCCAAATCTCGTCTTCTGGGTGGTGCTGGTGGTGGTGGTGAAACACAAATTAAAAAAATGGTTATTAGAAAATGTATCAACAGATACCTACTTAAGAAAGTTATTGTTATCACCAAACTTGTACCACAGTTTCTAGCAATAAATGTTTCTGATTCTGATTCTGATTCTTTTTATTTCAAGGGGTAACTATTTGAACACTAACAAATTTTGCAAGATACACTATCTCACAAAATTTGCTAGTGTTCAAATAGTTACTCTGATATACCTTTTTATCAAATTAAAATAAATAGGTAAATATCCCCCCGGTGTGTAGTGGGTTGTGGCTGAATAAAGTTAATTGTCTTTGCTTTGTAAAGCATTAAAGAATAATAAAAAAAACAACTGTCACACATCATTCTAGAGCAAGATGGCGACCAGCCTCTAAAGGTTCACCCAAATGTACGATAGATGTCCGTCTGATACGTTAGTATCTCTACCTAGTTTGTGTGGACACATTCGAACGGGAGCGGTCGGAGAGTACGCACGCGCAGAACTCACTTCGTTTCTAAAATCCATTTGCATCAGGGAACTGTTCCTAAATATTGTAATTGTGATATTAAAATAACATTAAAGTGACTGTAAGGAATACGCCTGCGTCTTTATTTTGAAGATCCAAGATGAACTCTGTTATCGACGAATCCGAGTTTGCTCGACCGTCCTACTACAAACCAGTCTCGCCGCCGACATACATATATCTACTCATGTGGTATATCCAGTCCAACGTTGTATCAACGTTAGACTTGACTAATATGACTGCAAATAGTTTACCAAATAATTCAACTGACGGTGAGATGGATGAAAAAATTCAGGAACTAAAGAATCAAATAGTTAAATTGAAAGTAGAACCAGAGTTAACGTGTGTAACCAGTGCGGCAACTTCATTATTAAAATAAAACAAAAAAACCCGACTACTAAAACAACTATACATATAAAAAATAACTGCAAAAAGAAAAAAATTGAAAACAAAAACCAGCTCTGAAATCCCAGAAATAAATTTGAGCAATGTTGAATGCAACGTAAAATATTTCTAAATACATTGAATATTGACTTACCAAAGAGAGTGCGGATTTAATTGAGCTAGCCACGGCCGCTTGGTTGATGATGCCCCCCGCCTGCGACAACTATCAATATTCAATGTATTTAGAAATATTTCACGCAGTTATTTTTTATATGTAAGTGCTATACTTACACTGTCTGACTGTTTTAGCAAACGGATTTTTTATTTTATTTTAATAATTTGGTTTATTTCAAACTTTTTAGTTTTGTAAAGTAAATTACCAAGCATTTTAAAACCTACATAAAACAATTATATTAAAACGCCTTACTCTTTTAAATAGCAAAGTCATAGCGCATACACCAATTGGCGTAAAAACGAAACTCTTGACGTCTAGTCTTTTTGACTGACAAGTTATTGTTTTTTTTTAAAAGGGGAATAAAATCTGCTAATATTCCCGAATTAGCAAACCCGGCCAATGTTTTTAATTTTTTTTGTTTTTTTTATATTTGTATAGCCTATGTCACTCCCATAGTCAAAACAAATCTAACGACACCTCATATGTTAAAATTTGTTTTAGTTTTTGCCACAAGATGTCATAACAGACCAGGTCAAACGCCCTCGAGAGGTCGAGAAAGCACGCATAAATCGGCGTACTACGATCGGTATATACTTGACAGTCTGCTTCAAACACAGTATACTCGTAGCTGTCTCAGTAGAGAGGCCCGCTTTGAACCCAAATTGGTTGTCATGAATATCCAAGTATTGATCAAGCTGTGTGTTTAGCAGGCCATCCAGCACTTTTGCTAGTATAGTTGCTAGTGATATCGGTCTGTAGTTATTACGGTCACTTATGACACCAGTTTTACTCTTTGCAATGGGCACCACCACAGTCCTCATCATGTCCGCAGGTAAGTAAGAGTGTCCAACACATAAGGTGAAGAACATAGCAAGTACCCGCGGCAGATACCCGCGACAATATTCTATGACATTTCTGTATTAATTAAGGACATTGAATTCAATAATAATTATATATTTTGTAATAACATAAATGAAAATAATATTATGCTTACTACCACCACATGAGTAGATATATGTGTTCACTACATATATCTTCTCATGTGCTACCACTGCACCGCTAAGGCAAACTTCTAGTTTAATTAATACCAAACCAACCTGTGAGCCTCCAAAAAGAGGTAAGGTAAACGTCCCAGTATCCGTTAAGTTTTGAACATTGCTGAGTTTGCACGTCTGCTACGTTAAAATAGGTAGAGTTACAAAAATGATATTTACATGAGCATATAAGTAATTTAATCTAGCTCTTGAATAATTTCTTTTATTCATAATTATGTTAATGTTAATACACATAAATCCAAAGAAATATAAAAAAGACCGAATTGTACCAATACCCGTTAAATTTGTACTAGTAAGCGTTAAACTGTCCTAAAATCCGGTATTTTTAATTGCGAATTTGAACTCTGTTGCTTTAAGTTAAAGTTCACTGAAATATAATATTTGTGACTGTGCTTGATGTAGGGAATATAGAGGTACTTTCTTAAAGAAAAGCCAAAATTTTAAGGAAATGTATTTATGACTACTAATACAAAAAAAAAACAATTATATAAATCAAAAAATATTTCTTTAAGTTAAAATAACAAAACATAATAAGAAAGAGCATAAAAGAACACAATCCACAGCATAATCAAAAAAAAAAATAACTAACTGCATTTAAACAAGCTAGCCAACAAAAATGTTTAACTCAGTCTATCAAAACTACGATTTTAGTATTATCAAATAGTATACATAACTTAAAGATTAAATTTTTACTTTTTATTTTCAAGTGCTAATTGCTGCACTGAAGCTAAATTAAATATTTAATAAAATTTATAATTTAGCACTTGAAAATAAAAAGTAAAACGTGGGTGGGGGTTGGGGGTTAAGGTCACTCGCGTCCGTAGGTTTACCCTCGAGACCCTACACGTGACCCCTGGGTGGTGCTAAATGAGTGACACTGACTGAGTGGTAGAGCCACGCTGCGTTGTAGCACGCATTGGGCCGGCTCGCCCGGTGTAATACCACCCTCTCACTAAATACCGGCGTGAAATAATGGCACTCGTTGCTGTTGTGTTTCGTCCGGTCAGTGATAGTTCCGGAGGCCCTATTCCCCCCCCCCACACACAATTGATATGGCAGCGAACTTAAATTTAGATTTACCCCAGGGGGGTACCTGCACCTCCAGTGTAGGAGAATCCCCCCCTGAGCGTCCACGCTCAGGCTGCCCTACGTATTCTGGGGAGGGCAAAAGTCCGCTCGTATCAGCACATGCTGCAGGCAGGAGTAAGGCAAGACATTCGGCACCCCCTCCTACGCTTCGCGTGGACTTCTGCAACATCAGGGGAATTCACTCCAACTTAAGCGCCGTCCATTACCACCTTGAGACGGAGAAGCCGGCCTTGCTTTTCCTTACTGAAACGCAGATATCCCCCCCTCCTGACGTCTCCTACTTGCGCTACCCGGGATACAATCTGGAGCATTCGTTTGTGCCACGCGCCGGTGTTTGTGCTTACGTCAGGGAGGATATGTGCGTTCGTCGCCTCGGCAATCTTGAAGTTAGGGACCTCTCCATCTTATGGCTGCAAGTCGACTGCGGACACCACCCTCGCGTCTACGCGTGCCTGTATAGGTCCCACAGCGGTAACATTGAGACTGACCAACTTGTCGAGAGCGTCCAAACGGCCACAGATTCCCTTCTCCAACGGATCCCCTCTGCCGAGATCGTGGTGCTGGGAGACTTTAATGCCCACCACGTCGAATGGCTTGGTTCACGCACTACTGACCATGCGGGTAGAGCCGTTCATGACTTCGCTTTGGCCTACAGTCTGTCCCAACTGGTTGCCGAGCCTACGCGGGTACCAGATGTGGAGGGCCATACACCTTCCTTACTGGACCTCTTGTTGACCTCGCACCCAGACGGCTATCAAGTGACCGTTGATGCACCACTAGGCTCATCAGATCATTGCCTGATTCGGAGCACAGTGCCTCTCACGGAAACTTTAAAATCGCAACGTGCGGTCAGCCGTCGGGTCTGGCATTATAGGTCAGCGGACTGGGATGGGATGCGAAGTTTCTTTGCGTCGTACCCATGGTGGCGAGTTTGCTTCTCGCTGGATGATCCTGATGTCGCCGCCGATTCTGTCGTTGATGTGATACTGCAGGGAATGGAACTCTTTATTCCAAACTCTATGGTTCCCGTTGGCGGCAGATCCCAACCATGGTTTGGTCGATGTTGCAAAATAACATCTCGCCAGAAGCGCGAGCATTACCAAGCCTGGGCTAATGCGGTGTCATCAAAGGATCCAAGTACCAGTGTGCTCAAAAAGAAGTACAACTTTGCTGCCAGGTCTTTTAAGAAGGACATTGCCAAGGCGAAGTCATCATTTATAGGTAGAATTGGGGAGAGGCTAGTGCGTCTTCCTTCGGGTACGCGTGCATTCTGGTCTCTCGCCAAGGCTGTCTTGGGGAATTTCTGTCGACCGTCACTTCCACCACTGCACAAGACCGATGATTGCCTTGCCCATACTGCAAAAGAGAAAGCCGATCTCTTGGGTACTCTTTTCGCATCAAACTCGACCTTGAACGATGGGGAAAACTCGCCACCAACAATACCGCATTGCGCTTGTTCTATGCCAAACGTTCGGTTCCTGCAAAGGTCAGTTCGTAAGGCTCTTTTTTCCCTTGACATTCATAAGTCGAGTGGGCCTGATGCAGTCCCTCCCATTGTGCTTCGGACGTGTGCTCCTGAGTTGGCGCCGGTTCTAACGCGCCTCTTCCGGCTCTCTTACACGACTGGCGTTGTCCCGAGTTCTTGGAAGACAGCCCTTGTCCACCCGATTCCCAAAAAAGGTGATCGCTCAGATCCGTCCAACTACAGGCCTATAGCCATCACCTCTTTGCTCTCCAAAATAATGGAGTCCATTACAAACTGCCAGCTCTTGAGGTACCTAGAAGAGAATCAGCTACTAAGCGATCGCCAGTACGGTTTTCGCCGCGGTCGTTCGGCTGGTGATCTTTTAGTGTACCTCACTCACCGATGGGCGGAGGCAGTCGAGAGGAAAGGGGAGGCACTGGCAGTTAGCTTGGACATAGCGAAAGCCTTCGACAGGGTATGGCACAGGGCTCTTCTCTCGAAACTTTCATCATACGGGCTCCCTGAGAAATTGTGTGCGTGGGTCGCCAGCTTTCTTTCTGGGCGTAGCATCAAAGTCGTAGTTGACGGATCATGCTCTGACCTGAAGCCCGTGAATGCTGGAGTCCCGCAGGGGTGTGTGCTGTCGCCTACACTGTTTCTTCTGCATATCAATGACATGTTGCATAACAACAGCATTCATTGCTATGCAGACGACAGTACTGGGGATACGCTTTACACCGGACGTACTAATATTTCTCTGGAAAGCGTCATCGAGAACCGGAATAAACTTGTGACTGACACTGAGAACATGTTAAGTCATGTCTCGAATTGGGGCCGACTTAATCTAGTCCATTTTAACCCTTCCAAAACACAAGTTTGCGTGTTTACCGCTAAAAAACATCCCTTCGTCGTATCTCTAAACTTTGAAGGAGCTCCCCTTGATACCAAACCGACCATTGGAATCCTTGGCGTCGATATTTCGAGTGACGTTCAATTTCGCGGTCATTTGGAAGGTAAAGCTAAATTAGCTTCGAAAAAGCTGGGTGTGCTCAATAGAGCGGGACAGTATTTCACGCCGACCCATCGCTTACAGCTTTACAAAGCACAGGTCAGGCCTCATATGGAATACTGTTCCCATCTTTGGGCTGGAGCGCCCCAGTACCAACTCCTCCTATTTGACCGCATTCAACGCAGAGCTGCTCGAGTTGTCGGCGACGTGGTAACCTCTGGTCGGCTCGATCCACTGGCCCTTCGGAGAGACGTTGCATCTCTCTGTATATTTTATCGCCTTTATCATGGGGAGTGCTCTGAGGAATTGTTCGGTTTGATCCCTGCCGCTGATTTCCTTCACCGCACTACACGCAATCGACTGTCTTTCCATCCACACCATCTTGATGGATGGCGATCTACTACTGTGCGTTTCTCACGTAATTTTTTACCACGAACTACAGTGCTGTGGAACCAGCTCTCAGCGGCGGTATTTCCGGACCAATATGACTTAGAAATCTTCAAGAAACGAGCCTATTCCTTCCTTAAAGGCCGGCAACGCATCTGTGATTCCTCTGGTTTTGCGGGTGTCCATGGGCGGCGGTGATTGCTTTCCATCAGGTGACCCGCCTGCTCGTTTGCCTCCTTCTAATATAAAAAAAAAAAAAAAAAAAAAAAGGATCCTTGCCTCGATGGCACAAGTGGTTAGTTAGTGCGCTAACCACTTGTGTCGTCGAGGCATCCTTCTTTTATTTCATTTGTCCTTTTATTTGACGATAATGACACTTAAATTCAAGATGCTAAGAACTATGACGAGCTTAGGTGCACTGTTAACCGTGTGTCCCAATAACCAATAAAAAGGTATACAATATTTTATTGAATAATGGCATTTAATGCAAGGAAATAGGGTACAATAACGGGTTTTGGTGCATTGACTATTACTAGGTTGATGCGTGTACCAAAACCCGTTAAAATAGTGTACATTTTAACGGGTACTAGGTCAAGTAGGGATTTGTGAGTACCAATAGATGTGATATGTAATAATATTAACTTTTCACTAAGATTTGCCTTGAGTTTTAGGTTAAATCACTACATAGTTAACTCAAATGTATTAGTAAATTAACACTCTTACCTTACATTTAAAAGCAGCAGCACAGCAAGCTTAGCAATGAACCCTGGTGGTTTCGTAATTCAGTAACAAAACTTCGTATTTTTTGTTTTATTTCGGGCAAAGCACTTTCAATGTTTTATAGCTAAGACGCCATTACAGTTATGGATAAGTGTTGCTATTATAATTGCGTAGAATATTACTAAGAAAATGTTGCCGTTCGAATACTTAAAAAGTCTTGGTAGAAATGAGAAAACATAAAAATGTAACTAGTTATCGGTTACTGGGACGTTATCGGCATTAGGGACGTCTACCTTACTGTAACGCTGTCATTGCAATTTACTCAACGTTATATTTTTTATGCTATGCATCTTATAGCTTCGTTGGTAGTTTTAAAAACATACTGTCAAATTTATATGCACGGTTCTGAAAAAGAATACTTTGAATGTCATGTCATTGTCATGAAATTTTATTGTATTTTTGATATGATCAGTCTTTCAAAATTCTTCAGTATAATAACATTGTTTTAAAGTAACATCGATTGCGCAATTATTAATGTTTAAAATGTGATATGTGAAAACCTGTATCTATAAACAGATAATTTGATTCCTATAAGGAATATTTGTAAGTAACGTTTTGGCTTAGATTTTTGTATACTGATTTATTGTATTCTCTTTTTAAGTTTTTTCTGCTTAATTATAAATTTTACATAAATAAATATTTACTGTGGATTTCCTGAGTTTTTTAATGGCCTTCAGGCTGTAATGCGTCTTGGTTAGTTGTCAAGAGGGAGCCCGGGCGAAGAAGCAAAGATCGCTTTTTGCTTTAAACTGGTCGTTTAATATGGTCAAAATGGTCATTATTTAAATTATAACGCAAAGTAGTAAAATTGTTGTTTGGATTTAACTAGTTTACAATGTGTTTAATGTTTTTAAAACATAAAAATATTAGACAGATATAAATTTTAATTGTTATTCGATTTCAAACGCAGGGGACAGGCCAAAAGTGGGGGTACACTTTTTTTGGGAAATGCTCATCAGGTAACGGAGACAAGATTGGGTAATTCCCTCTAAAAAACCTCTGGTGGTCTTTCAAACACACGGCTTGAGACCCTTGTAGTTTCTCGCTCGTTTTTAGGGTTACATACCCAAAGAAAAATGGGAACCCTATTACTAAGACTCCGCTCTCCATCTGTCCATCTGTCACCAGGCTGTATCTCATAAACCGTGATAGTTAGACAGTAGAAATTTTCACAGATGATGTATATCTGTTGCCGCTATAACAACAAATACTAAAAAAAACAGAATAAAATTAATTTTTAAAGGGGTTCCCATACAACAAACGTGATTTTTTTGCCGTTTTTATAGATAATGGTACGGAACCCTTTGTGCGCGAGTCCGACTCGCACTTGGCCGGTTTTTTTCTTCCTAATTAGATTATATGCAGTAAATTAATTGAAATAAATTAAATTAATGTACTAATATAAAAAAATAAAGTTTAATGTTAAACAGTAATAATAATGATAATTAATGATATTAGTTTATAAAAAATATTAGTTTTTACCCGACTGCGTCAGAAGAAGGGTTATTAATACAAAAATGTTTGCTTGCTATTGTTACCTATAAAGTCAAATAGTTTTAAGTTTTAATATTATTGTTTTTACCATCTGTAATGTTACCCTATTTATAGCAAATAAATATTCTGATTCTGATTCGCTGCTCGGGCGCCCCTTCAAGAGTCAGGCGACGCTGTGAATCAGCAAATATCATCTGATGCAAATGCTCAAAGAGCATTTCTAGCGGCACCAGACACGCACCGGACATGGCATCACGCAAGCAGGACCCCTTTCGCTACAATTTTGGGGGTTAAAGTTACTCGCGTCCGTAGGTTTACCCTTGAGACCCTACACGTGACCCCTGGGTGGTGCTAAATGAGTAGCACTGTCTGAGTGGTAGAGCCACGCTGCGTTGCAGCACGAAATGGGCCGGCTCGCCCGGCGTAATACCACCCTCTCACAGAATAACGGCGTGAAACAACGGCACTCGTTGCTGTTGTGTTTCGTCCGGTAAGTGAAAGTACCGGAGGCCCATCTCTCACCCCTCCCCCTCCCAATTCCAACTCCCTCCTCAAGATCCAACTCCTTCCTCAGGGTTGGCAATGCATCTGCGATAACTTTGGTTTTGCGGGTGTCCATGGGCGGCGGTGATTGCTTTCCATCAGGTGACCCGCCTGCTCGTTTGCCTCCTTTTACCATAAAAAAAAATATTAAAAAAAATTCTTTGAGGGTCCCTCTAAATGCTAGGACCTCAGCTCGGGTTGACCGGATCGTGAGGGTGGGGAAAACCGGGTGTGAGCGCGTTTGGACCGGGTCTGCGTACCCTTGTTCTTCGAGTACGATAACTTGGGTCTTTGCGAGTATGTTTAGTGTATCATGTGAATGTATAGTGGCATTTTGAGGATCGAGCTCAAGATTATAAATTTCAGTCACCCATCCGGCGACCGGCCTTTGCGAAAGTTCGTTTACCTACGCCATTGAGCTCCTAGAATATTTGGATTATAAATTGTCTTATCAGGTTGAGAATGTATGCATGTATGTAGTTAAAATGATCACAGTCATGACCTAGAGACTGTGTTGAACACTCGACTCAAAGTGTCCAACATCGGTGCCACTATTATACGAATTTTACACTGAGTGGCGTTTCATCATCATCAGCTCATATTATGTCCCCACTGATGGGGCACGAGCCTTCCCTATGGATAGATAGAGAGAATGAGCCGTAAACCACCACGCGGGCCCAGTGCGGATTGGTGGTTGTGAACGACTGCTAATGCAGCCGGGACCAACGGCTTTACGTGCCTTCCGAAGCACGAGATGATAAATTTTTGGTCACCCATCCGATGACCGGCCTATGCGAAAGTTGCTTAACCTTAGCAATCCCAGACCGGGCGCGTTAACCACTGCGCCATCGAGCTCCTCGAGTGGCGATTGAGCGCAGCTTAATTTAGGGTTCACTTAAATTTAACACATGCTTATAATTGACGTTTGAGAATACGCATTTTGTGTTAAGAGCTACTCAAACATTTATGCAGCCGTTAAATATTTGAGTGAAGTTTCAGTATTCGGCCGTAAAGTGACGTTTCAGTATTCGGCCGTAAATCTCAAATTGATTTTGTTTTGAATCTACTTTTTTTTAACTAGTTTCCGCCAGCAGATTCATCCGCCTGGAATCTGCTTTGTAACTAAAGAGTATCGCGTATCATTATACCAAGTATCATTTAAGAATCTTCACATATTGAACAAAATGACAGACAGAATTGCCATTTAAATACATCATTTCCCTATAAAATTAGTTCCTAATAAGCAAACAAGTAAGGCCCGAAAAATATAATTGTATAGCCAAGATTTTTTTCCAAGAACTTTTTTCGTCTTTCTGTATAACTGTGTAAACAATACCAGTTACTTACTAAATATACGTGGTGTTTACAAACTGCTGTTACGCAGTCTCGCACGCCCACCGACGACCCCCGCCCGCTCCTCTAAATGTCTCCACACATTTACAGAATACACTAAACATACACACTAGTTTAGTCTCAAGACACCGTTCTCGTAGAAAAATGGTACGACGAGCCAGTTTACACGCGCTCTATACCAGGTGCAGACATGTACCTGGGCGCTTCTCTCCACCACCACGGCCCGAGCAACCCGAGCCGAGGTCCGAGTCTTTAGAGGCTCCCTCGGGTTGTTCCGCTTCCCGATCCGATCTGAACGCCTCGTAGAATCTAGTAGGGCACGAAGACACGCACTAGTGCGTGATGCCGCTCCCTCTATAGAAAACCTCCAAAGGTGCTTCGTTTCACACAGCTTGAGGAATCCTTTAAGTTTCTCGCCGCCCCCAAAAAAAAACCGGTGAAGCTGAAGATGCCGTCTGTCGCACTTAGCAAACTGTCTCAAAAAAATATACCCCTGACGGGACACTAATACTTTCAACCAGTTCTCTCTTTTGTTATTAATTCAGGGCTCCCAAGATACTTATTTGTAAAGCTTGGCTATTCAAAAAGCAAGTAAAAAAGAAAGTAAAAAAGGAAAGGAAAGTAGTTTAGTGAAAAGATCGACAAGAAATCTGCTGCATTATAGCAAATATAAAACTGTAGCTTCCGCGGTAGTGTTGGGATTTTGGGCGGAGTATGCAGCAGCAGTGGAAAATTAATTAGAAAAAAACAACACTTCAGGTAGACAGCCATATATCGTATAATATCATAAAGGAACATTCTATATATAAAATTAATCAATATAGAAAACAAAAGAAGGTGATATATAATTATTTCAACACACCTCTTTCAGCTACATGGTCTCATTAACAATAATACCTAATTGTTCCGCACACACAAACCTAAATTAGAAGTCATTGATTCGTGCCTTACACGGGACAAAGGCTTAGTGAGTATATCTGCCAACATCTTATCAGTCGACAAATGTTCCAAACTTATAGCTTTATTCTCACGCAGCACATCTCTTATAAAGAAATGACGAATATCAATGTGCTTACTTTTTGCGTGATAAACACTGTTATCCTCAGTTAAGCAAATGGCACTTAAGTTATCATGCATTCTTACCTTAGAAAAATTGCTTAGACCTAGTTCGTTCAACAAACTATTTAAGTACATAGCCTCTTTCATAGCTTCCGCCAAACTCACGAACTCGGCCTCACAGGTCGAAGTTGCTACGATGCGTTGCTTATGCGTGCTCCCTGGACTTGCTCCCTGGACTTCACAAAAGGCAACGCAACTATCTTACTCTTAGCGCACACGTCACAATCCTGCAAGTTATTATCAACCTTCGATAGGTTAATACCTGATTTCTTTAGTACTTTCATAAGATCCCTAGCATTCAAATGTCCCATACGCTCGTGCCATTCAAACAAATTCACATCATTCCCTGATACTGTCGATGCCGAGGCATCCAGTTCCCTCAAGTAATATTAATCCCCTCGCCTATCAGCAGTTAGCTTAACCTCACCGTCTTTCACAGCGTAAGCTATATCGCGCTTAAATATAACATCACAGCCTCGTTCAGTGAGCTTGGCGATCGAAACTAGACTATTACGTAAATCAGGAACTAACAACGTATCTCAAAACTCAATTTTACGCGTACCGTCTTTATTACATGCTAATATCTTAACTGTACCCTTACCTTGTACGGATGACAAAGATTTTGTGGCTAATTTTAATACTTGATTCGATGTCAGTACCTCATTAAACCTTGTCCCTGTTGTAGATATAATTTCTAACAGACTCTTGAGTCTTGACTCATCTTTCAATTTTCTCTTTATCCATATAAATCACAATGCATTGACTTGTTTTACTTTATTTATTCAGCTGATTAAACATTACATTTTAACATTAAATACATCTCAAAAACTTCTTATTATAAAACGGTACAACAGCTAATATCAAAATATAATTCTATAATACTCTTGACATTTTTGTCTGCATTGTTGTTGATATAAAACGAATATCCTTACCCTTGTGTGTGGTGTATATAATTAAAACTTCTATCTGGGATCCTTCTAATAAAACTTTTCTTACAGTACCATAATTTATTTCACACTTTCATAATAACATTTCTAATAAATAACAATCCAAGACAATATATAAAACATTATGTAAATTATATGTAAACAAACCGATTACAACCAAAAGACAATAGCAACTAATATTTTCCACATTACGACAACTTCAAACTATTTAAAAATGTTCCATACATATATTTGTTTTAACTCGAATAACTTCCAGCCAGTAAACTACCATAGACATAAAATTCTATCAAATTTATATTCCAACATCCCCTCTGAATTTTATGTTTAATACAATTAAAATAATAACTCTGAAAACTCCTATCAACTCCTTTAAAACCCAATTGAACTAAACCACCCAATACTAATCCAACTTTACAATTCAAATAGATACTAACCTCAAATCTCAACTAACTTAACCAATTCAACACACAATTAACTACCAACTCCATCATTAATAACTCCATCTCCAATTTCATCATCAATAACTTCCAACGACTCCATTATCAATAATTCTTCCAACAACTCCATCATCAATAATTCTTCCTATTCCTTTATCCGAAAAACTCCATCACCAATGACCAATTATTATCTTCATCAATTTCTGACCAGCTTCAAATTATAAAATCTCCATCATCATCAATACTCATCATCATCATCATTACTCATCATCATCATCATTACTATTATTATCTTCAACACAAATCATCCAACGTCTGCAATGCTGTCTTCAAAATTCTCAGCATTGTCAACACCATTTTAAAAAATCTTTTCATCACCAGCTCCAATCTCCAACACCATCAGCTCCAATCTCCAACACCATCACAATACCTACTCGCACTCCGTTGTTCAAACGCAATGCAAGGGTGTTGGGCCATTAACTCTTTAAAAATTATATACTCGCACTACATTGTAGTCGAAGCGTGTTAGGCCCAACCTCTTTAAAAAATATTTCCAACCTTCTCAGCTCCAATCGTTGACATGATACTCTTTCTCTCCTTCTTTATTTTCAAACAATGATACACATCATAAATATTAATCTTCCCCTCTTGATGTGTATCAATCCAATTTCCCCTCTCAAGATAATATTTTCTTTCACGACATGACCTCACGCCATCTTTAAAATTCTCAATAAAAAATTTCCTTTTTGTTTTTCTTTTTCTCAAATACTAGTATTACTTAGTGAATATTTATTTTTTGCACCATTACACACATTTTTATTATTAAAAATTTTATATTGTATATGAAAAGCAAAAACAATTTTATAAAAAATTATGTAAAAAGAAAAACTTGGTCAAAAAACAGAAAGCTATACGGTCGAAAGGACAATTAGCAACTAATATTTTCCACATGACGACAACTTCATACTATTTAAAAATGTTCCATACATATATTTATTTTAACTCGAATAACTTCCAGCCAGTAAACTACCATAGACATAAAATTCTATAAAATTTATATTCCAACATGCATGACGACTACAATATTTAAATATGATCCAACATCTCATATTTCTTAACTCAATTAAATTCCAGCCAGTAATCAACCATAGACATAAAATTCTATCAAATTTATATTCCAACAGTCCCGTCATTGCACATATGAGAAGTGCACCCGCTATCAAAGAGCCACTCATGTCGGCGATTGATATCAACAGCACGGCACTCATCTGAAACTTCAATAGAGGTTAAAGCTTCAACACACTTCTTTTCACTTGTACACGACTCTACTAATCTGGTTTCCGAAGTACTTTACATTCTTCGACTATCTTCACCCGCAGTTGCTCAGGCGTCGGAAGCTCGTCCCTTGTCTCTATCGCACATCTAAAGTTTTCATAACTAGCTGGCAAACTATATAAAATCATTCAATCATCATATAAAATCAAGCATTATCGCTAATAAATCGTCATGAATCTTTATGGCCATCTCATCAAGGTTGCCTTCTTGGTAGGCCCTCGTGATGCGAACAATCTCTCTAACTTTAACCATAGCTCTCTTGCAGTAGTCACCTTCTTAACATGACGTACTACACTCGGATCCATCGCCAGAATAAGTTCAGACTTCGCCTTTCTATCCGTAGTCTCCCAAACTAACTTATCGGCACCATCTGTCGGCTTTGGCCTCTCGCCTGATACGTATTCCCAGTAATCATTTTTTGCTAATAGTGCTTCTATTTGGATTTTCCATGAATCGAAATTCGTCATCTTGTACTTTTTTTTTTATTTATAATTCCGTAAACACTTTTTACAAATACTCTGGGGCCTTCGCCCCTGGGCCCATAACCTTTGTTGGGATTTTGGGCAAAGTATGCAGCAGCAGTGGAAAATTAATAAGAAAAAACAACACTTCAGGTAGACAGCCATATATCGTATAATATCAGGAACATTCTATACATAAAATAAATCAATATACAAAACCAGCCTGTGTCATGAATGAACCATGAAGGTGATATATAATTAATTCAACAGGTAGCTTTCGGTACCAGGCAACCAAGTGCTGGAATAACATACTACCACCTCTTCGTAAATTAAAATCAAAAATTTTCTTTTAAAAATCAATACAAACATTTTGTCTTAGATCAGCAAAAAACTGGATTGTCTGGTGCAAACACATTTATTCAGTTTCCTAAAAGTATAAATGTTTTATTTATTTATTTAAGTATGTATAGTATGTATAATACAATATTATAATAAGATATTTCTATTATATGGGTAATCTGTTTAGTGCAAAAGTATTTATTAGTTTAAAGCGTATTATTGACTATTGCATAGTGGACTTGATTGTCGGAGAATTTTGCGACTGTGGAAAGGTCTCGGCAGAATCTTAGAACAATAACTAAAGCTCTATAGCTTTAGGGAAGGTTAAAATAAAAAACGTGCAACTATGTTTAGTTCCGTTCTATCTTATGGCTAGAAAAGGAGACTGGAGTGCGACAAATGGTTGACTCTTAGTTTTTATTTTTTGTATTGTTATGTCATTCGGTCATCAAAAAAATAAAATCTCTAGTCCTTTTGCCCGGCCAAAATCAGAAGTATAGTCGACAATGAAATTGCTTTACCACCTTAGAAGTGAATTTTGTTTGCATATAATAAAACAACAAGTTCTATTTTTGTTCAAAAGACTAAGTGACAGATACGTTGTCAATAATGACAATGAGCCTTAGCGAAACTTTATTGTAATAGAAGTTTTTGTCAAAAGTGATAAAGCAATTTTATGGTCGTTGATTTAAAAGCTGACAGTTCGTTTCACAAATCTGGTGACACCTTCGAAATAGCGAAAGAAAAGGGACAATCGATCTCTTTCCAATACATCACCTAGGTTCATTAGTTAAAATAGTGCGAACTGATGAATTTGTGTTGCTATTTTAGTCCGGTTTCTATAGCTTTAGTTATTATTCTGAGGGCAGAATAATCAGCGCCTAACTGCTCTTTGGCAGAGCGAGAGGTACATTAATGCTGAGTCAAGTCCTATTTGCTGCTGTGGCGCACAACGGTTTGTGTTTTATTATTATTGTTGTGCTCGTATGTATAGTTAGTTATTTTTATTAGTTTTGTTTTATTTTATTTATTACATTAAAATGTGTAATATTGTTGTGTGTTATACTCATAGTAGTAAATAAAATGATTGTCTATGTCTATACAACCTTATTTTTAGGTTATACGAAAATCGAAACACGGGTCAAGTATTTTCATTTAAAGAATCAGTACAAAAAAATATATCTTGAAAACTCACGAAGTTACAAGCTTTTTGTGCTGTCCCGTTGTGTTTTTTTAGTAGGGTATACTTTATTTGAGACTTTGTAAATATTATTTTGTCAAAATGTAAGATGATATAAAAAATATTGAAATCGATTCTATTACTGATTCTGAACAAACAGTTTTCAGGTTTCGTATAAACTAAAAATAACGTTGTATACAGATAGATAAGAAACATAAACACCTCCAACTTTCAAAAACACATATTTATTTCCATTTTGAGTGTGCCTACCTACTAAAATTATCTCTGAGAAGACCAATAAAAAACCGCAATTATGATCACATTTTGTCGCAAAACTCAACGAACCTCATTCAAAAATTCCGTGTTTGACCTAACAGGGCTACTTTTGAATCAAGAGTAACATTGATTGGAGGTCCGGTTCTCCAAAGTTATCTTCCACATGTAGTTCTACGGTATGATTCTGGAGATACTAGATACAGAAAACAACGAGACTGCAGAAAGGTAAGCTTTATAAATGACGCGCTCGAGTCACGCTCACATTCACCGGAACGACGCAACAGCTGCGTTTAAACTATTGCATTGCAAGCTGTTGGTAGAGTTGCATGTAGTGATGCCAGGTCCTATGTGTCAAATTTCGGGATGGAAGGTAAAAATAATCGGAATTTCGGATTTCAAATCGGGACAAAATCGGGTTTCAAAAAAATCAGGTTCTTATGAATCGTCATGATTGGATGAAAACAATGAAACTAAAACTAGATAAACTTCTACATATTATAACAACATGAATTCTCTTTCCCGCCGCGGGAGAGAATTCATTTTTGCTGTAAAAATCATCGAAAGTACTACAGGACGACACTAAGGAGGTTAGTGAAAAATCGGGACATTTGGCGTCCCGATCAAAAGTAAATCGGGACCTGTCACCAGACCCCTGAAAATCGGCACGTCCCGCGCAAATCGGGACACCTGGCAACGCTAGTTGCATATGACTAGAGCGCGTCGTGTATGTAGCATATTATCTGCAGTCTCTTTATTTTATGTATACACCGCTAGGCATACCCATTTTAGCAGCTACTTAAGGATCTATCAGCTTTTTTTTTTTTTTTATGGTAAAAGGAGGCAAACGAGCAGGCGGATCACCTGATGGAAAGTAATCACCGCCGCCCATGGACATCCGCAAAACCAAAGTTATCGCAGATGCGTTGCCAACCTTGAGGAAGGAGTTGGATCTTGAGGAGGGAGTAGGAATTGGGAGGGAGGAGGGGTGAGAGATGGGCCTCCGGTACTTTTACTCACCGGACGAAACACAACAGCAACGAGTGCCGTTGTTTCACACCGATATTCTGTGAAAGGGTTGCTTCAAAAAGCTGCGTTCATTGTTACGCTTGATTATAAAGTAACCCCATTTTACAGACAAAGACAAAGCTAAAACATTTGGAACATGACTTTCTCCCTCTCGATCTCCTCCTCGACGTTGTCCTCGGCGTCGTCCAGTTCGAGCCGGGTGGGAGTTGGTACCGCCGGCAGGTCAATGTCGCTATTGTTCAGCTTCACCAGGTATGAGCGACCAAACGGGTTCCAGAAACCAATCGAGGCAGCTAATTTCTCTATCTGTAATGTTCAAATAGGCATTGTTTATGAATAGTTGGGTCTATTTAGTTTAAATATTTTTTTATCATCATCATCATCATCCAACGTGAATGTGAAAACCACGTTACTACAGATCCAGATGTATACTATTTAACTTGACGTTTCGAACAAAATATATAAAGTGGTTCATTTCGCTAACGTCAACTGCCCCTGCAACTTTCTGCTGCAATCTGTTCATTAAGGCCTACTATCCACATAGGCGTAGCTTCAAAGACGCGTATTCGTCATCGTTCGCTTAGTATACAGTTGCTTGCAGCTTACATACAACACTATGCTACTCTGTCGACGGAGCGGCAACGTCGCGTTAGCGTGCATGCTCGCTGCATGCAGGCATCATGATAGTCATGACATGAGTGACGCCTGCCGTACCGCATCCGTATGTTACACAAAGTACTTTTTTATAAACGGAAATAGAGACCTCTCTCGGCGGCCAAAAAAGGAAACTATTTGAAGTGATTGCCCTCTGCATTTATTTTATGGAACTATAACCATACCGATGTATTATAAGCACGTGTACCCCTATACTATTGAGCCTACATTCTAAAGATAGTATTTTTAACTAAAAGGGGCAAAAAAATTGTTAACTTCTAGCAGTTTTTCCTTAGTTCAGTTAGATAACTCAACAAAACAAGGATAACTAATTAATAATTCTTAGTTTGAATAATTAAAACATCACATTTGTAGTTAAAAAAATTATTTCTTAGGTCTTTTGAAACACTTTTTATAATATTTTTTTGCTTTTAGTTGAAACCTGTCCTCGTCGTCATAGCAGTCCATTTTTCCATTTAAAATTCTATTTATGTCTTTGCAATTTGTTTATTTAATTAATTACCATTAGTATTGTATGAAGAATGAAGAGTCTGGTATGTTATACGCCGGGGCGTACATAGTGTGAACGCACGTGTTTATTAATGTAAAAAATGGCGGGAACGGCTGCGAAATTTGTTCAGATAGTAGAATTCTCACAAATGATTGACAACGTACGCTTGCGATACGCCTCGTAGACAGAGATCAGTACGCTGGGCTGCTTAAGCTGTTTGGCGTATTTTGAAGCGTCTATGAAGCTACACCTACGGAGGCGTAGTTGACTTTGGCCTACTAGCCACGGGGATAGTAGGCCAAAGTCAACGATACGTATGAATGACGTTTATGTCAATCCCATACAATAATCATTCTATTTAATTTCTATCTTCTCCAGCATCCGATTTAGACAGAATAATATAATAATACGTAAAATAAACGCGAGTAGATCCTTATTATGTGCTCTATAAAATGTGAAGTGTTCTCGTAAACCTTGAAAAACTATACCTCATCAGGTTTTGGCATCTTCTCGACCGGCGCCAAGGCGTACGCGATCCTGCGTTGACAGTTCACTATGCCGAGGATGCCATCCACCACCTTCATCCCGAACAGCATTTCAGTTGTCACATTCTGAGCTGTGGGTCACCATTTACAAAGTCAAAGTCAAATATTTATTCAATATAAAGTTAGAAACTGATCGAAGCGTACCATCGTTACGTAACATTCGCGGCGAGCTTGATACGTCATTGCTGACTAACCCATAGCAAGGCGGAGCTCGCGGAGAGCGGCTCTGTACTGACCATGCGAATGCTCGCATTGAACATGTTCATCAACACATCACCGTCTCCACTGCTGGGGCACAAGTCTTCCCTATGGATGGATAGGGAGTACGGGCCATAAACCACCACGAGGGCCTCGTTGCGGGCTGGCGGTTGCAGACGACTGCTTATGCAACCGGTACCAACGACTTTACACGCCTTCTGAAACACGGAGGAGCTCAAGATTATAAATCTTTAGTCACCCATCCGATGACCGGCCTTTGCGAAAAATGCTTAACCCCACTGCGCCATCCTCCGCGCGCCCTCCGAGCGCTCATTCCTAAACATGTTACGTTACTGCAAAATGCTCCGATCAGTCCCAACCTTAATCCTTCACAGGCACCAAATATTAAAAAAACTAACATTTAGTTTAAACTACCACCTACCAGAACCTACTGAATCTACCTTAGTTCGAAGTTAAGAAGAGCTGGAAAAAAAACATTTTAAAACAACGTTACTTTAACTATTCCTAATTAATCAACAGTTCTGGTACGTACATTGCACTTTAAAAACGGGTATAAGTCGGAACAATCCCGTCAAATTGGTCGTGATGAGGAGGCCGGTGATATCAATGGATGTCTCCAGGAACAGCGCAGCGTGCGTCCAGTTGACTGGTGGGCTGATTGAGTAGTCCATGGACACCATGAATCTTTCGATAAACTGGAACGTAATATATTAAGTTATTATTATATTATTTAACGCCTTAATGGGAAATTGGCTAAGCGCTCTGCCCGTTATTCGATGGTCCTTGTTTTAATTTCCAGACCAGGCAAAGTGATTTTGAATTTTTCGATGCACAACTAAGGTGTTGTGAGCACCAACCGCATTTGTCTAGCGTAGTGATTAAGCCAGTACCCATCAATTGTAGTGATAGCTTGATTACAATAATAGAGGATTTTGCGTAGCAAGTGGACAAGATATAAGCTATTACGTTACTTTATTTCACAAAAACACACATATATAATTTTGCCTTAGACTGCAATCCATTTTGTTCTCAACCAATAGTAAGCGCATCTGACTGACTGGCTAGCTGGCTGAGTTTAGTCAGCTAACAACGCAGTTTTGGTTGTTATTTACTCCCTCAACATTAAAGCTGATGCTAATCATCAATGATGCTAATCAGTTAATTATCAAAAAAATGTTGAACTGGTTACATAAGTCTTGTGTTCTGATGATGAATGGGAGAACCAATTCATACAGTTCAGACACTGCCATAATATGTCCTATAAGAAACCGATAGATAAACCTAAAACTCTTCAGTGATGAAAGGTCTTGCAATGTGGCATTCAATATTGTATTGCCAACGAATCGTCCAGCCCATTTTTCTATCGTATCTAAAGCAGTATGTTATGTTGGCATTGGGAAGATTCATCCCAAAGATGGCATCAGCTTACTCAATAACTAGTCGGAATTGCTTATTGTAAAGCAGAAGCAGCTGTTCCGTTTAACCCTAAAGGGGATACCAAACATTTTGGCAGCAGATTTTGCTATAGACTCGATATACTCGCCGAAGTTCAAATTGGATAACATTATGTTAAAATTGGTGGGTTCTGCATAACAGTCTTGCTGCAATTGAGCTGTTCACTTATCGTGTTCGCAAAAGGTACGTACTCGTGGCCAAACCTTCACAGTGTAACGTCATTAGGTATAAGCGATCACTTATTTCTAAGTTCGCTCAATTGTATAAAAGTCTATACAATTGATGTTGTATACATTTATACAACAGTTATTTATAAACTAGTATGTTATAATTACAATAGTGTTCAGTGTTAGTTACTATTACCCCTACGTCACGCAAAGGTTTGTACTGAAAATTACAGCGCTTCGTGTAATACATAACTCATACCTAGGGTTGCCAAAAATACTTTAAAATAACGTACCTATCCTACGTTATTTTCCATGACCATACTTTATTCTTTTTAATAAAAATAAAGTATGTAAAAGAATTTGGAAATTTGGAAAATACTTTTTTTAATTATTATTTTCTATATTTGCTAGTTGCTGGTACACTACCTCTCATTGTCTCCTAGTCTGTCCTATGCCACAAAGGTTGTCTGGAAGAGATTGCTTTAAGCGATTATATCGCCTTTGCCTACTATTATTTTAAAATTTCGTGTCATTTGTTTTGTGTATAAGCAATGAAGTATTTATCTATCTATCTATACCTTATTTTTCTTCAAATCCTTTTTTTACTAGTCAGTGAAAGAGTTACTTTAATTTCTAAAAAATAGTTGGCAACCCTACTCATACCCCAAAATAAGGAGACTGCTTCCTAACATCAGAAACTATCGTATGGTCAAAACAATGAAACAATAATTGTATGGAAGTATCAAATATATTGCTCAATGAAAATAAAGTTACACACACCTTATATATATCAACACAAAAATCTCTATACCGCCTTTCAGTGCTTTTACAAGTAACGCCATCTAGCGGCGCGTATTAGTAACATTATACATTTCATACAAATATGTGTTTTGGTAGCGATAAATTGTAAATTGTCGCGATTGCTACTGTCACATAAAGATCGGTAACAAGCCTGCCGAACAGGCCGAGCGCCATTTTTGCGAGATTCCGTGCCCGTGGGAGGTTGTCTGTTTTTTTTTTTTTTGAGAGAGATTGCTGATGCCTTAGACGGCACTTTCAGCTTCACCGGGCTCTTTTGGGGGCGGCGAGGTACGTAAAAGGTACCCCAAGTCGTGTGAAACGAATCACCTTCGGAGATTTTGTAGAGGGAACGGCATCACACACTTAAAAGTGCGTGTCCCCGTTCCCTACTAGATTCTCCGAAGGGTTCGGATCGGATCGGGGAGCGGAACAACCCGAGGGCGCCTCTAAAAACTCGGACCTCGGCTCGGGTTGACCGGGCCGTGGTGGAGAAGAGAAGTGCCTAGGTACATGTCAGTACCTCGTGTAGAGCGCGTGTGAACCGGTTCGTCGTACCCTAAACTAGTGTACATGTTTAGTATATTCTGTAAATGTGTAGTGGCTACTTATTTATGTTATGGTCTACTTATTTTGTGCTCAAAGGTACCGAACGAGAGTGCGGCAACTTCATACAAGAGCTCCGAAACGCACGCACACAAGCTCGTAGTTTACCTACATTAGCACACAGTTCAACTACATTAGCACACAAATAAAAGCACGGGAAAGGAGTACGCGATGACACGGGCTGTCCGCTCAAATGCGGATCGGGCAGCGTATGTTGCTGTAGTAACGGAGAATAACAAGTATGTCACTAAGCGCTGCCGATCAGTATACACGTATTTTTCTTGGTTTGGGTGTCATGATTGCGAGTTTTGTTGCATATAGGTGGGTGCCTATTGGAAATGTTTGGAAAAAAAAACCTGTTGTGTATGAGAATGTCACAACACACACAACCATAATCCCAGTTTGTCCTTTTTTACTTTGCCGACAGATATAACAAGGTAAGTTTACAATATAAAATAGACACCCAAAATCACACAATAATAAATTAACTATGTGTGACTCAACCCTAGCCGGTAGGTACAGCTCGGTACGTCGATTCAAGGTCACGGCACTGTTGCCGCACTCTCGTTCACTCTGTACGTACTGAGTACAGACTACAGACCATGTTTGGCGACACTGTGCATGCAGCAGCGTATGCCACAATGACAGTGTACTCTTATATATTTATATAACTAATGCTGTCTAATATCTATATAGGTACTATTAATAAAGAGGTATCGTTTGTGACTGTTTGTTTGTTTGTATGTGGGGGCTAATCTCTGCAACTATGGTCCAATTCCAAATATTCTTTCACTGATGGAATGCTGCATACCTTGCAGGTAACATAGTTTTTTTATTTTATTTAAAAACCTCCTTTATTGAAGTCAGTAAAAAAAAGAGTTTATTTTTAAATCTTAATTTAAAGCTTTTAACAACATTGCTTTTAAATCTAATTTGGTTTTTATATGTTGTGCGTTTATACAGTGTTGGTAATTCTTTACCAACAGTATATAAACAGTGTGTATTCTACTCTTATTTATTCTTATTCTTATTTATTCTTACTCGAATTTTATTATATTCTATCGTAATTTCTTCCTAACTATTCGCTTATTTTCTAACGCCATGAAAAATAAAAATAAACCACAACAAACCGTGGGGCTCGGCAAGCTGAATCTGACGTGATAGCTTTCCTCGTAATCATCGGTCCAGAAGTAGAATATCGTCCAGTCCACGTCGACATATGTGCTTGGATCAAACGTTGCGGAGGTCAGGAAGTGCGCACAGGTCGTCCCATTGATTACGTTCTCATTCTCATACCTGTGCTGTATCTTCTCTTTTGTCTCTTGTATCGCGTTTATTATTAAAATCATCGGTAACAACACCCATATGCTCAGTTGAAGCATTTTTAATACCATTGTGAAATTAAATCTTTTTAAGTCTTTAAATACTTGTACATTCACTTCAACACTTATGTAAAGCTAAAAAGTATACTTTATGTGATTAAATTTAACGATGAATCGATAACGATCACCTTCAAAATTGTCATCGCCACTGTGACGGGATATTTACTGTCGCTGTTGCTTTATATTCGGACGGATTGTTTATTCATTGTGTCAGTTATGTTTTTAAGCTTTGTTGATATTTTGAATTGCATCATTATGATTCAGCACTGAAATTAATAAAAAAATTCTTTGTCATTTCCGCCTATTTGGTCAATAGTGCACTTCTTCCTAATCGTTCCCTCACTGCTGAGGATCGTAACTCCGTTTCATCCGGTCAACCAGCTGTCTCCACCGGTAGCGCTCAGTCGCTTGATGGAGTGCGGCGCTGACGGGCATCTCCACATTTTCGAGGATCTGGTCCGACCAGCGCTTGGGTCTCCGGCCTCTGGGCCTTTTTCCTTCTATTTTTCTCGTCACCATCAGACGGTCAAGGTTATCTGCACCTCTTTGTGCAACATGACCGAAATATTGCACCACGTATTGCATGCAGATCGAAGACAGACGCTGTGTATTTTCTATTTTTAGTTGCTTTAGGATCGAGACAGTTGTAACGGAAAGAGGCGAAGAGGAAGAAGGACCAAAATGTAACGGAAAGAGGCGAAGAGGAAAAGGTGGACTGTATTAGGAAATAAGAGGCAAAGTAAAACGTACAATTATAATTAATAGAAGAAGAAATAATAAAATAAAACATACCAAGACAGCAACAACGATGACAATTGAAAGAAAAAACAGAACAAAAGAAAAATGACACTTAGAAAAGAAGAAAAAGTATAAAAACTTAAAAGAAGTATTTACTCCGTAACAACAGTAGTGCACAATTTTGCCCGTTTTTACCAATCACCACTTAGTTTTAGGTAACCCCTAAGCTTTACATGGTGGTGTTACTTTATTTTTACGTTTGGGAGAATGCGTTACGCTTTACCCGGGCCTTGAAGACGGCCCGCGAGATAAGTGCAGACTACTTTACCTTCTAGATGGCATGAGGGGTTTACCCACTACAAAAACTGACGACGCTTCCTCAGCTGCTTGGCAACCCTGGCAAGAACAAACATTCTTCTGTCCTGGCAGCTACAACCTGCTAGAACCAGGCTGCCATGACTGTGTCCCGAACCACCCGTGTAATGGGATAGTACTAGGAGTTTTAATGGGCATGCCCGTCCTCCCGAATTCCTGTCAAGGCCTTCGGAACTGGGTAGGAAAGCAGGAGTTGGGGGGAGAGGCCGCATAGCCAGCAGTCTTCCCCATGGGTGCTGGTATTGGTAAGATTAATTTCTCCTTGTATACAAAAAAAAAGTTCTGGAAACGCTTAACATCCCCCTCGACGTGATGGGCCATGCGATACCGTAGGTGTAATGGAGCACGCCACGTCATCATCACATGACTCAATAAAATATTACTATTTTATTATAAGTTAAATACGTGCTAAATATGTGATCAGGGAAAACGTATGATCGATTACTCAGAACTAGCAGTTAGTACTTTCCTTTGTTCTATGTGACTATAAAAACCCTGTTTTCCTCTAATAAAGAATCAGTTAAGAATCAACGTTCGTCGTATTATTTCGTCTCCCGACATCACACATCACATGGCGAACCTGCCAGTCCACTGCTTCTAGGCAGTGCTGGTTCGTTTGGTTTCCGAGCCACAGGACCATGGGGTCCCCACGGACTATTTCACATACTTTAATTTATTTTAGTAGGTGTTTGAAGTGACCACTTTTAGATCCAACAAGTTCAGGCTTGTAAAATTCTATCTCAAAAGTCTCTATGGTTGTTTGTACCTCTTTACTGGTTTTGTAATTGTAAGATCGTTACCTTAACGTGTTGAATATTGTATTGAAAAAAACGGTGGTCACTTCGAACACCTACTAAAATAAATTAAAGTATGTGAAAACAATGCATTTTATTCATTTTAGACATCATGTTTCATAGAGCCATTTAGTGCTTAAGAGCTACACAATCTATATCTAAATAGAAATAGTGTAAGTTTATTTTTTTCAAAATAGAAATAGAAAAAATCTTTATTTGGTATAACTACAAAAAAAAAAAAAAAAAAAAACAACCGGGTTTGATTTCCGAGCTAAGTACAGGTTTTTTTTAAAAGTGTGAATGCAGTTTTTCTTCTTATTAAAATCGATGACATGGTTCCTAAGAACAGATCTTCGTATGTCTTATAGTTTCAGACTTTCCCACACCGACCGAATTAAATGAGACACCCTGTATAGAGGTAGCAAGAGATTGTTATGGAAATAATTTTGTAAATAATGCCATCCGAGTTGAGTCTGATTGTTTGTATAACTAAACCAAACGAAAACATATGTAAAGAGATGAAGAAGAGAATAGAAATATAAAATGTCTTAATGAATTATGAGGAAAAAAAATATAAAATAAAGATAATAAGTACAGATTATATTATTATAGGCAATCTGTATTAAAAAGCTTTTGTTACAATATGTTGACAATTATGTACGGATATGAAAGCTTTTAAGACTAATAATGGTCAATTGATTAATGATTGAATGTAAGATGAATATGAGAAGTTTCAGAACAATTAGGTTCTTGAGCATGAAGTGCAATTGGACTGATCACCCAAGAGCAATGAAGAATCGCATCAACCTAATTTTTCTTATTTTTGATTGCATGTATTATGAAATAAATATAAATAATTAAGTAAGAGGTAAGGTATTCGGTACACGTTTAAAAAGGTACATAGGGATCAGATCCTTCAGGTTTAAATCTAGATGTGAACGAGATTCCTCTTAGAAAACTGTTGGAGACCACAATATGTCTTAATTCATAACCCTATTAAAATGGTACCTACATGGAGGGTCAGATCCTTCCATTTGATCATGGTGTATACGAGTTTTCTCTGTGAGATAAGTTGGAGTCCAAAAGAGGCTTAAACGATGACCCCCATAAAGTATGTTGTGCGCACAACCCAAACAGCCACTATAAGATGCACTGATATTATAAAAAAAATAAAAATTAAAGTCGACTTTATGTACCAATAAAATAAAGGGACCGGCCGGCCCAAATAATAAAAGTACATAATGTGTTACATTATGAAAAAGTGTACCGATACGTATATATACGTATATGATATAATGACACGGTAATATAATGATATGATATAATGACACGGTAATATAATAATATGATATAATGACACAATAATATAATGATATGATATAATGACACAATAATATAATGATATGATATAATGACACGGTAATATAATGATATGATATAATGACACGGTAATATAATGATATGATATAATGACACAATAATATAAAATAAAAAGGTCGAAGTTACGAAACGATGTAAGATACCTTAGTAATAACTTAAAATAACGAAAGTAAATAAAAAACTAAAATAAGAGTTGTCATATGGATAATTTCAAAGAAAAACAAAATTATGGCATTATGATAAATAAGTAGGTAATAAACTCCAATAGAGATATACGAAAACTTAACTAGATAAAAGTAATATTAAAACAAATGTGAAATGATAACTGATGTTATTTGCTAGGAGTATAAACAAAAGCTTTAAGCTTCGAGACAATTTCATAAAAATAAAGTATAGGTAATTAACATTGTTCGTCAACAACTGCGTAGTTTAGATTAAAGAAATTGTAATTTACAGTTAAATAATAAATAATAATAATAATAAGGATACTATACTCTAGGATTAGGTTTTTATAATGTTTTATTGTTTTTATATTAAAATATTGTAAAAATCTAGTTTTAAGGAAAAAAATAAATAAAGAGTATAATAATAATAGTAATAAACTCTAAGAAACTCTCGCTCAATGGTTGGATCAAGGGTCAGATACAGAAGGCGGTACTCTTGGACACGGCGCGGATAGTCCGAAGGTTCCTGTCTCTGCAGCCCTAACCACCGGCAGCTTGAGCCCTGCCCCGTTGCCGGCGGCACCCTAGGCTAGGTTTTTTATAATATTTTTATGTTTTGTATGTGCTTTTGTATTTTACTTTTATATTAATATTATAACAAACCTAGGCTAAGAAAAAAAAAAGAAATAAAGAAATAATAATAAGTTTATTTCGATAAAAAGTTTTGCATTACTTACAGTAGTTAGTGGCCGGAGTCTCCTTTTAAGCAAAAGATTACCTGTTTCAGGGGACTCCGCTCTTCCAATAATACAATATAAATACTAATAGTTATTTAGAAGAGTATATTTATATTAGTAGAATAGAATAACTGGAACTTGAATAATTTATTGATAAAATGTAAAGTATATGTATGAAAAGATAAAAAAAAGAATGTGGATGTTCTTTAATTTTTCTAGAGTGTTTAATTACTAAAATAATAGTTTTCTAAATAGAATGGTATGTATTTGCATAAATTTATTTTTTTTCCTTTGAAATTTCTGTGTTAGAATAAATAATAAGGTTAGATAGTTTGGCTTGTAACAGTTAATTTCAGGAATCGTAAAAAATAAAACACAATTTATTATAGCAAAAGTTATGTTGTCAAATGTGTATTTTAAAATTAAAATTAAAACATTAGAATTTGGATATCCTTAAATTTTTAACATTAATAATAGATTTTGTAAAATTTTGGTTTAAGTAACAGTGTATTCTTAGTATGTAAACAAACATTGTTTGGTAATAAGTTTGTAACACGATATGGTATAGTAAATAAGAGTATAGAGATTAGCATAGATTTAAGGGTTCCAGACGTTTTATTTATTTTTTCGAAAAAAAAAAGGGGGAAGATGTAGTGGAGCACGCCACGTCATCATCACATGACTCAATAAAATATTACTATTTTATTATAAGTTAAATACGTGCTAAATATGTGATCAGGGAAAACGTATGATCGATTACTCAGAACTAACAGTTAGTACTTTCCTTTGTTTTCCTGTTTTCCTCTAATAAAGAATCAGTTAAGAATCAACGTTCGTCGTATTATTTCATCTCCCGACATCACACATCACATGGCGAACCTGCCAGTCCACTGCTTCTAGGCAGTGCTGGTTCGTTTGGTTTCCGAGCCACAGGACCATGGGGTCCCCACGGACTATTTCACATACTTTAATTTATTTTAGTAGGTGTTTGAAGTGACCACTTTTAGATCCAACAAGTTCAAGCTTGTAAAATTCTATCTCAAAAGTCTCTATGGTTGTTTGTACCGATTACTCAGGACTAACAGTTAGTACTTTCCTTTGTTCTATGTGACTATAAAAACCCTGTTTTCCTCTAATATAGAATCTGTTAAGAATCAACGTTCGTCGTATTATTTCATCTCCCGACATCACACATCACATAGGTCTTTTCCTTCTGCCGACAGCCTGTCGAGACTCTCGAGCCTGGGCAGGAAGGCGGGAGCTGGGAGGGTCACAACCCACGGTTGGTTCCTCGGCGCCCTTCTCTCGGACGCGGTGGTACTCGCGACGAGTTGTCCACTGTCAAAAACGTGCAATACCAGCGTGGCCCTCATCACCACCGCCGTGGCTTCGCACAAGACAGCTTTCCGCCCACCTTCTGTGCAGCCACAAATCAGGAGTCTCCCCCACGCAACACACGACGCCCGCCAGCCCTAGCCAATCATTTCCTCTCGCGCGCAATGGTTTTTTTTATCTATTCCATGGTTTTTGCTACGTCAACCTTTAGCTTTTGGGCTCTACAGTCGGCTATAATCGACAAGTGATAGCGGGCCTTTTACTGGCCCCTTAATATCTCTTAAGGCCTCCTAATACAATGGAATAAAAAACAAGACAAAGTGTATACATACATGTTAATATTCGTGACTGTACGGCAACGACGGCAATGACCGGCAATACTAAATAGTTTACAAAAACTTAAAATAAAGTTATTTGATTTTTTTTTTATCCTTATCCTGTTGCAAAGTTTTACTCTGAATGGAATGCTCCGCGTACAGGACTCGGCGTCGAATTTATGTTGTGGCCAACAAAAGGTTAACGTAGCTTGGGGTTAGTGAAAACGATTAAAGGATACTAGAAAATCGGTATCATTTTATTTACAGTAATATTGTTTCTTTTGGATTATTATCGCTGATGCAGGCTAGGAACCCGTTGCCCAACTGCAGGGTCGCAGCAGTGGCCAAGATCTCGGAGCGGTACGGCGGCTGGTCGGGCCGAGCTGACAGCGAGGATACGCCGATGTTACAATCCACCATTAAGAGGAACCGACCCTCACGGAACAGTTTGAAGTAGAACTTAAGGAGTGGCACGCTCTGTTTGACCGGCGGGATATCTGAAAAGTTAGAAAGAAGTTAAAGGTAACGAAGTTGTAAACACTAATTACTTTAATACCTCTATGTTGGCAATAAATTTTGACTTTGACTATCAACATTAACTGCCGTACTCAGAGACGTCAATTAAGTTTTAATGACAATTAAAATGTCTTTCCTTCTCTATTTAGCACTATACATAAGAAAGTGACAGCAAGAGACTTAATTGTCATTAAAACTTAATTGACGTTGAGTGACGGCAGTAAATAATCAAACTTCTTCTTCTTCAAAATCATTTATTCAGTTTAGGCTACAAGTACAAGTATGCCATCGGTTCGTAAGTCTACACAGGGCGGAGACCATGTACAGGAGAAGAACCGACAAGAAACGCAGCTAGGGCTTTTCTTTTCGCCCCTACAGCGTTAAAGTATTGCAAAATACCTAGCATCTTTGAATTTGAAGTTCATAAAGTTCATAAGAGAATATTAATATTCGATTACATTCGGAAATGCGATGATTGCCGAGAGTCATTAAGAAAATAGAAGCACTGCACTCTTCAGCTCGATGGGGCAGCGGCTAACGGCCGGTCTGCGAGCAACTTTCGCAAAGGTTTGTCATCGGATGTTAGACCTTAAAATTTATTACATCAAGCTCCTCCGCCCTTCGCAAGCCACGTAAAGCCGTTGGTCCCTGCTGCATTAGCAGTCGTTATCAACCACCATCCCGCACTGGGCCCGCGTGGTGGTTTATGACCCGTTCTCCCTATACATTCATAAGGAAGTCTCCAGCAGTGGGGGCATAAAAATGAACTGGTGATAATGATGATGATGATGATGGAACGTCTAGTATTAGTTCAGGGCAGAATGGAAGGCAATAGATCCCGTAATCGCTCACCAACCAGATCAGAAGATCTCATTAGATCCCTCACTCTATATACTGTAGTGATCGGGACTACTTGGTTGGGTGAGCCTACTCGCAGCCGTCGCGTTCTGCATTTAATTCGAATCAAGATTAAGAAGACACGCATGGAAGAAAACAGAAGACGATCTCAGTTCTTCTGCATCAGTCCGCCCGCCGCCGCGCCGCCGCGCCGCCGCGCCGCCGCAATAGGGCATTAAATGTATTAATTGAATTATTTGAAATATAAGATTGAGCCAGATGGAGACGCCTATATACGCCCCCCCAGTATGTGTGATGTGTTACTCCCAGACTTACTTCCATCACGGGCCACGTTGGGTACCGCCATAAAGGTGCCAGCAGGACCCTGGTCTGCGAACAGAACCAGCTCGTGACTAGCCCTCCCCATGGTAGCATGCAGGGTGGCAGCATCCCACAGAGGCTGCTGCTCCAAGTAATCGGCCATGTCGTTGAAAACCCGCTGGACTATCTGGAATTCATTATTTCATGTGTGTTGCCTTATACAACTTGTAACAACGTGTATCGTGTAAGGTGTAGTTATTGGCTGATATAATATAACTAGTGACCCGCCCCGGCTTCGCACGGGTGCAATGCTGTACACGCAACCGCTATGTCCCTGCATTTTAAATTTGTAATATCTTCGAAAATATTCATTTAAATTTCATGCTGTAAAGGGCCACATTGTATTTAAGGTACTTAATTAGATTTAGTATTGCTTAAAATCGCTTCGTAAATAAGCCATTATTTCTCGTAAAAAGTAAAGGATAAAAAATTATTATTGTGGGGTATCCCTAAGAGATTTTTTTGAGACCTTTTTAAAGTGTACACTGTACACTTTAATGGTATGGTGGGGTATCTATATACCCCACACGTATGGGTTTGATGAAAAAAATTGTTGAGTTTCAGTTCTAAGCATGCGGAACCCCTAAAATTTATTGTTTTTTTTTTCTATTTTTGTGTGAAAATTTTAATGCGGTTCACAGAATACATCTACTTACCAAGTTTCAACAGTATAGTTCTTAAAGTTTCGGAAAAAAGGGGCTGTGACATACGGATGAACAGACAGACATGACGAATCCATAAGGGTTCCGTTTTTTGCCATTTGGCTACGGAACCCTAAAAAACGCATCAAAATCCGTTGCGTAGTTTTAAAGATCTAAGCATACATACATACATACATAGAGACAGCGGGAAGCGACTTTGTTTTATACTATGTAGTGATAATAATATAATTATGTCTTAGTAACAACACAAGATTTAGATCGGATTCAATTTAGATATTTTCATTTTTACCACACCTTTCTGTTACAAGTTGTATAAACATGACAAAGAGGAAAAGTTTTTATAACGGAGATTAACGCAAACCACTATGAATACACTGCACAGTCGAAAGCACGGCTAAAGTCCAATAACACGAGAATAGTCCATTGCTACATCTGTCTCTGTGAATTTATGTATAGTCGACCATGAAATTGCTTTATCACTTTTGACATAAACTTCCATTACAATAAAATTTCGTTAAGGCTCATTGTCTTTGATGACAACGTATCTGTCACTTGGTGTTTTAAACAAAAATAGAACTTGTTGTTTTATTAAATGCAAACAAAATTCACTTCTAAGGTGGTAAAGCAATTTCATTGTCGACTATACTATTTAGCTGGTATTTTGCGAGTGCATCATCATCGTTATCCCATCCCTCTCATATGCACTGATTACCCAGCCAAACAGCTTATTAGAATGGCTCTACAAGGGCGATAGAAACTGGAAGCCACCACCATCTCTCACTTTTTAATTTTAATTTTACAAATTAATTTTATCTTTATTGACGTATAAATTTGTCATTTTTTTTTATTATTATCTATTATTATTTCTTCAATTTTATTGATTAATTATATTAAATTTACTAGCTGTACTCGCGACTTCGTCCGCGTGGAATAGTGACTTTCGGCAGCATTTTTAATGTTTTAGGCTCTTGTTCCCGTTTTTGCAACATTTTTCACTCTACTGATGCTTTGCTCCTATTGGTCACATATAGCCTAGCCTAGTATATAGCCTAGTTAAGCCTTCCTCGATAAATGGACTATCCAACACAAATTTTTCAATTCGAACCAGTAGTTCCTGAGATTAGCGCGTTCAAACAAACAAACTCTTCAGCTTTATAATATTAATATAAATATAGATATAGATTTTACAGAGACTATTGTGTGAGTTTCTTTTTGTGTAGCGCCTGTAAAGGGAGTGGAACTGGCCTTAAGATCTGGTTTTGTTTGTAATGTAATGTTGTGTCCGTGTGGTGCCGGGCATAAAGAATTGCACCACCCCATCTCTCTCCGTGGGTGTCGTAGAAGGCGACTAAGGGACCATTCCAGAGGATGGGCAGCAGCATCTCTCTGTAATTACTTTCATCTACTGCGATCGCCAACCTGCCTGCCAAGCGTGGATATTGGCAAATTCCCCTCATTCTTGGGGGAGGCCTTTGTCCAGCAGTGGATGTCTTTTGCCTGAGATGATGATAAATTTTACAGAGACTATTGTGTGAGTTTCGTTTTGTGTAACGCCTGTAAAGGGAGCTAGTGGAACTAACCTTAAGATCTGGTTTTGTTTGTAATGTAATGTACAGACGCCTGCACGTATCCAAAACTCAAATTTCTTCAATAAATATTCAACCGTATACCATATACATGAAGTTCAAAGTGTATTGAGGAAATTTGACAGTTTGTGATAGCCCAATGTACAGGCGTGTGTACCTGTGTTCCTTGCACAATAAATCTATATCTACAGGTTGTCCCAAAAATGGCACGCCAGGCTGACACTGGATATAGCTTAGATATAAGCCGAACAGATAAAAAAATAAACAAAAAAAAAATAATAATAAAAAAACAAACTAAATTGGAGTTTTTAGAAAATAAAAAAGTGGCATTTCCTCCAAAACTATGAGACTTTTACTAGAGTCATGTTATTTTTATCTGATAGGTTTAAAACGAACTAAAAGTGGAATTTTTAGAACATAAAAAAGTGTCATTTACTCCAAAACTATGAGACTTTTACAAGAGTCATGTTATTTTTATCTGATAGGTTTATAGTTAAAAGTTTAAGCTATCTCCAGTGTCAGCCTGGCGTGCCATTTTTGGGACACCCTGTATTGTAATATTATAAAGCTGAAGAGTTTGTTTTTTGAACGCGCTAATCTCAGGAACTACTGGTTCGAAATGAAAAATTATTTTTGTGTTGGATAGTCCATTTATCGAGGAAAGCTTTAAACATCACGCTGTGACCAATAGAAGCAAAGCATCAGTGAAAACCAGTGACCGCGTACTGGAAAGCGCAGTGTGGGCAGGCCTCCAACAAGGTGGACCGACGATCTGGTGAAGGTCGCGGGAAGCCGCTGGATGCGAGCAGCACAAAACCGGTCGTTATGGGGATCCTTTGTCCAGCAGTGGACGTCTTTTGGCTGAGATGATGATGATGATGATGATGATCAGTAAAAATGTTGCAAAAACGGGAACAAGAGACTAAAAAATTAAAAATGCTGCCGAAAGTCACTATTCCACGCGGACGAAGTCGCGAGCACAGCTAGTAAAAAATAAAATACTTGCGAACGCCTCAGTGGCGGAATAGCAGAGCGCTCGGCCCGATACCCGAAGGTCCCGGGTTCAATTCCCAGGTCGGGCAAAATGTATTTCGGATTTTTCGATGCGTAGCCCGGGTTTGTGATCACCAACCCGCACTTGGCAAGCGTGGTGATTAAGCCATTACCCATCAATTGTAGCGATGACTTGATTTCAATGATGGAGGCCTTTGCCCAGCAGTGGGACAATTATGTCATGCTCATAGTAAAAAATTTAATCTTATAATATTCCAAAGTGTATTTCATTGTAATTGTATTAATTTATTTTATTTTAATAATAATATTATATCAGGCCTAGTTTAATGTAAATTATATTATGTATGTAACTAACATAGTTCTTAAGTCCATTTGTTACTAACCCTATGAGTCCTTGTTGCTTGAATAAAGAAATTATATTATTATTATTATTACAGGCTATTTAGTTTTACTTACTCGCGGAGTGGCGTTCTTGAACACCATATTCAAGCACTTGGTCTCCAGTTGGATATTCCATGTGTAATAAATGCGCCAAGGTTTTCCTACCACCATTTCGGGTTCAAAATAAGAGTCCACAGCCATCTTCGTGCACAGCTCATTGTTGACCTTCATGGTCTCTGGTCTGATTGCCTGCGCGTAGAGCAAACCCATATTGATGATTAAAACTGTTGGAATAGCTATTGCCATCAGTCCATGCTGTGAGGGTGCCATCTTGTGAATGTGACGTGGGAACGGCGCCATGCCATTTTATAGACTGACAATGGGAGTTTACATAAATTTGATGCGTTGCTGTTCAAGAAACATGCCATGTGAATGGTGGACTGTCTTAAGGAAAATTTTTTGTAAATATTATTGGTTAAAATTCTATCTAAGACAGAATGGGGAGTGGCAACTTTATCTTTATAACGACCAGGGTTGTTGAGAAAACTAGCTCTTAGAACACAGATGTTTTTTTTTTGTTTTTTTTTTATATCATATATACATAATTATCTGATGTAAATTTGTTAACTTACATTTTTTATTTTGTTTTTTTACATGTTGTAATTGTCTTATATATATTTTTTGTGTTTATTTGTAATGGAAAGTGTTCTGCTATGATAGGGCATTTTCCAATATTTTTGACGCTGTAAGGGAGAAAAGAGCTAGACACTTGCTGAGTTTCTTGCCGGTTCTTCTCAGTACAAGATCTCCCGCCCAGAGTAGATTTACGAACCAATGGCATAATGACATTCACAAGAGCTACTTGTAGCCTAAACTGAATAAATGATTTTGAATTTTGAATTGAATTTTGAATTTTGAATTTTGAATATCTGACAGGTTGGCCTTCATATTTATTTATTTGTTTTTATTTATTTTATTTAATAGGACAACCAACAAAATTAACACTAAATTAAATAAAAGTTGTTTTTGTACAAAAAAGGACTTAAGCTAAGTGTCATCTTACTATAAAATCTAATATCTTTATATCTGGTGTAAAATGATTATAAGGCCGAAGGTGGAGCGTACTTAACCCGGAATCCTTAAGGGTGCGCCGACCAAAAAATGCCAAAAATGCAGTTACGATTAAATAGATATAATTGAAAATACTATCGTATTAAATGAACAAAATATATATTTAGTATCATAGGGAACGTGTTTACAATTTGTCAGAACCATAAATTCATAACACGCTATAGTTTTTTCTACAATATCATTTAAAGTTGGGCAAAAATCATGAAAACGAGTGGCGGCGTTTAGTAGATTTCTTATAGTTTATATAAATTATTGTACCTCTGATTTTGTCTAAACAATCATCAATGGATAAACTACAAATTGCTAGACTACATTTTCGATTCATCAAGTGGTTATTTAAATAATTATTTTTATTATGCACCTTAAATTCCCCATACAAAATTAGTATGGCCGCGCGGCATCAAATAAATATGGACGACGACATTTCAAATAAAACATATGACACTTGTCACTTATGGACGGCGCACCCTTAACTAGTGCAGTTCTGGCTTTCTTATCTCTGTCGGAGCACAACAATGTTACCAAAAGTTATGACAAAATGTGCGTTTCCACCTTCAGCCTGCTCATGACTTAACATCAGTTGAGATGACGGCCAAGTACTTAATCATTAAGAATTGTAACCACCTCTGTGGTCTAGTGGTTAAGACCACCGGTTTAGACCCAGAGGTCCCAGGTTCGATTCCCAGCGGGGGGTACATGTTTGTGTACTCGGTTTGGTTAGTGGTAGGACTTGTTTGTTCGCCTGGGTAGCTACCACCATCTTATCTATATATGTCACCATAACATCAATGTTTGTAGCATTGTTGTGTTCCGGCAGCAAGAGATAAGATAGCCAGTGCCTCACTAGTTGAGGATCCCGGGTGAAGTGCGCTTCCATCATTGGCCTTATCATCACTTAACATCAGGTGAGATCAAGGCACTGCGCTTACCCGTAAATATATTTAAAAAAAAATACAAAAATGGCTTATCTTATTCTAAGTGAACTAAAAAATCGTTAAATAAAAACTCTACCACTTCCAGCATTGCGGCCGCATCGCGTGTACAATCCACCAGCCCATTTGTTCAGTCGTGGGCGTTCCGGCCGGCCACCGATGCGTATCTTCGAATAGGCAGAATTGGTGGGCGGAATATTATTACTGGTTGTTATGCGCAATGACAGCGGCGGCTTGCGCCGTAATGACCGAAACGCCCAGCGGTGGCAATGGAAATTTAAAAAAGCAACCATTAAAAAGGTTAGGCTGATGCATTAGAACTCCTGTGTTTCTTTTTTATTTGTGTAATCTCTTTGAGCTGCTTGACGGGAAAGTGATCATCAAAACTAGTAATTGTGTTTTTTTTTAATGTGTGTCTTGCGAGATATTAATGTGATACAATTAACCGTTAAGTGTTAGTGGATGTCGCGTATTAGTGTTAGCAAATAAAATAAATAGCCCGAGTTCACTTTTAAGTTTTCTCAACGCTACTAAAGACAGATTTAAGTAAGAATGAGGAACGGCTGGGTGAAGGGCGCGTCCACTTTCAGCTTCATCACGGCTTACCATTAGCTGCGATGAATGCTAAGTGCTTTTTTATAGAAGGCTCCGCCTTCTTTGTGTCTGCTTAATTACCAAAACAGTCAGAGCAGAATCATTTGCTGCTTACCAGCAGAAGCAGAGTCCATACGGGAGAAAGTTAATGGAGCAAGATTGTGCCTCACATCCGACCTCACCTTGCCGACCCGCAAGTGGCTTCTCCACACCTCGAAGGAAGGAGGGTAACTTGTGCTGGTAGACTTTTCTATCTTTTGGAGGTGCGTCTAAGAAACGGAGTTCAGACGCTCCACAGCTTATGGAGCAGGATTGTGCCTCACAGCCGACCTCACCTTGCCAACCCGCAAGTGGCTTCTTCACATCTCGTTTAAAGGACCCCATGTTGTAGGAAGGAGGAAGAACGTGTGCTGGTAGACTTTTCTATCTTTTGGAGGTGCGTCTAAGAAACGGAGTTCAGATGCTCCACAGCTTATGGAGCAGGATTGTGCCTCACAGCCGACCTCACCTTGCCAACCCGCAAGTGGCTTCTTCACATCTCGTTTAAAGGACCCCATGTTGTAGGAAGGAGGAAGAACGTGTGCTGGTAGACTATTCTATCTTTTGGAGGTGCGTCTAAGAAACGGAGTCCAGATGCTCCACAGCTAATGGAGCAGGATTGTGCCTCACAGCCGACCTCACCTTGCCGACCCGCAAGTGGCTTCTTCACATCTCGTTTATAGACCCCATGTTGTAGGAAGGAGGAAGAACGTGTGCTGGTAGACTATTCTATCTTTTGGAAGTGCGTCTAAGAAACGGAGTCCAGATGTTCCATAGGTAATGGAGTAGAATTGTGCCTCATAGCCGTCCTTACGTTGCCGTCCGGTGGCTTCTACACATCTCGTTTAAAGGACCCCATGTTGAAACGGTGCGTCTCACTTGATATATGTACCAACATTTGATATAATTGAACTTTAATAACATTCATTTTACATAATAATCATTTGTTGTACCAACACTTATTATAATTTTATTTATCATAAAACATTTACTTTACATAATGTTAATTTTATATAATACCATTTAGTATAACGTTCATAACGAATAATGCCATTTGAAATAAAACTCATTTAATATATCGTTAATTTCATATTTTGTTATATATACGCGTCATTTTATATAACTATTATTTAAGATAACGTTTCAAATAATGATTGATTGATATAATCTTCACTTGGTATAACAATCAATTTGACATAATAATCTGTTGGTATACAGTGTCATTGACAGAAACGAACCGCTGCAAAACCGACTCCACGTAGTCTTGTCTGCCCTACCCCTAGAGTGTAATTTAAGCCCGCGTAGGCGCGGAGGGGCGAGGCGGCCAGCGAGCTGAGGAGCAGGTGGTTTCAAAAGCCCGCCGCCGCTGCTTCGGTGGTGAGCGAAAACCGTCTGCGACGATAAGCTCGCGTAGGATCGCCAGAGCCCCGCAGCGCTGGAGCCGTGACAGTCGTCCTATCATCAGGGAAATGAAGGCCAAAGTGCTTACAAGCAAGGATTTTTTTTCAAATGTACATACGGCAGCAGATCAACCTACCACAAAATATCAAATTTCTTTAATAAATTTTGAACCTTAGTGTTTGGGTATAAAGATCAATATCGATGATAGAAATTTGAGTTTTGGATAGGTTGATGTGCGGGCGTGTGTACCTAGCAATGTCATCACAATAATCATGTGACGATTTTCTTCAGATGTTTCTTTGACGACCTCCTTGGTCGAGTGGTTTGTACACCGGTTTACATGGTGTCGCCATCTCTGAGGTCCCGGGTTCGATCCCCGGTCAGGTCAATTTAGAAATTATTGTTTTTCTGAATTGTCTCGGGTATGGGTGTTTTCTATGTATAATAAGTATCCCCCTTACAAATAAACACTATTTAAGCATTTATTTAGTTAATCATTGTTTTGTCTCTTTTTCTCAAATTGAGAACGACGTTTGTGTGACGTTGACAAAACAATGATTAACTAAGTAAATGCTTAAATAGTGTTTATTTGTAAGGGGGTAAGTATTTAAGTATTTTAAGTATGTTTATCCGTTGTCTAGTAACCATTTAACGAGTTTCATGACGAAGCTTATCTTGGGCTAGGTAATTGGTGTGAGTGTAGGAAAGTTTATTATTTCTTGTTATTAGTTTATTACACACTTAACAAAGATATTTATAATAATATATTCCTGTTTCCCAGATAAAATCTGTACGACAAAGAATTCCAGTTATTAAGCATGGCCGCAAACAATTCCCCAAGCAATCTCTGTAACGGCCAAACTCGAGCAACAGCCAGAACGTTATCACTCTCACTACTTTCTCTCTCTACTTTCCTTTCGCGAATAAGTTGGGAAAACATTTTCGCCTGGACCCTCCTATAATCCTCTACCTGCTGAGATATACCGTGCTTACCCCGCACTTCCACTATCATCCGTACCTAACATTCAATTTGTGATATTAAACCACATGAACATTGACGAATAACATAAGAGTTCCAGTTTTATGACGCTGAAAATTAGTGTCAATTTTGTTTGCAGCTGTTGTGTAGTTACGACGTTTCGTGTCGGTGTGCTTTCCCCCACCAAACGACGCTCGCGCCCTGCCTCATGCATTTAAATTGCTTCATTACTGAACTAGACGTCGGGCCGCAGGGTTGTCAACTGGAAATGTTTTCTAGTTTCGCAAGTTTGCGACTGTTCGAGGCTGTCGACTTTTCCATTACTTTTAGAACAATAACGCTGACTTCGCCGTTGGTTTTACAAGGCTTTTGTTTTCTGAAATGGAAATGAAAGAGACTTTTTGGCAGTAGTGCGAAAAGCCATTTTAGGATTTTTGTTCTATTATTTTTTTTAATATTATTGTTTTCAAAGTTTAATAATACATAATTAAAATTATAAAAAGTGTTAAAAAAATTATATTACGTAACGTCGAAACTTAATTTTGAAATCTTGTAAACATCATCTACTTTTGCTGTTGACTGTACTACGATACTAGGTACATAACATAGGCTTTCACTAATATCGAAGGCGCTATTTACATATACAGGGTGTCCCAAAAATAGCACGTCTCACAAACACCGCAGGAAGGTGGGCCTTAGATGCGTCGAACAAGCCTAACTTGTCCACAGAAAATTTTCATGAGTTTAGAAATATGACCAATTTCAGGTATTTTTAAAAAATCACCAATTATAGATAATTTTTGTATAAGAGCTTTTTTAAAGAGCCCTTTATTTAATAGTTACTTAATGATGAAACAATGTTATTTAGTAGAAAAGTCATGTGCAAAAACGACAAATTGCTAGTTTCTCTTAACTTTATTATCACACAAAAACAATGGCTTCGATTTGAGCAGCAACCGTGAAAAAAAAAATCTATGGATAAGTTAGGCTTGTTCGACGCATCTGAGGCCCACCTACCTACCTCCGATGTCAGTGTGCCGTGCTAATTTTGGGACATTAATTTTTGTCATAGTGATAATTATTTATGTCATCATGTTGGTATTGTGCATATATTTAATGTTATTTTTAGCTAAAATACTAACAAAAACTTACTTTTTATTTACATATAAAATGTGTAACTAAAAAAAAAAAAAAAGAACGAGAAGAACCACGATAGCTCAATTGGAAGAGCACCTGACCCGGTATGTCAGAAGGGTGCAGGTTCAAACCCTGCTCGTGGAAATTTTTTCAACATTTGTGTTTTTGTAATTTGTTCGCAACAAAATTTGCGTTAAAAAAATTATATAAACATTTATAAATAGCTTGCCTACTTCTTAACTGATCTTTAGTATTTGTAAAAATACTAAGATCGGATGTTAATGACGGTAGTTGTTAACATTGAATGGGCGCCTTTGGCTTTCAAAGTAAAAAGTAAATAGTGTTGAATAATTTCGGCGGGCTGGTAAGAACCACGATAGCTCAATTGGAAGAGCACCTGACCCGGTATGTCAGAAGGGTGCAGGTTCAAACCCTGCTCGTGAAAATTTTTTCAACATTTGTGTTTTTGTAATTTGTTCGCAACAAAATTTGCGTTTAAAATTATATAAACATTTATAACTAAAAAAAAGGTTATGTAAAACATTTTTATAGTAAAAATGTATTTTTAGATATTAGACGTTTTATAACGACAATGGAACTCTACATCTACAGAAAAGCCACTCTAAAACAACACTACGAGTATACAAGATGCCAAATTATTAAAACAAAAAAATAACAATTAAGAAACAAATCATTCCAAAATTGAATCTAACAATCAACTGTTTTAAAACAAACTACGATCGCGTAACTTTATAAGCTACGTCACTCAACTGAAATATCAATCAAAACAATCTGTACCTGGCCACAAACAAAATTTGTCATGCGACGTACGTAACAACACAAAGAGAAAAACAAAAGCCAACATTTCACTCGTATACCGTTAATTAGTTCTCCTAATGAAATCTGCGTAAAGCAAATCCTATAATTGCGCCCAAACGTTTCTAATTAAACTTCATACCTTTTAATTTTTGTTGAACAACTTTAGTTAGTGAATGTTAATTTTAATTAATTTCGGTGGGGCAGCCCTCGGGACGGAGGCGGGTATCTGCCGCGATCATTAGAGCCGGCATGGCGGTGGGCAGAGGCGGCATTTTGCATGCCACCGAAGACATTACCGGCTAATGAGGCTGCGACGGACTTTCGGATACATGGCATGGCAACACTCAAAACACATGGCAACACTCTAAACTAATGGAACCACAAACAACGATACTACACCGCAGGAGCAGCCCGATTCCGATCCGAGGGCCTCTGAGAATCTAGTAGTGGACATGGACTGATTGCATGATGCCACTCCCATTCTTGAAATCTGGTAGATTTATACAGGTCGCATACCTACAACCAGAACAAATTAAGTCCAGTCAAATTGCAAGCTAAGAAATTACGCTTGACCTATGTGCCTAGTGCGAGTTTCCCGTCCGATCCTCTAAAAGCCACTACACATTCACAGAATACACTGAACATGCCCACTAGTTTAGGCCCAAGACACCGTACTCGTACAACAAGGGTACGTAGAACCGGTTCACATGCGCTCTATACCAGGTACAGACATGTACCTGGGCGCTTCTCTCCTTCTCCACGGCCCGGTCTACCCGAGCCGAGGTTCGTGCCTTTAGAGGCGCCCACCGGTGGTTCCGCTCCCAGATCCGACCCGAACCCTTCGGAGAATCTAGTAGGGCACGGGGACGCGCACTTTTAAGTGTGCGATGCCGTTCCCTCCAGAAAACCTCTGAAGGTGATTCGTTTCAACACGGCTTGAGGTACCCTTTACCGTACCTCGCCGCCCCCAAAAAAGCCCGGTGACGCTGAAAATGCCGTTTGAGGCAATATTATAAAAGTAAGTAAGTAAGTAAACAGCCTATAACTGTCCCACTGCTGGGCAAAGGCCTCCATCATTGAAATCAAGTCATCACTACAATTGATGGGTAATGGCTTAATCACCACGCTTGCCATATGCGGGTTGGTGATCACAAACCCGGGATTATGCATCGAAAAATCCGAAATACATTTTGCCCGACCTGGGAATTGAACCCGGGACCTTCGGGTATCGGACCGAGCACTCTGCCACTCGGCCACCGAGGCGTTAATAGCAATATTAGGCAATATTATATTATAGTGCAAATTTATTCAACAGTTAATCACGTTATCGAAATCGAGAACTTAGTGCGATCTTACTCAGACTTGGATCCTAGAGAGGATTTACCAGCTGACAGTGTCGTGGGGTGATCAATGGTAGTATAGAAAGACCATATTAGCAAAACTTTTTGTAAATCCTTGCAGATTCCTAGCAAATCCTCTAATAATCGTAAAAATTACATGTGTCTTTGAAAGAAAGAAATAAAAAGAACACACACTTACGCGCACGATTTTTTAAAAGAAGAAGAAAATAAACCAAAGCACAAAAGCATTGTGTAAGAATCGTTTTTTAATAATATAGAGACCACTGGTGACCCTCGAGCTGGCGCGTATTTTGGCCAACGCCTAAGTTTTGTCATCCAAAGAGGCAACGCCGCCAGCGTCCTGGGCACTCTCCCGCTTGGCAGCGATTTGGAGTCCCTTTTTATTTGTAAAAAATATGTGTATATATTTTTTTTTATTTCTCTTAATTAGTAATATTATTGCATCGAGAATTGTTTAATAAATAAATGAATAATATAATGATTCAAATGTCGTATTGATATTGCGAAACGTCAATAATTTAAATAATAACAGAAAAATAATGAGATTTGTTCAAAGAAGATAACGTTCCTCTTTATCCCATAACGGAGAAGCGCTTGATGTGAAACAGTTAACTGTAAGCTTTCACTATTTTGACCATATAAATATAAATAAATAAAAAAATGTAATGATACTTCTTCACATGCTACGGTATGGGCAGAGAGACCCAATAACTAAACACGGTAGTACACACGATGAAATTAATCAATCCATAATTCAGCTCGCATCAATAACATTAATCATTATAGATCGCTTCCCAAATTGACATTTTAAAAAATCATTCTCCTATCTGACTACCTTTCAAACACACTCAACCTAATTAAAAGCAAATTAAAATACATAAAATAACCAATTAATATCTGATCACGGCTACCGCGTCGCGTCAGGCCAGATACGAATTTTAATTATTCATTAATGTACCTTGTTCATTACGTTCTGTAATTTCGGACGTGCGCGTGCGAAAGTTCCGTTTAGGAAAGATATTTTTAACATGTTTACTTTGAAATTAAACAACTTTTACGGATGTAGATCCGTAATGTAATTTTTTATCATAAAACATGATAACTTTTGATTTCAAACATAGACTATAACAGTCCAAGCCAGAGGCTAATTCCTTATAAAGTAAACATATTGTTTTCTAAAGTTTACGCGAACACTACACATTGAAATGAAACAACTTTTACGGATCTACTCGCGTTTATTTTACACATTACTTATTTAATATTTATCCTGACGTTTCGAACCCTTTGCAGGGTCCGTGGTCACATGGAGACTGGTGTTGGTCGTCTCATAATTAGTTGGTAGCTGGTATACCCTCATTTAAATTTAAAAAGGCGCGTTCCGTTAATAAAAAAATAAAAAGTAATGTGTAAAAAACGCGAGTAGATCCGTAAAAGTTGTTTCATTTCAATGTGTAGTGTTCGCGTAAACTTTAGAAAACAATACGTTTACTTTATGAGGAATAAGCCTCTGGCTTGGACTGTTAGTCTATGTTTGAAATAAAAAGTTATCATGTTTTATGATAAAAAATTAGATCACCCCGAGCTCCTCTGTGCTTCGGAAGGCACGTAAAGCCGTTGGTCCCGGCTGCATTAGTAGCCGTTAACAACCACCAATCCGCACTGGGCCCGCGTGGTGGTTTATGGCCTGTTCTCCCCATCAATCCATCCATATGGAAGGCTCGTGCCCCAGCAGTGGGGACATATAATGAGCTAGTGATGATTATGTTTTAAACGATGTAAATAAATTTAACGTTAGCCTAAGGAGCTCTACTTAAGGGTGCGCAGACCAAAAAATGCCAAAAATGCAGTTACGGTTAAGTAAATATAATTGAAAATACTATCGTATTAAATGAACAAAATATATATTTAGTATCATAGGGAACATGTTTACAATTTGTCAGAACCATAATGTCATAACACGCTATAGTTTTTTCTACAATATCATTTAAAGTTGGGCAAAAATCATGAAAACGAGTGGCGGCGTTTAGTAGATTTCTTATAGTTTATATAAATTATTGTACCTCTGATTTTGTCTAAACAATCATCAATGGATAAACTACAAATTGCTAGACTACATTTTCGATTCATCAAGTGGTTATTTAAATAATTATTTTTTATTAAGCACCTTAAATTCCCTATACAAAATTAGTATGGCCGCGCGGCATCAAATAAATATGGACGACGACATTTCAAATAAAACATATGACACTTGTCACTTACGGACGGCGCACCCTTAAAAGGGAAGGCGTAGTCAAAGACAAATCACTTTTATATTATATTCTTTTCAAATAATTCAATTAATACATGTAACGCCTTATCGCGGCGCGGCGTTGGCGGCGGGCTGACGCAGAATAACCGCGATCGTCTTCTGTTTTCTTCCTTGCGTGTCTCCTTAATCTTGATTCGAATTAAATGCAGAACGCGACGGCTGCCAGTAGGCTCGCCCAACCAAGTAGTCCCGATCACTACAGTGCCTACATACAAAGTAACCTTTTAGAACCACTACAGCCTATGGATGCTTATCTTATCTTATCTTAGTGGGGCCTGCTGAGGTTTCCCTCTCTCAGTAACACTTTGACCCATCGGGATCTTTTGTGCAACCCCATCCTTTCACTCTTCCTCCTCTGTAAAGTTAGATGCCATAAGTTTGGCAACGTCCTTAGGAGCAAAGAGCCTGAAGTCCTCCGGTTTTGAATAGGCCGACCCCAGGAGTCCCATTCTTTTCCTATCCAGAGAGTCGCAGTGACACAGTAGGTGCTGCATTGACTCCGTTTCCTCTCCACATGCCCTACATAAACTATTTGTTGAAAGGTGCATTCTGTGAAGCTTTTGCGTTGTGGCATAGTGCCCTGTCAAGGCACCGATGGTTAATCGGGCCTGCCTTCTGCTGCCTCCGCATATGAACTTACTCCGTCATAAAGCGTATTCGCCTAGGAAGGATTTGGAGTGTTTCATGTATCATACCCAGCTGCTCTTTCCATTCGATGCCTGTTTTAAATGTAGTCTTTTAAGGCCTTGATAATGATACTTTGTGCAAGTGCCACAAACGGCTCAGGACCAATAGACACTTACAACACCAGCGACCCCTAAGACATTAGGTGACAGTCACCGGAGTAAATCTGTCACCTAAATTAGCTTGAAGAAGAGACAAAGTGTTGAAAAAATTCCGCGAGCGGGATTCGAACCCGCACTCCACAAAATTAGCTCATCAAACAAACTAAGGAGACTGCAAGGTAGGCTAACATATGTAATAAGCTTACTTTTTGGGTCCTCTTTATTTTGTGGTATAGGTGTGTCTTTAAGTTCTAAACCTTAGGATAAATCGTTGAAAAAGTATCTGTAGCACGATTTTTAACCCCCGACGCAAAAAGAGTGGGGTGTTATAAGTTTAACGTGTCTGACTGTGGTGTCGAAGCTCCCAAACGGATAAACCGATTTTCGTTTAGTTTTTTTTGTGACATTATATTATTTTTGCCATAGATAATTTTATCCCGGGTGTTCTTAGCCACGTTTTTACATTTAGACCATAGGAAAAATACTTAGAATAAGGCTACTGAGACACCATTGAGGACTTAAATGGCACAATTGTTGCAAAGGTTTTTTGTAGTAAGATGAAAAAGCCATTGGTCAGTTCAGCCCATGAGAATTGCGTGCTGTTACCAAATAGATTATATCGAATTGTACACGCTTGGATGGGCGACAATGGTCGGCTTTGCAAACCACTTGTGTGGTCGGGCCAACTACCTTCCTGCTATGTTTGATTTCTTCTATTTGAGTGTTCATTTCTTTCAACTTTGCTGTATAATAAAAAATATATTGTGACGAAGTCATAACTCTAATGAGAAACACATTCGTACAATGATTTTGTTAATAGCTATATTATTTGAACATTTAAAAATGCAAGCAAATAGTTTATACTGTCCCACAGCTGGGCAAAGGCCGTTTTGATTTTATATCATTCTTCTATAAAATAATAAAAATTAGCAATTGGCACCTTTACTCACAGGAGTTAAGATTCCAAAGTCTTTATACTCCCCCGCTAATAATATAGTAAAGAAAATAAAAAAATAAGTTTCATTTGTTTCTGTATTTTTTTTTATAGATCCTAATGAATAATTGTGGCAGGAAAACTTATCCTCCTGAATTTCAGTCATGAAAATTATCATTTCTCCTTCATTACTCTTAATATCTTAATTTATCCAACGAAGAAAATCAGCTAAGCTTCGTTTGCCTTCCCCAAATGAGAGAGCCGGGGGGAAAAAAGAATAAGGCCGTATACTAAATAATAGCGCGCCTATGCTATTCCTTTTAAATTCCTCAGCTATCAATATAAAGCACCTTCGTGAACGCACCTTGTCACTCATCCGTACATCCGAATAGAAATCCACGCCCAAATCATTATACTGCAAATTAACAAATTATCAAACAACAATGATGCGTTTTTTTGCACAGCTGCAGATCCATTTAATACCGCGTAACGTCAACAATTTGCCTTTCTAACACATACGCCGACGTAGTGCAAATATCAATGACGCTACTTATTTAAAACCACCATAGATAGCTAAAGGTGTCACATTACGACCGCTTTTGTTAGCATGGAGGTCTGTTTACAAACAAAATAAGGGCTTGTCATAATCTTTTTTCGGATGTACCGTCACTATTTTTCGGTCTGGCAACTTTGGGTGGGATTATTCTTTTTTTTCGGCAAAGCAAAGCGCGCAAAGGTATGGATTTCAACGCCTCTTTGTTGGTTTATCCGCATATACAATAAAGGTGTTTCACGGAAAGGGAAGGTAAGTATATTTTTTTGGTACTGGCACACAATAATCGTACTTAGGACGGTGAGAATGAGGTTCGGTGAAACCTCTGGCGATTGACAGTTGACGTTTTTGACGGGGGTCTCCTTAAGCTTTCCGAAGTTTTACTTTCTACTCGTGTACAAGTATCCATAGAGTAGCGCTTTTGTTTTCATTGTTTACTTAATATTATTGTCGATTGAGCTGTTTATAGGAAAAGCTAATTCGGTTGGCAAATTCGTGTTATATACATTTCATCTTAATTGTACAAGTATCAGCAATAATTTGGAGATTCCGATGTTTCGAATAGGTCCGGGTTTGTAATCATCAACCAACTTCAAATTTTATAGGCGTTGTAATTAAGGGTGCGCCGTCCGTAAGTGACAAGTGTCATATGTTTTATTTGAAATGTCGTCGTCCATATTTATTTGATGCCGCGCGGCCATACTAATTTTGTATGGGGAATTTAAGGTGCTTAATAAAAATTTATTATTTAAATAACCACTTGATGAATCAAAAATGTAGTCTAGCAATTTGCAGTTTATCCATTGATGATTGTTTAGACAAAATCAGAGGTACAATAATTTAGATAAACTATAAGAAATCTACTAAACGCCGCCACTCGTTTTCATGATCTTTGCCCAACTTTAAATGATATTGTAGAAAAAACTATAGCGTGATATGAATTTATGGTTCTGACAAATTGTAAACACGTTCCCTATGATACTAAATATATATTTTGTTCATATAATACGATAGTATTTTCAATTATATTTACTTAACCGTAACTGCACTTTTGGCATTTTTTGGTCGGCCCACCCTTAAGTCAATCAATTGTAACGATGACTTATTTTCAATAATATAATCATAAAGGTTATTTTACTGACACAGTTTTTTGATGGGCTACCTGAGACATTTAATACGTGCCAAGTAGTGAAACTGGCCTAGACTTTAAGCTGTCCCCTTTAAACTAAAAAAAAGGGCAATCCGCCCATATGCACTCGCACAACTATGCGAAGCATTTCAAAAACACCGTCCCACCCCAGGCGTTCTTTGAGCCAAAATCTCGCGACGTGCATCTGACGCTGGCTGCCAATCAAAAAGGCTTCATACTAATCCTGGTTAGGATTACAGACAAAATAAACCGACGACGGACCCCTCGTGTCCCGAGCAAGCGTTCACGCTTCGTCGCTTGCTTGCATTTCGGCCATTATACCGTTGCCATTAAAAAAAACAGTTTTAGGCATTTTAAAGTGTATTTCTTTGCGTTATGGTTGTAGAGAGTTCGGTAGTGTTTAAAATTGATTTGTAGCTACGTACGCACCTCTTTTTACAACCAACTTTTAGAACTGCTTCTCATAGACAATATTTTCGCTGTTAACGCTTTGTGATAAAGTTTAAAATTGAAAAAGGAACAGCAAAATATGTAAAACAAAAAAAGGTGTGCAAATTTTGCCGCTTCAGGTTTTGTGTAAATTTTGACTAAATAATATTTACAAAATCTCAAATAAATTATTCCCTACTAAAAACACACAACGGGCAAGCACAAAAAGCTTGTAACTTCGTGAGTTTTCAAGATATTATTTTAATTTTTTTTTTGTACTGATTCTTTAAATGAAAATATTTGACCCGTGTTTCGGTTTTCGTATAAACTAAAAATAAGGTTGTATAAACGTTATATATAAAGGTCGTGGGTTCGATCCCCACTCGAGGTTTTTGAGACAGGTTGATTTTTTCTAGTATAATTTTATCTTGTAAAATAAAAATTATTCAAATCAGCCATGACGTTTTTGAGTTTTAGCGAGAGTGACGCACAGCAATTGATTTTTATTTATATAGATAGATAGATGAGCGTCAAAGGTATATCGTGTAGACATAAATATGGTAAGAGATCGCTGTGTCAAGGAGTCGACCTTGGGGCCGGTTGAGGCGGGTCGTCGCGGCGGTTCTCACGCGCTACCAGTCTTGTAGCACTCACGTTCAGGGGATTAAGAGCTGCAGGGCTACCGATGGTCACTTAGCTAAAACAAAATGTTAATGAATGGTTATATTATAATATTAAGCAAATTTTGTTGCGAAAAATTCACCGAAATTTCACATTCATTCACATTCAAAATTCACCAAAAACCGGCCTTGTGCGAGCCCGACTCGCGCACGAAGGGTTCCGTACCAAAAAAAAACATGTCTGTTGTATGGGAGCCCCCTTAAATAAATATTGTATTCTGTTTTTCAGTTTTTGTTGTTATACCGATAACAGAAATACATCATCTGTGAAAATTTCAACTGTCTAACTGTCACGGTTCATGAGATACAGCCTGGTGACAGACGGACAGACAGACAGACGGACGGACGGACGGCGGAGTCTTAGTAATAGGGTTCCCGTTTTACCCTTTGGGTACGGAACCCTAAAAAGACAGTTTTGAAAAAAAATACCGCTCGTGGATTTTTTTTCAACACTGTCTTTTTTCAAATTCTAACATGTCAATGTCAAAAATTTTCCATTTTCAATTTACTTTATTGATTTGACATTTCATTTACATTTTAAGGTATTTTAGCTGTGAATAAGAATGGGCGCAAGGATCTGCTCAGTAACAACGATATGCTTTAGGTCATTTATTAGAGAACGACTTTCCCAATGCCTTATCGCATGTTAGTATATTTATTTTAAGACTGAGGCTAGTGGCTTGTGGCTCTTAAGGCCACATGATAAAATATTGGAAATACTATCAATTACTTACAAAATATGAAAATATGTGAAATGTCTAGAAAAAGTTCCACAAATAGTTAAAAAGAAAAAAATACAACCAATACCCATAATAACTGACAACCCTAACCAGAATGTCAATCCAGTCTGACAGTGACAATTCATTCAGACTACCTGCGCGCGCGCATAATCCGTGTGACACACGAGACGACCAAAGATCAACCACTTGTAAACTGTTTTACTTTTGATATTTTACCTACACTATACATTATCTAAAAAATAATGAAAGTCAACAAACACAGAACGAAATAAGTATTTATTTTCTAACATAAAAGCTCTGTCTTTACTACACTGTATTAAAGTTATTACTACACTGTATTTATCGCCTCTGTGGTCTAGTGGCTAAGACCACCGGTTTAGACCCAGAGGTCCCGGGTTCGATTCAAAGCGGGGGGGTACATGTTTGTGTTCGGTTTAGTTGGTGGTAGGGCTTGTTTGTCCGCCTGGCTAGCTACCACCATCTTATCTAAATATGTCGCCATAGCATCAATGTTTGTAGCATTGTTGTGTTCCGGCAGCTAGAGATAAGATAGCCAGTGCCTCACTAGTTGAGGATCCCGGGTGAATTGAGCTTCCATCATTGGCCTTATCATCACTTAACATCAGGTGAGATCAAGGCACTGTGCTTACCCGTTAATATATATAAAAAAAGTAAAAACTCTTAACAACACTGTAAAGTAAGTAAATAACCTATAACTGTCCCACTGCTGGGCAAAGGCGTCCTTAAAATTAAATCATCACTACAATTGAAGGGTATTGGCTGCTTCACCACGCTTGCCAAATGCAGGTTGGTGATCACAAACCCGGGCTATGCATCGAATAAATCCGAAACACTTTGCCCGACCTAGGAATTGAACCCGGAACTTTCGGCCACCGAGGCGTTATATATTTATCTATATTATTTAATACGTGAAGCAAAAACTTTATACCCCTTTTTTACGAAAATTGCGCGGACGGAGGAGTATGTCAAACACTTATAGTATAAATAAAGAAGATTATCCAAATGTTAATATTTTTTTTAATTATGCATAAAAATACATTAAATCAATAAAACAAACATTACACACACTAACATGTATTTGACACACACGCATATTATACTCTTTTCAAAAATGCAAGAGGAGCGGCCGAAGTTGGTTTATGCTATAAGGCCGAAATCTGTTAATGCCAATCCAAACTCACATTCTATCTTTTTTAATTTTTCGTTGCTTAGGATACAATCCGTGCAGCTTTAATGAAATTACGGTCGAATTTCGACCACTGGGCGACCACTAGTTTAAAGTAATTGACAAGCTAGAGCAAATAAACTTAATTAATGAGAATGAAGAAAATATATTTATTCAAATTAATAGGTAATATGCCACTTAAAATGATGGTGCAGGCTCTATTCGTTTCGTATCTTTAATAGTTTCTACTCTATGACCATTGAGTAGCCGGGCGATTTGAAGCATTTATTGGTATGTATTGATCTCTGAGTGGATTTATTATATAAATCTCTGCACTGATGTCTGACACAATGCCGGTCGGATTGTCTGTCTTCTCCCACGGTGATATCAGTCTCACCCATTGTTGTCAAATAATTACTATTATATTATGGAAAGTGGGTGCAAGGTCGGCAAAAGTGATATATTTAGGAAAATCAACTAAAAACAAGGAGTTAATCTAGATAAAAACTTTACTATTACTTTAAGCAAAGTAGCTGGAAGCCTGGGCAACGTGTAAATAGGGTCTAACAATATCAATAGGCGAACGTTTAAGGGGAGCATCTATACATCACACTGAGCATGCTCACCATATTTGGTCCGAAACTAAAGGCTCGTTAGGTACCGAGATAATCAACAAAACATTATAATAATTCACCAAAAAATTTAGTTTGTTAGAAAACATAACTTTGAAAAATCACTATAAAACTGGAGCCCATTTTTTGTCATTGTATTCAGAATGATGTATAGATAAAATAAAAACGGCCACTTTTAACAATAACGCTGTATTTAACTAAACCATAACATGTCAGAAAAAGATGTTCATTAGGTGACGTAAAAATGCTAAATTGCTTCATTCAAATAGTTTGTTGAGCATAATTTGATTTTCCATCTCTAATTACTAGATATGTTTTCTTTTTCATTGGCGGCGCTAGTGTGCGGCGTAAACGCTTTTAAAAATACGAACAACTGCCGAACAGCGAGACACCATGGTAAGCTGATGTTGCCCAATATGCATACACAATATTATAAGAGGAATTGTTATCCAAGCTGTATACAAGTTTATAATAAGTTACCACAGTCAGTAAAGTAGCTTAGTTAAAAAGTTAAGAATATGGCTATAAGATAAATGTTTTTATACAATTAAAGAATATTTCGATAAAAAAAATTTCATAAAATGAACAATTATCAGTTTATCTAATTCTTATTGTATCTCTTGTTCACAATTATTATTGTATTAATTTAATTTAATTTTAATTTTGAATTTAATTTGATGTAAGTTGACATTTACATGCCCTGCGCTTGGCAAAACAGTCGTTTAAAATGATAAAATTACCACCAAATGTACTTTGTTTTGCGTGAATAAATAATCATTTCATTTCTCATTTCATTTCATTTCAACAACCACAAATACGCACTAGACCCGCGAGGCACGTCCTCCCAATGACCTATCTATCCATAGGGAAGGCTCGTACCCCAGCAGTGGGGACACAAAATGAGCTGATGATGGTGATAAATAAAGTTAATTGATAACAATGCAAGCAAATTATTATTTTTGTTTAATTTAAGTAAACTTAAGAATTTATGAAATTTTTGAAATACAGTGAAAAAAATTAAACGCCTACCCGACCCAGACCCGACCAATTATTTCTTTTCACTGTATTTTATAAATTTTATAAATATTTAATTTAGCTTCAGTTCAGCAATTAAAATAAAAAGTAAAAAAATAAACTTAAAAAGATAAGTGCTTTTCAATCGTCCAAACATTTTTATATTCTAATATAGTTAGGACCCATTCAGGACAAGGATAATAATATGGTAATCAAATGGTACTCCCATAGACACAATGCAAACACCACTTCTACTCCTCAAAAGTCATGAATGAAACTATAACTCTCGTGAACCGGAAACTTGAACAATGGTATATCACAGAAGTGCAGCGATCAACTGGGCCTCACATTAGGGCACAAACGCTTACAAACCTAACGCACTGGGTGGAAATAACGACACGGTTTTTTTCCCTTTGCCCTCTGTTGTTCGTCCATGCTTTACGAGGCACGACGTTTAAGAGCGTTTACGCCGCTCACTAGCACCGCCAATGAAAAAAAAAAACATATCTAGTAATTAGAGATAGAAAATCAAATTATGCTCAACAAACTATTTGAATGAAGTAATTTAGCATTTTTACGGCACATAATGAACATCTCACATGTTATGGTTTAGTTAAATAAGACGTTACGGCCACTTTTAACTGTAAACGCTCTTAAGCTAGATTGTAAGAAAGCATTGAATTTTTTTTCTTTTTTCATTCATTAAGTCACCACCACTGAGTATCGAAATAAAGAGAATATAAGTACTGTATTGTACTACTACCTATGTCTTTTCCATTTATTTGTGTTACTTAATTCAGTTTGCGTGTTTGAGTGGGTTTTCGATTCATTGTTTTTATGATATTAGATACATATAGGTGTCACATATTAGACAGCATACACTTTTTTCTTGCTCGAGATTTTAAAATCGCAACGTATTTAAGTTAATTAATGATCGCGATTTGAAAAAGTCTCGTTAATATATTTCTTCAATTCGTAACTAATTATGATTGAGATAACTATCAAAATACGAAAAAATTATTAGTTTAAATGTAATGACGACTCGATGTAACATATTTTTAGTATTTTTAGAAAGATACAAAAAATCTGCTTTTACGGCTAATTTTGGCGGTTTTGAGTAAATTGCAGCGTTTATTCTCCCCAGTGCGTACAGTAGATGCCAATCTAGGCCGGACGGAACGCATCGGCTTATGTGCTTCGTCGTCACATAATCGCGTTTTTGTATTTAAATCTGACGATTTGAATACAATGTCGGCTACCGAGATCGAACCAGCGATGGGATGGGCGAGCATCAATTTTACAAACACCGAAATTGTATATCTAATTGTATAAATTTACAGTTGAAAATTGCGTATGCGTTGTCCTGGCGCTTAGGTCCATTCAAAGTTGTTGTGTAAACTTTTCACACCATTGAAGACATTGATTGTTCTCTTAAGTCAACAATCTGTCTGGGAACTACAGAAAGCTGTATCATTTTGACGTGTACGTAGCGCAGATTAGAATAAAGAATATTTCCGAATCAACTGAAAACGAAATTATTCTCATCTTTGTAGTGTAGTGCGACTTGCAGTCATTATTCGATAAACGTTAACTATAACGAGAATTTACATGAAAATTAAAAATTATAAATTAAAAATGTAAAATCATCAACATCATAATCGCTGGGCCCGCGTAGTGGTTTCTGGCCCGTCCATCCATAGGGAAGGCTCGTGCCCCAGCAGTGGGGACGTAAAATGAGCTTATGATAATGATGATGATGACTAGATAACCATAAAATAATATTTACTATAAGTACACTAAATATTTATATTTTCACTGTAAAATACAGTGAAAAAATTAAATGCCTACCCGACCCAGCCAGGAATCGAACCTGGGTTTTCCGCAATCAGGGCGGCTGCACTGTCCATTATGCTACCGCGAAGGCTGGTTTTTTTTTACTGCTTTTTGATTTTCGACTGCTTTTTAGCGGCAGAGTGCCATCTATCCAACGGTTATTGCAACCAATGGCTATGCAGATTCAATACCAATGAAATACCATACATTTGATAACACAACGCTATAGTAAATTTTAAATTACCTACAGTATGTTAAAGATGATTGTGCAACGAGAAACGAGGTGTTTTTGTATTCATAGGTCTACTCTACAACTTACTTACTTATAAATTTTACTTTTTATTTTAAGTGCTAATTGCTGCACTGAAGCTTAATTAAATATTTATTTTTTTTACTGTATTTTATAAATATTTAATTCAGCTTCAGACCTATGAATACAAAAACACATCGTTTCTCGTTGTACAATAATCTTTAACATCCTGTAGGTAATTTACATGCACGATTCTACAAAAAAGTAGTTTTTTACTTAGACCACACTCAGATAATGACATAGGTAAGCTGGGTGGTATCTAGATGTCGGATTTGCAAAAAACAATGTAAAAATTAACATTATGCCATTCATGTGAATTTCGAGGAAATACTTTTCGATGACTCTTAGTCTTGCATGATACCATTAGAATACCGGGATGATCTCGGACTTACTTAGAATTAAAACCATTGTAAGTGATTTTATTTACATATTTCTATTTAAGGTTTTTGTTTTTTCGACGTATGGACTCGGAACTTTTAAGACGGTTCACTTTTTTATATTGACAGTCTGCAAACGAGCAGGCGGGAGGTGAGTGGTCACCGCCGCCCATGGACATCAGCAACATCAGAAATGTTGCTTTTGTGCTGCCGACCTGAGAAAAACCTCTTTTCACCCCTTTTTACATGTTTTCAAATGTGTACATCAGTGAACCGACCAATGATTTATTTTAATTTAAATTTAATATTGTATTGTTGTTACCTACTAACATAGTTTGTAAGGTTCAATTTTAACTAACTAATGTATCCAGTGGTCTGCAATAAATGATTTTATCATTTATTATTCATTATTATTCATAAATAACAGCTCAACCAAAACGTAAGTATTATAGGTTTCTATTGCTGTTTGTTACTAACAAATATTGCAAAGAAAGATGCATGAAAAAAAAAACAAAAAACAAAACACTGCAATTAAATTAAAACTTTTGAAATTGAAATTCACCTTTCAAACTACTGTTTTTATTTTTATTTATTTATTTACACTTGTCAATGTCACGAACGTGGATGTTTGGTTCGTTCAAGAATTAACCCTTCTGCTAGAGCAGCATCATTCTGATACACAATATATACTAACTAGCTGTGCCCGCGGCTTCACCCGCGTTCTATTAGTCATAGCGTGATGTAATATAGTCTATACCTTCCTCAACACAAAAATATTTTTTCAATTCGAACCAGTAGTTCCTGAGATTAGCGCGTTCAACCTTACAAACAAACAAACAAACAAACAAACTCTTCAGCTTTATAATAGAAGTATAGATATTATACTATTGTGAATTGAATATTGAATAATTTCATTTTTGTTTAATGTCTTGGCTTTCTAAGTTTTAGCCAGTATCTAGTTTTGCGTGTGATTTATAGTCTGGCAGTGGCCCTGCTTAAAACGAACGAAAGGGGTATGCTCTACAAGAAAGAAACTGTTTAAAGTAGAGATCTAATTTTAAACTAAAAACTACCAAATTTAACTGTTAAAAATGTATTGTTTATCAATACTATAATTATGACCTCATGTCAAGATATGGCCAATTTAGATAATGTAGGTTACAAAATAAAACAACATCTGTTGTCCGCATAAAAATATAAAAAACTCCCAATAATAAAAGGGAACGTGCCCGTCACTTTGATAACCAATTTGAATAATCTAATAGCAGTCAAAAAATCGCCTTCAAAACGATTCTTAGTTCTTGTAAGAAAAAACACGACAGTAGATGGTTATCAAAATAAACACTTAATACTGACCGCAAACAACGGGATGTCATTCACCCCGCTCGCGCCACAAAAACTTCTACAAAAACTTAAGAAATCGGCCAAAAGACCGCACGCACGAGGGATAGTTTTCCGAAACGCGAGAGAAAAAAAAAGTTAAATTTGAATACAGTAGCCCAGGTGGCGGGTGACGTTTTACTTTTTAAATTTTAACATTCTTTTTTTAAAAGGTGTCACAGATCTTATCGGATGGACGGATTTAACGATATCGTACTGCGGCTGCGCGGTCGTGTCAACTTGCGTTTTTTTTCTTCTTTTTACTTTTTGTAAGCGTCAAAGCCGTCACGTCGAATTACTTAAATCCCTTTAGCTGGGAACTGATCCTTGTGGATCTTTAACTGTGGTTGCTTGCTCAGGGTTTATGTTATCTTTAGCGTTCAGATACAGCATTCGTTTTTGTTATAGGTCTATAATGACACATCTAGTAAAAGGACACATTCTGTCACAGACCAATAATAGATCTGTGCATTCTGTCATGTTAATTAAATCTTTTTATTATTTTATGTATCGTTATCTATCATTCATGGAAACGATCATAATAGAAGGCAATTATATTTTATATGAGATAATGTTAATGTTTATTGTTGTAGTTTGAAATCTATTCGTGCAATCTTTTCAATCTTGACATGTTGCACTGGTAAGTACACATGCCATGTCGAAAAGCCAAATGAATAAATAAATAGGGAAAGTACGTAAGTGAGAGAGACAAATATAACATTATTTTAATTATTACGTTTCAATATTTTTTCCAATGCATAACGCTGACTTAATGATCTCAATAATCCAATTAAGCCGTTTTCGAGTACTTACAAACTTATACTGGCGCCCTTAAAATTATCATTATATTTTGAAATACCTAGATATCAATAAATACCTATATATAGATATATATTAATATTTTATACATTTTTTTTACATATTGTGGTTGTGTTCTATATTTTTTGTGTTTATTTGTAATGGAAAGTGTCCTGCAATAGGGCATTTTCCAATATTTTTGACGTTGTAAGGTAGAAAAGAGCTGGACACCTTGCTGAATTTTTTGCCGGTTCTTCTCAGTACAAGATCTCCCGCCCAGAGTAGACTTACGTACCGATGGCATAGTGACATTCACAAGAGCTACATGTAGCCTAAACTGAATAAATAATTTTGAATTTTGAATCTTTTGAATAGAAACTCGTTGGTAGATGGAACGTGAGAAACTAAACTTATTTTTGAATTAATAAACTAATAAACGTTCCTTTTCCATAACCAGTGTAGACCCAACAACTTCTACACTAACTTACAATTTAATAATTCTCCAGAATGGAGTTTTAAACGTGCCCCAAATGGTTATTTTTTTTTTGCGATGACACAATTTGTCACCGTTGGGGCATCTCGAATTAAATGCGGGCATTGTCAACTGACACTTGTAGGGGTTCCGTATAGTGGAACATTAAATTGCTTGTTTACATCGACAAATGTTCGAGTTGGAGTTTGAATATGATTAATCTTTGTTAGGACTAACTTTCGGTAGCTTGTTAGGTAGGTACTATATAATTCTCGTATACTAGCTGACCCGGCGGACTTCATATCGCTTTGACAGTTTCTATGAAAACAAAACAAACAAATCGTATTTCTATTTATTTATCATTATGCAATCTTTTTCTAATAATTAACAAATATAGGTTACTCAGCGCTAATGTAGCATTCTAATGGTGAAAGAATTTTTTAAATCGGCCCAGTAGTTTTTGAGTTTATTCGTTACAAACAAATATACAAAAATACTAAGGTTTCCTCTTTATAATATTAGTATAGATATAGATTTATATATCTTACGGGTAAGCACAGTGCCTTAATTGATCTCACCTGATGTTAAGTGATGATAAGGCCAATGGTGGACGCGCACTTCACCCGGGATCCTCAACTACTGAGGCCTCGGCCATCTCATTTCTAGCTACTGAAACACAACAATGCTACAAACATTGATGACGACTTAAATAAAATGGTGTAGCTAGTAGCTAGCCAGGCGGACAAACAAGCCCTACCACCAACTAAACCGAGTACGTTTTTGGTCTGCTATGATGCAAAAGTATTGTATGTTTTAGACAAATTTTATTTTAAATGTACCCTCCGCTGAAATCGAACCCGGGACCTCTGGGGTCTGAGACAGGTGGTCTTAACCACTAGACCACAGAGACGGTTGAGTTGACACGAAGTGAAACAGCGATTATGATGAAACAGCGATGTCATTACGACGATGCTTGAAGTAAGACACCGCAGAAACAGAAAAATTCCTTTATTCGGATTAAAATACAATTTATAAAATAAGGACGCGCGTACGAGATGGAATCACGTTGAAAGATGTCATTGTCCGGCCGTCGCCGGTGTCGCTGGTGTCAATGCGTCGTCCTTGCTCCCTCCCCCATTGCCGTCAGTATGCTTACATCCTTATAAAAGAAAAGTTTTTCGAAAAATAGAGAGATCCGCTCCACTTGATAAGCAGAAGCGGAGTCCAGATGCGCAGACAGTTAACGAAGGAGGGTTGTGCCTCAAGCCATACTCACCTTGCCGACCCGCTAGTTTGTTTTTTACACCTCGTTTCAAAGGACCAAATGTCTTTCATAATAAAAAAAATTAAAAATTTTAACGCAAAATATGTTGCAGTTTTTGTTTTTTTTTTTTCAAATGTCTTTCGTTGATTATATGAGTGGTTCATACCACGGTATGAAACGCACAAGGACGCGGTATGAAACGATATGTACGAGGGCTGACAGCTTAATGAAATCTATTTAAAAATATACTGTCACGATTGTAAACGTTTTAAAGCAGAATTAAAGCTTACTGTTTTACACCAAATTAAACACTTTCTTCATCGAAGAGTACGGAAAATCGGTTTCTTTTTTATGATACGGAAGTTGGTTCGGTAGCTTTTACTGATAGCATGTGTTTGCCTTTTGGTTTAATTAACACCTTGTTATCATCATCATCATCATCATCATCAGCCCAAAACTTCCCAGTGCTGGGCCTTCCCATGGCAGATTAGGCCTTTAGACAAATTAGACTGCTATCTTACGATATACTTACTAACGGCTTTACGTACCTTCCAAATATACTATCTTTGTTTAATACTGTTATCTTATGTTAGTGGGGTCTGCCGAGGTCTCCCTCTCCCAGTAGCTCTTTGACCCGTCGTAATCTCTGGTGCAACCCCAACAACCCTTACACTCTTCTTCCTCTGTGAATATAACAGCAGCTATAAGTTTTTATGACTGCTATAAGTTTTCCTAGCCAGAGAGTCGCAGTCGCACAGTAGCTCCGTTTACTCTCCATATCTTGTTTATTACAAAACAACATCCACACAATAGCTATTATGCATTATCCGACAGTAACAATTTTCCACACACAATACCGGCCTAATACTTACCAAAATCGAATGCCATTTTCAAACGCGAACGACTACAAATAAAAGTGTAGGTAATAAGAAATTTATAACATGAATGACCGTCATTGGGGGTGTGTTAGGCCCGGGCTGCGCGGACCCCATCGCAAATCTAATCGTACATCATCCGGGCACATCTGTGACGATCAAACGCGCGTTACAACGTCCGACCGCGCAACTGGTGCCGAACCGGACGGGAAACATACGGGAGGGTGTTGCGAACGTGGCCGTCGCGTCGGCACCGTGATTGCATTACGTTTAATTATATACACTTTAAGAGAGAACAGAGAGAAAGAAACTTTGACAAGGTACAAAAGTGTTTATAACGTATTACGTAACGTTACGTATTTCACGAAAACATCTCTCGTTTTCGTAGACTGTTAAGAGAAACCTAACTTTAATTCAATATGTATATTTTCAACCTGATTTTGATGTTAGTTTTTTTTAGTTTTTTCTAAATTTTTGTTTCGATAATATGTTTTTGGTTTTTTTTCGTTTTCTTTCGCATTGTTGTTCAACAAGCACAAGTTTTTGTACAAGTTAGCAGTGGAAACTTTAAAGGCTACTGTATTATATTATTTAAATTGTTTATATGTATGATATATTATTTATTAAGGAAACAAACAGTTGTTTCCTTAATAAAATAAAATAAAATAAAAATAAAAATAATTGTTATAGCATTTAGTACTTTGCCCAATATGAAATAATACCATATCATCATCATCTCCGCTCCACTGACGAGGGCCATACGCACACTCAACCGAATAGCCGAGAGAACAGACATGTTCATTTGTTCTCTGTTTTCACTGTTCAACTGTTTTGAATTCACTAAAATAGCTTTATTTATAATATGTTATAATTGATTCTGTAGTAAGTAATAGTATTTCTTTAATTATATTGTTTATGTAATGTGATTCTGAATGTGACATTTTTAGTTTATTTGAATTTATTATTATATTGTATGAATTGGAATTTTAAATAGGTAATTGGAATAATATATTTAAAAAAATTTAAAACTCTTAAAATTACTTCAGGGTTTGATAAATTGGAAATTGGTCCTCGCTATCGCATTAGGCATTATTCCTGTAATGATAGTTGTAAGTACTGAAATAAATAAATAAATAAATAATAAATAAATAAATAAATCATCATCATCTAAGCCAAAAGACGTCCACTGCTGGACAAAGGCCTCCCCCAAGGATATGAGGGGTATTTGCCGTAATCGCCACGCTTGGCAGGCGGGTTGGCGATCGCAGTAGGTTGAGGGCAACCTCAGAGAGATGCTGCTGCCCATCCTCTGGAATAATAATAATAATAATAATACCATATACCAGGGTCTTATACTATTGAGGGACTTGACTGTAGGAGTGCCTTTCTTTTTGGTGGTGGTTGTTAACGACTGCGATCTCACAGTAACAAGTTCGACCAATTTAACATTAATTACTATGGAAAGTTCTAAACCGCATAAAATCAGCTTAACTTAACTTTGGAACGAAATTAGTTGGGAGTCATTGGAAAACCAACGTATCGATAGAGTTGGAAGAGCTGTGGCCTAGATAACAAGAAATAGTGCGGTACAGTCTCCCGTGAAGTAGTTGTCGTTTAAATTAGGTATTTTTAATAAAATAACTCGCACCCCGTGACCCAAATAGTTAGCGGTTTTGCGCGCAATATGCATCGGTATATTTACAAACTAGTTGACTTAGAGGACTTTAGATATTAAATGACAATTTTGTCGCATCTGCTTTCTAGTAACACAAATCATTACAATATAAATGGGCTTACTGATCCTGAACTGTGTATTTAATAGAAAATATAGTATTATTCTTGGTCATATTTGAGATAGATTTCTACTAATTTGGTAAAAAATATGATATTTTTTTTGTAGATATTGTCATTGAGATACTGTATCTTTCTACTGATAATAGAGTTTTGGCATCAGTTCAGTAGTTCCAGAGATTACCTACCCTTTACTAATATTTTTATTTATTTTTCATTTTATTTATTAGGACAACCAACAAAACCATAGACATAGACAACCATAGACACCAACCAAAAATATATACAATAAATACCTTTTGAACATTGGTTTACATGATTTGGTGTTTTATATAGCGTATTTCATTTATTAATTAGTATCGATAGATAATAAATATTTTACTTGTACCTACCTAGTTTTCTTCCCCTAAGATTATTAATTTTAAGATTTTAAATGGTATGGTATTTATAAAAACGCGACTAAAAACGTACTAAAAAATGTCTCCAAAAGGGTGCTAACCCTTCACTAGTCGGGTCAAAAGAGCCAGCCCATCAAAATTGTTGGTGTTAAAAAGACACCCCCATTGTGCCACAATGTATGGCTTCTTAACCCTAAGCCGGAGGTTCGAATTGTATTCGTAATGGTTTTTGTTGTCAATGGTATTGTATATTTTTTTGTATTCGCATACAATGAAATTGGTTGATGATTGATCTGGTTTTAATTTAAAAGAGCAAGTTTACAACTACGACAATTTAAGAGTTTACCTACAGTTTTTTTTAAAGGCGTGATTTTCTCATATCTCACGTATTACTTGAACATTATTTCATTTGTGTTTAATTAGTTTTTGTAAATTTAGTATGTATACTTAAGACAAGCTAGAGACGCATGTCTTTGGGTAGTACTCAACTTCTCATATTTTTTATACCCTTATAATAATATATCCATAACACACATCTCTGAATTTTTGATGTACATCATATTATCTCTATAGTCATAAAGTTAGTAAATTTTCTTAACATTTATTGAAATCTTATCTCTAACTGTCGGAACACAACATTTTTTATATGGTGACATACTTAATAATGAGTGTGTTATTAAAGATATAGCTTAACTATTCAGTAATACTCGTATACTGGGAATGGAACTAGACATATCTGAACCACTACCACCACAATTTAAAAGTAGAATTATTCTCACACGAATTACCTCAGAACAATGTGAAGCATTTTGAGAGAAAAAAAAGACGACATTCAAAAGATAACCCTCAACCGGCTGCTCCGCAACATTATTCACAAAACATTTTGTACCAAACACAACAAGAGTAAATCCTCGGAATACAAAAAGTATCAATATCGCAACAGTTGGTCCAAATGTTCGCGCCAGCTAACCGCCCTCCAGGGTGTGATCAGTTGGAAGACACCGCCCGCGGCCACTAGCCCGTATGGCGTGGGGTCCGTTTGCGGTGGATTTGCGATTAATTTCAACAATCTGTCGGTATCACTGCGTTTGATGGTGATCGTGTTGTAATGTATCGGTTGTTTCATCTTAAGATAATAGTGTTGTTACAACAAAGTGTTCTTGTATTGGAGTGTACCGTAGGGTCTTTTAAAATAAATCCAATCACAGGCATGAACTAAATTTAACTTTTTGTACCACCGTCGATCAGTTTTCGTCTGTATAATGGGAGGCTATTTTATGCGTATCATGTAAAACGGTTCAAGAGAAAAGAAAAGAAATTTTCGATTTGTTTAAAATTTCGGGGACCTTATACTTAAAACTACTCTATCAGTTATACTAGTCTATCAGTAAATGGTGTACCTACAGGTAAAATGAACAGATTTTACCTGTACATTTAAATTTCGAATAACAAAATCTAAAAAAACATTGGATAGCATCAACAACTTCAGCGAATAGTTATTCCGTGTTTTGTCCTTTTTACTCTAATTTGAATTTTTTTTTATTTTTTTTTTACATGAAATTAATTACTGTAAAGAAAATATAAATTTTCTAAAAAAAAGTAATTAAAACTATTTAAATTAAACAACGAAATTCTATTTGATAAAAAGAAAACTGACAATTGACAGCTTGTCAAAACAAACAGTAATATAGGTAATCAAACAGAGATGGCAATAGAAGTTGTCAGATCGATCTGCAAGCGAAACTAATCTTTATCGCCTATGAATTTGCCATGCGACATTCAACCTTAGGGTGGTAAACCAATTTTTTGGGCGACCGTACGTTGATGTGCAGGCGTGTGTACAGTAAAAAATAATAAAAATAAAAGTAGTAAGTAAAGTTGTATAGCTTTGAAGGGTCTAGATTTTTTTTCTTTTTAATGTCTGCTATATTTGACTAGTGAAACAAACACATTACCTACTCTACAATTTATAGTGTTAACATAAATAGATGCTAAAAAAATTAAAAAACGTTAGTATGAAAAATATAATTTAAAAAAAATCTTCATACAAAACGGCAATTTCATAGGTAACCTATTATTTACTGTCATCGCCACAAACGTCATTGTGGCTCCGCGTGGCATTAAAGTCGCCTACCGTCTTTCAAGCGCTCATCGGGAATCTAAATTGATCGAAGAGAAACTATAATAAGAGCCAAACCCGTTCAAGTGTAAAAACAAAAACGAGGTTTTACACAATCTAAATTTAAAATTTTGAAACCGCGTTGCACTCCCTCGCGATTGGCGGAGAGATAACGCCACAGAGGGGTGGGGGGCTATTGTTACAAAATCTGCCAGTATCGCGATAACGCTGTAAGGGTGCGGACGTCTGCAGCTTGCATAGATAAGGTTTAATGCTCGCGTCGAATGCCGAGGGGTTGGAATTGACTTTATGATGCTGTAAATTGAGAATGAGATGCTTGTATTTGAATAATGGATGTGATACTTTGTCTTGATATCTTGACAAGTACAAATGTTTTTGCTGTTACGAATGTAGTAGGTGACTTAAAGCTTTGTTAGTAACATATTTAGGTAGGTAGTTATTTTTACTGCTTGATATAAATATCAGTGTCATCAAAAGTTTATGTTCTCAAACCTATCGGTGAAGGTCTCGTAGCAGTAATTACAAATCTGTCTCTAAACCGAATTGGTAAGCATTTGAGCACTACGCCACTGGATGTTAAATGAAGATGTGGATGTCAGCAGGCGTCTCAGAAGTGGAGTTCACTGAAATTTTATCTCGCTACCTTATTCTTCTTTATAATCGTAAACACTTCAGTAATACCTCGATGACAAAGCGCGTGAACATTCTGTATCTAACTATTCAAAGTCTTTGCAAAAACAATAAAGACCTTTAGGTATGTCGTCATATCTTATTGCCGCTCGGCCTCAAGTCGGGTTGTTGTTTGTAGTCGCATGATTTAGCCCCCATCTGATACTCAAAATGCCACTATACATTTATATGATACACTAAACATGGACACTCGCGTAGGCCCAAGACCCGTAGAGCAAGCAAGAGTACGCTGACCCAGACAAAGGCAGTCCAGGTCAGAAAGTCTAAGTAAGAAAAACTACCGGTTTGTTGTTGAAAAAACCACGTCGATTTGTTCTTACTTTTTGACGTGAAGGAAGAGGAAATAGCATAGACATAGACATAAACATTTACTTATAACCAAACTCACTTTCATAGTTATTTAAATGTGTTTTTTGTTTTTTTCCAGCGTTAAGCGCCATGGCGGTCGCCGCCGGTGACCGACAAATAATTAAATTTCCATTGTGCCTGATTTTGAGGTCGTCATCGTGTTAAATAACTAATATAAATTACAGTCATGTCGGTCAATCTGTACACGTTCTTTTATTATTTCATACCGGGGTGGCGCTAGGCCTTTGATTAACAATGAAACCGAAGGTGGGAGCGCCCTTCACCCGAAATCCTCAATACTGCGGAGATGGCTTTTTATTTTTAACTATAGGAACGTAACGATATTACTTACAAAATGTTTTTTTTTGTTTTGTTTATATAATTTTTAACGCAACTTTTGTTGCGAACAAATTACAAAAACACAAATGTTGAAAAAATTTCCACGAGCAGGATTTGAACCTGCACCCTTCTGAAGAGTATGTCAGAAGGGTGCGGGTTCAAATCCTGCTCGTGGAATTTTTTTCAACATTTGTGTTTTTTTTTAAACGACTTACTTAATATATTATTTATACTTTTTTAATCTATATTAATACGTGAAGCAAATACTTTGTACCCCTTTTTACGAAAATTGCGCGTACGGAGGAGTATGAAACGCACACTTATAGTTTATAGAGAGAGATCTTAGCATTCCATATAAACATACAACTATATATTTTTACAAAATGCTGTTGAATCTATAAATTATATAAAAAATACTCTCTAGGAGAAGTTAATTAACACATTGGACACTAAAAACTAATAACTTCACGGACAGCGTATAGAAAAGGCTCATTTGCATGCCTATGTCTGAACGTCAATCACGGCCATAGACTAAAATCAAAAATAGAGGATGGATTGATTGATCGATGATCGTGTACGTTCATTCACTCGCGAGCGACCGGTTTGCTTGACCTTTTTGGATAGCCGACTAGTAAGTAGGTAGGTATACAAAATTATTTGCTGCTCTGTGTTCTTGTTTTTCGAAAGTGGTTATCTGTGTGAACCGCTACCGTTGTTTTTTATTGCTTTTTAGTTTACCGCCTCTGTGGTGTCCGTTTAGTGGTAAAACTGGTCTCGGACCCCAGAGGTACCTCTGGAAGTACTTCCTTAACATTGGTTAAACTCGCTAGCTCGATAGAAGAGCTGTGTATCCCGGATCGCGATAGTTCGTGTGGTCTTATATATTTGTATCCAATGTGACAACTCTACATACGTTTCTTTTTCTAAGAGATGGCACATCTCCTATCGAAGGCGGCCATCATTATATGGCCACTTGGGCCCGTGACGTGCGGCTCGGAAAAGATTTGTTATACTTACTGAAATCGTACGGCGGGCGGCGCGACGAGATTCTGTAGCCATTTTTTCAGTTTAATTATTCACTAGAAAATCTAATTTCTAATAATAATATATATAAGAACCTACTATTAAAACACGTAGTGGGACTGCTTACAATATTAATTTTAATGCGTTTATAAAATATACTATTACTATTAAGTAAAATATTTTTTAATAAAACCTTTGCATTTCTTGGCGTGTGTTTTACATACATCATCAATTGGTTGTTTTGGTAGGCTATTTAGCATTTTTGGTAGTAATGAGTTTTCTTCGGCCAGGATATCTTTGACCGTGATTTTTGCCGTATGAGTGTATGAGCTGTAGGAGACTGTACTGCTGCACATAATGTGCCCGAAATCCTGCAGCATTTCCTCCGTTTAATTGTATTCATGAGTTCTAAGCGTTTGTTCATCCTTTGGATCATTTCTTAGTATATTCATCCACGATATTTTAACGATACGTCATCGGCATATAATGCCTTACTGCTGACCGTATACCTTCCTGCATGAACCAGCACAAGCAGGCAGGCAGCAAAAAGAGATTTGACCGTAACCACAGTTCCAACACTATTAGGTAGGTATTAATAGTATCCCTTGCTCCTTGCCTTGCTTGTGTGGCATACGCACCGATCGCATAGTGTCATAAATAATAGCTATTTGTAGCCTAAACTGAAATAATGATTTTTGAATTTTAAGTTTTTGAAGTTTACCATAACTACACACTCACTGACGATAACAATCGGAACCAACGACTTAAAATGCCTTCCAAAGCACGGAGGGGGTTGAGCAGTTTTAATTGGGTCACCTATCCATTACCCGGCATTGCAAGTGTTGCATAACATACAAAATCGTAACCCGAAGGGGGTAAAGCGGCTGTGCTATAGAGCGCCTTAACCTTATTAAACCAATTACACATAATTGCAGAATAATAAACCTAAAAAAGGAGCATTATTATGATTCAATAGATCAGAACATTGTCTTGAAAAACAAAAACAAAGAAAGGTGTGATTTATATCTATTGTTTCAAACAACAACTAAAGCCTCCTTGAATTAAAACTAATTAGTAGCAAAGCGTTCACATTCAACCAAGGATATTAACGGTAATGTTCCATTTACAACTCATTGCCTTAGTATTACCATAGGTAATATTGCGAGCTGAACGCTGGGGTTGCAACCCTACGCCATTAATCTTGAACATTAAAACACCACCCATTAAGCGAAGGAATTGCCCCGAAATGCCTCAAACATGTGTCCAACGGTGAGCTGTCATCGGGGTTGCCAACAATGCGAACAATGGTGGAAATTATAATTTTTTCGTTGTTGGCAACACGGCGACAGACGCGCGCCGCGGGACGCCGCCGCCACGCCTCCCCCTGTAGCTGATTTGTTTTGTACACTATTCATTTTTAGATGAGATAGTGTAGACAAGGCATACGTATAATTTAGAGTGATTATATAACTTACTTTGAGGATACTTGATAGTGCAGTGGACTGCATGATCGGGGCTGTTACAAAGTAAAAAACAATTTAAAGGTTTTTTTCTATTTCTAATTTTTAATTCATAAGCATTTACAGGTACTTATTGACGTCAAGACTATAATGAAGGCTTAGCAGGGGTGCAGTTATAAAACGCGTAGATAGGAGTCAATACTTTTAACCCTTTACATTTATTTAGTAAAGCCAGTTAAAACTTTTATCAGAGTTTTTTATTAAAGTATTTTATCTAGTGCCTATAATCTAACTGGATGGCGACTTCAATATCACCTGCTTCTACTACCAAGGAGTGACGTTTTGTATTGCTGTGTTCATATTTAAAGGATTTTTAAAGTATTTTAGAAGGATACTAGTGGCCCAGTCGCGACTTCGTCCGCTTGCGAACACCCGTATCCCGTGATGGACCCCTATTGCAGCGCCACCTACCGGATCCAATTGTGTTTTCAAACCATCCAGGAACCCATCGTTTAGGAGAAGTTAGGTGACAAACACATGAAGAATTATTAAAGATTTGAAGTAGGAACCTTCATAAAGGTACTCAATGTGAAAGAACAGGGCATAGAAGCATAAGAACAGAAACTTCAGGATAGGCAACGAGTGTAGGTATAAAATGATAACATCAGGCGATCTATCTGTGACATCATAATCTATGACGCGTCCTAACTAGGCGTAGAATGCGCACCGGCGGCGCGAAGGGTTCCGTCGATATTCAAGGGCCATGTTTTGTGCTGTAATTAGGCCTCTTAGCCCTAATGGTTGTACAAACGATAATTCGAATTATGCTAATAACTTTGCGGTCAAACTGCGTGCAGGGTGCCAATGTGACAAATTAGGTAGGTAATCACTATAGTCGTGGAAATTGGTGCTAGAGTGCTGTTGAAACATGATATTGTGAAGAAAATAGAAGTTATTCTCTGCAACTTATAGTATTTAGTGAAGTAGAGGACGATGAGTCAAAACATCCCACCAAACCGACAGATTTGAAACGTATTTCAGACACAACATGAAAAAAAACTTTCCTACACTCACACCAATTATCTAGCCCAAGAGAAGCTTCGTTATGAAACTCGTTAAATGGTTACTAGACAACGGATAAACATACTTAAAATACTTAAATACATACTTGTTATACATAGAAAACATCTGGATGTTTTGTTGTTGACCCGAGACAATTTAGAAAAACAGTAATTTCTAAATTGACCCGACCGGGGATCGAACCCGGGACCTCAGAGATGGCGACACCATGAAAACCGGTGTACAAACCACTCGACCAAGGAGGTCGTCGTAGGGAGGTAATATTTTTTACCTATGGCAACATCTCTCAAAAGTGTAGGTTTTTCCGGATAATTCTAAACAATCTTTTCAAATCCATAGTCCAAAGTCGGTGTTTGACAGTTGGGGAAACCAGCAACTTGACACAACTAGTACAAATCTAACTTTAACTTAACTTAATCTATCTTTATAATTAATAAATGATGATGGCCGCTGGGGCGGGATAGTCCTGGAGTGGCGACCGCGTACCGGAAAGCGCAGTGTGGGCAGGCCTCCAACAAGGTGGACCGACGATCTGGTGAAGGTCGCGGGAAGCCGCTGGATGCGAGCAGCACAAAACCGGTCCTTGTGGAGATCCTTGGGGGAGGCCTTTGTCCAGCAGTGGACGTCTTTTGGCTGAGATGATGATGATGATGATGAAGATAATTAATAATTTTCATTAAACTTAAAACAGTTAATTAAAACACGAATAAATTTTCTCCAATCATCCTGTAGTTAGTACGCAAGCCAAAAACCTGCGAATGTAGTCGGTAACAATACTGCACGGCTGTGCCGTGTATTGATGTGGGTATTCGGCGTATTTTTTGCTTGCGTGCGGCCGGCGCGATGAGTAACTCGCTGTTTTAATAAATACACACCATGTCTTTAATTTCATTTTTGTGTTCTATAGAAAAAGAAAATGTTTGCGTCCGAACCGAATGTGCAACGCCTAGACAAACCATTTAGGTTTAAAGGCGTAAAGTTGTCTAAATATATTTGTAAAGTTGTATTTTCGATAAATAAATTTAAAAAAAAAAACAAATGCAGCAACAGTCTGTCTGTTGTCGATCACCAAAACTCGCAACTAGAGTTGCTACGTCTGCGCAGTCTCTTTAGGTTATATGGAAATAGCTAGTTGCGAGTTGTCGATGCTGAGGAGCTCGAAGGTGGTTAACGCGCCCGGTCTGCGAGTGCTGAGGTTAAGCAACTTTGGCAAAGGCCGGTCATCGGATGGGTGACCAAAAATTCGCCATCTCGAGCTCCTCCGTGCTTCGGAAGGCACGTAAAGCCATTGGTCTCGGCTGTATTAGCAGTCGTTAACAACCAACAATCTGCACAGGGCCCGCCTGGTTGTTTATGGCCCGTCCTCCCATCTATAGGCAAGGCTAGTACCCCAGCAGTGGAGACATTAAAATGAGCTGATGATGATGTTACCGCAACATGGAAATCAAAGTTGATTTGTCTGCGAAGCGCCTAAAGCTGTTGTTCTCTTGTTACCGGCTGGAGTTTCAATCAAAATATTTATAAAAAAAATATTAGAAAAAAGTATCTACTCAAAAAGTTTATGGGCGCCTTTGGCTTTAAAAGTAAAAAAAAAAAGTAAAAAAGTAAATAGTGTTGGATAATTTCAGCGGGCTGGTTAACCACGATAGCTCAATTGGGAGAGCACCTGACCCGGTATGCCAAAAGGGTGCAGGTTCAAATCCTGCTTGTGGACATTTTTTCAACATTTGTTTTTTTGTAATTTGTTCGCAACAAAATTGCGTTAAAAATTATATAAACAAAACAAAAACATTTTATGATCCCGTTCTCGTATTAGCAAAAAGTATACATACATGCTCTAAACTCATCTAAACTGTAACACCATATGTCAAATTGTGTTACAAACTGACACACTGTGCAGCGCAGCGGGGCTCTAAGCAAACTGCACAGTGGTACGCCCCCGGCCCAAATAGAGTTGAGCACACTCGACCTCGGCTCAACGTCTGCCGATTAATTTTTATAATGCTCTTCAGTTTGAAGTGGTCCTTTAATAAAATTTGTTCGCAGTTGTTCGTTATGTTTTTCGAGGCGTATTGCTAAATTGAACTATATAGTTGAATTGAATTAGATTAGGTCCTAAAATACCTTATTTTAGGACATATTTATATCAGACATATTTAACTTAAAATCAAGACAAATGAGGTATAAAAAAGGTTTATTTATATATTTTTTTTATTTCTTAATGGGTAAACGCTGGCCTTTACTCTGATGGCAAATGATAAGATAAGATAAGATCGAAGAAGGAACTGGTTATCTTACAGCAATGCTACTTATGTTGTTACATAGCTGTTGTGGCGACAACCTTAGATATGATTTTAAAAACAATTCCTACCCAACCGAATACAAATATACCCGCTTGGAATCAAACTCGGGACCTCCGGCTCTAAAAGCGGTAGTGGATAGTTGACCACAAATGCGGGATCTTAAGTACACAATAATACATATGATAATGATTAGACCCATATTCATAAATATAGTTTGCCTAATTCTTAATTTCCCTGTGTGGTGCCGGGGATAAAGAATTGCACCACCCCATCTCTTCCCGTGGGTGTCGTAAAAGCCGACTAAGGGACCATTCCAGAGGATGGGCAGCAGCATCTCTCTGAGGTTACCCTCAACCTACTGCGATCGCCAACCCGCCTGCCAAGCGTGGCGATTACGGCAAATACCCCTCATATCCTTGGGGGAGGCCTTTGTCCAGCAGTGGACGTCTTTTGGCTGAGATGAATTCTTAATATTTGTAAAAATATTGAGATCTGATGTTGATGACGTATGTTGTCGACATTGAATAGGGCTCCTTTCCTTTGGCTTACGTAGTAAGAGTTAATGTTGATAAATTTCGGCGAGTTAGATTGACCCACGATAGCATAGTTGGCAGTGCACCTGACCCGGCATGTCATGGGGTGCGAGTTCGAATCCCGCTCGTTTTTCTAACACTGTCTTTTTTTCAAACTAATACTACATTTTTTTATAGTTAAGAAGTTTTCATGAGCAAAACTTTTAATCATCATTTCATTACTCCTTTGAAACTACGCGTTCAATCAGCATTTGTGTCAATACTTACAGCACGATCCTAAATAATCCATTCCATTATAAACAGCGTCGCTACTACCGGGGCTCATGCTTTCATAGCAAATATTTGAGCTATCATATCAGAATTTGCCATTCAAATCCTTTACAAATAAAACCACCCCATCACTGTGCGTTCTCGAAGAGCACAAATTACTTATAGTATGCAAAAAATAGTGAGTAGACATTTTTGTTATTGTCCATGGATTACAGTTTATCTACTTTTATGTCGATCACATCGTGGAAAATAAATAAATATGCTATTAAATAGATAAATAAAAAATATAAAAATATATTGTATAGGTATAAAATATATTGTATCTCTCCTAGCACACCAGACCATATTCAGTGATTTTTTGTGTGTTTATGATGTTCTATGAGCTTTTATTTTAGTTAAATATTTTTTTTTTTTAAAAATTAATAATTTTTTTTTTTTAGAAGCATTGGTTATGTGCAAACCTAAGAGACGTCCGGTAACACTGCAAAGGCCGTTTGAGTCCAACAGAACTTGACAGAATAAAAAAAACAGAAAAGAAAACAACAAAAAAAAGAAATAAAATCAATGCGAATGCTACCCATTGAAATGAAACACTATTTCCGAATTAAATCGCTGTTTTGCTTTAAATATTATTGTCATAACGTTTACAAATGTTACCGTATTACAAAATATGTAACTCCGTAACTCCTCACTATGTTCCCGAAGATCTCGGTATAAATAAAAAGAATAAAAAATAAACTTTCCTACACTCACACCAAATAAACTTTCCTACACTCACACCAAATAAACTTTCCTACACTCACACCAAATAAACTTTCCTACACTCACACCAAATAAACTTTCCTACACTCACACCAAATAAACTTTCCTACACTCACACCAAATAAACTTTCCTACACTCACACCAAATAAACTTTCCTACACTCACACCAAATAAACTTTCCTACACTCACACCAAATAAACTTTCCTACACTCACACCAAATAAACTTTCCTACACTCACACCAAATAAACTTTCCTACACTCACACCAATTATCTAGCCCAAGAGAAGCTTCGTTACGAAACTCGTTAGATGGTTGCTAGACAACGGATAAACATACTTAAAATACTTAAATACATACTTATTATACATAGAAAACACCCAGACCCGAGACAATGTATGGTGGAGACATACCCACTAAAACTCCAGCACTTCCCTCATTTACTATTTTACTACTTACAATCAACAATGCTACGAGCACCTACTACGAATCGTAGCAATCGTAGCTGTATCCGTTTGTTAGCAACTAATAAACGTTCTAAGCCTTTGCAGTCTAGTGGTTAGACCTCCCTGACCCTGAAGTACCGGGTTCGATTCCCAATTCACTACAAATTGTTATCAGCATTTGTGTCAATTCTTACACAAAATATTTTTATTATTAGTTTATTACTTACTTACTTTTGTAACAATACTCGGCATTACGCGCAAAATACTAGATGACATACCCAATCATATGTTGTTGTCAATAATATTAAAAATCGTCGAAAGTGCAAATTCGCAGGTTTTCTCGTGAGCTGGTGCAAGCACAACCCCACTCCAATCATACTTAGATTATACTAATATCATTTACGACAAGTGTTTGTGAGGATGCAGGCAGAATGGAGGCGGCATCTGTGAACAATTTTGACGGCTAACGGTGCAATTAATAAACAACCAAAATACGATTAACAATAAAATACGATTAACAATAATAAACAAAACAATATTATATACAAGTGAAACTGAAAAGGACCCCCCACAAACAACTCCCACTACAAATAGGGAGTACTAGCGGCCGCTCGCGGTTTCACCCGCGTGGTTCCCGTTCCCGTGGGAATATCTGGATAAAAAGTATCCTATATGTTATTCCCGGTTATAAACTATCCGTATGCCGAATTTCATCTAAATCCATTCAGTAGTTTTTACGTGAAAGAGTAACAAACATCCATACTTACAAACTTTTGCGTTACATAATATTAGTAGGATTTTTTTTTACAATTTGTTAAATTTTCACTATATTTATAATAATTTAATTCAGCTTTAGTGCAGCAATTACAACTTAAAACAAAAAAATAAAATTTGATTATTTACACGTGCAATTATTAAGTACGACTTTGTTGGTGACAGACTCTATCGAGGGTTCCCTACATATACTCGAAAATTGCGACATCGAACGCCGCGACAGCGAACACAGTACGCCGAACGGTCTTCAAATCGATGGTACGCCACATCGAATGTCGTGACATCGAATGTCTCGATGTCGAACCATTACTGCATCGAATGGTTAACACAGCGAATGTCTTGACATCCAAAGGTTGTAGTATCGATTAATCATTACGTCGAAAACCTAAATAAATAAGTAGTAGGTTCGAATACAAAGAGTGATTTGTAATTTCGTTGTTTATATCGATTGGACCATCTTAGCAGTAAATAAAAGTCGCACTACACACTCAGCAGTCAAACTGTAACGACTCTACTGACTCTCCCCTCGACTGTGCTATTTTTAAACGATAACAATCGTGTACCATTGGCCCGATTGTGACGTTTTCTTATAATCAATCGGTGAGCGTGCGAGACCACGTAAGAGAGTTTGTAAAAACCGCGTATCTGGTTTTTTACACAATTTTCCAGGAAGACGAAAATAGTGAATTTCAATCCAATCCATTCAAATGGATCTTGTTCGCTACTTCTTTAGGACTTATTTCATAAGAAAATAATACATATAATACACGACTCTAGATTTTAAGTAGTTATTATATTATATAATTATTATAAAATTACCACCTACAATCGAAGCCCTGATTTGTATGAATCTACGGAATTCATCTTTGTGTGTCGCTGCGGCGCATTTGCAATTTACTAGGTACCATCCAAATCATATAAAGATTAAGATTAAGAAGAAGCAAAAATCTACATCCTTTGCTCAAATACACCTTGTCCCAATGCCATATCCAAAGCGTTCAACAATCAATGTAGCCTCCGTGATCGCCCCCATGAATACGTAATCGGGTGGCGCCCCTAGCGGCCGAACCGGGAAATACCTCATCTATATGCACTGGTCAAACTGTATAATATTTGCCAAAATCAACGCTCGCTGGCAATAACCATACTCAGCATTGTTTTTAATATTTTTTGTCGATACACAAACATGGTTTACAGTCAACAGCAAAAGTAGATGATGTTTACTAGATTTCAAAATTAAGTTTCGATAGCGTAAGTCGGTATTTTCTATATAACTCCAGTCAAAGTCTGCAGGCACTAGTAGACCCTCGAAGGTTTTTCGATATTCGTTTAAAAAGTTTTGATTTTCATACTGATTTCATATATTGAAACTAGACCAATCATCGTTACCTTTGCTGTTGACTGTACCTATTCCATGTTTTCATGTAGTTTTACTTACCAAATGAACACAAAGTTTCATCAATGTTTAAAATTTTCACGTTAATCGTTCGAATGAAGTAAATAGCTTATATACCTACTGTCCTGCTCTGCCGTCAATAGCATAGTTGCAGTAAGTATGCTCTAGACGGTTTCGAGAAAAACGCGGCAAAAGTTTTGGAGTGAAAATCTTCCATAAATACTTTGTTTGTTATCACATCATGATGGTTAATACCTTAAATGAAAGAGAACCTCATCACCTATCTATTACTTATTTGAAAACCAATAATAAGTAATTGAAAGACAAAATAAAGTAACTATTTTTGTTATACTAAGTATCTCCTAGGGTCTCTGACAGGTAACACTTAGCATAAACACAGGAAGTGGGTTTTTTACTGTATTTATGCTAAGTAACCATACAAATTTGTGATTATTTAAAGGTTTATTTTATCAGGCTGTAGTGGTAATAAAACAATTAATTATTGGTTTTAATTTTTATTAATGTATTTGAAAAAATATTAGTTAGGTAAGTATACTAACTACTGTTGCTAAAAATAACCTAACAATAAAATTTGACGACGTTTATTGACAAACTGCTGGAATGAAATTGACATTTAGTTTAAATAAAACTTCTTTCTTATTACTTATTTGCCCCTACACAATAAATCACAAAACTACAAAAAAATATGTTTCTTATGAGCGTTTACGCCGCACACTAGCGCCGCCAATGAAAAAAAAACATATCTAGTAATTAGAGATAGAAAATCAAATTATGCTCAACAAACTATTTGAATGAAGTAATTTAGCATTTTTACGTCACCTAATGAACATCTGACATGTTATGATTTAGTAAAATAAGACGTTACAGCTAAAAACGGCCACTTTTAAACTATAACGCCGTATTTAACTAAACCATAATATGACAGATATTCATTAGGTGACGTAAAAATGCTAAATTACTTTATTCAAATAGTTTGTTGAGCATCATTTGATTTTCAATCTCTAATTACTAGATATATATTTTTTTCATTGGCGGCGCTAGTGTGCTGCGTAAACGCTCTTATATTACATAATTGAATCAGTCTTTCCAGTTAAAAAAATGGCACAACTCAGTATTTAGTTTTCATACATTATTTCACTTAACTCAAGTTAACTTAATATGTTTTAGTCAGTCTTTTCAAAAATATTAAGAATCACAGATGCTAATGCAAGGTAAAGTGAATTATCTAAATTAGCTTTACATTTCAAACAAACTAAAAATCCTTTCTTCGGTATCAAATCAACACTTACTCATATAGCTTTATCAAACAATTTTTATAGATCTTATAGATACTTAAGCTGTAAATAACAAAAGTTATAACCATTTAGGAAAAAATAAATTTTCTTCTAAAACATTGTAACAAAATTAAAATATTCAATGAATTAAGAATCAACAACTCCTATGAAAACGACAAGACGAGAACAACTAGTCGTCAAATTCCTTGGAAAGATTCAAGGACTCATCGTTAACTGGCAAGTCAAACCAGAATTGTCTTCGGCTGGGTAACATCAAGGGAACGAGATCTTTGATAATTTTCTCTTTTCGTGAAGAGGCGATACCCCTTGGTGAAAGTCTCTGTTCAGCACAAGGAAACAGTTTGTTTTTTTAAAATTTTGACTTGTAAAAAGTTTAAGGAACTGAATTCCTCATCAGCGTGAGATTTTTTGTAGAACAAATTATACTCTCCACGGACAACTTTGACCACAGTGAAATTTTTAACGTATTCCCGGTCTTTCAATGCACGCATTTTCTGTTCAGAATGAAAGTCACAAAATTTGTAAAAATCACGTAAGTCCATTACTTTTGGGATATTTAATCCTGAGTTAGAAGTTCGAACAGCTTCTACAAAATCATTAAAGTCGCAAACATTTTTCCTTTTTTGAAGAGACTGCTCGACTTGGTGGTGGAAGCTGTCAGCTGAATTGAATGTATGCCCTGGTTCTAAATACTTTATAGTGATAGAGCGTGCTTCAATTAAATCACTATTGACAATATTGACAAGAAACGAAAAGAGTGTCCAGTTCTTGTTTTGTGACGAGCAATTATCTGCCCAAATCACCAAATGACTTTTGTTCCGGTGGTGTATAAAAAAAGCTCTGAATGTTGAAACGATGTCATGAACATTTCGGCCTGAAATGCCTTCGTGCCATAAGACAGCGTAAGGATTATTTTCTTTTGTGGATTTGCCTAAAGGAGCAAAAGTCTCGTTAAATGCAATAATCCGAGGACAGAATATTACTACTTTAAAGCTGTCCATACGAGGCAGCATTACCACCTTTTGAAGATCCACACATACGTAAACGGTGTCATCATCTTTATGTTCTTCTACGTCTTTCTTGTCCAATTTGTATGCCTTCCTGCTGTCTCTGTAACGTTGGCGATGTTTGATATGATTGGTACATGTAGCACAAGTTGTATTAGGAGCTTTATTGAATTCGCAAGCATGTATATTGTATACAGCACAAATTTCACATTCTTCATTGCCCAGCATGGCGAAGGAAATGTTGTTGCTTTTTACGATTCTTCGGTAAACTTCGTAAGAGCATGCTCTTGAGTCTGGGTATAATTTGTTGAAATCGGCATTCATCATTGTGATAGTGATATCGCTGGGTAAATACAAACGATGCGGGGCATGTTCACGGCGGTAATGGGATATTGCAGGGTTATAAGTCATTATGTGTGAAGTTATCAAGGCTTTATCCTTTGACAGCGATGACCTGTCATAGTGTCCGCGTTTTTCTTTGAGGTCATCGTCTTCACTTGTATGAAGAACTCGAAAAACTTTTGTGTCATTATTAGGTTTGTAACCCAATGTTGCTAAAAAAAACGTCTTGCATACCTGCACTGGACTTCCATGACCACGAACAGTAAAAAAGTAATTAAAGGTTAGGTTTCGTTTTGGCTCTTTATTTATATTTTTTCGAGATTTGACATTCGCTACGCTCACGTTATTTTTGATGAACATGCCTTTTCCTGCTGTATCTAGGGCCGAGTAACTTGCATTAATCATCTGACGTTGTTCCATACTAATGTTATTGGTACAGAGTTTCTTACACGTAGGTTTACAGGGTTCTTTCAGGGAAAGTTTTTCTACCACTTCTTTTTTTTTCTTTTCTTTTCTTTGCGCAGTCGATTCTTCAATTACTTTTCTCTTACGTATAGTACCTCTCTTAGTCAAAGTGTAATTCGCAGCTTCATTTACTGTATCATCGCTTTGAACTGTGGGTGTAGCTCGCCTTTCTTCATTGTTTGTTATATAATTCTCTGTTTCTCGAACAATTTCCTTTTCAGTAATAGCTTGCTGTGAACCACTAGTATCTGTCACCGTTTCAACTCTAATTTCCTGGGTATTTCTTTGTTGGTTTATTTGATCTTCAGAATCTAGGATATTTTCTTCAGCGTCAGCATATTTATTACATTTTGTTTTGTTTTGCAACTTTGTTTTGCTCTTTTTGATTTTGCGATGTTTTATAAAATCGTTGTCTTCAATGGAAGTATCTAAATCCGTAGTGTCAAGTTCTTCAGTAACATAATAGTTTTTGTCCTTTACACTGTCATCGGAATCGAAATCTTTTGACAAATCAACATCCTCATTATCAGAAAAATAATCATTTGCATGTGAAACTGATGGTTTGTTACATGATTTTCTCGGCGAAATACGCCTTTCAGTTATCATTACAGGCGAAATTCTTGTTGGTAACTCCGTATCAAATAAGGATGTTGAGCCGGCTCCATCAATTCTTTCAATATTAATAGTACATTCATCAATTTGTTCGACGGTTTCGGTCTTTTTGCGACATAGTCCTAGTTTCAATAAACTGTCATTTCTCAAATCATTTTCAGTGCAATCTGAATTGTCCACAAATGAGTAGCTAGAATTAGGTGATATAAAGACCTCATTGCATAATAAATTAGTTACAGGTTCTGGATCCTGAGAATCTTCCACCACTTGCCACACTCTAGACATTATTAGATCTCGCCGAGAACTCATTGTACCGCTGAAACAAAATAAATAATATTGAGGTTGTCGCTTATTGGTATTACTGACAGTGCAGCGGTCGGTCGAGCACTGTTACCAGTCTTAGGATAAGGAAATATTTAAGTTGTGTGGTGCAAAGGTGAATACTGGGACTTAAAAAAAAAACAACAGGTTACAAGGTAATTAAAACCGCTGACACCCACCCGTCTTAATACTTACCCAACACAAGCGTAAGCATCCCGACCACCTCAGCTATTCAACAGGTTAATAGGTATTTAAAACCGCTGACACCCGTCTAATAAGTAACCCAACACAAACGTAAGCATCCTGACCACATCATCTATTCAACAGGTTAATAATACTGCCGCACAATTTATGAACGCAGTAAATACCACTTACTGTGTATATGATTGTGATATTTGATTTGCTCACATTACGATCTATTTTCTCGAAACTGTTCACATGTTCTTTACTGCGTTCTTAAATTGCGCGGCAGAATAGGTAGGTACTTATTTAATTGGTTAATTTTTCAATCTTTATTCAATACACCTTTTAACATTACGTTTGTTTACTTTGTTCAATTTGCGTACTAGTAGGTACCTACCAACTTCCCAAAACAGGTAAACAAAAACAAAATATTCGATAATCTCACTTACTTAATGTTTTCGCGCCAAAGCTCGCTGTGACACGGGACGTGCACTCCTTTACACTAAAACAGGCTATGCAGCGACTGCCGGCCCTTCAGTGCCCCTGCCTTGACTACACGATACCTAGACGTCCGCGTCCCCCGCACACTCCTGTGCACCGCCTACTCCCGCGCACCCCCGCGCTTTACGTAAGTATTCGAAAAACCGAAATATTATTATTATTATTATTGGAATTATTCTTTCTTTGAAGTTACTGCTTGTATTACAAGGCAAATTGTATGACTTTTAGTTTTATTTTATTTTATTTTATTTTATTTTGGTTTAAGTTACAATGACTTATTATATTCACAGTGAAGCAACTTTACTGCACTACATTAATGACGTGACATTATATCGCAGCTACTTATACATGCAGTAAAAACGACTTACTACTCATAAAACACTTATAAGATCATATTAAATACATGTACTTTCTAAGCATGAGCACAGTATAGCTAATTTACTGCTCCCATGATAAGTACACCTGACCGATATCGCTACACTGCTGTCTAAACATAAACACGGGATGGTTACATGCTTTCAGTATATTAAGTAACCTTATGTTAGATCTGATTACGTCACTTAACAGAAAAGCAATATCGCATCGACACTGTCTTTGTGGTAAGTAATCAGGAACCTATGTTTAGGATCGTTACTAAGCATACATGCAGTATCGCAGCATACTGTTTTTCTGACTAGACCACTCATTTAGTAAATATTGAGTAACTGCTTAGGTTTAAAACAGTATATCTTTTTAGTGTTTATTTGCTTGGCCCATAGCCAATTTTTATACAGTAAATGACTTAACATATAAGTGTTATAGATGTCATACTGTACTTATTCCGAGAGACTCTGAAGAACAACTTTTGCCGTAAGTGTATCCACTGTAATCATGCTTTGTGATGTAAAAAAATTGCTTGACTTACTGCAAATTTTTAATTGTTAAATTTGGATCAAAAAACGATCCAAACGAATGAGTAAGTTACGAAAGTAGATCTCGTTATCGTGATCATGGCTGTATATCTAACTCAGTTTTGGCAAAAATCCGACTTACTGCAACTATGCTATTGACGGCAGTGCTGTTGGGCAAGTCTCCCATCATTGAAATTGTCATCTCTACAATTTATTGATACTTCATCGCTTAATCACTGCTCTTGCCAAAAGCGGGTTAGTGATTATGGTGATTAAGGTGATTATGGTGAATATGGTGATTATGGTGATTATGGTAATTTTAATATGACTTTGTGTATTACCAATAAATGTTATTCATTACCATCCGGGCTATGTATCAAAAATCCATAACACATTTGGCCCACCTGGGAATTGAACACAAGACTTTTAGATGTCGGGCCGAGTGGTTTGCCACGCCGCGCCGCCCAAGAACCAAGCTACGTTCCCAAAAAATATGACTTTTTAGTTGGTATTACGATTTTCATGAGCTCCTTAGATTAGAACAATAATTCAGTCCGTCTGTGGCGATAAACATACCTAATAGAACTTAATACAATATAGAAACAGAGATTTAATAGCCCAATAATTACATATCTTTTCTGTATGTAACAATAGGCACTTACGTATTCTAAGTACATTTGCAGTTAATCCCACAATAACTTGCAAATCTGTTTTACCAAATCCCAGATATTATTACAACAATTCCCTGCCCCACACTAATCCGGACAAAGCTAATAATTACGTCGCAAAGTTTTTGGCAGATTTTTACCCAAAACCAAATTGACACAAAGGAAACTCGATGCCGATGTCAAAAAATCACTATAATTTCGTTGTACGCCACGCCCCGCACCAAAAAGCTTAATCAGGACGTTGGGACTTATATTTCAGTTTCCGATACGATATACTATAACATTTGAGCACAGATTATCCAATCAGTTAAGATAAAGGACACGCTTTTTACGCGGCGGCCATATGCAAACAGAGTTTAGCGCCAAAATTTGACAGTTGTAATTTTGACGTTTACTTTCGCTCGGGAAAGTTGCTTTTGCCGTGGCATAGAGTTGGCGTGTTGTTTTTTTTCTAGCTTTGGCGTATTCGGGTTGTCGTGTGCAGAAGACGGGCGCGTGCCTGTCGCGTGGTCGAGATTAGGAGAGGCATTCACGTCGGGCGCACAAAGGCGGGGGTTCGCGGGCGAAACGTCAATTGTGTACGGATCAGGGGCGGGGGATGCCCTAAGTTCGGTCGGATTTAAATTATGAATGCGTATGCGAATTGCTGGTACTTCTATTTGCATATCCCACGTGGTTGGACAGTGTTGTGTTGACACATAAAAAATCGTACCCTATAAGTTTCTAATTCATTTTGCTTTTTTGTACACATTAAAAATCTATGTCATACTTATTGATATTTGAATATTTTTAACTTTATCATTGTTATCGATAGAATATCTTTCCAAGTATTTATTGTTAATTGAATAAAACTTGTCAGCATTGAACAGATATTAAATGATTATAATTAAGAAAATTATAAGTATTTAACAGCTGTCGTTATTTTTTCTACCTTTCTTTTCGGAATCGTTGCTTACCAAAAGTACAGAGGAGAAGAACTTAGTACAGTATGTATCTATTACATAATTTTTATTATAAATTATACGTTAGTTAAACATAAGGTCAACGTCAACGTCAATTCTTAGCCTAATAGAACAGAATAGAATACAATATTAATTTATTCAAGTGACCAAGTCTCAACGTATTATGATTACATTACCAACTCTTATGATAATTACATGTTTTTTTTTATTAATCTAATTATTATCCGCAATCAATCTGCGCCATATCAGAAATTTCAAAAATTTCGTCTAAAGTGATTCACCCACATTACTAGTACACAGCACAGCTTGTAAAACGAAATAATTAACGAGGTGATCTATTCAAACACGGCCGTAGCGAGCAAACAAAGCGACCGTAGCGCAAGCAAACACTGGTGGCGTCAGTAAATAAATCAGCGATGTATCACGCGCCGGGCCCCGCGCTCAGGGGACTACATACAGCACACTATAAGCAGACCCCCAGAAGGTAAATTTAATACATACGGCATATTCTGAAGAGCTCGATTGCGCAGTGGCTAAGGCGCACGGTCTGCGAGTGCTAAGGTTAAGCAACTTTCGCAAAGGCCGGTCATCGGATGGGTGACCAAAAATTTATCATCTCGAGCTCCTCCGTGCTTCAGAAAACACGTAAAGCCGTTGGTCCCGGCTGCATTAGCAGTCGTCAACAACTGGTTTATGGCCCGTACTCCCTCATCCATAGGGAAGGCTCGTGCCCCAGCAGTGGGAACATAAAATGAGCTGATGAAGATGATGATGATTCCGAAGGCCTCTGGTAGTTGAGTGGCTCGCACGCCGGTTTGTGGTGTTGCCATCTCCGAGGTTCCGGGATCGATTCCCGGTCGGGTCAATGTTACATCGTCATATCTCTGGTAGTTGAGTGGCTCGCACGCCGGTTTGTGGTGTTACCATCTCCGAGGTTCCGGGATCGATTCCCGGTCGGGTCAATGTTACATCGTCATATCTCTGGTTTTGCGGGTGTCCATGGGCGGCGGTGATTGCTTCCCTTCAGGAGACCCGCCTCGTTTGCCTCCTTCTAATATTAAAAAAAAAACATCGTCTCTGGATCTAGGTGGTTGTGGTACCGTTGTTGTTCCTGATTTCTGACTTAGTAAAGCCCCACATCTTTACTGAGATATTCATATTCATTTATTCACCATAAATTTATAACAACAAGTACAATAAAAAACGGACGAACGAATAGGCTTGATGGATTTCATCCGGAGCCGTAAAACAATACACAAAAAAATGTAATTATATATACACTGGCCTGCAAAATTAAGTATCACACTTTTAAAATTGCAATAACTTTTTAAGCACACAAAATATACTTTCGAAACAAAAAGGAAAATGTGACTAATGTATAATTTACTTTAGTTTTAAAGAAAGCTGATAAAAATTGCTGCAAAACGTTTTTTATTTAAAAATCTCTAACTTCTATAGTTTAGAATATAAATAAATATTAAAAGTGTAGTACTTATTTTTGCAGGCCAGTATATTTGTACGTTGATCTAGCGCTTTTGTTTAAAGAAATGCTATAAAAAGGCTTATTTTATAGTGTCTGAATACATTGAAGACAAAACAGCATGGGTTTAAAATGCTGCAGTCACTCCAACAGTTAAAGCCTACCTTCTGCTGTCACCTTACTTTGTGACTAGAGGCTAGAACCACGGTGTAGCAAACTATAAAAGATATTAATAGGAGAAGGTATTAGAGGGAGAATAGAAAAGCCCTTGCAGAGTTTTTTTTTGCCGGTTCTTCTCAGTACTAATCTAGCCCTGTAGTCTTTATAAGGGCTTAATTGTTGTAGTCTAAATGAATCAAATTTAAATAAAACCACCAGTGTAGTTTAATTTCTATGTGTAGTGTTCCCGTAAACTTTTGAATAAAACAATTTGAATTTGTAATGAGAAGAGAAGCTCGATGGCGCAGTAGTTAACGCGCCCGGTCTGCGAGTGCTGAGGTTAAGCATCTTTCACAAAGGCCGGTCATCGGATGGGTGACCAAAAATTTATCATCTCGAGCTCCTCCGTGCTTCTAAAGCCATTGGTCCCGGCTGCATTAGCAGTCGTTAACAACCACTAATCCGCACTGGGCCCGCGTGGTGGTTTATGGCCCGTTCTCCCTATCCATCCATAGGAAAGGCTCGTGCCCCAGCAGTAGGGACATAAAATGAGGTGATGATGATGAAGGTAGAAGAGGGTATTAACTAGTTCCTTTTTCCTCGGCATAACTTTCAGCGCCAAAGAAAAAAGCGTCCTTCTGTGATAGGGATATTTTCCGATGTTTAACGCTGTAAATTATTGCCGGTTCATCTCAGCATGGTCTACCATCAGACCTTCACCAATGGTGTAGTGACATTCATAAGATAAATTTTAACTCGCCTTGTTTGTCACCGGCAGAATAGAATAGCATAATCTGTATTGCAGGTTCTGTGCACATTTTTGCAGGTGATAATATAATTTTGTGACAAGGGTAGGTCTCAACAGTAATACCCATTACGGGCATGCAATATTATATTGTAAACAACATAGCATTTCTTAAATATTTTTTGTATAAAGTATTCATCCAAACTTTAAAAAAACATTATTATGCATTGAAATGAAACAACTTTTACGGATCTACTCGCGTTTATTTTACACATTACTTTTAACTAGTTTATCCTGACGTTTCGAACCCTTTGCAGGGTCCGTGGTCACAGGGAGACTGAGGTGTTGGTCGTCTCATAATTAGTTAGTAGCTTGTATACCCTCATTTAAATTAATCAGGTGCGTTCCGTTTTACGCAGAAAGAGCTTACAGTAGGTATCTTTTGGACTGGCAGTATGGTGTTGAGGCTGGGATTTAATATTTTGTATGATGGTATCCCAGACTAGTGGTAGATTCCAACCATCTTCTCTATTGAAATTAGGATGTTTTTTTTAATTTCAATAGCCTCGCGTATCATCCTAGGGATGAATCGTTGTTCTCTAGCGAGTATTTGTGGTTTATCAAATCTGATGTAATGGTTGGGTCCCTTTTTTTTTTGTTTTTATGTTAAAAGGAGGCAAACGAGCAGGCGGGTCACCTGATGGAAAGCAATCACCGCCGCCCATGGACACCCGCAAAACCAAAGTAATCGCGGATGCGTTGCCGACCTTGAGGAAGGAGTTGGATCTTGAGGAGGGAGTAGGAATTGGGAGGGAGGAGGGGTGAGAGATATTACTAGGTAATTTCACTCACCGGATGAAACACAACAGCAACGAGTGCCGTTGTTTCACGCCGATATTCTGTGAGAGGGTGGTATTACGCCAGGCGAGCCGGCCCATTTCGTGCTGCAACGCAGCGTGGCTCTACCACTCAAAACCCTCTAGGGAATGTTCGCAAACTGCAGACTTATTTTCGCGCCTATGCTTGAAGTCGGCTTTGTGTTCTTTAACGCGGGTTTCTACACTTCTCTTTGTTTGCCCGATGTATTAGAGCCTACAGTCGCAGTCCAGTTTGTACACGCCTGCATTATTATGCAGTCAAGTTTTTAATGAGAATTTGAATTTTGGTAAGTCAAGGTCTACAATGACATACAAGTTCTCATTCTCATTCTTCTTACAGCCAATCACATAAAAGTATGTAACAGATCTTTGCCATGTGTTCATCTAAATGTTATCTGTACCTACACCATTCTAATTATATTTTTACATTTTTATAATTTCTATATTATGTTTAAATAATTTACACACACAATATACTTGTTCGGTGTAGCTATGGTTGCCTTTAACTGGATGAGCACAGTGCGTGTTTAATAGTTCTTTGTACTTTGCTGTATTTGTATCATCTTTCGCGATCCTTAAAAAAAACAAATAAATATATGTGTACGCATCCAGTAGCGTCTGATAAATGCCACATCCATTCCAAAGTGTTCGCGTCTCCGTATCGAAGTCTCCCGGGGCTAGACGCATATTGCACTCATTTCATTATGTACATATGATTACAGCAATCAAGGGACACTTTATATGAGTACAGATGGCCTTGTTGGTACGCAGCGGTGACATTTTGTTGAAATCTCAGCTTTAATTAACGTACCCACTTTAAGCTTTGAGGAGAAATAAATTATATTTATTCCGGCCGTTCATCGTTAGCGGAACGGTGCCTTTAGATGTCCATGAACGTATTCACGTTGTCTGTTATATTCACCAACACTAATTCGAGTGTTGGTAAAATAACAGAAGAGTGTTTTTTTTTTGAGAGAGATTGCCGATTGCCTCAAACGGCATTTTCAGCGTCACCGGGCTTCTTTTGGGGGCGGCGAGGTACGTAAAGGGTACCTCAAGCCGTGTGAAACGAATCACCTTCGGAAGTTTTTGTCCCCGAGCCCTACTAGATTCTCCGGAGGGTTGGGTTCGGATCGGGGGGAATAGTGTAACTTACCACATCTTTGCTCAAACTGAAGAGGTTTCGGGGGAATATGATCATCATCTGTTCACCCGCTCGCCGCGACCGCAAAATGCCACTACCCATTGACATGATACACATGCAATCTCGCATAGTCCAAGACACCGTACTCGTAGAATAAGGGTACGACGACCCAGTTCAAACGCGGTGTATACCAGGTACAGACATTACCTAGGCGCTTCTCCCCAACCCCTACCCCTTTCAGACTATAAATCGCAACGTCCGCCGGACGGAATCTCGACTTAAAATCGCCGAGCTAAGTCGTCGACTTATGATCAGCGTCGATATTTATTTCGTTATTTCCGGCTTCCAGCTTTTTTTTTTTCTTCCAATAAAAAGATCCGGTCTAACACGATCGCCTGAAACAGGCGCAACAATTGGCGTTAAGGGTCAAATTTGATCGTGGTCGAAGCGCACGATCGTATCAGCTCGTGTGGAAAGGGCTACGACCCGGTCAACCCGAGACGAGGTTCTAGCCTTGGAGGCGCCGCGCCCTCGGGTTGTTCCGCTCCCGATCTGATCTGAACCCCTCGGAGAATCTAGCAGGGAACTAGGATACGCTTGCGTGAAGCCATTCTTGAAACCTTTTGACGGTGTTCTGATCACACGGCTTGAAACCTTATGGAGTTTCTCGCCGATCGCCCCCAAAAGCACGGTGGCTCTAAACACCACTTGTAACACGTGATCCAGTGGCGTGGATATTTCGAAAATCTAACCTGATCCAATGAAAAAGTCCATAAAAGTCAAAGACAAACTTTCTTAAAAAAAACCTCACTTCAAATATACCTACTTTAGCTGCTGAGGAGACCGGATAACTAACAGCAACTTTTCCCGACTTTGAAATGGCTATATAGGGTCCTTCTTAAATAGTACATGTTTTTTCGAGGGGGCAATGAGTAGGTCATGCTGAAAACTTGTGTGAAGAAAAAAAATTATTTGTGTTTGTATTTATGTATTTATTTAAATCACCACTATGCTAAGTAGCAGTTAGATGGCAGCTGGCCTTGGAGGTTATCTCGGGTCAGCAGTGCATTCATTCATTGATGCACGCGGGCGGAAAGAAAAAGAGCTAGTTGTTCATTTGATTAACTATTGCGAATGTCATAATGCAAAACTCTTCAAAAGTTGTAATTTGGGCTTATAAAAATAAATTCACTCCACACGGTTTAGTTTCTTCACACACTTTTTCTCCATGACCTAATGATTGCCCCCTCAAAAAAACATTTAAGAAGGACCTTATATATGCAAACAGCACCATTACAAAAACTTCAGACATACATTATTCAAAAAGACATAGGTAGGTGCCTACTTAAATATGTTTTCTTTTTTATTAAAAAAAATGTTAATTCTTTGAAATAAATAGACATTTCCAGCAAAGACACACGTGACATTCATTTGTTCTTTTATAAAAATCCATTCGCGTTTTTCTAACTGACTATTAAGGTTTTAAGCGCTTGCAACCCCTGTATAAATCGTAACTCTATCATTTATTTTGACTGAACCGATCGTCTGACGCGCCGGCCCCAACCCCACACCACTCCCAGGAGACCCAAGTCCCAGAGGTTGCCAGCAGACGCGTTTAATTTTGTCCCCATAATTTATTGTGTTATGCTGTGATATGGAAGGACGAGTTACTGTATGTATAACTTTGTTATGTATTATGGTGATGTTGGGAATAAATACCTCTTTATCGTAGTGGTGCCATGTGCTTGACCTAATAACCCAAAGTTCGACACTAGTTTACGTTGCCAAAAAATAGCATAGAGTGTAATTGAAATTTTTTATTTTCTAAATTTATCGCGAACACTACACATTGAACTAAAACAACTTTTACAGATCTACTCGCGTTTATTTTACACGTTACTTATTTAATGTTTATCCTGACGTTTCGAACCCTTTGCAGGGTCCGTGGTCACAGGAAGACTGAGGTGTTGGTCGTCTCGTAATTAGTTAGTAGCTTGTAAACCCTCATATAAATTTAATCCCGTGCGTTCCGTTTTACGCAGAAAGAGCTGACAGTATCTTTTTTGATCTTACAGTATGGTGTTGGGGCTGGGATTTAATATTTTGTATGATGGGATCCCAGGCTGGTGGTACATTCCAACCATCTTGAACATTGTAATTTTACTTTACTTACTGCTAGGATGCAGATGGTATGTACCTATTCAATTCTAGCTAAAGTCAACACGCCTATTTTAATGATTGAATTAAAATGTCAAAATGTCTATCACTGGTCCAAGACTGGTGCACTAGTTACATAAAGAAAGTGATGTTTTAAAGGCAGTTTGCAACTTGTTCAAAAATCTTTAAAACTCTCAATAATAGGTGACAAGGTAAAATGTTATATTTTTGTTTATATAATTTTTAACGCAGATTTTGTTGCGAACAAATTACAAAAACACAATTGTTGAAAAAAATTCCACGAGCAGGATTTGAACCTGCACCATTTTGACATACCGGGTCAGGTGCTCTCTCAATTGAGCTATCGTGGTTCTAACTAGCCCGCCGAAACAAGTTGCACACAGTTTTTTTGCACACAGGCTGGAGCAGATGCGATCGCTTGCTGCAAGTCATTTGCTTGTTGCAGCCTATTCATTTATTTAATGTAGTACTGATGTCGTCATAGGAATATAATTTTTAATTTAATGTTAAGTTCGAGCATTCCGGACAAACCTCAGTGGTTTTTGGTCTGCTATGATGCAAAAGTATTGTATGCTTTAGTGTAAATAAATTTAAAAAAAAAAGTGACAGTGACAAGGTAGCCATTGTTAATTAATATTGTAGTTTTATTTTTATTTAAGCCTGATTGTAGAAAGAAATGCCAAGAATCCGACTGGAAAAAGGACCTAAGTGCCTAGTGCGAGTTTCATTCGGTACTCGATCACGTTAACGAAAACAAGAATTTTTATGGCAACATCTTAACTCTCCCCGTATGCCGCCAGGAGGCGCTGCTTCAATGCCATACTAATTTTCGTTTTCGTAAACGTAATCGAATGAATACGGATAGAAAACAAAACTCACACTAGGGACTCTGATAAATTATTTTCGCAATAATTAATAATACCTACATATATATCCTTACATATATATACTTACATATATATACTTTTATATCTGCCCCCTTCCTTTTCCAACTATAGGCAGAACACGTATATCTTGCGTGCGAGTAACAATTTCAAAGCCTTATCTAAAAAACTAAATTTGACCTTTTTAACACAAGCGATGCATCAGCGAAACGGCTCATGAGCCAGTAATTTTTTGAGTACTTTAATTAATAAATTTAAGTGTGTGTTTTTCTTGTTAAGTGCATCACATTGTTATTAATTCTGTTTTTATTAGTGAGGACCTATAATTGGCTTTCTGTTACTATTTTTAAGTTTTTAAGTTGTGTCATAGCTGTTGGTCTTCCTATAAATAAATAAACAAATAAATAAATAAATATATTATTAAAAAAAAATTTTTTTTGGAGAGTTTACTGATAGACTCAGGCGGCATTTTATGCTTCGCCGGACATAAAAAATGTCATAATCGTCAAAACAAGCATTTACTATAACTGCAAGTAATAACCAAGGATATAACGCACGCAATACCACCCTAAACCTTTACATGTCTGTACATCCATTTCAAAACACCATAGATATAGATTTTCCGATGACAATAAAATGTTATCAATACGTCCAATAACTACCTATACTACCGTCGCCAACTTATCAGCCAAGTCTCACTTCTGCGGAGCGGCGATAAGGGCGTAATGTGTTATTTACAGAGGGCCTGCACCGGCGGGTTAGGGTTCGTTACCCGGTTCACTGGGCCATAATAACTTCGGGGAATACCAGCCCTGAGCTACCGACACCCGTATGTAATATTAACACGCAAAATAATGGTGCGAAGATTAATAATATTAAAATCTTTATCTGTTTCATTATAAAGCATAGTGAGTATTAACTTAATATGAGTGACATTACTTGGAAATAAACATTGTAAGATACGGTTGAATGATAACGCCTGTGCTAGTTTATAAAAAAAAACATTATTCCTATCTAATAACATAGAACTAAATAAACAAAGAATAAGGTCCGAATAGTTATTCCGCGTTTTGTCTCTTTTACTCTAATTTGAAATGACGTTTACATGACAGGAACAAAACACGGAACAAAAAAAGTTCCTCAGTTTCTTCATAAGATAGTTTTTGCAACCAATCTTTCATTTTCGAAGATTCGATTCGAATATTGTGCATAATATATATAATGGAACACACAGTATAAAATTTTATGTACCTAGAACAAAACAAATAAATAATAATTGAAAAATGTGTCAAAGGATTCCACTCAGCATTTGTTGCAGTGAACAAGTCACTACAACGCTGATCTGATAAAAACGGTAGAGACTAAACTCATACGATGTGAAAACGATGTGAAACTTTCCATAGTAGACTTATACCACTTGAATTTGTTAAAAAAAAAAACTTTTTTGCTGAGGGGCTCAGGTGGCCTTTTTAGCGACACTGGACTTTTTTGGGGGCGGTGGCGTCACCTTTAAGGGTTCCTCATGCCGTGTGATAAAAAAACCGTCACAGAGTTTCTACAGGGAATAAGCCCAAGGACTCAGCTCAACTGAGGTTCACCTTAAGGCAGAGCGCGTGCAAACCCGGTCTTTGTAAGTAGGTATTATTCTTCGGGTACGGTGTCTTCGGCCTAAGTGATTGTGTATATCGTGTATCATGTATTCACTACAAGATACACGATATACACAAGTAGTATTAATTAGTTGTAGTATTTGTTAGTTAGTTGTAGTATTCACTACATGAAACATGTATCATGTGAAAGTGTACTGGCATTTTGAGAATCGAGCGTGGAGATAGTTTTTGTAACTTTTATAGGACGCTCGCACCATTGTTAGCCGCGCGACTCTCCCCGCGAGTTGCCAGCCATCGCACACGTATCAAACGACGCATGTGCCGATTACCGCTACTCCATCATGTTTCGGAGCTGCCGCTGAAGTTTTATTAGTGTACCGAACATTAATTGACGTAGCACTTCTTCTAGTAATACGGCTACGAATTAAGGAAAAAAACTAAGCCGTATAGTGTGATAGGCATCAATTCTGCTATTTCAAAACGTTCATAATCGTGTTTGGATGGCCCGGTTTTGCCAATTTTCCCATATTCTACAATTTTTTGTCAAATCAGGCTACCTACACACTATTGAGAATTGATTTAACAGACTTGGGGGCGCCCGAGGATGTTTGAGCGTGCTCCAGACGTCCTGAAGCTAGTGGACGGGCAGAGATTCTCCGTCCCTGACCGCCACCTCAATGCGGGGGAATGAGGCGGGCATACTGCCGCCTCCTTCTCCCATTTCGTCTGCATCGGATTAGGTCCGCATGGATAAATTCCTCGCGGAACCTCTCCGCGACCTCCTTGTGTGGAAATACCGCTTTACAGAAGGAGGCCATGGCCGTCCACGACATCTTACTGTCCAGCATGGATTTTATTACGTTGGACAGGGAGAGGTCACCCCCGATAATTCCCAACAGAGTATGTCGCTGCGCATACCACGCCCCACACACCGCTAGGGTGAGATCAGCTGTGTCCTCCGCAGCATCACACTCATGGCACACCGAGTCACCCTCACCTTGCCGGCGCATAAGGTGCCTCTTCACAACTGGTTTGAAGGACTGTTCAGCTAACCCCAATTTCTGAAAATTTACTACATTTTGACATTTTACATTTTTAATTTTAAAAAAAGACTGTTGAAAAAATTCCTCGAGCGGGATTCGAAGCCACGATAGCATAGTTGGCAGTGCACCTGACCCGGCATGTCATTGGGTGCGGGTTCGAATCCCGCTCGAGGATTTTTTTCAACACTTTGTCTTTTTTCAAATTATGATTTGTTCGCAACAATATTTGAGTAAAATATATGTAAACTAGCGGCCGCTCGCGGTTTCACCCGCGTGGTTCCCGTTCCCGTGGGAATATCGGGATAAAAAGTATCCTATGTGTTAATCCGTTTATAAACTATCTGTATGCCGAATGTCATCCAAATCCATTTAGTAGTTTTTACGTGAAATAGTAACAAACATTCATCAATACTTACAAACTTTCACGTTTATAATATTAGTAGGATACCTAATCATTTTTAATTTTACTAAGTTTACTACATTTTCTGCTAATTTGTCGCTAAAGTTACTAATCCGTGCTGACCCCTATTCTTCTAATGAAGAAAGTGTCGATCAGTAATTCTGGTCGAACATTGGTGCTACTATTTCTCCATCAGGTGACCCGCCTGCTTGTTTGCCTCCTTCATTTATAAAAAAAAACTACCCTGCGTTACTCTGGAACAGTCTCATAAAATGTTTCAGGGGCAATTACCCGGTACACCACTACACGGATAGATACTACGCCAATTATCCCTTCATGAACGTCTGCGAAGGGCGACCACAGACTTCGGTCGCGTGCACGTCGATCACCGAACCAGGGAACTCTGACAGGAGCTGCGAGAGTTGAAACCTTTGTCTAACCTTCATAGTCGTTGGGTGACCGAATTAAAAGTACTTGGACTTATGTCAAGCTTATCTATGCTTCGCAAGGATTTTACGTGGTCCCTCGGTTATAACTATAGATAGCATTCGTTAAAACAAAAAAGTGTACGTGTATATAAGTAAAACATAAGTAGGAACCAACTATCTACCGGGTGTCCTAAAATTAGCACGTCGCATTGACACCGGAGGTAGTCCGGCCTTAGATGCGTCGAACAAGCCTAACTTGTCCATAAAAAAGTTTGAAGTAAATTTTTTTCACGGTTGCTGCTCAAAGTCGATGCCATTGTTATTGTGTAATAATAAAGTTAAGAGAAACTATCAACTTGTCGTTTTTGCACATGACTTTTCTACTGAATTGTTTCATCATTAAGTAACTATTCTCAAAGACGTAGACGTAAAAAAAAGTTAAATAGGGCTCTTTAAAAAAACTCTGATAGAAAATTATCTATAATTGGTGATTTTTTTTAAATACCTGTTTTAAATATTTTCTTTTAATTGGTCATATCTCTAAACTCATGAAACTTTTCTATGGACAAGTTAGACTTGTTCGACGCATCTGAGGCCCATCTACCTCCGGTGTCAGTGTGACGTGCTAATTTTGGGATACCTTGTATACATAGTATAAAAGAAAGTCCCCAGAACGAGTGTTTGAGGAAGAGCTAACCTCAGGAAACACTGAAAGGATTTTGATGCGGTTTTTTCGAATTGGTTTTCGAGGGTGGTTTACGCACACAAAACAACTACATATTTTAAAATAGAGCGAAACAGTGAATGCTTTAGATAAAATTTAGCAGTTTAAGCGCATTCTCGGCTTACATGCATGCATGCACGAGTCACGAGCATGCGATTTGCGCATATAGTTTAGGAGATATTAAAAAGTAATTACATGCAAATTTATATGTCAAAATATGTAATAAGTAGGTGGACTTAATTTACCACGGGGCGGCTGTTTTACATTCCAATGGAACAACAAATATTATGGCATTAGCACGCTCCGTGCTTCTAAAGGCACGTTAACCCGTTAGTCCCAGTTATTGCATGGCAGTTGTTAAAACTCAAAACCCAAAAGTCTACCAGCACATGCCCTCCTTCCTATGATATAGGGTCATCCAAACGAGGCGTGAAGAGGCTCCTTGTAGGCCGGCAGGGTGAGGGTAACTGATGCTGCGTTGTTTTCACGCTGCACGTCAGTCACGACTGTCACGTTCCAACATCAAGTGGAGTAGAGTCATTTTATCCGTGTAGTAAACAGCCTATAATTGTCCCACTGCTGGGCAAAAGCCTCCATCATTGAAATCAAGTCATCGCTACAATTGATTCATCGAAAAATCTGAAACACATTTACCGTGCGTGTATAATAAAAATAATAATAAAATAACTGGACCAGCATGTGTCAATACTGGCTTAGGCTGTGCGATATTGATTATTTTTTAAATGTATTTAGTAACATTTCAATTATGTAAGTACTATACTTAAATAACCTGTGGCGGTCGCCGAAGTAACATTAAAAAAACGATAGTGAAGTTCGAAAAAAATAATAATTTATGGGATTGACATAAGATTGACCACGTGATTTAGCGCGGCTTATGTTAATCCCATACATTTTATTATTTTCGAACTTCGCTATCGTTTTCTTAATGTTACTTTGGCTAAGCCTCCTGGGTGCCTAGTGTGAGTTTAATTCGCCATTCGATTACGTTGGCGAAACCGAGAATTTGTATGCCAAAATTTTAACTCTTCTCGTATGCCGCCAGGAGGCGCTGCTTCAATGCCATACTAAATATCGATTTCGTAAATGTAATCGAATGAATACGGATAGTAAACAAAACTCACACTAGGCATTCACTGCTTTCTGTTGCCGACTGTATTGCGCTTAAAAAAACGACTACATCTCATCATCATCTAAGCCAAAAGACGTCCACTGCTGGACAAAGGCCTCCCCCAAGGATCTCCACAACGACCGGTTTTGTGCTGCTCGCATCCAGCGGCTTCCCGCGACCTTCACCAGATCGTCGGTCCACCTTGTTGGAGGCCTGCACACTGCGCTTTCCGGTACGCGGTCGCCACTCCAAGACTATCCCGCCCCAGCGGCCATCAGTCCTGCGAGCAATGTGCCCTGCCCACTGTCACTTGAGCTTAGCAACTCTTCGGGCTATGTCGGTTACCTTTGTTCTTCTGCGGATCTCCTTATTTCTGATTTGATCACGCAGACGACTACCCTAATATGGTCCACCAATTTTAAACGAGCCACCACATAATTATTGAAAGAATCGCTTACATAATTGAGCGTTATTAGCAGTAACCTTTGAGATTCGGTGGGTCGATGGAGCCCACCAGCCCACCGCACGCGAGCCAACCACTGCAGCCTGAGTGACGCGCGCTTGGCACCTGCTGGGTACAACTGGGTACACAACACTTTAACATTATTTTATTTATTATTGAAAAATTCCGTCTATAAGCGTACTTAGATTTATAGGCGACTAGAAACTATAATAAAGACTTCTTGGCGGGAAAGTGGAGTCATGTTTACATGTAGCGAAATTTTTCCTTTAATCAAAATGAAGGACAGCAACTGTTTTAAGTCTTGAGCAACCATTAATACCGACTATACCTACCTCCTAGCTGTAAAATAAAATTTAAAAAATAAAATTTAAATAAAAAAAAAATTAAGTAAAATTTCAATGACGATAAATGTCATTTTTTAGCGATGAAACATGTGTCGAACACTGGGTGCCACTACCTTATGTATTATTTTTATGACCAATATTCAAGGATTGTGGAAGGAATATCATTTATCATTAATAATTTCTATTATTTATTATCATCAAACAAAACAAAGGAAGCATTGTAAAATGTATCCATAACATTGACTGATTAAGCTGCGCGTGCGCCTTAAAAATAACTATATTGTGGGTAATTCATCAATCATCAAATTCACCATCAAGACACGTACCAAAAAGTTTGGACAATCGTTCCTTTGCCGAACTGCCCGTATGTGGAATGCGCTTCCCGCACACGTGTTTCCCTCCTCTTTCTCTCCCGGGTTATTTAGTGTGAGCGTTCGGCATAGCGTGGTAGCGCTGTGATGAACGCTTTCACTTCTTGGGCTTCACTGGCTGCTTTTCATCAGGCAGGGTGAGGCCATTTTGGCGTGCCACAATAAAAAATAAAAAAAAATAAAAAAATTCAACATACTTAACTCTACTACAACAACTATAAAACTGGCACTAGAAGCAGCTGGCCAGTTTTCATATCAATTTTACAACGATAACTCTTCAAGTTAAAGCGATTTACAAAATGGCATAATATAACATAAACCCGTGTTCCAGTTTGTATGCGAGCGTATGTCGGAGGCGAGGCGAAGTGACTTGCACGCGAGCCTACGCACGCAGCGTGATGGTTAGCAGCCGATAATTTGTCTAGTTTTCTTTCTTTCTTCAGTAATAGTTTGCTAGGCTAAAGAAGTACTTACTATTTTAAAATTGTTGCTTTGCATTTTAGTAGGTGGGTATGAGAATTAGATCGTCAGCCCTCTTTTTTTTTTTTTTTTATTGTGAGATGGGCTTGCTCTTGGCCTCATTCTAATCTAGCCCTCGACACAGAATAAGTAATAGTCCCTCGATCAAACCAAACCTGACAAATTTCTCCAATGGATATTGATCCTTATAACCAAACGGTAAAGTTCAAAATTTATTGAAGAAATTTGTCAGTTTTAGGTAGGTTGATCTGCCGCCGTGTGTTCTAGATAAAGGATCCGCAACAAAAATACATCTCGATAGTGGTCTAACATTTAAATTTCGAATAACAAAATCTGAAAAAACACTGGATAGCATCAACAACTTCAGCTTACTATGAACCTTAAGTCTTAATAATAAAGATTAAATTAAGGTTGCAAAATACAATAACATGAATTGAAAATATAAGGAAAATAATGAGGAAAATAACCAATATGATTATAAAAAAATATACCTACCTAATCATAATTAATTATGATTATATGTGTGTGATAAATAAAAAATAAAAACCAGTACTCATGGCGCTCCGCCAACCACCGCATAGGTCTAATGGAGGCCAGCACTGGCGTTACTGGCAGAGGCCAACGGCCAGGGCGGCATCATGTGCCTGTTAAAAAAGTATTTAATGATTAGAAATCATCATCATCAGTTCATTTTACGTCCCCACTGCTGGGGGCACGAGCCATGGATGGATAGGGAGAACAGGTTGTTAAAAACTGCTAATGCAGCCGGGACCACCGGCTAATTTGCCTCCCGAAGCACAGAGGAGCTCTGTATGATACTTTTTTGGTCACCCATCCGATAACCAGCCTTTGCGAAAGTTGTTTAACCTCAGCATTCGGAGACCGGGTGCGTTAACCACTGCGCCATCGAGCTTCTCAATTTTCACCATAATATAATTAAAATGAAATGATGATTAAGTTAGATAAAAAAATTCCAATAATTAAAAAGTTAAGAAGTTTTAGATTTTTTTCTGGAACTTTAAACTAATCACCTGATCATCAGATTAAAAGTACATACTTACAAAAACAAAAATTAAGACAGATAATCATGATTTTAAATGTATGCATTCATAATGCTATCCTAATTGCTTCTCAGACGGGACCATCTACTTTATTTATTTATTTATTGATTATAGCTTCAAAACAACTTACAGTCTAATCATGCACTTCATTTGTATTACACTTTTACATTGAACTAAACCGTAAACTCTTAAGATGTAGGCACAATCAGATTCAAGTAGGTATACAGATACCAAAAATGAAGGTCAATAGTATTATGATCTGCTAGGTTTGTACTAGTTTCCTAAAGAAAAATTTAATAAATGTTGAAATACTTATGAGACTACCCCCCGCTGGAAACCGGGGACCTCTTGAGTCTGAGGCTTGTGATCATAACCACTAGACGAAAGTGACAGATTCTAAAGTATTTACGGGCGCTGCCGAGACATACATTTTGCATGTGCTTGTGTTGTGTAGCACGCTATTCAGTCAGCGTTGTATAAACATCAACAGCAGAAAGAAAATTTCAAAATATTTAAGATACGTTTAGCTCTGTTTAGTGTAGCGAGATCTTGTGCTATTTTTAATTGCGATTATGGGAATGGGAATTTTAGCCAACACAGCCTATATTAACACCATTACCTGCAAAACAATAGATTTATTATCAGTTGATCTTTACTTACTTACCATACAATCATATTCACTCAATATCAATTAAACAATTGAATAACAATATTATTTTCATTTCCATAGAAGGTAAGTACCTATAAAAACAATCTTATGAATATACCTTCCCTTTTCACTTCTATTTCAACACGCACGATCTGTAAAGACGCTCGAGGCGTCGAGATTAGTACAGAATCCAATTACATTTTCTAAATTTCCCATTTTTTCCTCGACGCCTGCCGCGCCGCCGCCGCCGGTTCAAAGCTCAGAGAAAATTATTTTCTTCGCCCTCAAGAAATGAAAAATAAACGCGTAAGGCGCGGGCGGAGCGACAAAAAGAACTCATTGTATTCAGGTGCGAGCGAGATGGAAAATATTGAACAAAGTGAGTTGGAGCAAAGTGAACGTGCTGAAAAATTCCCGCGTGTCGCCTCTAGACATTTTTCAAATAGTAGGTACTTACCTTTGTTTTTTTTCCTCCTACTGCAATTGTCCCGGGTTCAATTCCCAGCCCCCCGACCGCCTAACCGGTCGCTTTGATTTCGTGTGTTGTTTATGACGTCATCTTGACACCTCGCACCGCCTATGAAAGCAATATCAAAGCTAAAGGCTATAGCTTTCGTTATTGCTTTCATAGACGACACGAAACGACAAGATGACGTCATAAACCACACACGAAGTCAAAGCGATCGGTTAGGCGGTCAGGCCCCAGGTCAGGCAGTGTGTTTCTGATTTTTGATGCATAGCCCGTAGCCCCGGTTTGTGCCCACCAACCCGCATTTGGCAATCGTGGTGGTTAAACCTTTACTGTAAGGTCTAAGCATTAAATTATTAAAACATTTATTTGATTATACAATTAGTTACCTAGTTGTTTTATTTTTAACAAATGGGGATTTGTGAACCTTTGTTCCACAAATCCCCATTATCAATTTGATTAGCACTGAATGGGGATTTGTGGAAGAAAAGTTCACAAACCCCCATTGATGGGGATTGTCAATGGGGATTAGTGAAATAACCCACCTTTTTTTTTTGATGCGGAGTGTAAAATCTGCTAACAGACGCATCAGCGGGCAATAGGGATCCTGCTGGCTGTCCGAGGATGGCCAAGACTCTGTTCCAGGGCCGGAGCCCCAGAGAAAGCGAGTCGAGGCCGACTCGGTAAAAACCACTCCGATGTCCTTTCGTCACCTTGGGACCAGCAAACCGGCGATCATCGCGTCGTCCTCATCTGAGGAGGACGCATCGAACGCCGGCATGGTGGGGCCTGACGAGGTCATGGGAACCCTTTCGGACACTTCCACAACCCCGAAATAACCCCCCTAGGTACTTGTAGTGGTGATTTGTTGATTTTAATGATGGAGGCCTTTGCCCAGCAGTGGGCCCGTTAGGCTATTTCATTATCATCATCATCAGCTCATTTATGTCCCCACTGCTGGGTACGAGCCTTCCCTATGGATGGATAGGGAGAACGGGCCATAAACCACCACGCAGGACCGGTGCGGTTGGTGGTTAACGACTGCTAATGCAGCCGGGACCAGCGGCTTTACTTGCCTTCCGAAGCACGAGATGATAAATTTTTGGTCACCCATCCGATAACCGGCCTTTGTGAAAGTTACTTAACCTCAGCACTCGCAGACCGGGCGCGTTAACTACTGCGCCATCGAGCTCCTCTCCTCTCTCCTCTATGCTATTTACTTTACTGCAAAATTAAGTGAGGTGCAAGCTTCGTACTTTGTACGAGTATAGTCTCGAGCATTACATGTAAACACAGTAACTCTTAATACAATGGAATAAGAGTCAAAACTAGTCACAAGTGTTAATGGTCGTGACTGTACCTTCGTTGTAAATAGACAAGTGTCTAAAACAAGTCAAGTGACTTGTTTTCATAATGTGACTAATAAAAGTTATCACCATAAAGAACTACATAAGCATATGTAGTGTTCCCTTAGAAATAGGGACCGTACTATGATTGTTTATTCGACAATGAAATTGCTTTACCACCTTAGAAGTGAATTTTGTTTGCATTTTTTTTTTTTTTTGATGGCTTCGTGCGATTAGCACATTTAGCCAGTGTCAAAGTAATTTTTCGTACAAGTAATACATAAATAAACAATATTTCCATAAATGATGATGAATGATAATAGAAATGAGAAGTGAGAATGATATACCCCCCAACCCCTCGAGTATCTTAGTAAAGATGTGGGGCTTTACTAAGTCCTCACGCGGAATTCTTGAGAGAATTTGAAAAGTGCCGTTGCACTATTTTGTTTCATTTGCCAACACTCATGCACACTCACGAACACTTAACGGTTAATAATCCACCATTATTTCACATTAATGTTCGAATTAACACAAATTTTAGAAAATAAAACAAAATTGCAGACATTACTCTTCACTTTCCCGCCAAGAAGCCCCTCCAGCCAGTCCTGTTTGCATTTATTAAAAAACAAGTTCTATTTTTGTATAAGACCAAGTGACAGATACGTTGTCATTATTGACAATGAGCCTTAGCGACATTTTTTTTTTCTTTTAGTTGATGACTTTGTGCGATTAGCACATTTAGCCAGTGTCAAAGTAATTTTTCGTACAAGTAATACATAAATAAACAATATTTCCTTAAATGATGATGAATGATATTAGAAATGGGAAGTGAGAATAGTACATTGTTCACCGAGAGGAGAAAGTGACCGATTACCGTCGAGGGTGTCGTTTGAAGCCCGAGCCGTAGGCGAGGGCTTTAAAACACCTGAGATCGGGAATCGCAGTTTCTCTCGAGTGATACATAGTGCTTTATACTACACCTTATTTTGATAGTTTTATTTTACTTTCTACGAAAACTGAATCCTCAAACAACACACAAATTGGAAATGGCGCCAATGGCGTCTGTAATTTTCACATGTTCTTTTTTCAAATTGTTTATCCTGCCGCCGCAGGGTCGCACTGCCAGCCCGACACCATCCAACACACACCTAGTGGCCAGTGTCATTTTGCGAACTTGGAGATAAAAGCTCACTGTAAAAACTTTTTGGCTTTTGATATTTAGGTTACCGGCGCATAGTCTTACCCAAAATTAAAAAAGAAAAACCACGTAAGAAATGGATTTTCATACACTTTTCTCTCCCGCTCAGATGCGTTTTCTCCCCGCATATTTGTTCGATATGCAATGACGTACTTTCTACCGTAAATTTGATAAAGTATCAAGGTACTTTCCAAGCAGGTGTAGTATAAATGATATTGGGGTTACCCCTCGAGTATCTCAGTAAAAATGTGGGGCTTTACTAAGACCTCACGCGAGCTTCTTGAGAGAATTTGAAAAGTGACGTTGCACTGTTTTGTTTCATTTGCCAACACTTATGCACACTCACGAACACTTAACGGTTAATAATCCACCATTATTTCACATTAATATTCGACATAACACAAATTTTGGAAAATAAGACAAAACCGCAGACATGACGCTTCACTTTCCCGCCAAGAAGTCCGTAATGGAAGTTTTTGTCAAAAGTGATGATAAAGCAATTTCATGGTCGACTATACATGGTACAAATTTACTTCCATGATACCTAACCACAGAGTAAATATTTACTCATGTGACCTTACTACTGCATAACTCTTTCATACCCCTATGCGATGCCAGACAGGCGTGAGTGTATTATGTATGTGTGTATGTAAAACTACCAGCGATCCTTTTTGTGTGACTGCAGTCTATCCATTGCCGTTCAAAGGCTTTGTTAAAAGCGATATTATTCTTAGTTATTTTACGGTATCAGTGATGCAACTATGGTTCCTCCTTTGTCTGAGTTACTGCCATCTAGCGGGAACAAAATGTACTTACAGCAGTACTAACCAGCTCCTACTTTTCAGTTTCCTAGGTACAGTATTTTAGGAGAAATTAAAGTTTATAACTTTTTCATACTAAAAGTACGCGTATTAGCCGACAAAATTAAGTTGGTTCTTTAAAAAGACCAAAATGGTGGCCAATTTTAGTTTCATCGGAATCGGCCCTTAAACAAAAAAATTGGCCGCCATCTTGGCCTTTTAAGGAACCAACTTAATTTGGTCGGGTTATACGCGTACATTTAGTATGAAAAAGTTATAAACTTTAATTTCTCCTAAAATACTGTACCTAGGAAACTGAAAAGTAGGAGCTGGTTAGATTTTTACACCCACAAAATCTTGGCTATAGTCATAAACTCGTTACTTGCTCCATTCCTGTGGAAAAACCATGTTTAGGTATCAACACCGTGACCCCAGCGGGATAACCATATTAGCGTTATATCTCAAGATGTACTGTAGCTAGAGTTCTCGGTTTTGTCTAACAAATTTTCTCTCAGTCAACAAAATCTTCCCTGGATTTCATGAATGTAGCCTTTTGTCTTACACCTCAACTAGAACTTACTTTTCGGAGGAATTTTGACGAAAAGTAGGTATTTGATTACTCGGTAACTACAGAAGGTAGAATCCTGGAATTTTCACTGATGGATTCATAATTGAATCAACAAAATCTTAGCACAAAAACTATATCAGTAGCGTGTCTCGTTCCTGCTCGTTTTAGGTCAAATAGTTTTGACGAGCGTGACCCCAGCGGGATACCCTTTAACATGGGATATCTCGATAACTATTGGTCAACAAATTTTGATATTTGCTAACAAATTTAAACATAATATCAACTAAATCATGGCGAAATTTGAAGCCGATCTGAAGGGGTTATCCCGCTGGAGTCACGGACATTTGGCGGCGCTAGTGTGCGGCGTAAACGCTCTTAGGCAGATTAAAACAATGCTGCGTAAAATATATCCATGCGTTAGAATACCCTTTACACAACTGTAGTGGGTTAGGTTAAGTTGTAGGCTTATTTTCTGGCAAACTATTTGATAGCTTGTATAATCCAATTAATTATGAACAAGCTCATAAAAAGAGGGTTCGCTTCACCAAAGAATAAATCAAGACGTCAATGTAAATATTTATTTCAAATACTATAAGAGCTTATGGTAACCAATGATACAATATTACGTCTTGAAAACGCGTCAAATTCACATAATATCGCTACTTTGTAAACCTAGCCATTGGCTTTAATATCACCCTATCTGCCAACGACGGCGCCACAATGCGAGTTATTGAAAAAAAAACACCTTTATATTCTCCAAACAGGTAAAACTCGCGCTCAAAGGACACCTTACAAAACTATAATATCTATGTTATCTTATTTTCTTAAATGTTCAATAAAATCATTAATCACTCGTTTTGCTAATTCTGATAATCAATTTTCCTAAGTGACCAATGATTGTATTTATAAACTTTCACTCTCGAATATATCTAAGTCTATACACTGAGGCACACGATTCTTAGACACTAGCTCGACTGTCAGCGGAGCAAATTGTTCCAAGTAAAAATGTTACTCGACAACGACTTACTACTATGATATAGTCTATAGAACTCTGCGCGAACGCACCAGCTTACATGCATACCAAATGGGTACAATGAACACTACGGAGTCTATACAAATGAGTGCGATCGCACAGAGTTTTTCTCTCACAATCATCCTAAACTAATACTATAGGCGGCCCTCCGACCTTGCTTACTGTGACCAGAGTCGGTTTACTTAAACACTAGTGTTGTGTAGATCCTACAATTATATACAGTATACAGGAGCCTAGGTTGTACCAGATTTGTGCTGTGTCGCTGCTTAAACATTTGCCACATCAAAATGGATCTTGTTTCATTACGATAAGAATGAAAAACCAATGAAAAATATATTACAATGTACTAGTCAAAGGGTTTCAACTGTTAAAATCAAAAGTAAACATGAATATGTAGAAAGAGGTCTGTTATTTCAGTTTTGCTGTATAAAAATTCTTAGCTGATATGCATCTATGAAAGTTGATATCTTTATGTATTTATAATTATATTTGTTCCTAAACAATGATTTGTACAAACGCGTACAAATACATCATAAAAGTAACTAGGCACCTGTATTGTATCGTCGCGACCTGTGCGTATTTATACACATCTTTGCGAAAAACAATAAAACTATAAATCACGAATTCACAAAAAGCATATAGGTTAAGTAAATTATTCTTAAAAAAACTAACGTTGGTAGGTAATACTAAAATGTTGCAACAATAGCAAAATTAAATTGTTGCTGCTACGTTTATTCAAAAGAGAAGAGATATTTTTGTATAATAAGATTTGAAATCGTTTGGCTTCATGCTGTATTTTACAATGTTAAATATTAAAAAATAAAAAATAAGATAATAATAATAAAATACCTATAGTATATGTCCATGCACTTTTGGAGCACGCAGTAGGACGTAAGCGTGGTCACCTTTAAAATCAACACAGTTTTATGAATTCTCATAGTCTATCGTTTTAATTAATACCAAGAATGGTTTCGATTTGGGGATGTGGTCATATTTTTATACATTAACTATTTACATAAACCCAACACTTGTCACAGTTATAAGTAATACCTAACACTTGGCTTACAACTAAAAAGCGACTAGAACTAAAAAAAGTACAACCTAGTCAATTTTGAATTGTCATGAACTAAAATCAGCTTCAAATAGTAAGTGCAATAAATTATCGATTATTTACAAGGTGAAATTAAATATTTCTGAATTAAATATTTCAACACGCGTTGGCTCAAATTTAATGTTTGCCGATGCTAGCAGCATAATTCAATCAATCAATAAAAAATTGTTTCCATTTTGGATGGTGAAATCGAGAATTAACTTTTAATAATTTTAATAACTTTTTAGCGTTACATATACATTTTGAGTTAAGATCAGTTGCTATAAATATTTATCGTCCACTTTGACTGCACGAGTTAAGATTTGGATATGGTTTGTAAATAACTATGACAACATCATATCTATAGTACGCAATAGATAAGTCATGGATACCGATCGTTTCAATATATTTTTTTATTTTACTTAGTATGTAGGAACATCAAGACATTAAATATTAGCCATACGCTGCGAATAACGGTACAGTTTTCTTAACATATTTATATAATACAGGTATTTAAAATCTTCAGTCAATGATAAATTTGTAAGCCTCTTACAGCTCGAACCAAACATACAAAACTAACAATAAAATATAATACCAATGCAACAGCATGCAATAAAATTAATATATATAACTGTTTATATATAATTATCATTGATTGTGCAGTATAAATCGTGCTACATTAGAAAACATATTGGCACAGATTGTTATTATATTGCAAGACAATTAAGACGTTTAAGATTTGTTTAAATATTTTATAATATATAACATGACTAATTCTGTTATACCAAAAAATCAAACAGAAATTGAGATAATTGAGAAAAATAGGCATTTCCCAAAAATATTTATCATTTGGTTTCATAGTGACAATTATAATATTTTGACTAACCCATTCAGTTATATTTATTAACTGTCATATTTTTATTTATCTGAAATTCATATCACTTCAACAATTACAATAATAGGATAAGCTTACTCAAGTCTTTGCTTCAATATCTACAATACGTCGAGATGGTGGCGTAGCAATGTAGTATATTTTGATAAGACGCGCTTTTTGTTAAGACAGAACACATTTGCAAATTACTTGCATACAAGACTATCTCTCAGAACGTCAAAGAGGTACAAGTACAGAGCGAGCGTTTGAAACCGAAAAAAGGTAACCTTACCGCTTACCAAATACGATCGTTATTGTCATCAGAATCATGCACTTAACCCCTTACTATGAGGTCTACATTGCCACGCCATCAAATCACCTGCCATTCACCAACAAGGCGAGACGTTGAACACGTTCGGCTGGCACCACTGTACGCCACATGTAATCTCCTCGTATGATCCAGGCAAGTCCCATACATTGCTGAAGTAACATTTCTCTAAAAGTAAGTGGTACTAAACACTCGTGTACACATCTCACTACAAGGCACAGACCACACCTACTCACATGAGGAAATTAAGACATTGAACCGTGTAGACCCAGATTTAGAGAGCCGGCCGCACTGCCCATCAGTTGTTACTAACTTATTACAGTCCCTTACTTACTATATTTCTTTCTTTGTACTATCAATAAATCTTCTGGATATCCACCATTAGGGTGATTTTTCTGTGCAGGGGTCAGTGGTTATATCTATAAGAAAGGCTACAAGAAAGAAATGAATTTCTGTTTAAGCTTTAACAGTGAACTAAAACAAATGGCTTTGACAAATAAAAGGTCGGAAGGTTTACTATTGGTCATTCTATGGTCATCTTCATGGAAGGCGGAGTTAACTGCGATCGCCACGTTAAGGCAAAAATGTTTGTAACTGGATATCCTTAAAATTTGTCGATCGTACATAATACGCCATTAATATTATTTTCATTATAGTTTATTGGGATATTTTTAAGTGGAACTTGCATAAGGCCGCTTGAGTCTTTTACTGCGTAAAACTTGATTATTTGGACCGTGATGACCGAACAAGCAAATACAAATCTTAGTTTGAAGAGTTTTAAAGATTTCTTCTCGTCAAATGATCAAACGTTACTGGCTACAGTAGTCTTTATAACTAAATTCATAAAAAATATGAAGACCATCAACAAAAATTTTCTAAATGGCGTCATCGATTTGAACACATTAAGAATTAAAGAGTACCTATTTAGCGACAAATACTAAACCAAAATGATAGAAAACAATATTTTGTTTGTAAGTTAAATAATCAAATATTAAAAATCAGTTATCCCGTTTTAATTGTGGCAAACATTCAATTCAAAATTTTAAGAATTGTTTAACTTATTATTCAATCACGTTAAATATTATTTTATCAGGTAATAATTCAAAAATTACCATTTGTACACTGGCTGCCCATAATACTACCGCAAACTGTCAAATTTCGACAATAGACTGAACTTCATATCTATCGCATAAATATGGTTGAAAATTAATCAAAGTTTGTCAGTTTTGGTTAATTAGTATTGTCGGTATATAGTGCCGACTGCTTATCAAAAAAGGGCCTTTGTATATAACAACGTACATACGTACAAATTATACACGTTTACAGAGCTTGCTAAATGCAGCCGCCCGTTTTAATAATATAAGTTTGCACTCTCAGCTCAGCAACTGTAATATAGTAGGGAACAACTGACACTCTGACGGAGCTGCTCAAGGCGTGGGACTGGGCTCGGGCTCGGGCTCAGGCTCAGACTCGGGCGTGGGCTCGGACTCGGGCGTGGGCTCGGACTCGGGCGTGGGCTCGGACTCAGGCGTGAGCTCGGACTCAGACGAGAGCTCGGGCTCGGGCTCAGGCTCGGGCGTGGGCGTGGGCGTGGGCTCGGGCGAAGCCGCGGATCAGGTCTTCCTCAGCTCCACCAGCTTTACGTCCTGCACGTGGAGGTTGTGCTTGGACTTGGCCGCGAACTTGATCACGGCCTGCGTGGACACCAGCGGTACGTGTCGGAGATCCAGCCTGGAAGATAGAGAGATAGTTAGCCGGGTTGTTCTTTACACTCTATCAACGTATGAAGTTTTTGCTTTTTCCGTAAGAATACGTATATTAGCTTCCGGTACATATTGTCTAACAGTGAAAAGTGAAACAAAATTCTGTAGGATAATCAATTCGAATTTTAGTAAAAGGTGTTGTTACATTTTTAATCACCCCAAGATACTTTATCACGACTGGCAGATAAGCACGCCACTGTGCCACGAGTCCACGACACGGCCAAATGAGTGTGACGTTTTCTTCTGATGTCATTTTGTCCAAATTAATTTTTGCGAGAAGCCTATCTGTATAAAAAAACCTGTTTATTATTAACTACAATTAGTTTTTACAAATGCTTGGATCTTTTCTAGTTTGAAAAAACATGTTTTAACCGCCCCTGTGGCCTAGTGCTTAAGACCACCGGTTAAGACCCAGAGGACCCGGGTTAGATTCCGATTCCCAGCGGGGGGTACATGTTTGTGTACTCGGTTTGATTGGTGGTAGGGCTCGTTTGTCCGCCTGGCTAGCTACTACCCTCTTATTAGATAAGATGCAAGATATGTCGCCATAACATCAATATTTGTAGCATTTTGTTGTGTTCTGGCAGCTAGAGATAAGGAAGCCAGTGCCTCACTAGTTGAAGATCCCGGGTGAAGTGCGCTTCCATCATTGGCCTTATCATCACTTAACATCAGATAAGATCAAGGCACTGTGTTTACCCGAAAAATATAAAAAAAGTAGAAGAGACCCTTCTCTTAATTATAGAACGTATGTATGGTGTTTGATGCCTACATCTCATTTTAATAACTTGAATTTGTTAGGTCTAAATTTTAACCTTTTTACCGCCAACAACTTCTATAGAAGTTCGAGATTTTCGTGCCGTCCACGCCAGCACTTCTATAGAAGTTCTTCTTTGTACCTACTTTATTAAAATACATTTATACGTTGGCGTACAGCGGGACATCGCGTGCAGGATAGTTGGGCGGTGAAAAGGTTAAACCCTAATCCTACCCTAAATACTTGACGCCCAAGATAACCACAGTGCCATAGAACAATTCAATTTCTATTGTGTCTGGTTTAAGAAGTTGTTCTTAAACCAGACACAATAGGTTAAAATCGCCACCTCCTTCACACCTATTTCTTCTTCTTCCCTATCGATTCGCTCTTGGCAGAGCGGTCGTGGTCACTTTGAGTCGTCAAATTCAGTGATTAAGGCGACGCATCGCTTAAGAGCGTTTACGCCGCACACTAGCGCCGCCAATGAAAAAAAAAACATATCTAGTAATTAGAGATAGAAAATCAAATTATGCTCAACAAACTATCTGAATGAAGTAATTTAGCCTTTTTACGTCACCTAATGAACACCTGACATGTTATGGTTTAGTTAAATATGGCGTTATAGTTTAAAGTGGCCGTAACGTGACGTAAAAATGCTAAATTACTTCATTGAGCCTTGTTGAGCATAATTTGATTTTCTATCTCTAATTACTAGATGTGTTTTTTTTTTATTAGTGGCGCTAGTGAGCGGCATAAACGCTCTTAACAATTAATCTAATACGCAGCGCTTGCGCGCCGTACCATAACAAAAACTGTTTTTTTTTTCCAATTAAAACTACAAATAAGTCTAAAAAAAATGAAACTAGCATATTGAAGTATGTGTTAAGACTAATCTACTAAGAAAATTTAGATGCTTAAATCGGTCTGGTTTAGCTGTAAAATGCAAATCTATGTTTGCCACTGGGCATTTTCAGCTTAACCGGGCTTTTTTGGGGGCGGCGAGAAACTTAAAGGGGTCCTCAAGCCGTGTGAAACGAAGCATCGTCAGAGATTTTCTAGAGGGAACAGCGTCACGCACTAGTGAGTGTTCCCGTGCCCTACTAGATTACGTGGGGTTCGGATCGGATCGGACCAAAGTTCTGCAGTACGTGCAACTGTACTATGGGCGGCAGACGCTGCGTGACTTCGAGCTCCTGGAATATGGACACGTCGGTTCGAAACTCCATCGACGATATCCCGAGCATCTTCCTCCAACACCACATCTTCAGAGCATCTATCTTCCCTTTTTCCACCTATTTCTACCCACCAGCTAGCTGGGTGCAGCCGCACGTACCTGACGAGGTTATTTTTCAAAATACTAACACCTCCAACAGAATCGGAGCCTATTTTTGCAGCCGCGGTGGCTAGCTGGCTAGCGTCACGGCTAGCTGGAGGCAGCCGCACGTACCTGACGAGGTTGGGGCAGCGCGCGAGGTGGTCGAGCGCGGCCTCAGTGAGCAGCCGGCAGCCGGCCAGCGACAGCCGCTGCAGGCCGTGGTGAGCGAGCTGAGCGGCCCCGGCGTCCGTTAGGCGGGCGCAAGAGGAGGCGTCTAGCTCGCACAGCTTTGGTAACGCCTGGTAAAGAAATACGCGTAAAAAATTAAATATTAATGAAGAGAATTAAAAATCCTAATTACAACCTAGGTATAATGTGTCTGGTTAGCGGTGCAAATTTTATCGATATGTTACACACCATTTCGCCCTTAATTTTATTGTTTAACCTAATTTGTTTTCTTTAGTTTTAAATTATCCTACTTTTATGATTAGTACCACTCATTTGTTCTTATCAAATGATACTTTCTTTGTGTTTAGGAACTAACGCAAATTAATACATTAACGACTTCGATACGCATGATAAGACATTTTACATTCAAAACATGTTTTTTTGCTATATCCGTTTAAAATTTTCATTAAGAACGTTTACGCCGCACACTAGCGCCACTAATGAAAAAAAAAACATATCTAGTAATAAGAGATAGAAAATCAAATTATGCTCAACAAACTATTTGAATGAAGTAATTTAGCATTTTTACGTCACCTATTGAACACCGGACATGTTATGGTTTAGTTAAATAAGACGTTACGGCCACTTTTAACTATAACGCCATATTTAACTAAACCATAACATGTCAGGTGTTCATTAGGTGACGTAAAAATTCTAAATTACTTCATTCAGATAGTTTGTTGAGCATAATTTGATTTTCTATCTCTAATTACTAGATATGTTTTTTTTTCATTGGCGGCGCTAGTGTGCGGCGTAAACGCTCTTAACATAAAAAAAATTATACATTAACGTAACATAACATAATTTGTCATTTAACTTTAAGCTATGACTTGACACATAGTATTTACACACTAGGCCCTAACATAAACGTTAATTTTAAAACAATAGCCGACAAAAACAAAAGCCCATACCTGCACCACATATCTCATGGCGACATCCGTAATATCAGTTCCCGGCAGCCGCAGTACACTCAAGGCAGCCAGCCTGGAAGGCTCCGCCCCCGTCCTCGCCCCTCCACCCGGCCTCGAGTTCTCGGGCGGGGCGAGTATGCCCCGAAGCTTCGCGTCATCGAGGCACCGTGCGAAAGATAAATCGAGGGATGTGAGCGGAGGGCAGGTGGATGAACGTAGGGCTAAAGCTGCTTCTGCCGGGGAACCGGCTAAGGATAGAGATCGGAGCGCCGGTAGACGTGCTAACAACCTGAAAATATATGTAAGAGTTACGTTAGAGTAATTGAAAACTTGTTCATTGCAAAGTTTATTGTTGTATTCGGGTATTTGATACTGCAATAGGGTATTTGACTACAATGAAAATATTGATCAAACTGTTGTTAACTTAATAGTAAACATGTTTTTAAACTAATTTAGCCAGCACAAAATTTTAAAATAAGTATGATTTTTATAAAAAATCATTAATAACATGATAAATTTTTTATGATTGACCACGTGACCAAAAACGCACGGGATGACGCTGAATCTGGAGTGACGTTACCAGCTTGTTTACAGTAAATGTCTTAGATTAAAACAAAAAAGAGGAAGATACGTTACTCGCTAGCTGCGCGCGGTCCTGCTAAACCGAGTCCAATGGACCTGCTATGTTCCAGTCTACGTTGAAACAGCGACGTTTGCATGTGCTGCGTTGTCAGTGTCAAAACGATTTGATTAGAAAATAACGCAAAAAATGCCTTCCTGTGTATTTCTTCAGTGCACGAATCACTCAAGGTGTAAAAACAAGACACATGGGATCACTTTTCATGCGTAAATGCACCAAAAGTATATTTTTAAAGAAAATTCTTGTGAATTTGTTGTGCATTCCGGACATTTTTGAGTGATTGAGATAGAGTTATAGAGTACATAACGTGTGCGTGAGGGACATGATAGACTGCATGGCTACAATAATACGTTGTCAATGATGTAAGTTCAGCATAATAATATTCATAAGAAATAAAATATGAGGGCAAGGGTGTTTAATTTATTAAAGGTGTATATTAAAGTTAAATGATGATGTTGATGATTAAAGTTAAATCCGTATGGTCTAGTATAGTTACAAAAAAAATATCTTGGATAATTGTAGAAATTATTTTACAGCTTTCCTCAAGACGAATTGTGGAAGCATAAATGGCTTGTGGTGGTTTGAAATCAAAGAATGACTGGATACCTACAAAACATAGTAGAGTATGTTCAATACATTTTAAACCAGGAGATTTATATAGGACCAACAAAGGATTAACGAGAATAACAAAAGGAGCTGTACCTTTTTTCAGATATTTACTTATTTAACTTTAAAATTAAATGTTAGGTGTACGAATGTCTTAATTATTTACGGTGATTTGAATTTTACTTGAATGGAAAACCGGATGAGGATAGGTTATACCGTACTTTGACTTTGACTCGACTGCGTCTTCAATAATAGTTTTTCTGTTTTAGGCTGCAATGAAATCTACCAGCTACACTTGTTCGAGATCGGATTCGCCAAACTCATTGCAAAACGAAGATATTTCTGACCTACATTAAATCTTCGATACCACCCTACCACGACACCTATCAATATCATCCTTACAAGATGTGCTTTTGTGAAATTTCGTAATAGTCCCTTGAGGGCCTAGAGGGTCCTTTTAGGGATATAATTCAAATATAATAAGTATTTGTAACCCACACGATGATTATGATTAATAAATAATTAAAAAACTTGGACTGTGTTATTAAAAAGCAATCATTGACAAATACTGTGATGTGAAATTACACCACCACCTCTAACACTAAATAATTTGTTCCTTTTTTTGGCGTGTACTATTGCCATGAGTGTACAGTAACGGTCAAAAAATGTTTATCCGTTTTCGAAATTCTTTAAAATACTGAATACGGTAAAAATTGCCATATCAAGCAGCATTACCTAAAAAATTTGTTGACGTTTTCATATAAATCAGCTCCTTTAAAAAGCTTCTAAAGTGTTTACTTCTTCTTGCATATACTATGTAGACTGTACATAGTATATAAATATGATTGCACAATGTGTTGATTTAAAAATTATATCATAAAAAATAAAATTGTTTTATTTTCACAATCTTTTGCTTACGCTACTCCGCAGTCTCGTCGTCGGACGGAATCAGTCGTCGTACTTGACTGTTCCGATTGCGAAGCGACCGAGACGTCACTCGCTGACTCCCTCGCGCTGACGTTGAAACTTACCGCTCTGTCTCGCTCGCTCGATTTACACTTTATAGGTGTGCGTGTGTGAGTCTTTGCATATGTTTTTGAGTAGGACTATATTTTGATTGACTACAAGTATGAGCATGCCGTATCTTCCTCTTTTTTGTTTTAATCTAAGGTAAATGTCAATCAAAGTTTTGTATGTTTAATTTGACAGCTAAAAGTTTGCTTACAAGCAGGTGACGTCACGATATCACGTGACCTGCATTCAGCGTTTTGGCGGCTATTTTATTAATTTGAATTTTAATGGCGATTTTCATAAAAAATAAAGAAATTCATAACGAATTAATCAAATTGCAAATATATTATGCTATAATGAACCATTAGACATATTTTTCTAAAACCTGTCAAATACCCCATTGTGTATGTCATGATCACAGATCTACTGAAGTTAGGTACAGTGAACATAACGGTCTACCATCAGCCTTTGTAGTTTTTCGCGATCGATACTCGTACAGTCAACAGCAAAGGTAACTGATGATTGGTCAGGTTTCAAGATATGAAATCAGTACGAAAATCAAACCTTTTTAAACGCATATACCTACAGACCTACAGACTTTGACTGTAGTAATATAGAAAATACCGACTTGTGTGAGTTTGTTAACTATTCGTATTCATTCGATTACGTTTACGAAAACGAAAAATTAGTATGGCATTGAAGCAGCGCCTCCTGGCGGCATACGAGAAGAGTTAACATTTTGCCATACAAATTGTCGTTTTCGATAACTTGATCGAATGGCGAATTAAACTCGCACTTGGCACCCTGTTATACGACAAAAGTAAGATATCGATTTTCATTTATAAGAATGTCAATGAAAGAGTGTGTGGTAGTGTAAGTGTGAGTGTGTGGTGTAGTGTGAAAGTGTGATATAGTGTAGAAGGGAATGTGTGAGTAGAGAGCAAGTGTGACAAGTGTGGTGGGTGTGTGGATCAATGTATAGGCTGTACTGACCAGGCCAGCTGCCGCCGCGCAAGGTGGCACCACTCCAGCCCTAGGGACAGTGGCTGCCGGCGAGCGATGCCGGCCAGCTGTGCGGCGGAAACGCGAACTTGCACGAACGACATACTGCGCCACAGCGACGGGTCCATCTGGAAAGCACAGGAACATAATCAAGGGAAAGTCAAAACACATATTCTTAACTTAATTTAGTACTGAAAGCTGTTGTTATGGTAAATAAGCAACCCTTTGCATAGTTGTGTAGCAGCTTCAAGTACATAACTTCAACGCTGATTTACAGAGGAGCCTGTGATGTGAATGTGTGATAAGTTATGTTATGTCTTAAAGCCTTTACAGATTACCGCATAGGAATTTTAGCTGCCTCGGTCTATACCCTCTTATACAAAGAAATAAAGAAATAAATATTGGTATCACATAACAAAAAATTATGTTAAAAAGAAATTTCGATGTGCTCCGCCTTTATCCCAACTAATTATAATACCAGTATGTGAATGTCTGACTTTCAAGGAAAACAATTTACTTAATTATCATTTAATCACGAAAAAGAAATGCCTACATAAAAATTGCTGAAATTTATAGCTGATTCACAAACTACTTTAAAAGTGTGCGTTTATGATGACGTAAATGTAATTATGTGTATCTATGTATCGCAGTCCAGCAATGGGGAGTTGGTGGAGCTGTGTACTAGGCCAGGGTAGATGATGATGATGATGATGATGTCTTACCGAGTACTCAGCCCAGGCTTTGCAGACGAGCGCGCAGGTGGCCAGCTCGTGGGGTGTGAGCTTAGCGAACACGCACAGCATCGCTTCGCGGTCCAGCCAGGGGGAGTTCGTGGGATTGTTTATCAGGCCGAGGGGGGGCGCCGGCCTGATCGGGTATAATGGTTTCTTCATGGGCTGCAAGAAAACATGCATATTTTTATTATATCAAAGATTGATGACATTTATTAATTTAAATCTAGATATACGGGTGTTCGGCAGACCGTTGAACATAGGAAAATGGGGGGTAGGTGGGGTCATCTCCTAACCATTAAGGCATTAAAAAAAATCCTGGTCATAAAAATCTTTTCATTTGATTTTTTGAAATATCGCTACTGTCGTACCTCTAAGCCCCTATAACTTTTTCGTTTCAAGTACCTATAACAAAAAAATCTACATTATCAAGTATAAATAAAGTACAAACTGATACTGTGTACGTGATATTGGCGGAATTGTTCAAAAGCATTAACCAATCCCATACATTTTATTCTTTTCGAACTTCGCATCGTTTTCTTAATGTTACTTTGGCTAAGCCTACTGGTCATAAAGTGTCGAACAGGACTTCTTGGCGAGAAAGTGAAGAGACATGTCAACGGATTTGTTTTATTTTCTAAAATTTGTGTTATATCGAATATTAATGTGAAATAATGGTGGATTATTAACCGTTAAGTGTTCGTGAGTGTGCATGAGTGTTGGCAAATTAAACAAAACAGTGCAACGTCACTTTTCAAATTCTCTCAAGAAGTCCGCTTGAGGACCCCACATCTTTACAGAGATACTCGAGGGGTTGGGGGGTATATCATTTCTCACTTCCCATTTCTTTTACCATTCATCATTATCATACAGGAAGGAAACATTGTTTATTTATGTATAACTTGTACGAAAAATTACTTTGACACTGGCTAAATGTGCTAATCGCACGAAGCCATCAACTAAAAGAAAAAAAAAGTGCCGAACACTGGTGCCATTACCCTAAGTATGTATGTAACATTCTACAAACCCTGACCTTGGTGGTGTGGTGCGTGAGCTGCAGCGCGAGGTGCGCCCTTAGCGTTTGCTTCTTGGGCGCGTCGTCCTCGTCGCTGGCTCGCCGCTTCTTGGCGGTCGGCTCCCAGCCCTCGCCGCCTTCGTTAGCCTCAACCGCCTCCACTTCGCGTTTTATCTCTATAGTAGCAAAGATTAACAGTTTCAGAAGAGCTTGTTTACCCCGGTCCTATGGTAAATGCAATCGTTCGTTTTTTGTACAATATGGAAAGCTCGCAATTATGTAACTTTATTGATTTATAATTTATGAACTTACCCTCCTCAGACTTGATATGTGGTAGTGCGTCACTTTTCCCCTCGTTATCGGAGCCAGTTTCCGACTTCACAGCCGACGGCAGTGGTGGAGGCGGCAATTTGTTCTATCATAAGGAAAAGCAGATATTATAACAAAACAATAAATTATTGTTTTATTTTATAAACCATTGTCCATTAACAGCTTACAGCTCCGGTAATCTATCTGGATATTAGGTAGTGGACTATACGTGTCCACGGGGCAACTAGCTCGAGACACTAGTCTTAAAAGTACCGGATGAAGGAGGCGTAACCGGCGTGTTCTGATCTGGCGTTATGACCTAACGTAGATGGTCCCTTGTGCTTGCGTAAGGATGTCTGACACCTAACTTTATAACCGTGAGGTTGGTAGGGGGTGTCAGTATAAACTTTAAAGTAGTGTGTAGCAGGGTCTCCATTAACAAGAGTAGTGATATAATGTATGACTTGGCTTTGCTTTCCCATTTAATGGAAAGACTGGCCAGGGTTGTGATTATAGAACCAGTGACAGTAGTTTACACTATTCAAAGTCAGTGGTGGGCGACTATTTTGACAATAACATTCTTGAACTTTATATTTAAACAAATAAAAGAAAAGGCTATCAGACTTTTTTATATAGGCATAGGCAAATTTAACCTTAACAATAGATGACAACGGAAATTATGTAAACATTTAAGTTAAATATAAAAATATTAGATATTGTTTTCGTTCAAAATATTAGTACATTTTAAAAATACACTGTCATAAAAATGTGTTTAGTTTTTCTTTAATGCCAAAATCCTTTGACCAATTATACTTTGATACTATAACACATTATCTTTACTATTAATAAAGAGGTAACGTTTGAGACTTTATTTGTTTGTATGTCGAGGCTAATCTCTGGAACTACTGGACTGATTCCAGAAATAAATTCACTGATAGAATGCTACGTACCGTGCGGATAACATAGGCTATATTTTATTTTACAAAAATTTCTTTAAGAGGTTAAATTTATTTTTAAAATCTCAAATTCACGCGGACGGAGTAGCGAGTAAAAGGCTAGATTATATACTTCGACCAGCCCCCCGACCGCCTAACCGATCGCTTTGACTACGCGTATAGTTTATGACGTCATCTTGCCACCTCGCTCCGCCTATGAAAGCAATATCAAAAGCTAAAGGTAATAGCTTTCGATATTGCTTTCATAGGCGGCACGAAACGATAAGATGACGTCATAAACCACACACGAAGTCAAAGCGATCGGTTAGGCGGTCGAGCCCCTGCTTTGAACTTACTTTCTAGCTATTTACCTGCATAGTGGGGTGGTGCGGGTGTATTTGGCTGACGTCGGAGCCGACGCTCATCCTGCGCAGGTCCGACGACTTCTGGCGCGCGCGGAAGTGGCGCGGCTAAGAACAAACGTACAATTATTACAATTAAACATTTGTCTTTGCCAAAATAATGGGCACCCTAAATTGAATTTTATTCCAAGCACATAAAGTCGTAAAAACAATGAAAAAATTTGTAATTTTTTTTCGCCTCCCAAGTTCGAAGTACTTTGAAAACACAAGGAAGCAGGTACAAAACGTGACGAGGCGTCATGTACAGGTGTGTATTACCTTGTAGTCGTGGTTAAGTCCCATAGTGGTACACGTTGGGCATTCCCAGGAATTGGGTAAGTCCTCGTTGATCTGGCCGCCGGGTTGCACGCACGCGGGGTGCACGATGCTGTAGCATACCGAGCACTCGCGTAGAGTTGATGGACCGTTGCGACCTGTTAAGGGTTGGGGTTGATCGCATTAATAATATTTAATTAAGGTTTACTAATGTTTATATACACTATTAAATTATATAAACATAATCAACAATAAATTCCATTGGTCAGATATCGCCGTGAGCACCAAGGCGGGCCGAAGCTAAGTGACTACGACCTCCCACAGTTCTCTGTAGCTGACGGCGATAACGCTAAACCGTTGAATCCTAAATAAATGTATGGGAAGTGTAACAATTCTATTGTAACAACCTTTTAACACAACAACAATTTCGACGGATTGACGGATTTGAATTGCAGAGGGTAGACTACCCACTAAAAAACCTAGTACCGAGTTTCCACCCCGAATGTTCAACTGACCTAAGCTCAATTAGTTTGTCATGTAAAATAGAGAAATATTAGATTGAAGTAGAGTGGTAGTAGTGTTAACTGGGACAGTATGAGGAAGTCTGAAGCCATAAGAGATACAGACAGCATATTATGTCTTTTTATTTGTGAAAACAATCCGACATAGCAAATTTTTGGTCAAGCGTAAATTGTACATAAAAGTGAGTCAAATTTATATTTTTTTTAAATACGGGTTATTGTCCTTTTTATGCAAGGAAAAATTATATAGAAGCAGCAGAAATTTGTCAAATCAAATAAAATGATTTACAATTTGTAAGCAATCTGTAATACGGTAATAAAAATGACCTAATGGTACCTTAGACAGTTTCCCTGTATCTCAATTGGGTTTCAGTTTTTTTTATACTGTTCCAGTTAAAAAAACACTGTATATAAGCTATTGCAGCATATACAGTGTTTTTTTAACTGAGTTACCTGAATTGCCTTTGGCTTGCGGCGCGACTGGCGTCTGCATCCAGCCGTCCAGGTGGCACACTGCGCAAGACGCTGTGACTGGCAGCATTGGCTGGCAACAACACGATAGGAAATCAACAAATATAAAAAGGGAACAGAAATTAGTAAGTTACGTATATTGAAACAACAATAAACAACAAGCGTCTCGTTGTTAAAATCATAAAAGCCTTTGGACAAATATTAATTAGTATTTCTGACCAATATGAGAAGTATTATAACAATCGGCATAGTATATACAATATTATTTTTAGTTTATACGAAACCTGAAAACTGTTTGTTCAGAATCAGTAATAGAATCGATTTAAATTTTTTTTATACCATGTTACATTTTGACCAAATAATATTTACAAAATTTCAAATAAATTATTCCCTACTAAAAACCCACAACGGGGCAGCACAAAAAGCTTGTAACTTCGTGAGTTTTCAAGATATTATTTAAAAAAAATTGTACGGATTCTTTAAATGAAAATATTTGACCCGTGTTGCGGTTTTCGTATAAACTAAAAATAAGGTTGTATTTTATAATTACTTTGAAGCAGCTAAAATTAATGTGCCACTTCACTCAGTCAATGATTGATAGAGTATGTTAGTATTTGTTGTAGTTTAGCTGGGAGTTAAATTTTGATTTTTGTTTTATTTTCTTACTAAACGATATAGGATTTCTGCGAAGTACCGTTACCCGGGTTTTCCATATTACTCTAGAGCGTGAGGTCACGTTGTATAGGTACATTTTTTATTGAGATACATAATATTTTCTACACCGACCTGCAAGCACTGGCGCATAACGCAGGTCTGCTTGGCGCGACCCAACCCGCCGAACTTGACCATGTCGTGGCAGAACACGCACTCGCCGCAGTCCGTGCGCTGGCACGCCTCGCACTTCTTGCATCTGGAAGTGACGTCATCGAACAGTTATATTAGGGGACGTAGTGCTCGTTTTCACCATCAATTCCCAAAGTTATCCTCCTTCTTAATTCCAGCAACCGTCAACTAACGTGTCTAGTATTGATTGTAAATTTATTGTGCATGCTTTATTGTTATGGTTCTCGATTGAAAAATATATTATTAATGTAATTAATGTAATTTTATTAAAATGAAATGTAAATTAAATAAATTTATCTACCATTACTTTTTTTTATATTAGAAGGAGGCAAACGAGCAGGCGGGTCACCTGATGGGAAGTAATCACCGCCGCCCATGGACACCCGCAAAACCAGAGGAATCGCAGATGCGTTGCCGGCCTTTAAGGAAGGAATAGGCTCGTTCTTAATCCCTAAGTTATAATGGTCCGGAAATACCGCCGAAATATCAATACTTTGTGACATGTTATGATTTTTGTCACTAATTTATTTAATATAATGTAATTTAATTATCTGAACTTATTTTTATTATTACTTCGATATATGATTGATTATAGTTTTAATAATTTTGATGTATAATTTAAATACAGTGAAAATTACTAATTACTCCAAATTAAATTGGAGTAATTAGTTAATAAAGTCGGTCAATATGATATAACTAGCGGCCGCTTGCGGTTTCACCCGCGTGGTTCCCGTTCCCATGAGAATATCGGGATAAAAACTATCCTATGTGTTAAACCAGGTTATAAACTATCTGTATGCCGAATTTCATCCAAATCCATACAGTAGTTTTTACGTGAAAGAGTAACAAACATCCATCCATACTTACAAACTTTCGCGTTTATAATATTAGTAGGATAATGTAATTTAATTATCTGAACTTATTTTTATTATTACTTCGATATACATATTATTAGGAGCTCGATGGCGCAGTGGTTAACGCGCCCGGTCCGCGAGTATTGAGGTTAAGCAACTTTCGCTAAGGCCGGTCATCGAATAGGTGACCAAAAAACATTTTCTCGTGGAAATTTTTACAACATTTGTTTTTTTAAATTGGAGTAATTAGTGAATAAAGTTGGCAACATGATTAAATTTCCAGCGATTGGAGTGGAGTGCCCGTGGTAGTGGGGACATAAAATGAGCTGAATATATGTATTTGGACACCTCGTCCGCCGCCGGCGGGGCGCGTTGGAGGCGTGGTCGGGGCGCGGGCGGGCGGGCCCGCCGCGGTGCGCGCCGCCCCGGCCGCCGCGCCCGCTGGACTGCCGCCGCTCGCCGGTCGTCACCTCGTCGGGGCCTGGAACGTACAATATTATATTACCACTAGCTGTATCGCGCGATTTCACCCGCGTTCTATTGGTCATAGCGTGATGTAATATAGCCAAATAGCCTTCCTCAATAAATGGACTCTTAGATGAATGATTGGTCTCGCAGCGCTCGACTAGATACCGCGCTACCTAAAAACAATAGCTCCGTGAATGCGGCAACTCAATATTGTAGTGTGTGTAAGAACGGTGTCCTTTTTATTTCTTGTAGTATTATGTTTACAGTTTAACTACGCAAACAGGCATTTTACTTCGGTTTATGACCAAAATTTAACAAAACATTCGGTACGCGCACCTCACACACAGTTTGCAACGCGACTGACAGTAGGCGACTGACTCGGGTACGCCGACTTCGGCGTAATATTTTTAGCCGCATTTAACAAGTACGCCAGCGGTTTCTAGTCGAGCGCAGCGAGACCAATCATTCATCTAACGAATGGACTATTCAACACCAAATTAATTTTTCAATTCGAACCAGTAGTTTCTGAGATTAGCGCGTTCAACCAAACAAACAAACAAACAATCAAACAAACTTTTCAGCTTTATAATATTAGTATGATTTAATAAGTAAATCATTTATTCGGCTTCAAGACAATACAAAAATAAAACAAATAAATAACAATAAGAAAATATTAAATAAACAAAGAGCACTAAAGTTGCCAAAATGGCTGACCACCTCACAGTCAATGTGACTTTTGCAGCTAGACGTCACAGCGCTGATTTTTAGCTAGACCTTAAGTGAATTTTTGACAATACAAATAATGTTCAAGTAATTAAACAATAATGCGTTTAATAATATTACAATAAATACTAAATGTCTAAAATCAGTAACTTTTTCAGATTTTTTTTCAAAAGTTTACGCGAACACTACACTTTAAAATAAAACTGCTTTTTCATGTGTAAACAAAACGCGAGTATGATCTACTTAAAGTTTAACCTGACGTTTTTTTATGTTTTAACTAATTTGTGCACGTTACGCGATACAGTTTAAATTGATTTACAATTTTACATTAACGAACAAAAAGTACGTCGAGACCGGGCTTTCCCTCGTCTACGCTGGCTTAATGTTCAGTAGACAATTTTACAAGTTGCTACAAAATTTATTGTTAAACTGTGTTATTCTCACCCTTGAGCACTGGCACGCCCGTGATGGCCTGATGTTGCTTATCGTGCCTGTGTTGTTCCACCAGCGTGCGTACATCACGGACTAAGGCTATGGGGTCAGATAGCAGCTCAGGGACCGACTTGCGCGCCGCCGGTAACTGGTGAAGGTACATCACTATGGCCTGGAAGTAGAACAAACATGATTCATATGAGGATTCATTAGTTTTCTTCTAAACGTACCAACAAACATGATTCATGAAGCATTTTTAGCATTGTTTTTCCACAATGCAAACTACTTATTTGCATAAGCTTTTGTATTATTTTCGTCTAGTCTTAAGGAAAAAAATATATTTAACGATGGGAGATAATTAGTGATATTGTACTCTTCCAAACCCCTTGAATTTCAGCAACAATGCAACGGGACTTGCGCCGCACTTCACGCCCGTTAAGAGGCTGTTTCATACTTTGAGCCCATTTAATTTGTTGAGTAAGAAGTATGTATTCTTTAGGCGGGATGTTTCACAACCACCAAAAAGTATGCATCGCCCTATACCGAATCTAAACAGGACTTTAGGGTGTGTCTTACCTTTGAACCCATGCAGTTCGTTCTGGGTGAGATGCACGTGTTCTTTAGGCAGGGTTGGGGCGGGCGCGGACGTAGGCTGTCCCTCCGCGGCGAGGTGAGACCGACCCAATAGCGCGCTCACGTAGCGATCCAGCACGTACCACAGCATTTCAATATAGAACCGGTATAGTGCAATGGAAACTTTTTGGTAGCTGTGAATTTAGCTGCGAGCGCCATTACGCGCAAGTTGCGGAATTGCGCACTCCTCATTGGTGACTGCGACGCGACTTGTGCTTCACTTCACGCCCGTCAAAAAGTTTGCATCGCGTTACACTAACTAAAACAAGATAGGAGGATGCTTCTTACCTTGAGCCCATATAGTTCGTACTGGATGGGCGGATTGTTTTACAACCGCCAAAAAGTATGCATCGCACTAAACCGAAACTAAACAAGACAAGAGGGTGTTTCTTACCTTGAGCCCATGCAGTATGTTCTGCGTGAGATGCAAGTGTTTCATAAGCTGGATGTTTCACGTCCGCCAATAAATTTGCATCGCCCTATGTATAGCTTCCGTGAACGTGTACGTACTTCAAAAAATATGTGAAATATATGGATGTTCAAAAAACCCACACCAGAAACTGAGGACACTGTTTCTTGCCTAGAGTCCATGCAGTTCGTTCTGGTTAAAATGCACGTATTCTTTAGGCGAATTGTCTCACTACTCTCAAGAAATTTGCATCGCACTATACCGAATCTAAACAGAACTATAGGGTGTTTCTTACTTTGAGTCCATGCAGTTCGTTCTAGGTGAGATGCACGTGTTCTTTGGGCGGGTTTAGGGCGGGCGCGGGCGTAGGCTGTCCCTCCGCGGCGAGGTGAGACCGACCCAATAGCGCGCTCACGTAGCGATCCAGCACGTACCACAGCATTTCAATATAGAACCGGTATAGTGCAATGGAAACTTTTTGGTAGCTGTGAATTTAGCTGCGAGCGCCATTACGCGCAAGTTGCGGAATTGCGCACTCCTCATTGGTAACTGCGACGCGACTTGTGCTTCACTTCACGCCCGTCAAAAAGTTTGCATCGCGTTACACTAACTAAAACAAGATAGGAGGATGCTTCTTACCTTGAGCCCATATAGTTCGTACTGGATGGGCGGATTGTTTTACAACCGCCAAAAATTATGCATCGCACTAAACCGAATCTAAACAAGACAAGAGGGTGTTTCTTACCTTGAGCCCATGCAGTACGTTCTGCGTGAGATGCAAGTGTTCCATAAGCTGGATGTTTCACGTCCGCCAATAAATTTGCATCGCCCTATGTATAGCTTCGGTGAACGTGTACGTTCTACAAAAAAATGTGAAATGTGTGGATGTTCAAAAACGCACACCAGACTGGAGGACACTGTTCCTTACCTAGAGTCTATGCAGTTCATTCTGGTTAAAATGCACGTATTCTTTAGGCGGATTATTTCACTACTTTCAAGAAGTTTGCATCGCACTATACCGAATCTAAACAGAACTAGAGGGTATTTTTTACCTTGAGTCCATGCAGTTCGTTCTGGGTGAGATGCACGTGTTCTTTGGGCGGGTTTGGGGCGGGCGCGGGCGTAGGCTGTCCCTCCGCGGCGAGGTGAGACCGACCCAATAGCGCGCTCACGTAGCGATCCAGCACGTACCACAGCATCTCCGTGAAGAACGGGTACCGAAACTTTTGGGGCACCTGCAATGTTGTGGAGATGTTAACAACACCAATACATTCGTGATCATGACGTAGGCTACTGTGCTGAAATGTTGGATACTTGAAAACAACATAAACATGGTGATAGGTTAGTTACAAGTTATTCACTAGCTGTCTTCGCATCTGGAATCCGCTTCCGCTTAACTTTTTCAGGGTCTGAGGGCTGTATATTCCCACCACATTTTGAACTTTATGTGATTGAGATAAGATTAAAAACCAAATGATTATGTGGTCAAAAAATCAACCACCATGCCCCAAAGAGTTAACATCAGGTAGAGTAGAGCGAAGACATTTGCCAGATTAACATTTTTTTTAAAAGTTGATTTCACAAGTGTGCCACTAGGTAGCGTTGCTCCAATCCTACATATAATTTGTAGACAACTTCACTTAATCGGATAGTGAAAAAAGCTTGTATGCTTTCAGATTATGTGATGACTATGGGATATCAATAATTACTGCCATTCCGATCTCACTGCTGCTGCTTGGTAGATGGACTGTTAGACAATCTTACTACTGCCAAATTGTCAACTGTTAACTAAATAACGACCACGTACTTTAGTAACATCCTCGACCAGTGCTATCTTGAGCTGCTTCTCGATGCCGAATTGATGTAGGAAGTTGCCGCCGAAGACGAGCGAGTCGCTCGGCGTGTACACCGCGTGGATCCAGCCAGTAGGGATGAAGAACGTGTGCCCGGCTTGCAGCTGGAGAGAATACAACATCATTACTATAGCATTTTATGTACCCACTGATAGAGCACGAGCCATCCCTATGGATGGATAGGGAGAACGGACCATAAACCACACCACGCGGGCCCAGTGCGGATTGGTGGTTGTTAACGACTGCTAATGCAGCCGGGACCAACTTAAGTACTTTCCAAAACACAAAAGAGCTAAAGATGATAAATTTTTGGTTACCCATCCGATGACCGGCCTTTGCGAAAGTTGCTTAATTACAGCAATCGCAGACCGGGAGCGTTAGCCACTGCGCCATCGTGAACACTATTTAATAATACTGTCAATAAACATTAACGACTATTTACTACTCATAATTACTCCAAAAAAATGCTATAAGTACGACCATTTTACGTCTGTTTTACAATGTAAGTGAAGTGTGCTTTGAATCAGTGATGCTTAGCCCAGGTTTTTGATCACATAATTTCAATGATGTAGGCCATTTGGCCAGCAATAGGACAATAATTCATTTTTTTACTCTTACAATACAGAATTGCTGCTAATTTGTGCAGAGTTTTGTCGTCTATGAGTGTGGCATTTAGAGCAATAAGTGGACGGCACCTTATGATTTGCTTTCTCAGTGCACTAATAAAATCTGAGCATAATTGGATATTACGATTGTCTTAGTAGAAGAAGCAATAGCTATATATATTATTTAATTTATTAGAGAAACATACAATAAAAGCTTCCACTTATTACTACTAGCACAAAAATTTGGGTAGAGCGTGGTACAATGTTTTTTTTTTTAGAGAGATTGCTTATTGCCTCAAACGGCATTTTCAGCGTCACCGGGCTTTTTTGGGGGGCGGCGAGGTACGTAAAGGGTACCTCAAGCCGTGTGAAACGAATCACCTTTGGAGGTTTTCTAGAGGGAACGGCATCACACATTTAAAAGTGCGTGTCCCCGTGCCCTACTAGATTCTCCGAAGGGTTCGGATCGGATCGGGTGGTACAATGAGATATTGTTTTGTAAAAGTACATACATGAACTCTGATACACTTCTCGACGGTGTCACCAAAGAACACGTCCGACTGTTTGCCGGACAGCACCCACTTCTCGTACAGCTGTAGGTTCTTCTCGGTGGGCGGTATCAGCCAAAACACTTTTGCACCTAGAACACAAACATTTTAATTACTTATAAACTTTAACGAAACTCTTTTTATATTTCTAACGGGTTAAGCCGTGGCCTTCCATCTCACCTGATGTTAAGTGATGATAAGACCGAAGGTGGAACCACACTTTACCTGAAAGAACCCGACTACTGAGACACTGACTATCTTACTTCAGCTCAAAATAAAATATACAAAATTCAAAATAATTTATTCAGTTTAGGCTACATGTAGCTCTTGTGAATGTCACTATGCCATTCGTTCGTAGGTCTACTCTGGGCGGGAGAACTTGTACTGAGAAGAACCGGCCAGAAACTCAGCAAGTGTTCAGCTCTTTTTTCGCTTACAGCGTCAAAAATATTGGAAAATGTTAGGGCATTTTCCAATATTTTTGACGCTGTAAGTAAGCTGCTATGATAGGTCATAGTAGGACACTTTCCATTACAAATAAACACAAAAAATATAGAAGACAACCACAACATGTAAAAAAAAACAAAATTAAAAAATCTAAGTTATCAAGTTTACATCAGGTAAAAGTTTCAATTTCCACAATGTCATACAGTACCACTACAGTACTCTAGTAAAAATCAAAAATGTTTAAGAAAAAGAAAGTCAAACTATAGTTAACAATACTAAATATAAGATAAGTATGCAAGAGCAGACCAGCCTCCACAGGCGGCACCCGTTCACGAGTATGACATATGAATCAGCCATCGCTTCGCTCAACCATATTTTAGGGAACGCAAGCTGCAGGAACACAACAAATAATAATGCTAATAACGCTAATAACGTAAATGTTATAGCGACATATTTACGATAAGATAGTGGTAGCTAGCCGAAGTCGGTGGTCCCCAGTCATCCTAGCGGCACGTGAAGGGGATGTACTGTGGTTCTTAGTGGGTAGGCCCTACCTCCTCCCGAATCCGTCGAGAACCTCTGGTCTGCCCCCCGACCGCCTAACCGATCGCTTTGACTACGCGTATAGTTTATGACGTCATCTTGCCACCTCGCACCGCCTATGAAAGCAATATCAAAGCGATCGGTTAGGCGGTCGGGCCCCTGGCCAGTGAGGCGGGATCTGGAGGGGAGAACCCGGGACCTCTGGGTCTGACACCGATGGTCTTAACTACTAGACCACAGAGGCGGTTGTCTGTGATAAGTAAAAATTGGGATTTTACCTCTCAGAATATGATACCAGACGGAGGTGCCCCCGAAGTCGATGTGGAAGTCTGTGTAGCAGCCCTTCACGGACATGAGGCAGTATTTCTGCACCTTTGGGTACATCATGTCGTCCAGGGCGTTGGTCGACTCCGTCTGTAGAGGGAATGCATACTCAATTAACTTTTTTAACACTATTTTAAGTACTTACTTCTTTTTTTTTTCGAGGACTACACCAACAGTTGATTTAATGATGGTAAGTAAGGGCTAAAAGGAATCACGCGGACTTAGTTTATGCCTGTTTATTTAATACAGGCCTTGAAAACTATTTAATTGTAAGATTCGGAATACAGCTGCCAACAAGACATTCAACTCCTTGCCTGTTTGCATTATGAAACTGGGAGCAAATTGCTTCGTATGGATTGGTGGAATAACGCGGCCTTTTCTCGATGTATTGTGTGTAAACTCTATAGTTTCCACTATTGGAATGACGATACATAGCACATACCTGCTGGTCCTTCAAGTGGCGCGGCTACAAGGTGTCGTCGACCCAGTCGATTTGGCGCACGATCAGCGGCGCTTGCACGTAGTTCTGCAGTCGCGGGTGCGAGAACTCAAGCGAGATGACGTCACACTAGCTTTGTCAGGAACTCAGGACAGATATCGATACACATTACAAAGCACATACCTGCTGGTCTTTCAAATGGCGCGGCCACACGGTGTCGACCCAGTCGATCTGGCGCACGATCAGCGGCGCTTGCACGTAGTTCTCCAGGCGTGTGTGCGAGAACTCTAGCGAGATGACGTTCAGTAACCGCTCCTTGTTCGGATCATCGTAGTACCGCTGCCAATCCTGGTTTGAAAATAATTCTAGTTTATTTCAGTAGCACCTTAACTTTGAAAATAAAGCGGTGTTTGGTAAAAACTTTAATAAAATAGCGAAAAGGATATAACATTAAAATATTAACTTTAATTGCAATTCTAAAAATGTAAATAGTTTCATTTTTAATATATTTTTTCGTGATTTTTTGTGTGTTACTTGAAGTTGCTAATCTCTATTCGGCATGACGGACCGCTAATCACAACAGCCCACGCTAACTTGACGAATGGATCGGTAGCTCAGATCGAAAAATGTCGTGGGTTCGGATCCCACCAGTCAATTCTACTAATTCAATATTTATACAACTGAAGGAATATCGCCGTTAGCGTCTCGATATATACGGACCATAGCTATTTTGTAGTGTACCTACTACCCTTTTGGAACCTTCGCGCAAATACCTTCATCGTCATCTCGATGTTCTTCTGCGTGTTGACGTCCATCACGTCAAGCATCCGCCGCGAGCCGACGCACATGCGCACATCGTTCACTGTGAAGTTGCTCGTCGGCACTCTGTAACAAACGGCTAGCGGCTCATACAAGAACTGGGAAACTTTTTAAAACTTCAAACTAGACATCACTAAAAAAGGACACCGAAAAGGCAAGCTTTAATGCCTACATTCCGCGCTCGAGCAACTCACACATACTTAGACAGTTAACACTGCCACGCACCACGCAGCGTAGCGTGATGCGTGTTCTAACTAGGATTGCCAACCCTACTATATAATATAGTATCTAATATAGTGTCTAACTACTATTATTTTAAAAATATATTATAGTAGGTGAAACTACTATATTTTTACTATAGTTTTCTGTGATGAACACAAAGTGGAAAGATGAGCGCAACAGAGCCAGTATCGGTCTGATGGTGTTTTGTAACTTAAAATTAGATTGTAATAATAGTTACAGGAATATTCCGTTCAAACGCACGCATTAGCCGGAAAATAAGTATTTTCCATACTTTATTTTTATTAAAAAGAATAAAGTATGGGGATGGAAAATAACGTAGGATACGTTATTTTAAAGTAAGGTTGGCAACCCTATATATGTGTGCGTTGCTCGAGCGCGTTTGTATGTTGCTTACCTTCTGCAGCCTCCTTGTTTTTTGTTGGACAATGAGACTGTCAGATAGGAGCATAATTTAGTTTGGCTTTTGAACATTGTAATTCCTGCTGTTTTCATTCAAACACCATGTTGATTCAAGCCATAGTACCGCTCAACTTACCTTCACCATCTTATTCAATAGAAATTCAAATTGATCGTATCTTCACGTTAATCGTCTAACCTAAAGTTTGCAATATTTTCATTTCGTCGCGTCTCCTAATATCGAAATAACGTGGGAAGTCTTTGTGGTTTTTTTCGTATTTTTAGTGCACAATTTAATTCTTATAAAAGAAAAAGTGGTTTGGCAATTTTATTGCAAACGCTTAAGGTTCAATACGCTTCTTACATAAGATTTAAAGCGTAAAAACTTATGTTCTCTGCCGATGCTGATAGAAACGTAAGTTTTTTATAATATTTTATAACTTCCGCTAGTCAACGAACATGCGCATTGCATCAAAGTGAAGTTATTAACAAGTTATGAAAAGCTTTTGTAGACAAAGATTCAAAATTATTCGTGACTAAAAATACCGCAACAATGTCATCATCAGCCATTAAAACGCTGGTTTGCCAAAATTATAATTTCATCTTAAATCTTCAACAAAAAGTTTGCTCATTTGCATAAAACCTTTTTGTAGGGGGAAAAAGTCGGGCATGCGCTCTTCGAGCTTTACAAGACAACACGACATCTGTGCTCGGTTTCGTTCGGCGAGGCGAGGTAGCCGGCACTTCGCCGAGGACGGGAGAGCGTTGAGGACGTACTGATGTGGCCTGTACAAGTTCTGATAAGATCGATGTTACGGAGACACGGAAATATAATGTCCGCACTTAACAGTATACATTTTTTAACGTATACCTAGGTAGATTTAAGAAAGACTTTTAGCACCAAATGATACATATAAAAATGTGTCGGTGTTTTGTTTGCTCATCGGAGCGTGATAGGTTTGGGGTTGACAAAATTACATATCCACTAGATACGTAATGCAGTCAGGACAAGAGCCTGCGGGAATAGTGAATTTTTAAATTGAATTTTTAGCTATGTTTACGTCGCTGACCAAGGATGTCCCATGATTGGGCGGCTACTTTGATAAAGCGGGTTTCTCTTAACCTGACTGAAATAAGATGATGACATAAGGATATTGAATTCAATTTTTTAGTTTTGCTTTAAAATGCTTTTATTATGGCTTTCGCCTACCCGGTTTCTCATTCTCTGTCATTTTAATACCTATAAAACATCAACTGATTTAAGAATCCTTTATTGAAATGATTTTAAGAGAAAATCGTAACTAGTTAAATAAAAGCGATAGTGTGTTTCACGTGAAAACTGTGCATGGAACATATTTGGAGGATTTGAGAAGTGGAGCGCCATGCGTTACTTTGAACTTCAAGAAATGTTGACTATATTTAAAAAAAAAACGATTTTTATTGAGGCCGGGAAGACTTTAACATATACCTACGGAGATTTAAAGATCAATATTTTTTGTATCGACTTTTATAACAGACCCAAAATTAAACGGGTCGGGAGTTTATGTTAATTTTGTACAGATTGAAAAATACAACATTAAATCTTAATTCTAAACAAGTTTTGTACCTGAAAGGTCTGTGGCCGGAATTTAACAAGAAATTTTACTAGTTTTTTTGCGGATACTTTTATTTTAATAAACAAACAAAGCATAAACAAGCACGAGTATTCATATATCTTTACTTTACATCGTATACCAAAACCCTGTTCCAACTAAAACCTACACAATAAATCCGATGACTTCACATCTCGGAAGCATAGAACATCTCGAAAGCGTATTTAGTAAGTAAGTAAGAGGGCGGAGGCTGAAAATGCATGAAGTTGCGCGTCAACTCAACAAAGAGATTTTACAGACTGCTCGTGTCATCATGGATAGAATAGATCGGCCGCACGACGTCTCGGCTACTATCGCCCTCGGACAAGAGACTGAGAGAGGCGTTCTTAGCGCATGCGCATTGCTGACCAAACTTCTTGGTACCGCGAAATGGGCGGGAACACGTTACCGGCCTCGGTGCACATCGCCGGTAGCGGTAGATCATTTTCCGTTTACCGCGTTAACCTGCCAGCTTATACGAGATTTGCGTCGCAGCCAATTAACGTGACGTAACGTACATACTCGTAACTTGGTTATCTGGCTCAATCTGATCTGGTTAACATTGTAAGTTGCCTACCTATTTTACATTTTTGTTTTTTTGAAAGGGATTGCTTTTTGCCGTCCATCGCCTTACAGAGAGTTGATGGCGCAGTTAACGTACCCGGTGTGTGGTTGCCAAAATTGGGTCGCTTAATCTAGGGAAGTTGACAACAACAATAGGTAATTAATTCCAGAACATTAACCCCCCCTAAGAAGATGCCCCGTACTTGCATGATGAGCTGCGTCGACTCTTTGCGCCGAACAACTACCGCCGCAATAATAGGCACAAATTGCTTGCCGAGCTGCGGTGCCGCTCCACGGCATGTGCTAATTCCCCTATACCGCGCTCCCTTTCTGCACTCAACTCTCTTCTTACCAACAACCCTGAATGTGACTTGTTTGCGGATGGATGGCCGGATACCTATATTGTTGTTATTGTTATTGTGAAAGAGACGATTGAATGGTGGTCAATATATATATTCTTTAAAGTTATTCTATGTGAAATTGTTTTAATAATATTCTTTAATTATTGTAATTGGTGAGTCCGTAATAGTTAAAGTAAAAAATCAATAAATAAATTAATTAATTAAACGTATAAATGAAATCACGTAATAATTCTTTAAAACATTAAGCATTTTTTATTTGATCTTAGCATGACTTTCTGTGACCTGAAATGTTATAGTGACGTCAGTTTGCTATTCCCATATAATTTCTATTAAAAAATCGTTTTGACAGTTGCTAAAATGTTTACATATTGGCTAACCACTCAACTAGTCAATTCTCGCAAAGGCCGGCCATTGGATGGGTGACCAAAAACTTATCATCACGAGCTCTTCCGTGTTTCGGAAGGCACGTAAAGCCGCTGGCTCTGGCTGCATTAGCAGTCATTACCATACCAACCACCAATCCGCACTAGGCCCGCGTGGTGGTTTATGGCTCGTTCTCCCTATTTAGCCATAGGGAAGGCTCGAGGCCCAGCAGTGGGGACATAAAATGAGCTGGTGATGATGGTCTTTACAGGATATAAGTATTTTAGGGGCAGGGAAACTTAAGGTTCCCCGAGCAGTAGTGACCGAACAGTTTTAGAGGGTCTCTAAAGAGCATGGATGGTATCACGCAAGAGATTGATAAACATTATTATATTACTAGTCGTCGCCCGCGACTTCGTTCGCGAAGACTACACTATCCCACAGGAACCTGTTACCGGGATAAAAAGTATCCTATATCCTAGTCCGGGTCTTGGTCTGTCTATGTGCAAAGTTTAATCCAAATCCGCTAAGCCATTTTTACGTGATGCGCGGTCAAATAAACAGACAAATAGATAAACAGACAAAAATTCTAAAAACTGTTGGAACGTGTTCTGTTATCGATTCTAAGTATCCCCAGCCAACTTTTTTTCGAATAGATATCTTCCATGTACAGACTTTCGGTTAGCTTATCTTTAGCTTTATTATGTATAGATTACCTAGATACAGACGCTTGCACATCAACCTATCCAAATCTGTCAAATTTCTTCAATAAATGTTGAACCGTATGCAATTGTACATAAAGTTCAAGGTCTATTGAGGAAATTTGACAGTTTGTGGCACTCTGATGTGCAGGCATGAAAATAGGTAGCACTTGATTAGGGACGGCTCAGGTCTCATTCGATCTTTCTTTATACAGGCAACTAACTGACTAACTGAGACTGAGACTGGGCTAGGTTGTTTAGTATTGGTTTGGTTACCCATTTTTATACTTAGATTCCTTCGTATAGGTATGGTAAAACTATTTCTCTGTTATTATCTTAGTGCGGTATAGGTACACTTAAAGTCACAAAGAAAGAAAGAAAGAAAAAAAGAAAAAACATTTATTAGAACAACTTGAGGATGTATACATCTTGTTAACTTTATTACATTATTATTACCTACGTGAAAAGACCTTTCTTTATACAGGTAACAGCTCTCCCAACTGACTGAGCTAGGTTTAGCATTGGTTTGGTTACCCATTTTTATAGTTAGATTCCCGCGGGTAAACCTATTTCTATAGACTGCTCGGCAAATTACTCCATCCCACCTGATGTTAAGTGGAAATGGAGTCCAGACGCGAAGATAACTGGTGCAGCGTGAAAACAAACGTAGCATCAGTTAACCTCACTCTGCCGGCCCACAAGGTGCTTCTTCACGCCTCTTTTGAAGGACCCCATATCATAGGAAAGAGGGAAAACGTGTGCTGGCAGACTATTCCATCGTTTGGAGGTGCGACAAAGAAAAGAGTCACCAAATTTCTTTGTGCGCGATGGGATATTTGAGACAGTGAAGCGGTGATTCAGAAGAGCAGCACGTGTACTCCTATGAAGGAAGGCAGAAGGTGGGATGAGGTCAAAGAGCTCTTCAGAGCACTCGCTATGGTATAAGCGGTAAAACACGCTGAGTGAAGCAACATCTCTACGCAATTGGAGAGATTCAATAGTATTTGCCACTTCTGCATTGTCGATAATGCGTTCAACACGACGCTGCAATCTGTCCAAGGCATCGAGAAGGTACTTTGCGGAACCGTCCCAGATGTGCGAGCAATACTCCACGCAAGACAGTACCTGTGTCTTGTACAAAAGGCACAACTGGTCCGTCTGGCGTAAAGAATCGCCGCACTCTGTTCAGAATACCGAGTTTTCGTGAGGCTGCTTTGATCACGGTTTCGATGTAGTCCCTTTGGTTCAGATCGCAGCGTATCGTCATACCGAGCATGTTGATACTGCTCTGCAGGCTTAGAGATGTACCCTGAAGAGTTGGAAGGGGAAGGAATGGTGACTTTTTTGCCGTGAACGGACATACCTGTGTTTTCTTGGCATTGAACTCAACCAGATTATTGGAGCCCCTATTAGATAGGTCCAATAACCGATTGAGTTCAATGACAAGATTCACTCGATTCACTTCGGTTTCGACCCGCCTGCGCCCTGCCGCTGGGTGACCGTTATATCCCCCATGCACCGTGCTATCATCTGCATAGCAATGAATATTTCTAAGTGGAAGCATAACATTGATATACAGAAGGAACAGCGAGGGGGAAAGAACGGAGCCTTGAGGGACCCCAGCGTTCACTGAAATGAGCCGCGAAGCGCATCCATCAGATAGAACACGGATCCTGCGCTCATGCAGGAAGCCAGCGACCCAGTTGCAGAACTAAGTAGGCAGACCATGTGCCGGGAGCATGAAGAGAAGAGCTTTGTGCCAGACCCGATCAAAAGCCTTGGCTATGTCAAGGCTAACAGCCACCGACTCACCACGCTTGTCAATAGCCTCACCCCATAGATGTGCAACGTAGGCTAGAAGATCACCCGTTGACCGTTTCGGCCGAAACCCGTATTGGCGATCGTGAATTATACTTACTGGTTGGTACTTTATGGTAAAACCTGACTGTCATTATCACGCGATTTTAAAACAAAAGTTATGTCTGTTACCAAGGGCAAAGTAGCGTAAGCGAATAAAGTATGTGTTTAGGTATTACAATATGATTTGGATACAATAATCAGATTTGTACAAATCTGACTACTATAGGACCTACCTGTGATTTAAAAATAATAAGGTACTTTGTATATTATTTTTAATTATGAATATTAATTTTTCTTTTTAATTTTCCTGTACAGTCTACACTCTACAGCAAGAGTTAGGATGACCACTGTATCAAATTAGGATGACCAACTGAATGTTTACCAGATGGGATAAAGCCTACCTGCCTTTTTTTATTTAGGGGCAACTTCTAGCCAATGATAACCTAAACAGAACAAACATTTACATTCCTATCAGTATCAGCTATTGTTATCTCACCGACACGATGCAACCACAACACCAAATGCACGACATTCTTAAAATGAACAAGCCTTATTTTGCTATAGAGCTGTATTTTTTTAACAAACTAAGAAGTATTGTAGGTACACTACCTAGATAGGCAGATAGGTAGGTAGATATCTAGCAAAAAATAAGTAAAAGTAAGTCAATAGCTAACTGTCTCACTGCTGGGAAAAGGTCTTCATCATTGAAATCACGTCTCATCGCCACAATTTATGGGTAATGGCTTAATAAATAAATATTAGCTGTAAATTAGGCTTAGTACCGCTAGCTCCAAAAATTGTTAAACAATACATCCATTATGTAGGTGTTCTGTTATTTTGACATTAGTGAGAAACTGCAAAGTATTGTACCTAATTTTTGTGTGAACATTTCTTGTCCTACTAGCGGCCCGTCCCGGCTTCGCACGGGTGGACGTTTCTTTTTAGGGTTCCGTAGTCATCAAGGAACCCTTATAGTTTTGCCATGTCTGTCTGTCTGTCCGTCCCCATCCTAGCTCAAACTCTTAATACTAGAAAGCTGTAATTTGGCATGACTATACATATCAATCACGCCGACAGTGATGAAGTAAAATTTTGAAATTTTCAATTATAATTTTTTTAGGTTACCTTCCTACACGTGAAGTGGGGATGTCATTTTGTTTGTCTACCCCATAGTGTGGGATGTCATTGGACAGCGATTTCAAAAATATTGCGGGTTTGTGGAAACAGTTTTTTGATTGAGGCATCCGTTTGTGAACTATCCCCCCCCCCCCCCCCGCCCAGCCAAATGGTTGTTTTTGAATACGTGAAAAAATTCACGGTAGATAGGTACATGACGAAGTTAAAAGGAAAACTATCACAGCTAAGAAAGCTTTACAAGTTTACGAGTAACAGTCGACCAACTTATAAAATGTACTTGCAGTGCAAATTCATCATTGGGAACTACATAAATAACGTTGTCAGGTGTGTGAAACCGGTATCTACATTTAAGTATATGAGCCATCGTTAAATAAATGTTCATAAAAGCCCTCTTCTCAGAGTCCGCATTATTGAGATGGGTTACGGAACCCTACACTGCGCGTGGCCCCACACGCACTTGCCCGGTTTTTTAATATAGCCTATGTTACTCAGCGCTAATGTAGCATTCTAATGGTGAAAGAATTTTTTAAATAGGTCCAGTAGTTTTTGAGTGTATTCGTTGCAAACATACAAAAATAAAAAGCTTTCCTCTTTATAATATTAGTATGATAAAACCTGCAATACCCACAGATTTATATCATACCTAGATAAACTAAGAACATTATATGGGTTATTCGCATTTACAGCTAGTTTGTATGAAACTATCGCAATATGAAAATACGGAGCTCTATTCGATAAAGAAGGTAGCAGGTAGGTACCTACCTGCATACGTTACGTAGTAAGGTGTATGTATTTTGAATGTCAACGGAGAATTGAATTAAAACAGAGAAAACTCCTAGATAAAGTTTACGCGAACTCTACCTACTCATTGAATAAAACACTTTGAACTCATCTATAACCGTTTGAAATTATGTATTACTTTATCATGACGTTTCGAACTTTTTGCAGGAACCCTTCCTGCAAAAAGTTACAGAGAGAAACAAGCTATTGGTCGTCTCAAAATGAATTTGTTACATGCTACTTACAACTATTTAATCAGAAACGATACCGGACGTCTTGAACGTTAGAATAAAATAATGTATAAATATTAACTTAACATCAGGTGAGGTTTAGTCAAATGCCTGCCTATAACCAATAAATAAAATAATAATAAAATTAATACGTAAAGCAAACACTTTAGATACCTTTTTAATTAAGCAAATTTTTCGAATGGAGGGGTGTGACAATTGTTATAGTTTATATGGAGAAGATCTCACATTCGGTAAAATATATGTCTTACAAATATATTAAACTAGCTTTTTGCTCGCGGCTTTGCTCACGTGGGCTATGCGACTTGTGTTTGTTCGTAATAAAAGCCAAACTTAGTGACTTGTGTGTACTAAAGTTAAATTACCATAGTAGTTATTCAAAATATTTAAACAATTTATTTAGCTTACATATTTAACAATTTATTCAAATTCAGAGCGACTATTAATAAAAAGCCTATCTATGTGAGCTAGCCTCGAATTAAAGTAGGTATACCTACAAGCAACAATGTAATCAGTATCACTCTGTATAAGTAATTTTGGTCCGTTTTGAAACCTCATGTAGAAATTGGCATCCCCTCAGAGATCATTTTTCAAAAATCCCTGAAACACTTTATAATTTCTTACCAGGCCAAATGTCGAAATTTAAGGGATGACAGATTTCCATACAAACTTTCCATCCTTAAGTCACCCCTCTAGGGGAGGTTTTTCAAAAATGCTAAAACACGTCAATCTTTATTTTTATTGAAAAATCTATAGATCGATTAAATTATAAAGGAGAATGGCAAACTGGGAACCACCTATTCAAATTCATAAAAGTTATCATGCCCAACTCTGACTATGAAATTTAAAGGGTAAAATGAGGTAGTTATTTTTCAATTTAGAATGTTTTAATGGAAGCTGGAAATAGTTGGAAAAACATGATTGTAGTAAGTATCTTCTTTTTCCCTGAAACGAAACGCTAATCTTATAGTCTATCTTGCAAAAACAAAACGTTTTTTACATGTCAATCATCCTGTGCTGCCATAGAATAATAGTATTATTATAAATCGATTATTCTGATTTAAGGAAAACCTAAAATACAATTTGTTAGGTATGTATTTATAATAAAGGTGTCTAAATATTTAAATCCATTAAGAAAAGTCAAAAACCGTTATTTTGATTCCATTTTGCGCAATATCTATATTGATTTTTTAAATCGTTCGATTATAAGAATGATTTCGAACTTTTAATCGATTATCATTTCGTCTCAAACTGGCAACCCAAAAAAATTGTTTACAGTGACACAAGATTAGCATCATTTCGTAACGTGGGCTTTATTTTTTATTTTTTCCCTTGCTTCATTATGTCCTCTTGTAAAATAAACCACTACGTACTTGTTTTATTATTAGTAGATCATTATATTCTGTAAATAATACCAATATCTAGAATATAGCCATTACAACTTAATAGTAGTAGAAAGTAACTATTGGATAGGTAAGAAGGTCCCGCGGCGGATCTGACACTCACCACCTTCCCTTCTATGTATTACTGTTGTTGATTCTATCTACTGCTGTTCACTGAAGTAGATCGAAATACCTACCAGTAATAATAGTGCTAACAATAACAACACGGTAACAGTAATAATAGTTACATTTCCTACTAGAACTACTATCACATGCATAATACGTTGGGCTGTTTTGAGGTTAGGTTATAAAATCAACTTATCATCTCCAGCTTTAAAGTATATCTCACCATTACATTTTTTGATAAGCTATATTAGAGTATTGAATTCCTACTATTTACTTCTTGACACGCTAAGCCTAATAATCTCGTTTGTACAGTTATTATTACTTTTTTTAAATATTCCCTGTTTCACTCTTTTAAAGCAAAATAAAGAAAATTCCTGAGACATGTCATTCTTTATTTCTTTTCAAAAGCCAAATACAAATGTATTTTACTTCAAATCTGACGGACTTTCATACAAAGTTTCACCCCCTTTTAACCCCCTTGGGGTATGACTTCCATAAAATCCTTTCTTAGTGGCTGGTTACGTCAAATTTCATCTAATTAGCTACAGCGGTTTCGACTCGGCGATGATGAATCAGTCAGTCAGGATCATGACAAGTTATTATTATGTATATAGATTATATAAACATCGTTTCATGAATACATTTTGTTATCTGTTAAGGTTAATGCCAATCCAAACACATTATCTATCTTTTTAAATTTCATTGCTTAGGATACAATCCCTGCAGCCTAAATAAAATATTGTTTCAAAAATGGAAGCGGCGGAAATCTGCCAATGCCAAACACAAATTCAATTTGTCTTTGGCATTGGCAGAGAGAGAGAGAGGTTGCGTCTCTCTGTGTACCGCATATATCATGGGGAGTGTTGTGAGGAATTGTTCGGCTTGACTCCTACCGCCGAATTTCCTTCACCGCACTAAACGCAATCGACTGTCATTTTTTTTTTAACCGACTTCAAAAAAAGGAGGAGGTTATCAATTCGACTGTATTTTTTTTTTTTAATGTTTGTTACCTCAGAACTTTCGACTGAGTGAACAGATTTTGATGATTCTTTCTTTATTTGAAAGCTGGTGCTTCCCGTGTGGTCCCATTTTTTTCAATTTGGTCCAGTTCTGATGATGGGATCCTCGAGGAATTGAGGGAACTCCTCGAATACTGTAGGCATACCTATCGCGATTTTGGTATTTTCAGAAATAAATCAAGCATTTGCATTCAGAAAGTATCATTTGATGAAGTGTAACTGATGAAAAAGACCACAGATTGCCATCGGAACTTCTCAATGATAAGTATTTCACGGGTGGCGATAAAATATCTCGATTAAGATAGTTAAGCGACTATGACGAAGCAAAAGAAGACAGGCACCGGAACTCAGTTTTTGATTTCCTACTTTTAAATAGACGTTTCTCGTTTTCTTCGCTTGTCTCATTGAAACGGCGCTGTCTCATACGAGCAACGTGTTTAGTAGGTCTACCCATATTCTCTTTTGATAAATAGATCGAAACGAATCACTAAAAAGCGAGAAATAAACAAAAAATTTAACAAAAAAAAAAACCGACTCTAAAAAATTTGACTGATAAAATTGCACTAAAAAGTCAAAAATAAGCGTTATACTAATATAGACAATAACTTTATTAAGAAAATATATAGGTACAATTATTGTTACTTTTGGAGTCGGTGCCAGCCAAGCTAACTTTAATATAAACATTTAGCGACATACTATACTACAATCATAATAGTACATTCAATCTTATGAATGAAATTTTGACTACAAACGCGGACTGGCACCGGCTTCAAAAACTTCGTTGGCTGGCACCGGCCCCAAAAATAACAATAATTGTACCTATATATTTTCTTAATAAAGTTATTGTCTATATGTATAACGCTTATTTTTGACTTTTTTCAAGAAACGAGCCTATTCCTTTCTTAAAGGCTGGCAACGCGTCTGCGATCCTCTGGTTTTGCGGGTGTCCATAGGCGGCGGTGATTACTTTCCATCAGATGACCCGCCCGTTCGTTTGTTAAAAAAAATCATATTGTAATCGGGTCTTTTGAATAGGTCCATGATGGCATTACCATTTTTTTTACTGAACTATCTTTTCGCATTTGGTATGGGCACGGGTCGGGTATGCATCGTTTTTAAAAATTATTGTGGGTTCGATTACGAATATGTCATTTATTTCGAGGTCCAAGATGGCGGACGTAATTTGTAATAGTCAATATGGGTATCGTTTTTAAGTTTTTCGTGGGAGCCGATTATTATTATGACATCTTTTTTGAGATCCAAAATGACGGACATGATTTTTAATAAAGTCAATATGGGTATCATTTTTAAGGTTTTCATAGGTGGGACAAATGCAAAAAAATTGTACATTTCTGAATGCGTGAACGTCCTATTAGAATAAACGTTCAATACATAACTTCTTTTCATATATTTTTTTAAATACGTTTACAAAATTACATTATAACAAAAACTAAAAGAAATAAATAATATTTTTCCGATAAATCAATTAAATAAAAATCAAATCATCAGGATACGTTTAGTTTTCGTCATACAAGTACGCGTGTCCTTCTCGTCCGTGTTCAGCTTTGTGTATGGGGAAAAAAATACAGTTGAGTGATTTTATACTGTTAAATATTTTTAGTTATCTAAAGAATACTACATACATTTTAATACTTTAAACAATATATCAGGCCTCTCTTTTAAAAACTGTTTTAAATATCATTTTTAAAGCCGTCCGTAACTTCTTTCATATTAGTTATTCAGCTTTGTTTATTGTTATTTAGTAGAAAAATAAGTTTTTACCTGGCAAAACTAAAATCATAAATAACGTCTGTAGGTGGCGCCAGTTCTGCACGACGGCCATTTTGCTAGAGTTCTGGTTAGACGGTCTACAAAAATTTTACTAAATTGTGCGAGAAAAATACACAAATTAGTTTCATCTTGATAACCATTCCATTAAACTAATTGGTTAGTGTATGTTTAGCTTTCTATATAGTTTATTTCAAGGATACTTTATGATATATTTAGAAACATATAAACAATTTGATTCAAAGACATCTCTTAGTATTTTTCACACATTTTAGGTTGTACACACGAGTGTTTTGTTCCTTTTTGTTACGAATTTGTTACATTTCTTTGTGACGTAACAAATATGAAATAACAAATATGAAGTAAAGTCGCACTCACATTGTAATAGTTGACTTGGATTACTAAAGTTAAAATATTATGATCACAGTTAATTTTAAAGTTGATTTGCAAAAAAAATGTTAAGTAAGTCGAAAGTAATACAAACTAGACTTACTGCCATTCTTTATTGAAATAATCAATCAAGATACTGCTTTTTACTCATTAACAAATTTACCTTTCAAATAGAATGCACAACATGAACTAGTCCTTATAGTTCATCTTTGTTATTTTTTTGTAACATCAAGTTATTTTCATCTTTGTTTCCTATTTGTTATATGTACAATTTTTTTGCATTTGTCCCAGGTGTCGATTATGAATATGGCATTTATTCGAGATCCATGATTTTTATAATAAAGAGATTCAAGATGGCGTCAATAATCATCATCATTATTAAGGTTTTACTGGGTGCCGATTATCGATATGACATTTATTTCAATATATCTAAAATAGCGGACACCATTTTTGTAAAGTCACTATGGGTATCGTTTTCATGGTTTTCAAGGGTGGCAACTATGAATATGACCGTCAAGATCAAAGATGGCGGACGTGATTTTTAACCTTTTCACCGCCCAACTATCCTGCACGCGGGTTATTCCCTGAGGATCTCATTCCCCGAGGATCCTGTCCCGGAGGATCTCATTTACTTTTGTTATTTTTTTCTATTGTGTTTAACTTGTACCGTTAACAAAAAATATATTAATTTATAAATAAGTATATATCTTTGTAATTAGTATTTAAAATAAATGTTAGATCATAGTTTTAAATCACAATTTACTTATGAAAAATTAAAAAAAACTACAATGACCAAATAATTCTTAACAAATTACATTTTAGAATTTATGACATAATTTTAATACGTATTTTTTAATAATTGATATTTTTTTATGTTTTGAAAAGACTACTTAATTAAAAATGTTGATATTGTTTTTTTTACTAAAGTTGATTATTTATAATTGATAAACCTAATTTATAGTAATATTTAAAATAAATATTGTATGTTATAATTTACATTTGAAAATGACTGCGTGTCTTAATGCATAATTTAGACAAACTTTTTAAGTCAATTATCTCTGTAGTATTAAACGTCATTTTTTAAATAATATTTAATTTTACATGTTCTGAAAAGACTGATTGAAAAGTTACAATTGTATTTTTTGTATCACAAACAGAAATATTGTGATAATAAATCAACCTGTGATTACTTTATCAGACTTGTTTTTTTCAATATTACAATAAGTATTAAAATTTTATTGACCACTTTTTCTACTGACAGTTCTTTTAAGCTAAACGTAGTATTGATTAAGTTCATGAAGATAAAAACCAATGGAAATCCTCCGGGACAGGATCCTCGGGGAATGAGATCCTCAGGGAATAACAACTGCACGCGATGTCCCGCTGTACGGCAACATATAAATGTATTTTAATAAAGTAGGTACAAAGAAGAACTTCTATAGAAGTGCTGGCGTGGACGGCACGAAAATCTCGAACTTCTATAGTAGTTGTTGGCGGTAAAAAGGTTAAATAATGTCAAAATGGGTATCGTTTTTGTGGTTTTCGTGGGTGCCAATTATGAATATGACTTTTATTCGTAATCCAAGATGGCGGGCGTGTCTTTTTTTATTTTTGCCAAAGTTTCAAAAGTTTTTGTCGGTCCGATTATGAAAATGATATTTATTTCGAAATCTAAGATAGCCGAAGTTATTTTAAAGTCAATATGGTATTAGTTTTAGGGGTTTTGTGGGCGCCGATTCAGTATGGGTACCTTTGAGGTTCTGATTAAAGACTACAAGTCGAGCTGAGCCAGAAAAAAAGACCACTTTTGAATGAAATCTCAATCGCCAGACTGAGATGACTTTAAGATGCACTAATTTGGACTGTCATTTTCTGGGTTCGCGGTTAGAAAGTCGCACAGAGTAGATATTGTCTCAAAGGAATCATGTTTAATTCTTTCTAGGACGACTTCGTCCACTTTCCTATCTCGTCCACTTCCTAACTCGTCCACTTTCCTATCTCGTCCACTTCCTATCTCGTCCACATCATATCTCGTCCACTTTCCTAAGTCGTTCACTAGAAACTAACTACTACTAGTCGCTGTCATCTGATAAAGGTAAATATCAAATATTTAGAACGAAGTCAATCGTGTTGAGGTTTTAAATAAATTAATAAATAAAATAAAAAAGTAAAAAAATATATTTTTCTTTTATTTATTTTTTTATTATTATTACCTATTTTTATATATTTTTTTAATTTGACGCGATAGGTACAATAAGGAAAAAAACTAGTGAAAATGTATCTAATCAACTAGTTGATTCCATAGGAACATAAGCATGAATCGACTTCCACTCTGATCAACTGGTTGATTCGTTCAGTTGATCGGAGTGGAAGACGTGGTTTGAGTTTGTACAACTCTAAGGGACTGCAGACCTTGGTAATTTCATATTAAATTCAACTCGACACCTCTTCCAGTTTCTGAGAAAATGGGTCTTGACAGACAGACCCGTTCTGTTTTTCCTTTTGATGTACGGGAGCCCTTAAAACGACGAAATAGTAAAGAAAACGACTAAGAATGTAAACGACTTAGAAAGAAAAGATGACTATTTGAGTCGTTTAAATAGTGGACGAGTTAGGAATATGGACGAGTTAAGAAGTGGACGAGTTAAGAAGTTGACGAGTTAGGTATAAGTTAGGTATATACGAGTTGGGAAGTGGACAAGGTAGGAATTGTAGGGGGACAAGTTAGAAAAGTGGACGAGTTGGGAATATGGACGACTTGGGAAAGTGGACGAAGTCGTCCTGAAGGTTTAAATTTATTTAACTAAGTAGGTATTACTAATCTGTATATTCATCTGTGAGTAAAAGCTATGTACTCCTTTGTACCAAATATGTATCATCTCGAGCTCCTCCGTGCTTCGGGAGTTACGTAAAGCCGTTGGTCCCTCCCGGCTGCATTAGCAGTCGTTACCAATACACTCTAGGCCCGCGTGGTAGTTTATAGCCCATTCTCCCTATCTATCCATGGGAGGTTTGTGCCCGAACAGTGGGGATATAAAATGAGCTGATGATGATAATGATTATTATGGCTCTAATAATCAATTTGACTGCAGGGAGAAGGAGATCTGGTGCAGCCATTGTGGGACAGCAGGCCATATTGTTATGGACTGCCCCACATGGACAGACGCTGGGACCCCTCCTTCCTGCAGAAACTGCTGCAAAGCCCAGATGGCACAGAAAGAGCACAACGCTTTTAGCGGCGACTGCCCCATCCGTAAAAAGTGGGACCGGCTGGCACGCTCGGCAGTAGCATACTGCTAAGGGCAACCCGGCTGGAACCACCACCCACCTAATGTTCCAAGCTAACTTACAGCGAAAAAGACTGGCCACAGAGGAGATCTTCATAGAAGCCCACAACAAAAGAGCAGCTATCGCATAACTGCAGGAGCCCTATGTAGGAGCCAGCTTTCAAATGAAAACCAGAAGCGGGGTGCGCCTGTATCAGGGTGATGGACAAGACACTGTCAAAGCGACCATAGCCATTTTTGATCCTGACATAGTAGTGATTCAACACCCAGAGCTTACCACCAACAACATCGTGGTGGTGGAGGTTAAGATTGGAGACGGCACTGTCGCACTGGCCAGTTTTTATTTTGAGCCCGACAAACCGATCGACCCCTACTTAGCACATGTGATGAAAATAACAAACTTAGGCACAAAAAACATCCTAATAGGGGGAGACGCCAATGCTAAGAGCACATGGTGGGGTAGTGCCGTGATTGACCACAGGGGTGATGACATGGCAGGCATGTTACATGAGATGGGACTTAACATATTAAACAGCGGCAACATACCAACTTTTGACACCATAAGAGGGGGAAAACGCTACTCTAGCTACATAGATGTGACGGCATGCACGAACAATCTACTGAACCGCGTGCAAAATTGGCACGTGAACGAAGGCCTGACCAGCTCGGACCACAACGGGATAGTGTTTGAGATCACCACACACAAAATCCAAGGTATGGGTATAGAGAGAACCACACGTATATTTAATACAAAAAAGGCAAATTGGGAAAAATTTAAAGAAACATTACAGGAAAATAAAAACACAAACCAACTAGAAACAAAACTAATACAAAAAATAGTAAACAAAAAAGATATAGAAATCATAGTAAAAACGTTCAATCAAGCAATAGTCGAAGCGTGTGGCCCCTCTACACCCAAAAAGAAAAACAAAAGCAGGATAACATTGCCGTGGTGGTCCGAGAAGCTCGCAGACATGAAGAGGAGAGTCGCCACAAAGAAGCGAAGAGTCAGGAATGCCGCGCAGCATCGTAGAACTGGAGTAGTCGAAGAGTACCTAAAGGAAAAGACTCATGGAAGGACTTCTGTGGACGGCAGGATAGGGAAATCGTATGGGACGGCATATATAGAGTCATGACCCGTACCTCATGCAGAGCCGAAGACCAAATGCTTGTAGAAAACGGAGTGACCCTATCTGAAAGAAGTTCCGCCGAGTTATTGGCGAAAGTCTTCTACCCGGACGATACAGAGGACAGCGACGGCGTGATACATACAAGAACTAGAGAAAAAGCAAAGAGTGCAAACGTGGAGTCGAATACTGATGTATTTGACCCCCCTTTCACGAGTACTGAACTCAGATCCGCCGTCGACTCGTTCAACCCAAAGAAAGCTCCGGGTAGCGACGGCCTAACAGCCGATATCTGCCGCGCCGCCATTTATGCTGACCCCGAACAGTACCTCTCCATTGTAAACAAGTGCTTAGAGCTTGGATCTTTCCCGGCAGAACGGAAACGGGCCACAATCGTGATACTCAGAAAACCTGGAAAGAATACCTACACCGTACCAAAATCTTACCGACCGATAGGCCTCCTACCCGTATTGGGCAAAATATATGAGAAGATGCTGGTCGGTAGATTAAAACATCATATACTGCCAAAATTAAGTCCTAACCAATACGGTTTTATGCCACAAAAGAGTACCGAGGACTCCTTATATGCCCTCATAAACATCATCAAAACCAACGTCAAACGGAAGAAGATAATGACAGTGGTTTCGCTGGACATAGAGGGAGCCTTCGACAGCGCATGGTGGCCCGCCATAAGGGTGCGACTGGCCGACACTGGATGCCCTGTAAACCTGCGTCTTTGACAGCTACATGAGTGAGAGAAGGGTAGTAGTGAGATATGCTGGACATGAGGTAGAGAGAGAGACGACTAAAGGGTGCGTCCAAGGGTCCATAGCGGGACCCATTTTATGGAATCTACTGCTGGACCCTCTGCTGAAGGAATTGGAGGAAAGACAGGTGATAGCCCAAGCTTTCGCAGATGACGTCACCCTTGTGTTTGTAGGAGAGACCGGGAGAGAGATAGAAGAGATGGCGAATCCTATCCTAGCGCGTATTGAGGAGTGGGGCATCGAAAACAAACTCAAATTTGCTCCACATAAGACGAATAGCTTAAATATTACCAAAAAGCTCAAATTCGATGCCCCTCTCCTCAATATGGGCGGTGTAGCGATCACCAGCCAAACGGAAATCAAACTCCTGGGTCTAACAATCGACCATAAACTCACGTTTAACCAGCACGTGGCAAACGTATGCAAAAAGGCGGCCAATATTTTTAAACATCTATCGCGGGCCGCAAAGGTGAACTGGGGAATGAACCCGGAGGTGGTCAAGTCTATTTACATAGCCGCCGTGGAACCCGTTGTAACCTACTCGGCTGCGGTCTGGACCTCAGCCGCGGACAAGATTACGACGCGTAAGCAGCTGGGAGCGTTGCAACGGGGATTCGCGCAGAAGATGTGTAGGGCGTATCGAACAGTGTCACTCAACTCTGCCCTAGTGCTGACCGGGACACTTCCCCTGGACCTCCGGGTTAAAGAGGCAGCTGCTCTTTATGAGGCCAGGAAAGGAGTGCCCCGGCCCGACCTATGTGGCAGACACATAGAGACACCACACCCTGCACTGAAACAACCACATCCGGCAGAACGAACAACGCTTGAGCTCACGCCTATCACGCAGGACACACAGATAGACACACACATGCACGACATCCGCATCTACACAGACGGCAGCAAGATTGGCGGCAAGGTTGGAGCGGCGCTATCCTTGTGGAATAGCACCGGCGAAACCAAAGCCGTAAAGCTTGCACTGCCGTCATACGCCACCGTGTATCAGGCTGAGCTCCTCGCACTACACAAAGCCTCGGAGGTACTGCTAACTAGGAAGGAAAGTACTTTTGGGATTTACAGCGACTCCATGGCAGCTCTCCAGACGGTCACAAACGTGACATCTCTTCACCCCCTCGCAGTAAACACGCGCAAAAACATCAAGTTAATAACTGAACAGGGCAAACATGTTCGTTTGTACTGGATAAAGGCGCACGCGGGGTTGGAAGGAAATGAGAGAGCCGACCAACTTGCTAAGGAGGCCGCTTTAAAGTCCAAGAAGAAACCGGACTACGACGAATGCCCCATTTCATTTGTCAAGAGATGCATCAGAAGTAAATCTCTTGACAAATGGAACGAAAGGTACACGTCCAGCGACACAGCCGAGGTCACCAAGCTTTTCTTCCCAGACGCCATAACAGCTTACCAGACCACCCGGAAGCTGACACATACGCACCTCACTACACAGGCTCTCACGGGGCACGGCGGGTTCTCCGCATACTTGAACAGATCAAGTGCAAGGACAGCCCATCGTGCGCCTGTGATCCCGACACACAGGAAACCCTTCCTTACATCCTCTCCGAGTGCCCTATACACGCTCTGGAGAGGATAAACATGGAGATTCAAGCAGGTGTGAAGGTTGAACCAGCTAATTTTGCCGCTCTTATAGCGGGAGAACATAGAGATACTTTTATAAAATATTGCACTAAAGTTGTAGAAATAGTACGAAAAAGAAATAAAACATAGTAAATAAGAATGTAACCTAGTATAATAAATAAGAATGTTATATATACTGTGTATATATAAACATATGCACTAAGCAAACAATTAATTTAAAGATTTTTGTTATAGATAATAAGCCGAATAAAAATATAAGAAAAAACGTGTAAAGTAGCATAAGCACCCGTAGTAAAAGAAAATAAATGTTTAATATAAATTAGAATAACATAAAAACCCATTTGTAGAAATAAGATAGTGTAAGAAAATATATCCATCACTGAAAAACTTATTTACCCCATAAATATAAATATATGTCATAAGAAATAAATAAAGTAGATAGTTAGAACAGGGATATAAAAAAGGCAGAGCTCCCACTGCCTAGGAATGAAAGATGATGTATGAATGTGTAGTATGTGGTATAAAAGTGCGAGAGGATCAACAGAGAGAATTGGAATGAAAGCGGACTAGCATACAATAGCTCCGATCATGATGGAGAAAGGAGTATAAAAAAAAAAAAAAAATTACTGCGTAACAATATTAATTCTATTGAAACAGTAGAAGAAATAGCAGTTGACCGATTCAAAGTAATATTTTTCATATAGGTAATTTTTAACTTGTAGAGGACAAAAAATTGAGAAAACATTTTAAATCTCCAAATAGGTATGCCTACTACTTTATCGCGTACATAAAGCAAATTACACTTCATGCTTTGTCATAAAATCTGTGCTATCATAAGTGCTACAATACATACGACAGCATTTCGATACGTAATCGATGACGTAACCGTTCTTGCCTATTGCTACTCCCCTTATCCAAGTGAACGACCAAGTTAGTTCAAGTTTAGTCCTAGAATGGAAACAGGTAGGTACTTGACATAGTTATATTTCCATACTTCAACCCTTAAAAACTCGTTTGGAGTAACGTCTACCTATTACATTTATCAAAATCGATGTTGAACGACTCTCGCCAATATCAGTCACTTAGGGCTAGGGTTGCCAACCATACTATTAAATATAGTATCCTACTATTTTAGGTGCCTAACTACTATTATTTTAAAAATATATTATAGTAGGCGAAACTACTATATTTTATCAGCTAAGTCGCTAAAATCAGTATCTTATTATCTAAAACGGAACACGCCCTTATTATCATAGCTTATATATTTATCATATTTTATTTCTTAAATATTCATTTAAGAAAAGAAAGAACTTTTTTAATACAAGCAGGTAGGTACTAATTTTTTTTAATTAATTCCCTATCTACTATATTTTTATGGGTACTGAATCCAAAAATACTATATTTGGTCTAAAAAAAGTTACCCCTACTTAGGGCACAAAATATGGACACTGTAGAAGGTAAGCTTCATAAAATTGCGCTCGCGCAACGCACCCATAGACAACCTCTCACGGACACTGGTTATTTAAGCGGGGCGTGAAAAAGCAATTATGCAGGCCGCCATAGTGTGAGCGTTCGGCATAGCGTGGTAGCGCTGTGATGAACGCTTTCACTTCTTGGGCTTCACTGGCTGCTTTTCATCAGGCAGGGTGAAGCCATTATGGCGTGTCACAATAAAAAAATAAAAAAACATGGAATCTCGCAACAGCCGCGCTCGCACCGATTTGAGATGGTCCGAGATTCCGTATGCGTGAGAGGGTATTTGTGTTCGTTGCTCGAGCGCGAAGCTTATCTTTTGGGGTCTCCTTATGTTGTGCTTAAGGTGATTGAAAGACGTTTACGAGCTCTTCAGCGCTTTGTAAATCAAGAAAAACCGTCCGTTGTAGTACAATTAAGTTTGTTGATTTAATAAGGGTCGAACAAAACAGCTTTAGTTCCGGTTAAGTATGGCTTTCTATAAAAAAATAACAATATTGCACAACATTTACAAATCACATAGGTACCTATCACGAACGAAAATATGGTCATTGTATACGACATCGAACACGCCAGATTCCAAAATTCAAAAACTAAAATACCTACGTCAATTTCTAGTTCTCTTTGTTTGGAACCCCTGAAATGGACTGTGAGCATCTGTCACAGCTTCTGCACGGTGCTTCTGTGTCCAGTTTAATGTTTTTGGGCAGTTATTCACAGTTGTATGTCGTAGTTAGCCTTGATAGTAGAATAGAATAGAACAATAATAGTTCATATTACTACCTACCCTATTACAATTTTTAAAGATTACCTTGATCACGCCCTTAATCGAGCCCGGTCCGCGATTCCTAAGGTGAGGAGCTCGATGGCGCAGTGGTTAACGCGCCTGTAAGCTTAGCCAAAGTAACATTAAGAAAACGATAGCGAAGTTCGAAAATAATAAAATGTATGGGATTGACATAAGCCGCGCTAAATCACGTGGTCAATCTTATGTCAATCCCATACATTTCATTCTTTTCGAACTTCGCTATCATTTGCTTAATGTTGCTTTGGCGATTGCTAAGGTTTTGCAACTTTCGTAAAGGACGGTCATCGGATAGGTGACCAGAATTTTTATCTCGAGCTCCTCCGTGCTTCGGAAGGCACGTAAAGCCGATGGTCCCGGCTGCAGTAGTCGTTAACAACCACCAATCTGCACTGGGCCCGCGTGGTGGTTCATGTCCCGTTCTCCCTATTCATCCATAGGGAAGGCTTGTGCCCCAGCAGTGAGGAGATAGAATGAGCTGGTGATTAATGAACTTAATTGCCACGCTTGCGAAATGTTGGAGATCGATCACAAGCCCGGAAACCCGGGTTAGGCATTAAAAGATCTTGATACTGACCTAGACCTAGGTCTAGGTCCTTGGATCTGAATCGAAGAGCTACGGATATCGAGCCGTGAACTTTGCCTTTCGGCCACATCGCGAGGGGGTAAAAAATAGACAGTTGAAGCTATTAGCCAACTTGCCGGCAGCGTTCGCATAGCGGCAATATGAACCTGTCAATTTCTTTGAAGTTATTTTCACTTCGAGACTTTGTTGCCGTGAAAAAATTTGTAGGAGTAATGCTAATGCTAAACTGTCACAGACTATAAACACGTGATCGAGCAAATTTTTTTCCTTCCTGTGTTGTTTGTTATTACATCGTCGTTCTTATTGAGAGTCCCAAATAAAGGAAGTTTACGTAAGCTCAAGACTATAGGGTTTTACAGAGGCGTTTGGAAACATTGGAGGTACTTACCTACTTACTCAATAAAAAACTTTTTTTTTCTTCTATAATAAAAAATATATACATAAATAATGTTCATTTATCCTAATGATGAATCATAAGTCATAACAAATAAGATAATGACGTTGACTTTCTGATAATAAATCTTCTAAATTGAAGAGTAAATTATATTTTTTTTATTTAGGAGATAAGTCTAAAAAAGAAAATTCATTCACTAACCTTAACCCCAGTCCAAGCTTTTCCTTAAACAGCAGTGGTGTGGTGAACCCGTTCTTCTGAAGATAAGAGACTGTGATATCGGTGCCATGCATTTCCAGGACTGCCCCTGAATGCTCAAAGCGAGGGCTTTCCAGCTTGTCCGCAAGGGAAAACCCCCTACCACCTTCAGCTTCATCGTCTCCGAGAGCCCACTCATCTGAGTAAAGTTTCCGCTGCTTGCGTTCACGCTGCAAAAAATATAATAATTAGAAATTATAACGAAACATTATTTTTTTTTAAATGCATTTCGTCAATTTTTATTTTATTTTGCTGTCTGTATATCTTATTTTTGAGAATTTATTTGAATTTATACTTTTTATTTTCAAGTGCTAATTGCTGCACTGAAGCTTAATTAAATATTTGTAAAATGTATAAAATACAGTGAAAAAATTGAAGGCCTACCCGACCCAGCCAGGAATCAAACCTGGGTCTTCCGCAATCTGAGCGGCTGCACTGACCAATATGCTGGCTTGGGTAAGCATTTAATTTTTCACTATATTTTATAAGTAATTTTAGAAATTTCTAAAAACGTGAATTTCTACATGAAATAAAATAATTTATTTTGACAAACAATTTAAATTATTAATTTCATGTTAAAACTTCCTCAATGTGGTTTTTACTGAATTATTTATTGAACCTGGCTTTCAATGTGAGATAGACAATTTCACTGAAATTTACAGCAAACAAGTAAAATAAAAAGGTGGTAGGTAGAGCCACTAAGCAACTTTCACTTAAAAGTTTTTAGTGAATAAACCTACTTACTTTGTAAATAGTATTTTCAGTCATTATCGTTCATAAAACTTGCTTAGAGTAGAGCTCTTTTATCATGCTAAAAGGTTACTTTTTTAATTGCCACCCAAGGCCAGTAAAATAAAAATGAGTACCTATGTGTTACAAGTTGATTTTAACAATAAAACTTTAATTACAGGTTATTCTTCCAAAGAAACAAAGAATTGTTGTAATAATATAGGTACGCAGCGTAGTGATCAATAAAGAACAATGTTTTGGGCGATCATCTGTGGTGTGACAGCCCACAAAGAGTAATTGTTCGACGGTACGGAAGATTATACGAGTAATAAAGTAGATTAGAAGCAGACGTGTGCTCGCGGCGCGCAAGCCCGTGGCCGCCTGACGGACGGTCGCTCGGCTTGCGGGAGGGATACGCCTTCGTCCCTACCAGAAGCCCAATATGCCCAGACGTTGCAGCGCGCACCTCTCCGTAGCATTAATTATCATCACAGCCGCTATATCGCAATGCGATCTCCGGAACTATTATAGATTTTAACACCTTCTCGCATGCGCGAATGCATACGGCCGCCGCGTTTAAAAACTCGGTCGCGAGCGGCGTGATAGCAAAAAACCGAGTCCGATGACCCTCACTGATGATCATCACACCCAATATTTACGACTTAAAATTTTGCCTCATCAAAATACTAAAAGTTTGGTAAATCGATACACGATGCAGCGATGCACCATTTCATGTTTACGTGATCCCAGATAAAGCCACCATGGCGTCACCCGGGACTAAATACGTAAAAATTTTACAATGAACACTCACCAGCTGTCTTGGAACTTGTTTTTTGCTGACCGGCAGTGTTTCCGACATGTTTACTGCAGTCAGAAACACTGCACCACGAAATTATCACTATTTTACGTAAATATTTTACACAGAGCACGAGAAAAAGTAACGCAATCCACCATTTGCAATAGTCGACACTGCTGCCAACATTGCGGTGAGCAATCACTCCGGCAATTTACTGAAGGTTGGTAGTGCGCATAGCGTCCTATTGGTTTATTTTTTTGTAACACAATGGCGCGCCTTTTTAAAACATCGTACAGTATATTTTCAACAAATAAATAAATTATTAGCAAGTTCGTTTATTGATATATATGAAAATTTTAATAAAAATTATACATTACGGAAAACTTGGTATTCTATTATTTTTGTGTAGATTGTCTATCTGGATCTTTTGGATTTAAGACTACATGTAGGTAATAAATAAATTATGTTCATGGTCTCTAGGTAGGATAGGATAGGTTGACCTTACCTTCTAATTACATTGATCGAAGACCTTTTTTCATCATCAGAGACTTCATGATAAAAGGTTCTCTCGTTTATCAGTGGACCACGCAGTGGAGTAACAGTATATAAAAAAATTCAACTTATTTAAGGCCGCATGTGAAATACGGATCGGCGAGTGTCAGCTGGACGCCTAGTAGAGTTTAGTTTTGTTTACTATCCTTAAACATTCGATTACGTGTACGAAAATGAAAATTAGTATGGCATTGAAGCAGCGCTTCCTAGCGACATAGGTACGTGAAGAGTTAAAAATTTTTTATACAAATTTGACGAATGAAACTCGCACTAGGCATCCGTGTCAACCATAGATATGTCCGTTAAAGTAGCGTACACATGGTCGATTTCACGTTTGTTGTTATGCCCTCTTTTTTTAGTGCGTAATTAGTGCGTAATTACTGCAAACACAAAATAATTAGTGCCTCTTAATTTTAAGAAATAAAGACCTTTTTTAGTGTGTACGCTGGCATCACGATAAAGCTGGTGGCGTACCCAAGGAGCCATGGCCGTTTTCGAAAAACACTTATATTATAGCAACGAAATTTACACACATATTTAGTGCCTAATTAGTGCCCGCACTATGCAAAATTTCATAAGGAGTGCTTGTAAAGGAGCGGAGATATCGAATTTTACTTGTGAATGACATTTCGTGAGCTGGCGTCAAAAGACAACGCGCCGCTTACAAATAAACAAAGAATAAGGTCGGAATAGTTATTCCATGTTTTGTTCCTGTCATGTAAAGGTCATTTCAAATTGGAGTAAAAGAGACAAAACACGGAATAATTATTCGGAGGTTATTCTTTGTTTTTTTTTAAAACGCAACGTACTTAACGATAATGAGAACGGAAAATAGGCTAAACAAAGAGCAAAGATAGAAAGTAAGCTTTACTTTAAAAAAAGTTACAACATCTCTCTGTGTAATAAAATATAAAACTAATAATAGTCATTTTGTGTGCCACTGTATGACAACAACATATTCGTTCCTAGAACTTACATATTTTTTTTATATACCTAGTTCCACTGCGTTTTCACTTAAACAATTTATACTGACAGACTCAAAATAACAATTATTATAAAAATAAAAGTTTACTTTCTGTAAGTACTATTAAGAGTACGTTGTCTCTTGACGCCAGCTTGAAATGTCATTCACAAGTCTTGTTCGATTATCTCCGTTCTTGTAATAGTAATCCTCATGAAGTTTTGCATGGCGCGGGCACTAATTAGGCACTAAATATGTGTGTGAATTTCGTTGCTATAATTTAAGTAGTTTTTGAGAACGGTCATGGATCGCACCAAGATCGTACCGTACGCCAGCATGATCGTGATGCCAGCGTACACACTAAAAAATGACTTTATTTCTTAAACTAAAGAGGTACTAATTATTTTGTGTTTGCAGTAATTACGCCATAATTACGCACTAAAAAAATTAACGAGCAGTAGCAGTAGTCGCTTATGATGTGTAACATTTGACATCTCACCTTTTGAAATCAATATATCAATATTACAATATAAAATAGAATATAGAATTAACAATGTCGTATATCTTTTCCCTTTTTTTTGTTTTTTTTTTTCGTTATTTTTCTTTCTTTTTTTGTTTTTTTTTATTTATTTTTTTTATTTTGCTAGTAAACCTGCAAATGAACTACTGACTGAGATATATATTATTATGCAGTGGTGGACATATAATTAGAAACACTACCAACGGAACTTAACATTATACAAGATATTTGACCGAACGTTTATTTTTTACATTTAATTGACATTTCATTAGTTATAATATGACCTATCTTTAAACATACAGGGTGTTTGGTGCATCGTGTGCCAAATCGAATGGGGTGATTGGAGGGGTCTTTGGCTACCTCTTCAGCCCCCATAAAAAAATCTTGGTCCAACTTAATTTTTTACACTGATTTTAATTTTTTTTTGGGTGAATATTTATAAAAGTCTACATTAAAATTTTAATACAAAAAAAATTGTTAGGTCTAGTCTAACCTACGAAATTTTAAATAATTACCTGCCTTATGAGTGTTATTAACGCAAAAACTTGTTTTTATTACACCTATTGAATATTCAAAAATTGCGACTAAGTACAGAAAATTTGCAAATATGAGATGTTACTAATTAATTTTCATGGCATATTGCACACCATTAGAAAGGTGACAGTCCAGAGATGTTTTAAAAAAATTGGAAGAACTAGATCACTTTTAGTTTTTTTTTAATTGATATCGAAAGTTGACGTTCAAGTTTATTTTTTTTACTTAGAAAACTTTGCGGTGCTGTAAAAAAAAAACTAGATGTTGCTGGCGAGTCATTTTGGTATCGGTAGAAGCGTACAACGTTACAAAATAAAGATAAAACAAAAAATTGAGCTAGACCTAACAATTTTTTTTGTATTAAAATTTTAATGTAGACTTTTATAAATATTCACCAAAAAAAAAATTAAAATCAGTGTAAAAAATTAAGTTAGACCAAGATTTTTTTATGGGGGCTGAAGAGGTAGCCAAAGACCCCTCCAATCACCCCATTCGATTTGGCACACGATGCACCAAACACCCTGTATAAATCTTCTGTGCGTGTGTTTGTAATTGAACTCCTTCTAAACGGCTGGACCGATTTTGATGAGTGTGTTCAAGTGGATTCGAGAATGGTTTAGATTTACAATTGGACCCGGTAGGTGGCGCTGCAATAGGGTTTCATCATGGGATACGGGTGTTCTTAAGCGGACGAAGTCGCGAGTGGGCCACTATTAGTTATCCTACTAATATTATAAACGCGAAAGTTTGTAAGTATGGATGGATGTTTGTTACTCTTTCACGTAAAAACTACTGAATGGATTTGGACGAAATTCGGCATACAGATAGTTTATAACCTGGATTAACACATAGGATACTTTTTATCCCGATATTCTCACGGGAACGGGAACCACGCGGGTGAAACCGCTAGCGGCCGCTAGTAAATAAATAAAATTAAATGGCTTAAAGTGTCGAACACTAGTGCCTTTCCATATGTATTTTTATCATTTTAGAGCACAGATTTTATTTTTTTAGTAAAAGGTAGTTAGACCGTTAAAAAGATCTTAAAATACAGAAGTTTTTAAAAGAAAATGAGGCTCTCAATAACGCTTACTTTTTTTGAGAAATTGAAAACTGCATTTTATTAATTTTTTAAAGGTCATTTGTCCAATTGGAACAAATCTTGTTATTTTTTTTTAAGACTCAAGCCTATGTTACCGAATGCAACTTATGAAAAACAATGCTTTTGAATAAATAAAAAACTTTGAGAGAAATTGATTGACCCTCTTCTCTAACGAAATCATAGTTTTTGAGGCAATTTTTTTATTTATTAGTAAAGTGTCGTATCGTATACCGTTAGAAAGGTCATACCTACATTAAGCTACAGAAAACGAAATTCTCAATACCTGTATGTGTATACTTTTTATTTAAATAATTTTCAAGTTGAATTTTATTCATACGTTCACCATTGTTTTTTTTAAAAAAAGGTAATTTTTCCTAATGTTTGATGTAGATTGGGACAAAAAGTGTTGTTTTTATGAAAACGCATACCTACATTATAGAATGCAATTGGAAAAAAAGAGTTGCTGTTATAATGAAAAATAAAAAGTTACCTATGGGGGTTTTAATTGCGATAGTTTGGGAATTTTTAGAGAAAAAGGGCAAAAAATCACACCTATATTATCATAGCCGTAACTCCTTGAACCAGGGACTGGACTAAGCATGGAAAGGTAGGAAATGACCCCACTAGCACCCCAAAACAATTCTGTCGGTCCATGCGCTAAACACCCTGTATAATCATATCAATATAGTTTATTGTTGTACTGCTATACATTTTTATTTTCATATTGCAGGTTAGGTACCTATGTATGTAGTAACGGTCATTTTGCTTGATAAGGGCTCGGACTAGGTATGCACACACGGCGGCAGATCAACCTACCCAAAACTGTCAAATTTCTACAATCAATTTTGAACTTTATTGTTTGGTAATAAGGATCAATATTCATTGGAGAAATTTGACAGATTTGGGTAGGTTGATCTGCCGTCGACTGCACGTTGCGATTCGATTTTTATGAAGATCGATTCAAGTGAATACGATCTAGCGATTTATTGAATCGATTCACATCAATACGATCTTCGTTCGAAGCGATTCATAAGTAAGGTGAATCGAATCCTTTAGATCGTATTCAGAGAGAATATATTAATTTGTTATGATCATAGTAAGAACATTCTTATTGAAGACAGATTCATAATACAAACGAATGCCGACACTATATTTACATCATTAGTCCCCAATGTTTATGTTACAAAGCGAAGCAAGTTGATAGGCAAAGATAATGAAACATGACTGTAGTTCTAAAAAGTCCTCGTTGATTTTATTTGCTTTGGTCGTTTGTGCCGTACGTATCACCGTATGTGAATAATTGTGCTGTTGTGATTTAACCGACTTATTAAATCCAGTGAGTGGTCCAATTTCGTAAAAACTGTAAATGGAGGAAAAAGCAAAATATGTCATTGTACCGTAAAAACAAAAGCTAACACCACAAACCTTTTGAATTTCCTTTTTGAATTGATTTTTATGAGATCGATTCAAGAGCATACGATTCGATCCAAGAATCGATTCAGACGCTTACGATCTATTACGATCCAAAAAATCGATTCAAAGAGAAAAATCATGCATCCCTAGCTCGGACCAATATATATAATCCATAATTTAAAATGCCTATTGAAACCGCCTAGTACTTATAAAATCACAATTAGATAGCATAGGTACTTATTAAAAATTCATTATGTTAAAATGTAAGTATAAATTTAAATCGTTATTTTTTTATATGCAACGTTTAAAGGACGTAAGAATTATTATAGGTACATAATATGATTATTGATCTTTTTAAAATTATTATACATAATTTTAAAACTTATAAAAATAATAACTCATCATAACCATAGGAAATATAATGTACAATACCCTAAAACTTTAATGGTTCTGTCATGTCATGTTCTATCATATCCACCTAATAATATGCTGGCTCGCTTCACTCCTCGCAACCTATTATGTGCTGTAAGATAAGATGGCTGGAACGTGAGACTACCTACGTTGAGTTTGTTTATACGTTTTCGCTCCTTCCTATAACATGGGAACCTTCAAACGAGGCGTGAAGAAGCACCTTTTGGGCCGGCAGGGTAAGGTCGACTGATGCTGCGTTGTTTTCACGCTGCACTTCGCGTCTCGACTATCACTTAACATCAGGTGGAGAGGGTTGCCAACTATTTTAGACTAAATATAGTATTTTTGGATTCAGTTAGTACCCATAAAAATATAGTAGATAGAGAATTAATTAAAAAAATATACTTAGTAAGTAATTAATGGAATCAGGCGTTATTTTGCGGAAATCCATAGTACAAAAAAATGTAATTTAAATAATATGTAGTGTTAATTCCGCTAACTCACTCGTTTATACAGCTTGGATGCAGTACGCATGCACCGCCCACCCGCCCGCAAAAAGTATGCACATGCAGGAGAAACAATGCGTGCAAGCTCTAAGAGTGTTGGGTTGGGTGTGCATTTTCGCTTGCACGCATTGTTTCTCCTAATCACCTCCTATTAATCTCCTATTAACGAGTGAGTTAGCGGAATTAACACTACATATTATTTAAATTAAATTTTTTTGTACTTAGTAAGTACATAAAAAAACATTTATTTTACTTCTTAAATGAATATTTTTTGCTACTTTGAGCTTTTATTAATAGGTTTTTATTTTTAAGGAACGCTTAGTAACTATTATTACAAAATGTTTATATAACTAATTTTTAACCCAAATTTTATTGCGAACAAATTACAAAAACACAAATGTTGAAAAAATTTCCACGAGCAGGATTTGAACCCGCACCCTCTTCTGACATACCGGGTCAGGTGCTCTCCCAATTGAGCTATCGTGGTTCTAACCAGCCCGCCGAAATTATTCAACACTATTTACTTTTTACTTTGAAAGCCAAAGGCCATTCAATGTCAACAACTACCGTCATTAACATCTGATCATAATATTTTTTTAAATTCTAAAGATCAGTTAAGAAGAAGTTTTTTCATAATTTGTGTTTTTGTAACTATTATTACAATCTAATTTAAGTTACAACACCATCAGACTGATACTGTCTCTGTTGCGTTCATCTTTCCACTTTGTGTTCATCACAGAAAACTATAGTAAAAATATAGTGGTTTCGCCTACTATAATATATTTTTGAAATAACAGTAGTTAAACACCTAAAATAGTAGGATACTATATTATTTACTAGGGTTGGCAACCCTTGGTGGAGTCATTTGCCAAGCGGCACTTTTCAAATTCTCTCAAGAAGTCGCGTGAGGACTTAGTAAAGCCCCACATCTTTACTGAGATACTCGAGGGTTGGGGGGTATATCATTTCTCACTTCTCATTTCTATTATCATTCATCATCATCCTCAATAGAGTTTAAAAGTATAAATTAAGTTTTCGACTGAAGGACTAGTCTCCATGGTCATGAAAAAATTAAAAAAAAAAAATCATTTGCCAAGCTAATTATTACAAAATAAACGTGTTGGGGCTTTTTACTGTAATACGGAAGGTATTACGTACCACAAATATATCATCATCATCATCAGCTCATTTTTATGTCCCCACTGCTGGGGCACGAGCCTTCCCTACGGATGGATAGGGAGAACGAGCCATAAACCACCACGCGTGCCTAGTGCGGATTGGCGGTTGTTAACGACTACTAATGCAGCCGGGACCAAACGTGCCTTCCGAGGCACGGAGGAGCTTGAGATGATCAAGATTTTGGTCACCCATCCGATGACCGGCTTTTGCGAAAGTTGCTTAACCTTAGCAATCGCTGACCGGGCGCGTTAACCAGTGCGCTATCGAGCTCTTCAAACATAGAAAACAGATGAAACTATATGATGCGAGCGGCGCACATGCGGGTGTGATGCGGGCCAGACACAACCGCATCCCGGAGTCCATAAGCTCCAACAAACAGGGGTGTTTCCCGCATATGTTTGAATCGCGGTGGTGCTTGTTCCTTTCAGATTATTCCCATGCCACTACACACATACACACGCAATGACATACACAAGTTGGTAAATGGCGTGGTTGAGCGAGAGTTGGTGGGGACCTAAACGAATTATGTGTTAAAGATAGATAGATAGATAGATACACAGAACAAGATAACAAAAAAAATTAGAATAATAGTAGACAAGTTATCGCTAAAAGAATAGTAAAGTAAAGGAATTATGTGTTATAGAATAGTAAAGTAAACAAAGTAAATACCCTAATAAGTATGTCCTTTTAGTACCACACTTGAAATTCTATTGTATTGTATTGTTTTGTTTTATTTTGTATTGTACGGTATTGTGATATTTGCAATAATTATGGCACTAATAAACTTTTTCTATTTCTATATACTTATACAGTATATAGTAATAAAAAAAGTTTATTAGTCTAGAAAAGGCCTCCAAAATTGAAATTAAGTCATCGCTACGATTGTTGGCTATTGTGCTTATTCACCACGCTAGCGCCAAATGCGAAACCTGAGGGCACGGCAGTGCCCCCGCCAAGTCGAGTAATAAAGCGGCACGGGGCCGTACCACAAAGTAAAGAAACGGAACAGAGACAAAGCTTCATACAACCGCGCCGTCGTAGGTAAACTACTACAAGCGTACGGCGCATGTGTGCGTGTCAACTAGCCGCTGCGTCGCGTACGCGCCGCCACTGGATAAAACCGGTTACGCTCGCTCGGCCAGTGGACAAACGGAAGGGCCTGCAGCACGTCTTATTTGTTTTGTGCTTCTGTATATTTGTTACGAATTGTTTTAAGTGGAATAAACTGTAAATAGTTATAAAGTAAGTGTAAATAATTAGTTCTGCACTTATAAAATGGTCGTTTACTATACCGTTTGTATGAATAATACTAGAAAAAAAAAGATATTTCATATTTCAATTATCCCAAGGAGTCTACTAGGTAAGTAAATTAAAACCAGTTTATACCTATTTAAAATTTTAGATATGTCGCACAAACCTTTATGGTATGTAGGTATGTTACGTAGTTAATTGTTATTTTTACAACTTCACTTTTATTTAGTTTCACCTGTCCCGATGTTTGCTTGTGATCAAATCTTGCAAGTTAAATTTATTCCACTTCCCGGTTACCGATTGATCTCGACATAAATATTTTAAATATTGGTAATGAATAATGATATTCTGAAACAAGTACAAGATTGTACATTTAATTGGCAGTGATTGCTTCCCAATTGATTACTTGAAAAGACTTTTTATTAGATTCAGAATTTATCATTCTATCAAAAGGCATAACAAATTATTAAAAACCAAAAATTATTTAAAAAAAATATTTAGAGCAAGCAATTTGTAAATATACTACTACCCTATCTTGTCTACATACCTAATAAAAAGCTCATAAAAGTTTGTTTATTTTATTTTATTGTCTTTTGCCAACCCTACTAAAATAGGTAAGAATTTCGTAGGCTCCTTAGAAGCTTTGTCTCTGTTCCGTTTCTCTACTTTGTGGCCGTACCATCCTTTTCTCGAAACAGTTCAGGCCATTTTCGATGCCCTATAACTTCGTTGTGGATAAAACTAGAAGCCAGAATTTTCAGTAACCAAGCAGGCATTGTATAAACACGGTATATTTTGCATTCATTTTGGACCAGTAGTTTAAGAATTATAACTAGTCAAAGTTTCTTAATTTTGTCACTCACTGACTCACTGACCGATCATTAAACTCTAAGGCACTTCTAGCAGACCTAGAAGCTTCAAATTTAGAATACAATTAGTGTTTAGTGTATAAATTAGGGGAAAACTAAAATATTTTGCAATTTCTAGATACACTAACTGCATGAATAACTTTGTAATCCTATATAAATATACAGGATTACAAAGTTACATTTGCAGTTAATGAATCAGTGTACCAGTATAATATGCATAATATAATGGAATAGTAGATAGGTACCTAGGATGCTACCGGAAAGGAAAAAGTAGGACTATCTACAAAAAGAAATGAGATGCCATCAAAAACAAACTTGTAAAAAAAACTAAGTCTCGCCACTCAAGTTCTTCTACCGTAAAAAGTTGTGAGATCCATGTAATACTAAGTCGGTTAATTTATTATTATAACATCTTATAGTGACCATATCAATATTAAAAACCTTTTATGTTTTGAATAAATAGATTGACTTGGATTGGAAATCGCACTAAACAATTTAATTTAATATAATAGGTATATGCATTACTTGTGAGATGTGTTTTCATATGATTGTCAAGTCAATCTATTTATTCAAAACATAAAAGATTTTTAATATTGATATGGTCGCTATAGATGTTATAAAAATAAATAAACCGACTTGTTAATACATGGATCTCACAACTTTTTACGGTAGAAGAACTGAGTTGAGAGACTTGGTTTATTTTTACAAGTTTGTGTTTGACGGCATACGCTTTACCAGACCTAGGAATAGAACCTAAGACCTCCAGTTATCGAACTGAGCGCTTAGTTTGTAGATGTATTGTATGTTTTATAGTTTTGTTCTTAGTATTGAAGAGGGTTTGGTAAGCAATCGTGTAAGTTAAGCTGCAACAGCATTCGCGGTGTTGAGTCATCGGATGGGTGGCCAAAGTTAAATATATCGATTATTCTCATTTTTTTTTCTGGCTTATAGCCATTCTGTCAGTGCGTAAAATTGTTGCGTGAAGGTACCTATTTAGTCGCTTAGTCTCTTGACCCTGCAGGGTGGTGGATTATGTATGGCACGACCTCCCATGCGCTATTGTATACCTACATGTAGAAAGGCTTTGCCCAGCTGTGGTATGTATAAAGGCTGATGTGATGATGATAATGATTATGTGAGAGTTAAATAGTGTATCAAAAACCTTTAAGCAAATTCTGATTCTCATTCGTTTTTCTTTAGAAAAGTACCTGATTACTAACAGCTGCAATTGTGTTGTAAGAAACTTTTGCTCAGAAAATTTGAGATGTACCTATAATTTTACTATAGGCATTGCGCGACTTGCGTTTCCGTTAGTAAGCTTATGTTTAATGGTGAGTTGTTATTCAAAATTCCAAGGTTTTTGTTAATTTTCTCATACTACAACATGACTGCCTCAAAACCAGACACAATAGAAATTTAAGTGTCGCCACTCACCTTTTTTTTTTGGAGAGATTGCCGATTTCCTTAGACGGCATTTTCAGCTTCACCGGAGTGTGAAACGATAATTTCTAGAGGGAACGGCCGGCGGCATCACGCACTAGTGCGTGTCCCCGTGCCCTACTAGATTTATCCGAAGCGTTCAGTGGCCCGGCATTGAATGGGTTACGAGGTGTAAAGAAGTTAGTTAGTTAGTTGTTTTCTTCGGCCCCTGCTTTGGGGCCACCGCCGCGCCGGTTCGGGCGGCGTCGCCGTCATCGAAGCCTGGCCTCTTTACCCGGGTCGTCGTCTCGGTCGACATCATCAGTCAAACCGGGTCTCCTTGGGGGCACGGCGGGGGTACAGATGCTCTTTTCTGTTTCTTATTTTTCTTTTTGGCAGTTTTTTTTGGTTTGTTTTTGTATTTTTTTTTTGTACTTTTTTTTTACCACACTGCCGTGCCGCGAGCCTTAGTGCGAGCCCCCGGGTGATTCAGGAAGCAACTTGCGGATCGGCAACGTGAGGACGGCTAATTAACGAGGTACAATCCTGCTCTACTAGCTGTCTTCGCATCTGGGTGCCAAGTGCGATTTTCATTCGCCATTCAATCACGTAAAGGGTGCGCCGTCCGTAAGTGACAAGTGTCATATGTTTTATTTGAAATGTCGTCCATATTTATTTGATGCCGCGCGGCCATACTAATTTTGTATGGGGAATTTAAGGTGCTTAATAAAAAAATATTATTTAAACAACCACTTGATGAATCAAAAATGTAGTCTAGCAATTTGTAGTTTATCCATTGATGATTGTTTAGACAAAATCAGAGGTACAATAATTTAGTTAAACTATAAGAAATCTACTAAACGCCGCCACTCGTTTTCATGATCTTTGCCCAACTTTAAATGATATTGTAGAAAAAACTATAGCGTGTTATGAATTTATGGTTCTGACAAATTGTAAACACGTTCCCTATGATACTAAATATATATTTTGTTCATTTAATACGATAGTATTTTCAATTATATTTACTTAACCGTAACTGCATTTTTGGCATTTTTTGGTCGGCCCACCCTTAACGAAAACTAGAATTAGTAGGGTAAATACGCTAAACGTCGGCCCCCTTACGGATTTTCTAACTTTAAATCGCTCTGGCCCCACCAGTTGCAATGAAAGGATAGCGTGTGATGCAGTTTTAAAAAGCTTGAAAATCTATTTAATGTTTATTAGGCATAAGATTGCCTTGTCTACTAAAAGAAAAAAGTATTAAGGTTTAAATGCGTCAAGAACGAAAAAACCTTAAAGTCGGCCATTCACGGCCCATGGTCGGTCACGTTTTTCCCAAATTTTGGCCGGGTACAGGGTGTTTTATATGAAGACAATGAACAATATCATTAATATGATTTATTTCCTCAAGAGCTTCTTTTATTATAGCGCGATCGTATCCGCATAATTTTGTTCTTTTTATTTTTTATTATTATGTATTAATCCTAAACCATGTTTAGCTATTATAAATATGTTTTCAATATTGTATACTCCTACGTCCAAACTTAACTTCTTTATAATTCTATTATAATTAAATTATATTCAATATAAAGAAAATAAGTTTGATAAATAAATTAAAAATTACTACACACACAATCAATGAAGAAATACAAAAGTAGTCGCTATACAGGTATAGCGGCGCTCGAATTTAGAGGCTGGCCGACATTACGATCTTTAATATTTCTAAAATCGACCCCTGTGTCGTGTACCTTATTTCTCGAGATTCAAGAAATACCACCCCGGCCGGTATTTGACGATTAAACGTAAAATAGATTTATTTACCTATAAGCTTTGCAAATTCTCCCATTAAGCCAATGGAATTGGTAGAATTTTAATATATAAAACAGACTGCATTTACTTTAAGTCGGCCCCGGCCGAGTATCCGGTTTTGAGTCAAAACTGGTATTCTAATGGCGGCCCCCTGTTTTTCCCTAAACTAATACGCAAAACGTTGAAAAAACTATCTCAAAATATAGTAAAAATAACTTTTTAGGGATAACAAAAAAAAAGAATCGTTTTATCGTTGTAACTTTAATCACACTAAGGTTGCAATTCGAGTTGCAAAATTGCCACTTAAGTTCCTTTTGAATGAACGCAAGCTGAAATTGTGCAGACGGCGGCCGAAGTTTGGAAGGGAGGGGGGGGGACGTTTGGCGTATTTACCCTATGGCAAAGTGTTAACTCCTCTCGTATGCCGCCAGGAGGCGCTGCTTCAAATGCCATACTAATTTTCGTTTTTGTAAACGTAATCGAATGAATACGGATAGTAAACAAAACTTACACAAGGCACCCGCGACTCAGCTTCTGCTATAAGAGTTAGCAGTCATATGCTAACCTTCCTTATATTACGTATTTTAAAAAATGCTTAACTAAAAGGCCGGCAACGCATCTGTGATTCCTCTGGTTTTGCGGGTGTCCATATGGGCGGCGGTGATTGCTTTCCATCAGGTGACCCGCCTGCTCGTTTGCCTCCTTCTAATATAAAAAAAAATATATATTAAAAAAAAACTATGGTCTAGAAATAGTCTAGAAGTTAAACCACCTTCTCAAAGCTTCGTGCCTATTATTGCGTGCTTATTATTGAACTCGGTTTTATGTTTGGTTTGAATTCCGCCTATAGGTACATATAACTAGCATTATTGTATTCCGATTCCGTTGACGATGAATATAGAAATAAAGGAGATTTACATTTTTAACAGATTTTTATTACAATAATACATTTTATAAATATTGTTACAGCGTTACAAGCCACAAGCCCTATTTTTATTATCTCTACATAGTATTAAACAAAGTCGCTTCCCGCTGTTTGTCTGTCCCTATGTTATGTATGTATGTACCTATGCTTAGATCTTTAAAAGTACGCAACGGATTTTGATGCGGTTTTTTTAATAGATAGAGTGATTCAAGAGGAAGGTTTATATGTATATAACATGCATATAATTGGACCCGGTAGGTGGCGCTGCGCTGCCATAGGGTTCTATAGGATACGGGTGTTCACTCAAGCGGACGAAGTCGGGAGCGGGCTGCTAGTATCTCATATTGAATTGTTATAAGCATAGATCGGAATATGTAGAGTTTTTCTGTGAATTGCGTCATAACGTTATCAATAGTATGGATAACCCGATAAAATAATAAGAGAAAATACACTTTTAACTCTTTTGCACGTCAGAATATCAAGGTGTGATTTAGGTGATCGTTACTGGAGATTATTTTCAAAAATCTTATAAGTACTTTGTTTTATCGAAATTTTGGAAAAAACTAAGTTTGCTTAAGATTATCCATGATATGCTAACATTGCAAAGGTATGTCAAAAAACTCTACCTAATCTGATCTATGGTTATAAAAGTGGTTACATGACTCTCAATCTCAAATTAAGGAGACTGTCCACCCGTGCGAAGCAGGGACGGGCCGCTAGTAATTTATAAAACGATACATACAAAGGGTGCTTTAAAAATATAAGTAAAAAGTAGTAAATATTTAAAATACTAAGGGCATCAGCACCGCTAAATTACTTTGTCGATTATTTACCTATCTAAGTACCTACACACAATAGACATAAAATTATTCTTCAATAAAAATATACTTATAATTAATAAACATGTAAACATAAAACCATGATTAAATCAAAGAAGGAAAGTCACCTACAGCTACATGCATCTGCCTACATAGTTCAATACATTAGGTACTAACTTTGTAAGTACATAATAAATTAAAAGTAAATGCAGACACAACTAACTTCAGATGCAACATAATAAATTTTCTTGTAAGTATACTACTTTACTCTCTTCTTTTCTTGTATTATGTAAGTACCTATGTATCACAAATGCAAAATTTACTTATTCAATCCTATTCCGAAAATAACACGCTAATCCGCGTCTCTTAATGTTATTCTATAGTACTTTAAAACCGGATCCTCAATCGGGCATTCACAGTCCACCAAACCTCTTTCTTCCAAAAATTCTGTGTGACCCCTCAACCAATCTAAATATAACTTTAAGTACCTATCACCAGGGTCTAAATCAGTGTGGGCTAAACAGAATATCCTATAAGCATCTTCACCATATTTTCCTATACCGCACAAGTCACTTGCCCGACGCCATTTTGAAGACACAAATTGGTAACTGAGTTTCCATATCATATGACCTCTTTTTCTCAAGCCTAGATTATCAAAAATTCTCTCCAAAGAGGTCGGTGTATCCGAAAGGACATGGTACGGTGTCGGATACTCTTCAAAGAAGCTTTTCATGTACGGCCTTGCACACTTTCCTGACGTTTTCGTTAAAAATATAGTTGCTACTAACATTGCCCAAGGATTGCTTGAAAACTCTTCTTCGAATACATAGTGAGGTGATAATGGCATGTCTCTGGAGGTGATATTGAAAAAAGGCGGTATGCTTATAGGCTCTTGCTCCTCTATGGTCAGTTGAGAGAGACTTAGCGAGTCTGTATCGGACTCCGCGGAACGCTGACTACAATCTAGGGAGGAGTCACAGGCTTCGGAAGGTGTGAGAAGCTTCAAAGGGCTTACAGATGAAACCTTCGATTCATCTTGAACGAAGAATCTGCTCACGCAGTCATCTTCTTGAGCCATATTTCGTCTGTAACAAGAAAAAACATATATTTTTGTTTTATTAGTTCACAAAATAGACAATGATATACCTACGGTTAACATTTCAGAGTACAAAAGTAGTAAGTAACATGATCTATATGAGCCTAAGGAAAGGTTATTTTTCTTTTCTTATCGTTTGTTCTATATGAGATGAAGGTCAAAGCGCTATACTGTTGTGCTATACTCGTATATAACACTAGCAGCTGTTGTGCTATAGGTATTTATAAAAAAAAGTTAATTTTTATAATAGGTACCTACAATGTGTTCAGTGTCGTTGTGCTACTGACGTTCAACAGCTCAGTGCTAGTAAGTTTTAATCATCATTCGTTCACGTTATAAAAAAAACGAGAATTTGTGCACCTACCCCACCCCGCTCGCGGATCTTTTTCCAAAACGTTTTCTAATTGAAAATTTGTATGGCAAAATTGCAGCACACTTGTTTGAGCCTTTGTTTCAACGTCAAATTCTTATTTTCTTTATCGTTACCTATTGAATGGTAAATAAATCTCGCACTCAAGAGTGCCTAGTGCGAGTTTTCACGTATGGGCTCGAAAAAGCGCCATCGCTACGAACCAGTTAATTCCTCAAGTTTTTCACTAGGTGCCGTGACGTGTCGTTTCTAAAACATATTTTATTTTAAGTTGTGTTAATCGTCTGTGTTCCCAAAGACATATAACCTGAATGCCTTCAAGGCGAGAGTTAATAGGCATCTTCAGGGGCAGCTCGCTCCACCGTAGACCTCATCTACGTTCACCATCAGGCGAGATCGAGGTCAAGAGCTGTCCTTTATGGAAGGCATAAAAAAATATATTTTAAAGTTAATTCGATCGCACAAGTACCTACCTACCTACTGGAAAAAACTAGGCACACCACACACAGAAATGTGCGTTTCACCTTGTTTGTTAGTGAAATGGAAAACCTTAACATTTAAACCAATTTGTGAACAGCTCTAAAGTGAATGTTCATAATCAATAATTGATTCCTTAATCGGAAGTCTGAGTTGAAGGTATTATATAGTAGGTACCTAAATGTACAGACAGACGTAATGGTAGTTTAATTGAATGATATTAAAATGTAGATTTAAAAAAAATACATACAATTATTACAACATTAATACAATGAAGCAGGTAGTAAGTAGGTAGGGTAATGTAACATTTTGACGCTGTAAGGGAGAAAAGAGCTGGTCACTTGCTGAGTTTCTTGCCGGTTCTTCTCAGTACAAGATCTCCCACCCAGAGTAGACTTACGAACCGATGGCATAATGACGTTCATAAGAGCTATTTGTAGCCTAAACTGAATAAATGATTTTGAATTTTGAATTTTTTGAATTTTGAATTTACTTAAGTACAACTAAAATTGTACTTAGTTAGAATTCTGTTTGTTCGGACGTTCCTGTTTTTACTCGTATGCAGGGTGCCAAGTGCGAGTTCCATCCGCCATTCGATCACGTTGACGAAAACGTTATCTAAAAAAAAAAACACGAATGTTGAAAAAATGTCAGTATGTCAGAAGGGTGCGGGTTCAAATCCTGCTCGTGATAATTTTTTTTTTTCAACATTTGTGTTTTTATAATTTGTTCGCAACAAAAATTGCGTTAAAAATTATATAAACATTTTGAAAACGATAACTCTTATGGCAAAATTAAAATCCTTTTGCTTACAAATTTAGAGTTGATAGTGTTGATAAATTTCGGCGGGTTGGACAATCGAAGGTTGGACAGAACCAATCCAATAGCATAATGGTAGTTTACCTGACCCGGCATGTCATGGGGTGCGGGTTCGAATCCCACTCGTGGAATTTTTATCAAATTGCAATTTGCCCGCAATATAATTTGCGTAAAATTATACATACAGGATCTAACAAAATCAATAAGCGAACGTTTAAGGGCGGTATCTATACATCATTCTGAATACAATGAAAAAAATTGGGCTCCAGTATTATAGTGATTTTTCAAAGTTATGTTTTCTAACAAACTAAATCAATTAAATAATGAACATCATGAAACATGCTGTATCTTTACTAACACGCACGCAAGTGTCAATAAAAATATAATGTAAAATCCATTGTATGACATTCATACACCACACGGCTCTCTCTTTGTGTGCGTGTGGCACAGATGTACGGGTTTGGAAAGGGTGTATTTTTTGGTGAATTATGATAATGTTTTGTTGATTATCTCGGTAACGAGCCTGTAGTTTTGGACCAAATTTGATGAGCATGCTCAGTGTGATTTATAGATGTTCCCTTTAAACTTTCGCTTATTGATATTGTTAGACCCTATAGGTATCCGTCAGAAAGCGCTGCTTTAATGCCATAAAAAATTTCGATTTCGTTAACGCGGCGAAAGGGTAATACAACTTGGAATTAATAAGTGGCACCTCTGAATCGTTTGTATTAGTTATTCTGTGGTGTGGGCATGTGTAAAGAAGGGATGTAACAAGGGTTACCGCCCGTACTCTAAAATAGAGTAAGTATTGTCCTCTTTTTCATGTCATCATCATCATCATCATCATCTCAGCCAAAAGACGTCCACTGCTGGACAAAGGCCTCCCCCAAGGATCTCAGGCGTACTTTAAAATCTACGACACCAATAAAGTACGCTAAAACACTCTATTTACGTAAAACTGATTGTTACTGGTTATGAGTACTTTTATGAGACCAAATAAACTGGTAGTGGTATCCACAGCCACAAAATATTTGTTAAATTAAATGTCGCAAAGAGCAACAAAAAATACGTTTTTAAGGACAAATAAATAATTACTCTTTTTTGTAATGCTATGTACTTATTTTATTTTATTTATTTTTGGCACGATAACAAAATACAAATCAAAACATACAGTTTTTTACATACAATGATATTTCTTTTGCATTTCAGTAACAACCGAGCACAACATTCAATTTAAATATATTAAAATAAAGAGGAAAAAATATATAAATGTAGGTAGGTACCATTCTTAGTTCAGTATTTGTGTTGTAACAAAACAAAAAAAATACTTTATTCGTCCTAAAAAAATGGTGGCAACCCTAGATGAAACGCATGTTAACTAGAGACACAAAATAAAGAGACCCTAAAAGGTAAGCTTCATACATACCGTCTCTATAGACAACCTCTCACGCACACGGAATCTCTCACACACAGCTGCGCTAGAACTGCCTCCCGACCGCCTAACCAATCGCTTTGACTACGCGTATAGTTTATGACGTCATCTTGCCACCTCGCACCACCTATGAAAGCAATATCAAAAGCTAAAGGCTATATCTTTCGATAGGTGGCACGAAACAACAAGATGACGTCATAAACCACACACGAAGTCAAAGCGATCGGTTAGGCGGTCGGGGGGCAGTTCAAGCGCAGCTGTGAGAGATTCCGTGTGCCCCTGGTTTGAGATGGTCCGAGAGAGGGACTATGTGTGCGTTGCTCGAGCGGGTTTGTTTGAAGCTTATTTTCTGCAGTCTGCTTATTATGTGCTGAACATCAGTGTTGATGGATAAAGGGGGAGAAAGGAACAAAGAAAATGTGGATCGGATTGTGTGAGGGATGACACCTATGAAAGAAAAGGGAATGACCGTACTGGACACAGACACAGGGCACTGTTCTTTCTTTGCGCCGACCCCAAGTAACATGAGACCAGTAGGCTTAGCCAAAGTAACATTAAGAAAACGATAGCGAAGTTCGAAAACAATAAAATGTATGGGATTGACATAAGATTGATTGACCACGTGATTTAGCGCGGCTTATGTCAATCCCATACATTGTATTCTTATCGTTTTATTTGCTAGGTATCGTTTTCTTCCTCTATTCCACAAAGTTCAACTTGTAGTTCTACTAACAAAAACAACAAAAAAATCCAACTAGGTATTTCAACTTTGTAATTTATTTCAAAAGTTGAACTTTCTGGACTACCTACATTGATCCTATTAGTTTAACTTTATAATTATTTAAAATGTTAGAAAAATACAAATGTTGAAAACATTTCCACGAGCAGGATTTGAACCTGCATCCATGTAACTTTGGCTAAGCCTACTGGGCAGGATGATGATTTCTTCACTGGATGATGTCTTTCAAACACAATTAAATGAACCACTGCGAAATAAACAAAGGTAACTAAACAGGCGGGTAGGTACGTATAGGTACTTATCGGCGTTTCAAAATATTTACTCGCAGTCTGTCATAAAATCCATAGGATTGAGTCAAGGTAAACATACTCACCGTGTTATCGTTGTTTCAATTATAACGAAGTAAGAAGTGCGAGGTTTCTCATACACATACCTACCTGGTAAGTATTTAGGTACTAAACATACTGTTTTCTAAAGTTTACGCGAACACTACACATTGAAATGAAACAACTTTTACGGATCTAGCTGGTATAGCCTCATTTAAATTTAATCAGGTGTGTTCCGTTTTACGCAGAAAGAGCTTACAGTACACACGGCGGCAGATCAACCTACCCAAAACTGTCAAATTTCTACAATCAATTTTGAACTTAATGTTTTAGTTATAAGGATCAATATTCATTGGAGAAATTTGACAGATTTGGATAGGTTGATCTGCCGCCGACTGTACCTTTTGGTCTGGCAGTAATGGTGTTGGGCTGGGATTTAATATTTTGTATGATGATGTATGATGACTGATGTGATGAGGCTGGTGGTAGATTTCAACCATCTTCTCTATTGAAATTAGAATGTTTTTTAATTTCAATAGCCTCGCGTATCATCGTAGAGATGAATCGAAGTTCTCTAGCGAGTATTTGTGGTTTATCAAATCTGATATAGGTAAGGTTGGGCCCCTCTAGGGAATGTTCGCATACTGCAGACTTATTTTCGCGCCTATGCTTGACGCAGGATAAACATTAAATAAGTAATGTGTAAAATAAACGCGAGTAGATCCGTAAAAGTTGTTTTACTTACTAAAACATTTACATATTTAGTTACCTAAAAGAGAAGCTGTACTGTTTTTAAAAAGGAAGTTTGACAGCTTCGGTTTAGTGCTAAGACCAAAAGTGTTACTATCATACCTAGTTGTAGCTAGCTAACCAGACCAGACAGACCAGTAGTGGCCCGTAACTCCTCACGATTTTTCGCCACCGTTTGCATGGTCTACCGCGAAGCCTGCCCGCCGCATCACTCACTGTCTCAGGGCTCCAAATTGTGGAAATTTTGGCCCACAGCCCACAGCAGCGCGTCGGGCATACGGAAAACGTGGCCGGCCCAGCACCATTTCTGCTTTGCGGCTTTTTCATCTATATCGACGATTTCTCTTAATAATTAAAAAACTGGCCAAGTGCGAATCGGACTCGCGCACGAAGGGTTCCGTACCATAAGTAGGTATGCACCGCACGTGCCTGTGGCTGTGTGGCATGCACACGTGTCAGCAGCTGTCGCAGGGACTTCGCTGCTGTAGTTGCGGCTAAACTAAAGCCAAGGCTCCGCGAGCCGTTGTACCGGATCGTGGTGATGATGGTTTCACTGTGGTCCAAAACAAAAAGGCACTCCTAGACAGAACCGCCACGGCATGCACCGCACCGACAGGGCCTAACTTCCTACTGCGCGCTGCGAGACCGACCATGCACGGCCATGTATCTGTCTCGCCTGCACTACACCACTACCGTGAAGGAGGTCGCAGATTACATACAAACGAAAGCACACTTCCTTTTGAGGGTAGAGCCGCTGCAGTCGCGCCACAACCTAGCTTCAAAGCATTTGTGGTGCGAGTCCCATCAACTAAGCTGGACGCCTTCATAAGAGAAGACTTCTGGCCGAAGGGACCACTCCCATGTTCAGGCGTTTTTGTGGAAGACTAGAATGAAACCAGGGACTTGGGTCTAAAACACCAATGGTCTAGTGCCTAGTGGTCGTTTTCCATAGAAGGCTCAGGGTGGCAGGTCGTGCTAGTTTCATCCGCTATTCGATTATGTTAACGAAAACGAGGATTTGTATGGCAAAATGTTAACTCTTCTCGTATGCCGCCAGGAGGCGTTGCTTCAATGCCATACTAATTTTCGTTTTCGTAAACGTAATCGAATGAATACGGATAATAAACAAAACTCATTCTAGGCACCCATAGTTTTGTAACTCTTTTTGCGGAGAATTCGCGTCTGGACTCTGCTGGGAAAACTCTACCAATCTCATCTCGTGCTGACTACTCTATGGCTGAAGTGCACATTCACCAGAAAGAGATCCTAAAAATCCTGCAGACCCTGGACGTGAACAAGGCGAACGGACCTGATGGCATACCAGCGATAGTTCTGCGTTCATGTGCTCCCGAGTTGTCTCCACCCCTCACACCTGTACCGCCTCTCACTTGAAACAGGCATTGTACCGGAGTCATGGAAGCTTGCTAACGTGCAACCCGTGCCCAAAAAAGGCAGCCGAGCTGACCCTGCCAATTATCGACCCATCTCAGTCACGTCCATACTCTGTAAGATTATGGAACGTGCACTGAATAATAACTCCTGGCTCATTTGGAAGGTGACGATCTCCTCAGCGACCGCCAATATGGATTCTGCCGCGGCCGCTCAACTGGGGACCTTCTAATATATGCCACACATCTATGGAGTGAGGCCATTGAGAAATACGGAGAGGCCCTTGCGGTGTCCCTCGATATCTCAAAGGCCTTTGACAGGGTTTGGCACGCGAGCCTTATAAGCAAGCTCCCATCATTTGGTGTTCCTGCTAGCTTTTGCGCTTGGATATCTGATTTCCTGAAGGGAAGATCGATACGCATTGTCCTCGACGGCTACTCATCGGACCAAAAGGCTATCGATCCCGGTGTGCCTCAGGACCGGTTCTATCCGCAACCCTATTCCTGCTTCATATAAACGACCTGCTTGTGCCCGGTATCTTTGGGTACGCAGACGACAGCACCGTTGCGGATAGATATATGTCGAGTGCAAAGGCTAGCAGACAAGATGTCGACTCTTGTCGAGAGGCCATGGTTAGCCGCTTGAACGAAGCCCTCCAAGCAGTATCCGATTGGGGCGATGCTAATTTGGTCACGTTCAACGCTGCCAAAACACAGGCTTGTTTGTTCTCAGCTAAGCGGAGCCCATTTCACCTGGCTCCGACTTTTCGGAATGTGACTGTAGCTATGACTGACAGCCTACAGCTCTTAAGTGTTGAGTTCTCGTCCAACCTCAACTTCGGGCAGTACATCGAGTCCAAAGCAAAGACTGCAGCTAAAAAACTTGGGGTTCTCTCTAAGGTCAGGCGGTACTTCACGCCAGAACAGCTGCTCCAACTTTATCAAGCACAAGTTCGATCATTTATGGAGTACTTCTGCCACCTTTGGGATGGATCAGCCAAATACCATCTGGCTGCTTTGGACTCGATTGAAAAACGAGCTAAGAGACTCATTGGTGACCCTGCCCTGGTAGACGCCAAGCTGCAAAATCTAAAACATCGGCGTAGAGTGGCTCGTCTGTCGGTCTTCTACAGGATTCATTTCAGGGAGTGCGCGAAGGAGTTGCACGACCTAATCCCACCATCCACTTTCCGCTATCGGAGCGCGAGGCGCGAGTTCCATCCCTATGTTGTAGATATGCCACCTTGTCGCACGAGCCGATTCGGTTCAACTTTCTTAGTGCGTACAGCTAGGGAATGGAACGCGCTGCCTGCGAATGTGTTCCCTGAAAGGTATAATCTGGACCTCTTCAAAGCCAGAGTGAATAGGCTATTTCTAGGCAAGCATGTTCCATCCTCGACCGCACTGTCACTTAACATCAGGTGAGGTGTAGTCAAATGCCTGCCTATAACAAATAAAAAAAATAAATAAAAAAAACTATTTGATCGGATATCTGATCTACAATTTATAGGCGTGGCAGCAGCGTAACCTAGTGACAAGTTGATGTCACAAGTTTTGCCACCATGTGGCACCATTGATTGTGTTCAATTATTAAGACATTTAAACCGGTTTGATTGGTTTTATTCGTTTTTTATTTTATAATAGAATGCTGTAGTTTAAAATTTGAGATCAAAGCAATAATTGTTTTTTAAAATTAACGCGAATACTGCATATCACTACGAACCTGCAAAGGGTTCGAAACGTCAGGATGAACATTAAATCAAATTAAAGTGTAAAATAAACGCGTGTAGATTCGAAAAGTAGGTAGTTTCATTTCAATCAGAGCAATAAGTTCGTTAAATAAGTTAACCTCTTGCTTGATCGCTCTATCTTGAATATTTAGAGAGGTTAGGCTAGAATGGACACTTGGCTGCGTGAAAAAGTTTTTTTAAATGATGAGGATGTTACTTCATTTTTTATTGGGCGAAATGGTCCCTTATCTTATCTTATCTTATCTTAGTGGTATACACAACGCTAGCCAGGCGGACAAACAGGCCCTACTACCAATCAAGTACACAAACATGTACCCCCGCCGGGAATCGAACCCGGGACCTCTGGGTATAAACCGGTGGTCGTAACCACTAGACCACAGAGGCGGTTAAAGTTGTGTTGACTATTTTATTTACTCCATACTTTTGTAGCCTGAACAATGTCTTACTTACACAATAATTTGAATGCGTTATGATTACGGCTACTTATGATATGAGTAATATACAATTTCGGCATAAAAGGTGATCGGTACGTGACTTCTGACTATTCAGATAATAAAAGACAAAGAAGTACTTCAAGTGCAAATCATGACACTAATGCAAATGGGCAAACTTTTTCATTCGCGTGACAATATTTACTAACAAATTGTATGGCGGGCCAGGCTATTAAATTTTTTGCTGTAAATTTTCAATAAATTTTTTTTTTTTGTGTAATAAAAATATTGATAGGTATGCATTTTCTGAACACACACGCATTTGAATTTTTGTTTAATGGTCGCGGGCCGGACTTCGTTCAGTCACGGGCCGTAGTTTGCCCATCCCTACACTAATGCCTGATTTCACCATTGACCCCTAAGCCATATTAGGTGACAGTTGTTGGAGCAAAACCGTCACCTAAAACTTAGGGTCAATGGTGAAAATGGGCATAACTGCCTTATTTCTATGCAGTTAGAGTACAATTTGCATTTGAAGGTATCAAGTTGATTCTGTGCACGACTGTACAACAATAATTATAAGTACCTTTACATTTATAGTACACTATTACAATTATCGATACGTAAAAACTGAGTTAATTTGTAGGTAAGTAATTAAGTAGGTTACATTTTACGGTTAATAAAAAATACCATCATCTTCATCATTACCAGCTCATTCTTATGTCCCCACTGCTGGGGTACAAGCCTTCTCTATAGACGGATAACGAGAAGGGAACCACCACGCGCGCCCAGTGCGGATTGCTGGTTGTTAACGACTGCTAATGCAGCCGGGACCAACGGCTTTACGAGCCTTCCAAAGCACAGAGGAGGACGAGATGATAATTTTTTGGTCACTGATCCGATGACCGGCCTTTGCGAATGTTGCTTAACCTCTGCAAACGCAGACCTGGCCCCTGACTATGAGCTCTTATAGCAGTATTATTGCAGTTGTGGAAAAGAGACGCTAGTATATTCGCCGCTACACGCGTCTCGTTTTCACAACTGCAATAATACTGCTTTATGAGCTCGTGGTTACCCCCCTGGCAAATTAACCACTGCGTCATCGAGCTCCTCAATACACCTACATAAATGTTAACCCCTTCCCTGTTCCATGTATCACATTTGACATACAATTGATTTCTAATTGTTAAAATTTCTTGAACAGTGAACCTGTAAAATAGGCAGTAAGCAGAAATATTTATTAACCTATAAAAGCCCAGCAGTTGAGAAATACTCAACTCGTCTTTACTAATTACACCGATTAACTAAAACGAATTGCAAACATGATTGTTTGTCAACGAGCAATGTGTCAATTTTGAAACATTTCTGTTACGCAATAACAATGTTCAATTTTATGGAATATAATTGAGGTACACTTAGTTCCATATGCATTTCATGTAAAAGGCTGATTATTAAACGCGTTTTTATATGGGTTATTTTATATCTATCCTAGTTTCTATTATATTCTCTTTCGGTGTCTTAAATCCTACGTTAATTAATACATGCGGAAAAGTATTTGTACTTAACATACATTTATGTGTAAATCGCAGCCGACCATGCGTATGCGCACCTTATTGAGCTTATGCGCGCCAAGAAAAGGCAATAGTCGCAAAAAAAAAAAAAGGATTACAAATATTGACATAAATCTATTGACTTATTTTTGCGTAAAAACTATTTTAGATCGGGCGCGATTTGTCGAGATTTTTTTTAACCTTGTTTCTTATCAGGAGGCGCTTGCTATAATGATAGAATAGTAAATAAAACTAGCACTAAGCACTTCGATAGCCCCGATCCGATCCGAACCCTTGGAGAATCTAGTGGGGACACCCTGCTACACACTACTTTAAAGATTATACTGACAGCCCCCACCACAACCTTACGGTAATAAAGTTAGTTGGACTATACGTGTCCACGGGGCCACAAGCTCGGGACATTAGTCTTAAAAGTACCGGATGAAGGATGCGTACCGGCGTGTTCTGATCTGGCGTTATGACCTGACGTAGATGCTCCCTTGTGCTGCGTAAGGATGTCTAGTAAGGACAGGGGACACTTACGTGATGCCATTGCTTCTAGAAACCACTGACGATGTTTCGATCACACGGCTTGAGGAACCCTTAAAGTTTCTCGCCACCCCCAAAAAAGTCTGGTGACGCTCAAAAAGGCCGCCTGATCCCATTAGCAAACTCTACAAAAAAATATAACTTACTTATACGTCAATTACGCACGGTGACAGATGTTATTCATGTTGCTCTCCGTTCCGTTATATGCTTCGGTACATTATCCGTTTGACTATGCCACCAATACAAGTAACGAGGGCCTGCCTTCATAGAAAATCTATGACATGGTTTACTTTTCAGTAGTTCAGTCAGACTGCTCTCTCGGCAATTTGTGGTATGGTGAGGAGGGCCCAATCAAGCTTCACTATCTGTCTTTGCATATGCGAAAACCGCTCCCGGGGAGGTGATTTTTGAACCGGTGCCGGTGGTCGGTGGCTAATTTACGATTGATACGAGATGATTAGGAGTGCTCTTTTCTCTTATTCAAAATCACTGGATGGATGTAACTTTTTTTTGACGCCGAATATTCTCGAGCGGTATCTAGCTGTAAAAAATGAAGAAAAAAACAAATTTAAACGGGGATTAACGCAAACTAATTAGTAAAAAGGCTTCTTGGCGGGAAAGTGAAGAGTCATCATGTCTGCGATTTTGTTTTATTTTCTAAAATTTGTGTTATGTCGAATATTAATGTAAAATAATGGTGGATTATTAACCGTTAAGTGTTCGTGAGTGTGCATGACTGTTGGCAAATGAAACAAAACAGTGCAACGTCACTTTTCAAATTCTCTCAAGAAGTACGCCTGAGGACTTAGTAAAGCCCCACATCTTTACTGAGATACTCTAGAGGTTGGGGGGTATATCATTTCTCACTTCTCATTTCTATTATCATTCATCATCATTACTGGAGGAAGAAGGAAATATTGTTTATTTATGTATTACTTGAAAGAAAAATTACTTTGACACTGGCTAAATGTGCTAATCGCACGAAGCCATCAACTAAAAGAAAAAAAAAATTAGTAAAAAGGTATCATACCTTCTTTATACCCTTCCTTCTTTTTCTTTCTTTTTAACCGACTTCAAAAAAAGGAGGAGGTTATCAATTCGACTGTATTTTTTTTTTTGTTTTTTTTTTATGTATGTTACCTCAGAACTTTCGACTGAGTGAACCGATTTTGATGATTCTTTCTTTATTTGAAAGCTTGTGCTTCCCGTGTGGTCCCATTTTAATTTGGTCCAGTTCTGATGATAGGATCCTTGAGGAATTGAGGGAACTCCTCGAATATTGTAGGCATACCTATCGCGATTTTGGTATTTTCAGAAATAAATCAAGCATTTGCATTCAGAAAGTATCATTTGATGAAGTGTAACTGATGAAAAAGACCACAGATTGCCATCGGAACTCCTCAATGATAAGTATTTCACGGGTGGCGATAAAATATCTCGATTAAGATAGTTAAGCGACTATGACGAAGCAAAAGAAGACAGGCACCGGAACTCAGTTTTTGATTTCCTACTTTGAGATAGGCGTTTTTGGTAAATAGATCGAAACGAATCACTAAAAAGCGAAAAATAAACAAAAATTTTAACAAAAAAAAAAACCGACTCCAAAAAATTTGACTGATAAAATTGCACTAAAAAGTAAAAAATAAGCGTTAGACTTATACAGACAATAACTTTATTAAGAAAAAATATAGGTACAATTATTGTTACTTTTGGAGTCGGTGCCAGCCAAGGTAACTTTAACATAAACATTTAACGACATACTATATTATAATCAGTACATTAAATCTTATGCATGAAATTTTAACTACAAACGCGGACTGGCACCGGCTTCAAAAACTTCGTTGGCTGGCACCGGCCCCAAAAATAACAATAATTGTACCTATATTTTTTCTTAATAAAGTTATTGTCTGTATAAGTCTAACGCTTATTTTTTACTTTTTAGTGCAATTTTATCAGTCAAATTTTTTGGAGTCGGTTTTTTTTTTGTTAAAATTTTTTTACCTTTAAGTCTACAATAATGTTCTACTTAGTTATTGCTTGTATTTGTGTTTGTCTTGTTGGTTGTCCTTTAAATAAATAAATAAATAAACGCGAAAGTTAAAAAGTGTTTAGGAAACAAAAATACATTTTACAGTCTATTTCCTGTCACTATTAATTACGAGGTTACCGATGATGTGGTTCAAAAATCGCTCCCCTGGATGCGTTTTAAAGTATTTTTTTTATCAAAGGGTTGGCCTTTGCCAATTCAAAAAAATGGATTATTTAGCCAGCTAAAGCTCTATAGTTCTTAACGGCAGGTGTGTTAATTTTACTCAATTAGAATTGCAACTTAAGAATGACCTTTTTTAATACCTATCTTTTAAATGACTTTGGCTGGTCAAAGACTTCTATTTCTTACTATCCTTCTGAAGGAATCTAAGACGCGTCTACCATTTTCGAGGCATTACCCGGCGCGTCGCGTCGTAGCCCAAACATTAATATATTAAGTAATTCATAACCGTTCAGTCAACGTCAAAGTTATTTACTTACGGGCGTTTCAAAAATTAATTTGACTATTATTTTTAGTATTATTTATTTGTTCCGTTTGCGGTGGAGACAATGGGTGACAATGGGTCAATGGGGGCCAGAGGCAAGGCTTGTTAAGGTGACACTTGGAAAAATACATCAAAATTCATCGAAAGTTGTAGGAGTGTATGACAAGACCAACGAATCTGAAATTTTGATATAGATAACTTCATGCCTTTGTATTTAAGACCCTTGCTCATAAACACGATTGTGCAATTTTGACTCGATCGTAATTCTTTACCAAAACACCTCTAAAAATCGATAATGCTAAAATTACAATGAAATTACTTATTATATGTTTTGAAATCACTCAAATACCTATATTGATAACATCATTATTCTTAATTTGATTGCTGCATACCTATTTACTTTTTAAAAATATTTTTTTGATATTTTTAGTTTGCGGTCTTAATTGTCGCAGGCGCTACGTATGGTTCAGCCTTTTTGAACATTCTCAAATCGAGGTGGGCGTTTTAAAGAGTTGAGTGATCGCCTTATTGAGGCCGCCGATGACAAGAAGGCAGGCAGCTACCTCTATCAGGAGATAATCCAGAGAGGTAGTGTTGCCAGTATTATTGGGACTGTTCCCATGAGCCCTCAGTTTGATCTTGTAGGTACTAAAAAGTTAACTAAAATTATTTAAATCAGAGTTTTTACAACTTGTTGGGAAATGAGCGGGATCTACTTAAACGATTACAAATGTACAATAAAATAACAAATGCAGTAAATAAATACTAATTAATAATATACAAGCACTTTTGTACCATGTCAAAGTAGGTACTTCTGCCAACTTGTATTCCATGGCAACCGTATTTATAAGATAGAACGACAGGGTCCTACACTGTTGAGATATTATTATAATTGGACTCTGTGCCGAAGACAGATCAAGATCGAATATCTTCATTTCTGTTTGTCGCAAACGGCTGATTTTCAAATAGTTTACTTATTGAATAATTTTGACATAATGACAGATTCTCTTTAAAAAGCGTCATGTCACCAAACCAATGACAATAATGTTATTCGTTGGATAAAACTTATCTGAGGATTGAAAAATCGGGTCTTAGTCAATTTTGTGCTACTTACTTTAACCGGTCTAAGTTTAAGAGAAAAGTCGTTTAATGTTTTTATGTAAGTAACTAAGTCAGTCTTTTGTTTTGGGCGTAGTCGTGTCATTGCTTGGATAACGAAGGGACTAAAAGTTTTTTTAGCCGAAGCTTTGCGAACTCGACCTCCTAAAGATTGAGGAAAATCAAGTAAGGCTGCTGAACCACAGACTACTTAATAGTTACTTATGTGCTGAACACTCTGAAGTGCACTTCTTTATGCATGTTTTCTATAAAAAACATAAAACATGAAAAAATATGTTACTAAGTAAGTAGTGGGCCGCTCGCGACTTCGTCCGCTTGAGAACACCCGTACCCGTATCCCATGATGGACATGGACCCCTATTGCAGCGCCACCTACCGGGTCCAATTGTAAATCTAAACCATTCTTGAATCCACTTGAACACACACAAAAAATATTTCATCAAAATCGGTCCAGCCGTTTAGATGGAGTTCAATTACAAACACACGCGTAAAAGATTTATATATATATAAAGACTAGCTGTCACGGCAAACCTTGTTCTGCCCTATTTCTCTAAAACAAAGTTACATTGATTTTTTTTATGTTAATAGCTGCCCCAACAGATTTCGTTCTGTCAAAAGTTATTGGCCTGTTATTTATTAATTTGTTATTTGTTAATTAAAGTTTTTAATTAACAAATAAAAAATAGGGGTTGATCGTAGAGGAGTGAAAATTGAGGGTTGTATGTATTTTTGTATGCTGTATCATAAAAAAATAAAAACAAAAATTTTTGTCTAATAAATAAAATGAAAAATTTTGGGGTGGACCACCCTTAACATTAGGATGAAAAATAGAGATTGGCCGATTCGCAGACTTAACCGATATGCACACAAAATTTCACGAAAATCGGTCGAGCCATTTCGGAGGAGTTTTTAATTACAAACACCGTGACACGAGAATTTTATATATTAAAAGAAGATAATAAGACTATAAACAACAATGTTATGTTTCCGAAATGCAGAATTATTATTATGAAATTTAGAAAAAAATCCAAAGTCACCTCTAAACAGATGACCACATGGTGAAAAATGATGAAAAAATGAAAAAGATATTTTCATATTATACTAAACTACATCGTCGATGAAAAAGTATACATATACTTATACTTAGTTAATAGAAAACCGCTATTATTTTGTTTTTTTAAACAAAACAATCTATATTTTAAACAAATAGCGTTTTTATGTTTTTTGCCTTGAATCCAGCGAATCACGCACTATTTGCATCTCTTTTGCTTGTATGCAGATCGACAGGGAGCGCTGTTTCATAGTTGTCAGCTTCTTAACTTATATTTAGACACAAGTCAACATTTTAGTCTAGATTCTATTAAGAAACCTCTATCAATCCCTCGACGAACACCTGCGGGCCTACGCGACATCCTAACAATGTGTCACAAAACAAAGGCAAAACACACAGCTAGGCATTTCACCGACTATTGTCCCATTGTTAGCGATCATCAGCCTAGCCGCTAATTAATCGATCCCTTGCGTGCTGCAACCTCATCCACAAAGTAAGCAGAAAGAGCTCGAAAACTTTTTTCTTATTTCAACACAAACTGGCCACACACAAACGCAAGAAGCGTGTTATCCTCCACTGGTTTAGCTATGAATAACATTAGCGACTGCGACTCTCTTCGGTACACCATTCAATTTGCAGCTCTATCGCCGAGACTTACCACTGTGTATGTAACGCGAATTCTTGTGTCTTCGAGTGTACCTAAAGTAGCAACTTATTGGCATCGGCAGCGCCGAGCCGGCAGCACGCACGTCGCGGCTCATATTATTAATTAATAAAAAAAAAGAAAAAAAAGAAATCGACAATCGATAAACAAACTTCGATAACGAATACGAGTCGACAGCGACAGGTCACGGAAAACAGTACTGTTGTTTACAAAACTCTCGGAAAAGTGCATCGCTCGGTACAGTACAGTGTTTATAGCGGTCGGATCGCGGAAGTGGTGGACAGTGGTTGAACTCGCATAGTTTCTGGAAGGTCAAGGCGTTCCAGTGGTTTCTGTGCAACCGTTTGTGGATGCGACTGCGGTGCTATGCTGGCACCACTTCGTTATCGGTCGGTAAGTGAAACAATATTGTTCATTCTATACGTTTTCCAATCAAATAATGTTTGTTGGTTTTAGTGCACCTAGGCACACAGTGCACGTATTATAAGTTTCCATAACTTGAAATTCTCTTCAACATATACGAGAAGACATTTAATATAACAAAGATAACATGTTGTGCTCAAAACATTATCACTTATTTGTACATGAATAAATCCTTAAATAAATTAACAAACGACAAGGACTTTAATAATGAAACACACACGACTCGCGTTGATTAGTACCAATCAAAACATTCTCGGAAAATGAGGAAGGCGGATGTCGTCAAAACAATGCTTTTAAATATCGCGAAAAACTTTGTACCTATATGTATAGTAAACAACGCTTCATGGCTGACATTGTGAACTTTATACCGATGTTGTTACATTGAGGCAAGTAAGAGTTTGGTAATGCATTGTTAAACTTACGAGTGGTACCAACAGTACTAGGAAGTATAATACTCGTAATATAACAACTTATTAACCACCCACAGCTGGGCACGGTCCCCTAAGATGAGGAAAATAATCACTGGTGACCAGACAAGGCTATACTACTACTAGCCACAAAACAAATGGTTCACAAAATACAATTATCAACAAACAGCTTGTATACAGCATATAGAGGAAACGAAGTTAATGAAGCACTTACTGTGCAAAGTCATTTGTCAGCCATACTATAAACGAATTAATTCTTTGTCGCACCACCAAAAATTTATATTCCCTCCCAGCACACATTTTCTCCTTCCTACAACTTGGGGTCCTCTAAGAGCGTTGCCGCACACTAGCGCCGCCAATGAAAAAAGAAACATATCTAGTACTTATTAGAGATAGAAAATCAAATTATGCTCAACAAACTATTTAAATGAAGTAATTTAGCATTTTTACGTCACCTAATGAACATCTGACATGTTATGGTTTAGTTAAATACGGTGTTATAGTTAAAAGTGGCCGTTTTTTAGCTGTAACGTCTTATGTTCATTAGGTGACGTAAAAAATCAAATATTTTGTTGAGCATAATTTGATTTTCTATCTCTAATTACTAGATATGTTTTTTATCATTGGCGGCGCTAGTGTGCGGCGTTATGGCTCTTAAACGAGGTGTGAAGAAGCAACTTGCGGGTCGGCAACGTGATCACCATCATCAGCTCATTTTTATGTCCTCACTGCCGGAGCACGAGCCTTCCCTATGGATGGATAGGGAGAACGGGCCATAAACCACCACGTGGGCCCACTGCGGGTTGGTGGTTGTTAACGACTGCTAATGCAGGCGGGACCAACGGCTTTACGTGCCTTCCGAAGCACGGAGGAGCTCGAGATGATACATTTTTGGACACCCATCCGATGACCGGCCTTTGCGAAAGATGCTTAACCTCAGCACTCGCAGACCGGGCGCGTTAACCACTGCGCCATCGAACTCCTCCGGCTAGTGATGGTGAGGTACGTTCCTGCTCCACTAAACTGTCTTCGCATCTCGACTCTGCTTCTGCTAACTTCAAGCAGAGCAGACATTTGCCAAATCTTTTTTTTATTTTTTATATCTGACTCCACTCCACCTGGTGTTAAGAGGATAAGGAGTCCAGACGCGAAGATAACTGGTGCAGCGTGAAAACATCGCAGCATTAGTCACCCTCACCCTGCCGGTCCACAAGGTGCCTCTTCAGGCCTTGTTCAAAGGTTTTGATCTGTGCTGGTAGACTAAAAAGACGGGTTCATAAGGGCAAGAAAGTTTCTTCAAGCCTTAATGACCGTCCAAGCCTCAATCCCTTACTTACTAGATTCTCCGAGGCATTGAATCTGGTGTCTACATTGCTGTATTCCTATTTGACGGCTATTAAGTATATCCAGTAAAATTACCAGGCACTAAGTAAATCCTCAGATTCGTCGACGCGAGAACTAACTCGTTATCCTAAAGCTACAATGTCAATGTCGACTATTTAACTACTTCTCACGTCACGTAATATAAGTTCGTTAATTATAACTTGTTCGTTGCTAATACCCCAAAGATGGGCTAGCCTTCCCACACCACACATGTGTAGCAAAGACATTTTAACCGCCTCTGTGGTTTAGTGGTTCAGATCACCGGTCTCAGGTTCGATCCCAACGGGGGTACATGTTTGTACATTTGGTGGTTGGCGGTAGGGCTTGTTTGTCCGCCTGGCTAGCTACCACCATCTTATCTAAATATGTCACCATAACATCAATGTTAGTAGCAATGTTGACGCCTCGGTGGCCGAGTGGCAAAAGCGCTCGGCCCGATACCCGAAGGTCACGGGTTTAATTCCCAGGTCGGGCAAAATTGTATTTCGGATTTTTGCGATGCATAGCCCGGGTTTGTGATCACCAACCCGCATTTGGCAAGCGTGGTGATTAAGCCAAGCCTCCATCATTGAAATCAATGACTTGATTTCAATGATGGAGGCCTATGCCCAGTAGTGGGACAGTTATAGGCTGTTTACTAGTAGCATTGTTGTGTTCCGGCAGCTAGAGATAAGATAGCCAGTGTCTCACTAGTTGAGGATCCCGGTTGAAGTGCGCTCCCCCCTCAGTCTTACCATCACTTAACATCAGGTGCGTTGAAGGTCAAGTGCTTACCAGTTAGTAATAACAATAAAAAAACATCTGACAAACATTAGCCTATTGTGACAATAGTCAATAGTGACGGTAAATACAAACTACAAAGTCCAATATTTTTCAAACCAATAGTAAATACTAATGACACTTTCTCTGCTTAAGGAAAACACAAAGATGAACAATAAACAACATTTGTTCAAGAAATACATTTATTTAACAGAATCAGTACGATTTGAAACTTCCCACAGTGGATGTATTATTAAGTCACAACATTGATTGAATTAACGTTTTAAATTACTAATGTCGTCTATTATTCTCTAGATTAACTAATGTTTTTGTCTAAAGCGTAGAAAATTTCAATAAAATTGATTTATTGGTTAGAAAAGTTTGTATTATTTTGTCATATATTTTGTTAGTTTTTAGAGTTCCGTACCTCAAAAGGAAAAAAACGGAACCCTTATAAGATCACTTTGTTGTCCGTCTTTCTGTCTAGATCCTTTATTTCGAGAACGCGTGGAGGTATCGAGTTGAAATTAAAACCATATACTGGTCTGCGGTCCCTTGAAGCTGTGAAAAAATCAAACTTCTAAGTTAACAAACAAAAAGATACGGCCGTTTATGTCGCAAAAAACGTATATTTCGACACTCTCAAGGGAATCAAAATTCATAGGGTACTTGCCGTTGACCTAGAACTATGAGCTATGAAGTTTGGCAAGTAATATCGTCTTATACTACAAATACAGGGAAAAGCCTGAAAACTATACATTATTTAATTAAATCACAAGAAAACAGGGTCTTTATGCAACGAACGGGGGTCCAAATTTTGATGTAAGTTAACCGTGTCATGTGGGGTATCGTGTGAAAAGGCTTCATTTGCAGTAACTTAAACAGATTTTTATTTAATTTTATGATATATAGTTTTCGATTTATTACGAAGAATGAAAAAAGAAATACTTTTTCCCTCTTTTATATAACTTTGGTGTACTTATACTTAACAGTCGGGAAAAGCTCGAGACTCGATTCCTGAACTATTACATTTATTATGTACCCATTTTGTACGGAACCCTCGGTGGGCGAGTCCGATTCGCACGTGTCTGGTTTAAAAAAAATTAAATCTAATAGTTGATTGTACTTTATATCATAGCCGGACCTGTGGTCATCGGATTCGTTATAAGGTCATCGTCACGGTCACGCAGGTCACTTATAAACAGTTACCATTCAAAAATAATAATTATCGTATACATTGAACATGTTAGAGTAAAACTCTTAAAAAATCAGATTTTTAAAAAAAATTTGATAAATAAAAATAAAAATGTTTATTTGTCTTAAACATACTTACAATAAAAAAATTACAACTCACATTGACTAACATAACTTGACGTTATGACAAAAAGGTCTATGACTCAGTGGCTGCAGGGGACCCCTGTTATTCTGCTATAACCAATAACAATAAAAAGAATATGTGTATTGTGGAATAGGTGAGTATATTACCTAATTATAAAAGACGCGGACAGCATACGAAATTGCTCGAAACACAAAAATCCACTTAATACAAACAGGAGGCTTTGTAAATCAATGACGATAGACATATTATTTTAAAGCCGATGCCAGGAATTGCTTAGGAAGTATAGTAAGACGTAGTAGTAAAACTCTTTTATATAGGAGGTAGGTATACTAGGTATTAAACCCTTACTTCTTACAAATAAACAAAAAATACCCAGAAGAATAGAAGAAAGAAAGAAAGAATAGAAGCACACCCAGACGAAGCCCACCTAAAGTATTCCACGAAGCACACCCATTGGGTGTGCTACAAATAAAATTAAAAAATTATTAATTTTCTATTCCACGAAGCACACCTACGAATATCACTAGCATAGTGCGGAGACTAAGAAGTTATTCCGTGTTTTGTTCCTGTCATGTAAGCGTCATTTCAAATAAGAGTAAAAGAGACAAAACACGTAATAACTAGTCCGACCTTATTCTTTGTTTATTTGTAAGGCACTTAGGGCTTAGTGAGTATGCCAGACCCCCACAAATAGCTAGCTTTTGCCACATTATAAGGAGACTGCAAAGAAAGTAAGAGTCACCCAAACTCCTCCAAAATCATTACAGTCTGTTTAATTCTGTGACTCAACGCAATTCAATTGTCAGGGCCTTTCCCAGCAGCAAAACACCTTTGTATTTTGTTACCCATATACAAAACAAGTTTCGAAAACGAAAATTAACAAAACAAACATTTAAAAACACACACACAACTTTAAAGAAAACAGCAGTTTATTTTATACTTGGACGCCCAAGGTAACCACAGTGCCATAGAACAATTGAATATCTATTGTGTCTGGTTTAAGAAAAGTGTTGTTGAAGAGGCTTATTTTTTTGATATAATGACGCCTCTCTCCGAAACAATTACATATACAAAATTATATTTATTTTAACAATAAATTGGTAACGCCTTTCTTTCTTACTACTTAGGTATACTCGTACATAAAATGTAAATAGTATACATATAACAACAGTTCCAACTAAACTGCTATTTTATTAAAGTTTTAACAAACAGTTTACGCCGCACACTAGCGCCACTAATGAAAAAAAAACATATCTAGTAATTAAAGATAGAAAATCAAATTATGTTCAACAGACTATTTGAATGAAGTAATTTAGCATTTTTACGTCACCTAATGAACATCTGACATGTTATGGTTTAGTTAAATATGGCGTTATAGTTAAAAGTGGCCGTAACGTCTTATTTAACTAAACCATAACATGTGAGGTGTTCATTAGGTGCCGTAAAAGTGTGCGGCGTAAACGCTCTTAACGCACACCTTTTGCCTTATTTCGCGACGTTTCAGACTTTTAAAGTCAGCAAACAAGGTTCTATTTCCGATTGCTAAATAGTTAGTTATTATGTTTGGTCTTAGTATCTTGCCAATGTCTGTTAATGCTAAGTCTATTAGCCCCAACCACTGCCTCCTATCTATACCAACCTTATTTGGAAAGTGCGAAGGATACCAAACCTTTTTGGTATTAGCTTCGATGTAATAGCCCTAATCCGAATATTCCGTTTCGCTCCATTCATTTGTCAGATAGGCGCGAAGTACCTATATCTGTTTATCTAATTTGCTGAGTGTCTTGCCGGTTCTTTTCAGTACAAGGTCCGCCCATAGTAGACTTACGTACCGATGGCATAGTGACACTCATAAGAGCTATTTGTAGCCTAAACTGAATAAATGATTTTGAATTTAATTTGTGTGGATTGGCTAATTATCCACACTTGCTAGAAGCGAGTTGGTGATCACAAAGGCGGGCTACGAAAACTCGTAAACACAATTTGCCCGACTTGGGCATTGAACTCAGGACCTCCGCTTAACTGGCCGTTAACTGGATGGTTATTAATCTGCGATAGATAGTCGTCATCGAACTTTAGTTTTATTTTTAACTAGATGTGCTCGCGACTTCGTCCGCGTGGCAGACTTTCGGGAGCATTTTTAATTTTTTAGGCTCTTGTTCCCGTTTTTGCAACATTTTTCACTGATGCTTCGCTCCTATTCTATACATCCGCAGCGTGATGTTATATAGCCTAAAGCCTTCCTCAATAAATGGACTATCCAACACAAAAATAATTTTCAATTCGAACCAGTAGGTCCTGAGATTAGGGCGTTCAAACAAACAAACTCTTCAGCTTTACAATATTAAATAAACATAGATGGCTATAACAGCAAAAGCGATTGACTGATTATGATTACATGTTTGGACATGTAAAAAAACACTAAGCATTTTATGTTACATCGACTAAGTACAAATCGTTCTTCTGCGTGAAGAGCGCTTCTCCAAGGATTGTTGTTACTACGTCTCAAGTGTAGAGGCGAATCAATATACCGTACCTACTTATTAATCAGAAGATCCGGCTTACGTTACGACGACGAACCATTTGGCGTTATTTGTTTTGGACATCGTGTGCTGATTGCCTCAAACTGCATTTTCAGCTTCACCGGGCTTGTTTGGGGGCGGCGAGAAACTTAAAGGGTTCCTTAAACTGTGTGAAACGAATCACCTTCGTAAGTTTTCTAGAGGAAACGGCATCACGCACTAAGGCGTGTCTCCGTGCCCTACTAGATTCTCCGAAGGGTTCGGATCGGGGAGCGGAACAACCCGAGGACGCCTCTAAAGGCTCGGACCTCGGCTCGGGTTGACCGGGCCGTGGTGGTGGAGAGAAGCGCCCAGGTACATGTCTGTATCTGGTATAGAGCGCGTGTGAACCGGTTCGTCGTACCCTTGTTTAAACTACTGTGCATATTTAGTGTATTCTGCAAATGTGTAGTGGCATTTAGAAGATCGGGCGGGTCCATTTGGCGTATAAAATAAAACGTTTTTATTTAAGCGCTGACTATCCTTCGCATCTGGCTTGACTCGGCTTCTGCTTACCTAATATCAGGTGGAACAGAGCCATTGAGTTCATACTTCTCGTTGATAAAAAAAATATTAGAAATACCTACCTTTTTCAAGGTCCGTAGTCAAATGGACACTAGAATTTGTAACTTATGCTAGCTACCGCCAACTACTTCGGGTTGCGTTTGGTTTCGCGTTATCTTTGATCTTCATTCCAATAGGTATGTTGGTGTACATATACTAATAGTGTTTGCTTAAACCAGGGATGCACAGACTACGGCCCGCGGGCCGCATGCGGCCCGCCGGTCGAATACTGGTGGCCCGCCGACAGCAAAAATAATACTCTCGTACATTCGAAAATATTGAGTTCTATTCCAGAATAAAACCAATAACAAATGTTCGAAAAGTAATTTGAATCTCGCGCGCGCGCTCTATCAATCTTATCGGTGCGCCGTGCATGCGTCGGTAACAGCGGTCGGTAATGTTCGTGCTGATCTCGGTTAAATTCGTTTTCTTGAGGAAGCGCGCCGCGTTATTATTATACTGTTCGAGCGAGCGAGATAGCAATAGTCCCAAATTCCCGATAGCTCGCGTAGGTAGATACACGAAGCTTCCAGAGTCGGTTTCGAGATTTCTTCAGACAGTTTTCGACTCTATGCGCGTGGTATAAAAGCCACGCTAACCGCAGCGACCGACAGTTCGGTTTTAATTTGAGTAAAGTGTCGTTAGTTCTAGTGTAGATTTTAACTCGACTAGCCGGTGTCATAATTATAATATATTTTGATCCACATTCAACGTAGATTTCCCGTCAAGTGCCGTGTATAATTGTGTTGTGAAATCGTAAGTAAAACTGTTATTAATTTTATCTACATATTTTATCAATTATTTTTGGTAATTAATTAGGAACTGTAATTGGTTTTAGGTGCTGTGGTAATCCTAGTCAGGATTAAAACGCAACATGGACATGCCAGGAACTAGTAAAAAACGTAAGGTTAAAGATGAAAATCGGCAGTTTCAAGAAATTTGGACTGAGAAATACTTTTTTGTATGGTCGCATAACAAAGTCGTTTGTTTAATTTGCAAGAATTCTGTTGCGATTGCAAAGGAATATAATGTAAAAAGGCACTATGAAACGCAGCATCCTACTTTTACGAAGTTTACAGGCGATCACGAGGACTCAATCACAGGCAATTCAAACAATTCCTTGATGACATTGAATGCGAACATGGAGATTTACTGTATTATACAGAAGTAAGGTGGCTAAGTCGTGGATTGACACTGGAACGATTTTTAAATTTAATAGAAGAAATTGATATTTTTCTGGCGGAAAAGCAAAGGGACGTCCCGGAACTTAAAAGTCCTGATTGGTTGTGTGATTTGGCTTTTTTAGTTGACATTACAAATCATTTGAATGTCTTGAACACACGGCTTCAAGGCAAAAATCAACTGATATCCCAGCTCTACGCACATGTATCATCCTTTCAATGCAAGCTGACACTTTTCAGATCGCAATTGAATTCTGGAAATTACAATAATTTTCCGAATTATAAGAAATTGGCTGAAAAATTCAAAAAAACTGCTATTAATTTCAGTTATGTAAAAAAGCTAGATATTTTGATTCAATCTTTTCAAGACAGATTTTCGGAGTTTAAAACAGTGAAACCTCTGTTGGACATATTTAGCAATCCTTTCACGATTTCAGTTGAAAATGCGCCAGAGTTAATGCAGTTAGAAATTATCGACATTCAGAACGACCAAGATTTACGCAACAAATTCAACGAAGGAGACTTGCTGAACTTTTACCGCTGCATTGATAAAAATACGTACAAAGAGTTGCGCATAAACGCTCTGAAATGTGCAAGCTTATTTGGTTCTACCTATATATGTGAACAAACCTTTTCAATCCTAAATAATAATAAAACAAAAAATCGAAACCGCCTTGCAAATGAAAGTTTGGAAGCAGTTTTACGTGTTGCTACAAGTAAATTTGAGCCAAATATAAAAAAGATTGTAAGCACTATGCAGTGCCACGCTTCAAATTAATAAATTCTTTTTCAATTTGAATACATTATTATCAATTTTTCATTGTCTTTAATTACCTATACTTCTGGTGGCCCACCATCAGTTCATAATTTGCCCGAGTGGCCCCTAGTCTTAATAAGTCTGTGCATCCATGGCTTAAACTTTGCATAACAATACAACTTATTGCTTTTTTATTGTTGAACTGTGCTGGCCAATAAGTTACGGCCGGTAAATAGGCAGTCAACGTAACCTATTAAAGCTAACTATAAGGAAGTTGTAACTTAAAACAAACAAATAAAAATAAATAACGTGAGGAAAACTTAACAATAACAAGGGACTATTTTAATAACGCGCGTTGGTAACCCTGACTCTTCAATTATTATGTCTGCGTTGCCTTCATTGGTATGCCTAGTGATTTTACTATTTCTCTTACCTTTTAAACCGGGAACAAGGAGTAGTGCAAGAACGCTACTGCTTGACTTACGGTAGGCTTGCCACCCGTCCCGGATTTTCCGGGACGTCCCGCTTCTGGGTAAATTTTGGGCCGTCCCGCCGCCGTGACCGTCTGTGGGACGCTTTTTGTCCCGGAAATCAGTGATAATATGATATAAGTATCTATCTCGTACCAACTACCCTCGGATTAGGCAGTGGCCCGAGTAATTTGTTGCGCATTATTAAAATTTCTTAATACCCATGCATTGCGTATTTCACGACGCGTCGTGATTTTTTAATTAAATGATAAAAAAATATAAGTACCTACCTAAGCAGTTTTTTTTTCTAACCATTTTATACGTGGTGTGTTGTGCCCCGCGTAATATGCCCAAGTCCCGGATGTCGAGCTGGGTAATCCCGGGAATGCCTTTTTTGGAGTTGGCAAGCCTACTTGACAGGCAACTAGAGGCTGGGTAAAATATCACTGAATAAATTCGTAAGTTATGTGAAACAAATGCCTACTAATCTCTCGTTCCCAAATGTAAAGGATCCGTCACACCAAAAGCAGGGAGCCAGCGGCGTGGCAAGTTAGAACGGAGTGTCTAGTGCGACTTTCATTAAATTGCCATTTGATCACGTGAATAAAAACGAAAATTAGTATGGCAAATTTTTAACTCTTCTCATATGTCGCCAGGAGGCGCTGCTTCAATACCATACTAATTTTCGTTTTTGTAAACGTAATTGAATGAATACGGATAGTAAACCAGACTCACACTAGGACCCAGAAGGGATACTTAATACTTACATACGGCACTCGAGCAAAGCCCATATTATTATTTATTTATTCTTTACTTTAATTAAAACGGTGTCAAAAAACCAATTAAATTACTTACATTAATTACATTACCATTATCTAATCTAACATTACAATAACAATTTATCTACACTAATATTATAAAAAAGCAAAACATAGGGACGCAGCCAAAGCCTTTCTTTAATAATTCTTAATGAAAAAAGTTATTAAATCGGTCCAGTTTTGGAGGAGGAATCAGGGAACTACGAAACGTTGATTTTGTCTACTTTTCATACATATTTTTCAATTCAGTCGACTTTAGTATTTCCTCTTAAGTCCGGTAAAGCTAAAAATGGCCAGTAGCAATCAGCAAAAAACTCTTAAAATAAAAAAAGTCTTCTTATTTTGAAGCTGATGCATAGCGGGACTGTGGCATGCGGGGATTAGCCCGCAAATACTACGGCTCAACAAGATTGATTACAAAAAAATCGAACGCAAAAAATCACTGCCAGTTCCATTTGGGAATTTTGAAGTTACAACACTACATTACATTTTATGTTCCAATCAGCTGGACAAAGTTATGCAAAAAATTGTTATGAAAGAATATAACGTTTAATCGATGTGACTACATCGATATCTCTTGCATTAAACTGTCAAAATTTAAATCGTTTAGGATTCACCCAATTTATGAAGTCTAAATAATTTTAACTTGTAACATAAAAGTTCAATGAACTGAATTTATAAATTTAAAATTCATACCACACATTGTTTTTGATTAAGTTTTCTTCATTGCACATGTAATTGTTTCCTCAACACTACTGAATGTAAAAAAAAATTAAAAAAATGTATACTTGTTAAGTGGAAACTTCTTTGGCAAGTGTAAGATTTTATAGTTGTATCTATTCAAATGTATTTAAAATGGTGATTGTTTCCCAAATAAAGAAAAATAAAATAAAAATAAAACAATCACATCTAAGTACATCAAATACTTCTTTACTTCCTGGTAGGTAATGCCAATTTAATGGTATGCAAATCAAAAGGTTTTTAAGAGCTAAGTTTACATCGGGGGAAATGCTCGGTGTACGCCGAATTTCATATTTACCCATAAACACTTAAAACCGACGTAAATGTATTCCTAGCACTACATAAGAGTATTAACTTGGTTCGTTAGGCTAAGAGAAATTGTATAAGTACCTTACGTGTAGCCCCCAATCCTGCATTGGGCTAACGGAGAAGGGTTTTATTTTATTTTATTTAAAACTTCATAAATTACATGGTGGACTTAATGCCTGAGGCATTCTCTACCAGTCAACAATAGGGTGGTGCAGAGATGACATGGTAGGTGCAATTAGGTGATGACAAAAATGGAAGTGATAAAAATCATATACTTATCCTATAACGCACAATATACACTTCTAATATAAACTAAATATATATATATATATATAATAAACAAATATTATGTTTTGTCCCGATCTCCTCATGTGATAATGTTTTTTTTCTAAATAATACAAATTTAATGCGCTATAAACAGTCTTGTGTTAACCCTTGTGTAAAGTATATGTACATTTTGATTGATGATTTGAAATCACGATTTTTCACGCAGTCATTCTGAGCATCTATCTGATCGGCTACTGACCGAGGCGATGCTTAAAAAATGAAAAGTAAGATCTCTATTCAACATCATTATCATCATCATCATCAACATCAGCCTATACCTACCTGTCCACTGCTGGACATAGGTCTCTCCAAGTATAAATCTATCATCATCATCAGCTCATTTTTTTAAATATCCCCACTTCTTGGGCGCCAGCCTGCCCTGTGGACGGCTAGGGAGGACATAAGCCCAGTGCGGATTGGAAGTTGTTAAGTAACGACTGCTAATGCAGCCGGGAGCAACGGCTTTAGGTGCCTTCCAAAGCACGGAGGAGCTTGATACGATAAATTTTTGGTCACCCATCCGATGACCGGCCTTTGCGAAAGTTGCTTATCCTCAGCACTCGCTGACCGGGCGCGTTAACCACTGCGCCATCGAGCTCCTCATTAACCTCTATCAACTCTTAAATATTTTTATTGGCTGCACGAGAATCAATAAAATCACGTGTCACCCAAGGAGGAAGGAATTCGTATATCATTATTTTCATTATTTATTACATGCGTGCATGCCATCTTGCCATCGATACAGGGAAAAACATCGAATCGGTAAGATAATATGATGTGTTGCGATTTATTGACGATATCATGTTATTATGGGTCATACAATACAGGTTGTTTAAAAAATGGGTAAGTATATAATCTAAACTTAAATAAAAGATTTAAAGCGTTGCAGGTTGTTTTAAGTCCTAGAGGACTGATACGGAAAGTGAGCCTAGAGGCTCACTATCAGTATCTTATCTAAATCAATCGCCATTACAACCCAATAGTTAGTGTATCATCGTTGTGTTCCGTCAATCAAGAGTTTAGTTACTCAGTCCATAGACTATGTATAATATTGAGTATAGATGTGCCTCTCATAGAAAAAAGATGGTTCCCTGTACAATAGATGGCGGTAGTAGACGTTTGCGTGCGCGATTACGCTTCTTCCCGATAGATGCCGCTAAAAATATTTATAATATTTACAAAAAACTAGTTAATTTTTTTTGTGTATAATATTAATTGTAAGATTGATAAAAACATTAAAAACTTATAAATGAAAATAAAAATCAAAAAGTCATTAGTTTTTTGAAGCCTAAGATATCTATGATACTTACAAATACTAAGTAGTTCCTACTAACCTCGTTCAATACTTACTTTACAAAAGAACGCGAAAGTTTAGAAGTGAACAAAAATATAATACTCGTTAAATAATCTTGTGCCAGCGCAACTACGTCTCTATGTTGCACGAGCAAATGCAAACCACATCCTTCTTAGAACAATTCAATACCTAAATGCATAATATAAATTGGTACCGACCGGCAAAAGGCATGTGCTGTGCATTCCGCACAAAGCAATATAATTTTACTGTTTCACATAAAGGAATAAACATTTGTAAAGATACTTCTATTGGTCCTTCATTGGTTATAGAAGGAAAACCGGAGACTATGTACTTAATATTGAGGAGCGTTATCTATTCTTACAATGACTTCTTTGAATATAATAGCAACAACCGATGATGTATTCCAAATAGTAATGAGTTCTTAAACCACGAACTAGGATGATGCAGCGCAAGCAATCTCAGCTAGTGTGTATTACTTTTCTTCTTGATTCTTGATTTTTATTAAGTTTTTGGTGGTATAATAGTTCGAGTGTTTAGTTAGCCCGTTATCCGGAGGAAGACTCCCAGGCTCCGTTCCGTTCCGAATTTGGAATAGAGCCTGGGAGGTATGCCCTCCTAAGCTCTATTCCAAATTCGGGCAATATGTTTAAAAATTCTCAATGCATTAGCCTCGAATTGCGATTGCAATTACTAGCATTAGACAGTATAGAGGCCACTCTAGTCGTTTATTTAGTACACTTTTAAACTATCCAGTTCCATTTTTTTATTAAACATTTGATGTAATTTAACGCAAAGTATCCTAGGTACCTTTAGTTCCCGAAGTTTCAACGGAGATTTACCGGCCGAGGTCACGAGCTGACTTCTACCATCTACCAATACTATAAGCTTACTCGTCTATTCGTTTATTGTCACTGATAAACTGGGAGTGGGAGTAACTTCTCATGTCAAAACGCAAGTTTTTTGTATGTAATATTTGACCGTGACAAGCGAGACTGTCATAACCGGGATTAACCCTTTTAATGTGTACCAAGAAAAACAACAACCGTAAAAAAAACAAAGACGAAACAGCGGGTAGGCGATCGTAAAGAGTTTTTTTGCACGACCCGCCTAATGATACAGTACACGGTGATGTGAGCAAAAAGTGCACGATGAGATCATGGCCATAAAATAAGGAAACTAGAGAAGGTAAGCTTCATACAAACGCGCTCGAGAAACGCACACATAACATAGACAAGCTCTCACGGACGCGGAATCGCGCAACAGATGCAGAAGTTTTATTTACTATCCGTATTCATTCGATTACGTTTTTTTATTTTTTATTCATAGCTCGGCAAATAACTCCACTCTACCTGATGTTAAGTGGAAACGGAGTCCAGACGCAAGGACAACTGGTGCAGCGTGAAAACAACGCAGGATCACCCTCACCCTGCCGGCCCACAAGGTGCCTCTTCACGCCTCGTTTAAAGGACCCCATGTCATAGGAAGGAGGGAAAACGTGTGCTAGTAGACTATTCCATCTTTTGGAAGTGCGACAAAGAAACGAATCACCAAATTTCTTTGTGCGCGATGGCATGTTCGAGACAGTACAGCGGTGACTCCGGAGCAGCACGCGTACTCCTATAGAGGAAGGGAGAAAATGGGATAAGGTCAAAGAGTTCTTCAGAGCACTCGCCGTGGTATAAGCGGTAGAAGACGCTGAGTGACGCTATATCTCTAAGCAATTGCAGGGGCTCGAGAGCATTAGTGACCTCTGCATCGCCGATAATGCGTATAGTGCGCCGCTGCAATCTGTCCAAGGCATCGAGAAGGTACTTTGCGGAACCTTCCCAAAGCTGCGAGTAATACTCCACACAAGATCGCATCTGTGTCTTGTACAAAAAGATCAACTGATCCGGCGAGAAGAATTGCCGCACCCTGTTCAGGACACCGAGTTTATGTGACGCTGTTTTTATCATGGCTTCGATATAGTCCCTCTGGTTCAGATCGCAGCGAATCTCCATACCGAGCATGTTAATACTGCTCTGCACAACGAGTGATGTGCCTTGAAGAGAGGGAAGGGGTAGAATTAGCGACTTTTTTGCTTTTTTTGCTGTTTTCGTTTACGAAAACGAAAATTAGTATGGCATTGAAGCAGCGCGCCTCTTGGCGACATACCGAGACGAGAGGAGTAAACATTTTTGCTATACAGATTGTCGTTTTCGTTAACGTGACCGAATGGCGAATGAAACACGCACAGCTGCGCTCAAGACTGTCTCGAGCTGTTCCGAGACCCGTGTCCGTGTCCATGCAAGGGGTCACCAACGTGTTATTTAAATTACACAAAACCTCTTAGATGGTGACTCAGTCCATAAAACTGAACAACTTTTGTTTTATGACGTATGGAAAAGCGCAACAAAAAAATTCTTTTCATAGATCAAAACTGACCAAGTGAGTTCGTTTGAAGAGACGATTTTTTTAATTGCGAATTTCGAAAAGTCGTAGAACAAATGTTCAGTTTCATAGACTGAGTCACCACCTAAGAGGTTTTGCGTAATTTAAATAACACGTTGTATAATGTGTACATGGCTCGGGCGCGGTATGTTCTATGCTTACCTTCTGTCGTCTCGTTATTTTATATCATAGCGATTGAAGTGATTATAAGTGTGGGATTTTCAATGAGAAGCTGAAGAGCCTCAATAAATAGTGACAAGTGACAATAAGACAAAAAAAAACGAAGAAGCGCTATAAATAAATTCCTATGTGAATTTGCGTATAATATTCTCCCAATCCTGTGTCGTAATCGTAAATCTTGTGGGAAATCTCTTTCCTCAATGTTTTATAAGCTGATATAACCATAAAAAGGCATTATGTGAATGCAAATAGTCAGATTATTTTATCTTTATTATTTATTGAGTTTGATACGGCCACGGCTTTCTTATTTCAATTTTTTAAAACGTAGGTACAAACGCCAGCCTGTACTGCACCTCAACCTACCCAAAACTGTCAAATTTCTTCAATAAATATTCAACCATATGACATATACATAAAATTCAAAGTCGATTGAGGATATTTGACAGTTTGTGGTAGTCTGGGCTGTCTGGGTGCCAAGTGTGAGTTTTGTTTACTGATCGAATGTCAAAAAAAAAAAAAACTTGGCGAGGACCTCTGAGGAGATGTGCAGGCGTGTGTACATAGGCGCTAATCGTCATCATCATCATCATCATCTCAGCCAAAAGACGTCCACTGCTGGATAAAGGCCTCCCCCAAGGATCTCCATAGGCGCTAATATTATAACGTAATTATAATTAATAAAAATTTACTTAACTAATAAAATTAATTAATTAATTAAATTAACGGGTACACGGAAGGTTGCATGATGGCTGCGGCTCAGAACAATAACTAAAGCTATAGAAGGATGGCTAAAATAAAAATCGTGCAACTATGTTTAGTTCCGTTCTATCTTATGGCTAGAAAAGGAGGTTGGACTGCAACAAATGGTTGACACTTAGTTTTTATTTTTTGTATTGTTATGTCAAACGGTCATCAGATAATCGGTGATCAAAAAAAATCTTGAGCCTTTTTTAAAGTCACTCACATTACCTCAAATATGACGTCACAAATCTGGTGACACCTTTGCTATTTTAGTCCGGTTTCTATAGCTTTAGTTATTATTCTGAGGGCTGCGGCTATTCTCAGAACAAAGAAACAAAAAAAAGAAAGTTTGCATGGAAAGCCCTTTTTTACACCAAAACAAAAGGCGCTCGTCCTTCGTATTACCCACGTCTTACATTACAGTAAACGACGATAAGGCCTAAGATGGAAGCGATTTCTACTTGAACTGGAAACTGGTTATTAAAGCCAAATTCTTATTTCGTCAAGTCTTTTGTTCGTCAAATATACGCCAACACCTGGTAGGTACCTAGTCATCCAGCCATCCCAAATATTGAAGGTTTCTCAAGTCACCAACCAACTGCTGTTTCAACTGTCTTTCCGTTTTCTGTGCGAAACAAAACGAAGCATTCACACATTTTTATTTTTGTGAAAATATCCTCATTGTTGCCAGTGCTCAGAGAAAAATAACCTTGGGATAATTAAAATTATTGAACTCTACTGTCAACCTAAGGTTGCCAACTATTTTCCAGGAAAATAAAGTAAATAAAACTAATATAAAAAAAATGATTTGAAGAAAAAATAAAGTATTTTCCAAATTTATTTAAGCGTTGCGTTTCGTTTCACTTTACCTGAGTCTGAGTATCATACAGTAGTTCAGAAATTAAGTCAACAGGAATATTCCGTTCAAACGTATGCATTGGTCGGAAAAAAAGTATTTTCCATAGGTACTTTATTTTTATTAAAAAGAATAAAGTATGGGGATGGAAAATAACGTAGGATACGTTAACTTAAAGTATGGTTGGCAACCCTATAATAACCACGCAAATCATAAATTCTTCATGTTTTTTTTTTAATAGGTAGTAGTAGCACTTTGGCTCCGGTGCGTCATACTCATGGTGGCACTTCACATGGCTATTTGTATTCGCGTATTTGCCATATTTGGCAAATAATTGCCCTACAACACATGGCAATTATTTGCCAAATATGGCAAATACGCGAATACAAATAGCCATGTGAAGTGCCACCATAAACCAAAGACGTATGTTGTAGGTTGTAGGTACCTAGGTTAGGAGTACCTACTACCTACCTAGTTACATACTCGTAGGGCCTTTGTCGTTTTAGTCGACAAATGTTAGATTCTGGAAATGTCAGACGAGTATAAAACGCCAGATTCTATGAACGCCATCCATATTCTACAAACGGCAGATTCTACAAATGGCAGATTCTAGAAACGCCAGATTCTGATAATGCCAGATTCTATTAATGTCAGATTACATATCAATTGCAAATTCATTAATTGGTTAAAGTGTGCATTTAATTTTCCATTTTGAAGGTTCAACTACATACAATTTTATGCTCGTTCTTAGAAAAGCTTTGTTTTAATTTAGTAAGTTAGGTACCACGTGTTGGCAAAGTAATGATTCAAAAATCATGTAATAAATCATTAATTAAACATTTAAATAAAAAAAGTTTTTACTTCTATCATAAAGAAACGATCATTGATTTCCAATGTAAAAAAAAATTACAGTCAATATAACACGTAGTACCTAACTTACTAAATTAAAACAAAGCTTTTCTAAGAACGTGCATAAAATTGTATGTAGTTGAACCTTTAAAATGGTCGATTAATGATTTTGCAATTGATATGAAATCTGACATTAATAGAATCTGGCATTTATAGAATTTGGCATTATCAGAATCTGGCGTTCTCAGAATATGTCGTTTGTAGAATATGGCGTTCATAGAATCTGGCGTTTTATACTCGTCTGACATTTCCAGAATCTGACATTTGTCGACTAAACCCCTTTGTCTTCAACCTGTGCCACCTGTACTTTAATTTAGAACTTAATCTTGGTGCCTAATAAGAATTTTATTTGCCATTAATTCACGAGTGTTTGTATGACAAAAATATCTCTTCGCTTTTGTATCTCCTCTTCTCTTATACGTAGCGCTCGCTGCATCGATCCCATACAAATTGTAGTTTACATAAGAAATGTATAGGCAACCTCTCTCAATTTCTCCTACCATATAGTATTGATGACGTTATTATTTAATTTATTATTTATTTAGGTCCACTTACAGTTTATGTATTACATTTCATATCGAATAGTAAAGAAATACTTGAGGAAATCCGGGTAAAGCCCCAAGGATAAAACTTCTGCATACTTATGTGGTAACGAGGGTTTTATTTGGAGAGTTTGCCTCAGGCGGCATTTTCAGGGTTCTTCACTAACTCGATACAACAGATCGGACACACGTGTGTCCAGTTAGTGAAACTCAAAATTAGTAATCACTTATTATTTTGTCATCTGGACAAGCCAAGATTATTACGCGTGTCCACATAGTAAAACTTTAATTAAATCACTTTTGTGTTTTCGCCAACTGCTGGACACACGTTCGCATTTTACTCGAATCCATGACAAAGTACAATCAGGCAGATTATTGTTTTGTGTCACCGTCATCATCGGCCACTAAACGTCCCACTGCTGGGAACGGGTAATTTTGTATGTCGTTATTTATTTACTGTTTGTGAATTTATAAAGAAAATATTGTTGACACTGGTGGTATTTGAAAGTCACTATATGCTTGTCTATAATCTTCATTTTTATTACACAAATGTAACATGAGCTTGTCGTCATATTATTTGATTGTTACATAGGTAATATTTGTATTATTTAAAAATGTATCATAAATAGAAGCTAATAAGGTTTTTCAAGCAAAAAAGTGTGACAGCTTCATGAAATCGCCATCGATTATTAACCTGAAAAAACGGTACATTTTGTAAAAAAAATTAAGTGTGTCCAGTTGACGAAAACATAAAAGTGATTTAATTTAAGTTTCACTATGTAGAGTATTTTAAACCTTTCTTTTAAAAGTTTCGTTATCATCATTGTTTAACTTATGAATATATTATCCCATATTGGACATTGGTGAGATCAGAGTATGAACAACCACAGATTAAATAGTTATTTTACTGACTTACACACACCGTTGGTAGGTTATCCGGTCCTAACCCCTCGGAGAATCTAGTAGGGAACGGGGACACGCACTAGTGCGTGATGATATTCTCTTTAGAAAACCTTTGATGTCGTTCCGATCACACGGCTTGAGGAAACCTTTAAGTATTTCGCCGCCCCAAAGTCTGGTGACGCTGAAAATGGGGGTTTTGACTAACTCGACACAAGAGACACGCGTGTGTCCAATTGGTGAAACTCAAAATTAGTATCACTTATTAGTATAACGCACGCACGTTTGAACGGAATATTCCTGATGATATAATTTCTGAACTACTGAATGATACTCAGGAGTTCAGGATTCAGGTGAAGTGAAACGAAACGCAACGCTAATTTCTGAACGCACTATAAAACAATAAAACATTATTAGATAGTGCCAATAGTACAAAGAAATATGTTTTCAAACAATAAAATAAATAAATTTGGAAAATACTTTATTTTTTCTTCAAATCCTTTTTTTTATACTAGTTAGTGATAGATTTACTTTAATTTCCTGAAAAATAGTTGGCAGCCCCAGTTGGTACAGACGCATGCACATCGATCTATCCAACCATATGCCATATACATAGAGTTCAAAATCCATTGAGGATTTTTGACAGGTTGTGGTGGTCAGACGCGCAGGCGTGTGTACATTTGCTTTATTAGTTGGGTAATTTGAATTTATAGTTACAAATACCTACCTACTAAGTTGATGACACGTTTGTTATCTCAAAGGGTGATAGGTATAAGTATGTCATATAGGTAACGACTTGCGCGTGCTCAATCAATTCGGTCAAATGCATTGTCATTATTAAAAAATGCTGCATGACTGAGTTCCGCTTTGAAGGGTTCCTAGATCAAGTTACCTTTGTTACTTATCCAACATAATCATTGGACAAAAAGAAGCGTTTTACAATTAAGTGAATGACGGGAGGCGCTTAAGTTATACGCAGAAATAATATTTTTGTCCTGTAATTATACAGGTTGACTTTTTATCACCGTCCAAACTTTCTGAGATGACTCCAGTGATACAAAAGAACAACTCTTACTCTTGGACCAACTCCCTAACTCGAAAATAAAATTCAGCTGTTCCATATATTTTGGTCGAATGAATATTGATGTTTTGTATGGAACAGCTGAATTTTATTTTCTAGTTAGGGAGTTGGTCCAATAGTAAGAGTTGTTCGTTTTTATCACGGGAATCATCTCAGAAGGTTTGAACGGTGATAAAAAAGTGACCCTGCATAGTTATTAAAACAGTTTAGATTTTTCCATCCAATTTTTTTTATTTATTTTTTTATTTTTTTCCTTAGCTAACTTAAATTGCATTTTATATTTTCTGCCAAACTGTGTAACAGTTTGTCGGCAAATCCAGAATCCAGTTTTACAAAGTTTTTTTGTATGTCAAAATCAAAGCCGATGGAGACCTTGTATAAAAGTAAAGAAATAAAAAAAATTACGTCAAAAAACCCAACCAAAGAAAGTTGAACTGTTGCCATATAAAAAAACGAGACACCAAACATAAATAAACCGCTACAGGTCTACGAACTACGCCGCCGGAAGGGCATACAGCCATGCAAATGTTACTAATGAGGTACCTAATGTCCATTGAATGCTGAAGCAATGACACGCTAAGCCGATAATAATAATTATATTTATATAAACAGTTTTTGTTATAATATACGATTCTACAATGGCGATAATGAATGAAGTGACACGTATATGTAATAGCTATTCTATTACATTTTGAAGAGAAAAGCTCACGGTACAGACATACAGAAAATGATTAGCTTATACAGGTATTTTAAGGTTTTCATCTTTGAAATTAAGCAAGTCATCGCTACATTTGGTTAAACTAGGTTGGTGACACTAAACTGGCGGGCTAAGTTTAAAAAATCTGTAACACACTTTGCCTGACCTGGGAAGTGAACCCAGTACCTACCACTGAATATCGGGCCAAAAACTTAAGACACATTGAGGATTATGGATAACTAGCGGACGCTCGCGGTTTCACCCGCGTGGTTCTCGTTCCCGTGGGAATATCGGGATAAAAACTATCCTATGTGTTAATCCCGGTTACAAACTGTCTGTATGCCGAATTTCATCCAAATCCATTCAGTAGTTTTTACGTGAAAAAGTAACAATCATCCATACTTACAAACTTTCGCGTTTATAATATTAGTGTGATTAAACGATTATTAGACACATTGAAAACTTGAAGTAAAAAATGACTCCTAGCTACTACACTGGCCTGCAAAAATAAGTAGGTACTACACTTTTAATATTTATTTATTTTCTAAACTATAGAAGTTAGAGATTTTTAAATAAAAAACGTTTTGCAGCAATTTTTATCAGCTTTCTTTGAAACTAAAGTAAATTATACATTAGTAACATTTTTCCTTTTTGTTTCGAAAGTATATCTTGTGTACTTAAAAAGTTATTGCAATTTTAAAAGTGTGATACTTAATTTTGCAGGCCAGTGTAGTTAATAGCTCAATGTGGGTCCACGCCCTAAAAGAATCTTAATTAGTTAGTGTCAACAACTGGGTATTACGTACGTAATATTTTTTTTTTCAACAATAACCGAATCAAAATTTGTGTTAAAAAAAGTGTGCGTTAAAGAAGAATGGGCAAGTTGGTCTACCTACTCAGCACCAACAAGCCATACATCAATGAAAAGGAAATCTTTTATACTTACTTAATTTTTTTGTATGACCGCAAATGTGTAGCTTATGGGGCTCTTTGTGAAAATGTCAAAAATAAAAGCAGTGTAGTTTCTCCTTCGTTGTAATTTTTAACCGACTTCAAAAAAAGGAGGAGGTTATCAATTCGACTGTATTTTTTTTTTTTTTTTTTTTATGTTTGTTACCTCAGAGCTTTCGACTGAGTGAACCGATTTTGATGATTCTTTCTTTATTTGAAAGCTGGTGCTTCCCGTGTGGTCCCATTTTAATTTGGTCCAGTTCTGATGATGGGATCCTCAAGGAATTGAGGGAACTCCTCGAATATTGTAGGCATACCTATCGCGATTTTGGTATTTTCAGAAATAAGTCAAGCGTTTACATTCAGAAAGTATCATTTGATGAAGTGTAACTGACGAAAAAGACCACAGATTGCCATCGGAATTCCTCAATGATAAGTATTTCACGGGTGGCGATAAAATATCTCGATTAAGATAGTTAAGCGACTATGATGAAGCAAAAGAAGACAGGCATCGGAACTCAGTTTTTGATTTCCTACTTTGAGATATAGGCGTTTCTCGTTTTCTTCGCTTGTCTCATTTAAACGGCGGCGGCGATATCTCATACGAGCAGCGTGTTTAGTAGGTCTACCCATATTCGCTTTTGATAAATAGATCGAAACGAATCACTAAAAAGCGAGAAATAAACAAAAATTTTAACAAAAAAAAAAACCGACTCCAAAAAATTTTACTGATAAATTGCACTAAAAAGTAAAAAATAAGCGTTAGACTTATATAGACAATAACTTTATAAAAAAAAAATATAGGTACAATTATTGTTACTTTTGGAGTCGGTGACAGCCAAGGTAACTTTAACTTATACATTTTTTATTATTATAGAAAATAATGACAAATGATTCTTTAAACCAGAAGGATGTACGCACGGCGGCAGATCAACCTACCCAAACCTGTCAAATTTCTCCAATGCATATTGATCCTTATAACCAAACGATTAAGTTCAAAATTTATTGTAGAAATTTGACAGTTTTGGGTAGGTTGATCTGCCGCCGTGTGTACGTAATAATTCATTAATTTATTGACATGTACTTAATCTTTTTATTAGCATAGATGGCGTTAGTGCTGAGTAGGTAGACCAAAGTTCATATATTTTGCCCATTCTCCTTTGTATATGTTTTACTCTGTCGTCTGTTGTGAATAACTGATCTGGCACTAAGCAAACTAAAGGTTAAAGCTACTAACTAAAAGTTAACTTGTCGCTTGGTGAAATGGTGACGAATTAATGTTTTGCAATTTTTTTCTTTTGTACGCTACGCTGGGAAAAACTCATTGTCGAGCGAGTACCCACCGCGTCCGCGGAGACACTTGAATGTTTATAGTCAAGCATAGAACAGTGATGTCGGATACATAGATTGTATTGCAATAACAAGTTAAGCAAAAAAGAAGAGCAACATCCGAGATGCCGCACAATGGACGCGAAGACTAAACAGAAGCGCATTGTCACGATCGTTAAAGCAAATATAGTCACTTTGAAATAAGCATGATTTCGCACACTCACGGCGGAAAACCAACCGTGACTTGTATCAATTATCACATAAACGTACATCACAACATCACCAGCTCGTTTTCATATCCTCACTGCTGGGGCACGAGCCTTCTCTATGGATGGTTAGGGAGGACGGGCCATAAACCACCACGGGGCCCAGTGCGGATTAGTGGTTAACAACTGCCAATGCAGCCGGGACCAACAACTTTACGTGTTTTACGAAGCACGGAGGAATTCGATACAATAAATTTTTGGTCACCCATCTGATGACCAGCTTTTGCGAAAGTTGCTTAACCTCAGCAATCGCAGACCGGGCGCGTTAGCCACTGCGCTGCGCTATCAAGCTCTGCATCTATTTCCATAATGTCTCTCGGCAAACTTGTTAGTAAGTGCCTTATTCTTCGTTTTGTAAAAAAACCAATAAATTTAACAAAAACTCTCGCCGCCCTTAAACTCAGTTACACTATAAAGGTAAAAAAAACAAGGAATTCAACGAAAAAAAAAAGTTTAATTGCGTAAACCAGGTGTACTAAACTAATACGTAATAAATAATTTATCCTCTCGGAATCTTAAGTTCGTTGATTCTCAGAAGTTGTAAAAAATAGTAAACAGGTTTTTTCGGATCATTGACGGGTCAGAACTGATGGTTGAATAGTGGTTATATCATCACGTGTATCAATCAACCGGGGCACGATGAGGACCATGTTTTTAATGAAGATAATAATCTCTATGATTATAATATGGTTATACATAATTTTAAGGCAAATTTTGTTGCAAACAATTCAAAAAAGACAAGGTGTTGAAAAAATTCCACGAGAGGGATTCGAACGCTCACCTCCTCATGACAGGCCGGGACAGACCAACTATACTGTCGTGGCTCTATCCAACTTGCCGAAATTAATCAACACTAAGTATCTAAAGGAGCCCTATTCGATGTCGACAACTACGTTTATTAATGTCTAAAACCCAGATGGGTTTGTCCAGACCATACAAATTCTTCAAAACTTCTGTTTATAATCTAAAAAAATAATAAATGTCGCGAATAAATTAAGGTAAGAGCCTGTTATTTTTACTGCGCTATTAACATATAATTAACAGTCTGAATCTCAACGCCTCGGTGGCCGAGTGGCAGAGTGCTCGGTCCGATACCCGAAGGTCCCGGGTTCAATTCCCAGGTCGGGCAAAATGTATTTCGGATTTTTCGATGCATAGCCTGGGTTTGTAATCACCAACCCGCACTTGGCAAGCGTGGTGATTAATCCATTACCCATCAATTGTAGCGATGACTTGATTTCAATGATGGAGGCCTTTGCCCAGTAGTGGGACATTTATAGGCTGTTTACTAACAGTCTTGTTAACCCACCTAGAAAAACTCGATGGCGCAATGGTTAACGTGCCCGGTCTGCGAGTGCTGAGGTTAAGCAGCTTTCGCAAAGGCCGGTCATCGGATGGGTGACTAAAAATTTATAATCTCGAGCTCCTCCGTTCTTCGGAACGCACGTGAAGCCGTCGTTGGCCCCGACTGCATTAGTCGTTAACCACTAATCCGCACTGGGCCCGCGTGGTGGTTTATGGCCCGTCCTCCCTAACCATCCATATCCTCTCAATTCGTCCCTCGCATGACTAAGTGACGTAACTAGCAACGGGCAAATTTTACAGGGCAACCTATTTTCTGTTTAGAACTTGATATCTGGAGCTGTAGAAAATGCTAGGCGCATCTTACATACAAGTTTATTGTATACATACAGAGAGAAGAGCATCAGTGTGCATACAGTATATGGTCCATTTACATATTATATGTATTTATTTTTTTATTTACATATTAAACAGTTACGTCACTCTGTGATAACTTTGTTTTTTATATAGTTTAGGAAGTTGACACTTACGCCACCATGTGTAGTGTTTGGGGAGGTAAAATAAAGTGTAACTGTTTATATTGTTGAGTATAAATAACAACAAAGTATTAAGGTTTTATTAATTTTTATTGCTTATCACAATATCTAATCAAATCACAGCATGTTTCGTTTAATCTAAACGGTAGGAAATGCCATTAAATCAGCCTTTATGAATTATTATTCTTAATGAATAAACTCTTTGTTTGTTTGTCATTAATGTTACAATCAAAAATTATATAGAACTATGTAGCCATACAAATACATATTTCTATTAAAATATTGCAATTTGTAATTTAAATAACAAACTAATAAAGAGTTATTTTTAATATAATCACATACTTAAACCTTATTTTAAGTTAAAGTTAGGAAATGGCACAATCAGTCTTTTAAATGTTAATATATTATTTTAAACAAAAATAAATTCTTCTCGAAATAAAAAAAACTAAAACCAAACTTAAATATCAATAACTCTGGTGATAACTTATACAAAAATAAAACTGAAACATGTTACTAATTTGCAAAAAATGATTACAATAAAATCAGAATCAACAATAATGACAACAACTTAATGCGAAAGTGATCTATAAAACTCAATAAATTCGGACGATCTAATTACTGGTGTATTACCACTAGTTAACGACATCAAATCGTTATATTTTTCTACTGAAATTTTAGGTCGCTCAAGATTAAGAACCGGAATTTCTTCATGAAGCCAAGCTGAAACCTGTCTTTTCAAAGACAAAGATCTTAAAACTGTGTCAGCCTGACTTGTTTTGAAAAATAATTTTCCTGGTTCAGGTTTTAACACCGCATATTCCATCATTTCAGTCCAATTAATACTATTTCCTGTGTCGTCTTTTCGGATTGTAAGCAACCGTAACTCAACTGCAATTTTTTTTAAATTCAGGAAGTCTGAGTAATCTAATTTTATCACCTCGTACGGTTTGTTCCTTCGTGCTAATTTGAAAATAGGTATTAACTGGCTAGGTATAAAAATATCACCTGCTTTCTTCAGTGCGTGAGCAATGGCACATGGCGAGCGGAATCTCCCTCACTCTGGCCGTGGCAAGGTACTGAGAAACGTAAAACAATTTCTATTATGTTTCTGGAATTATTATTCACATACAGTAGCGTAGATGCAACGACCGAGTTTTTGTTTTGGCCGCTGCATCCATCAGCAAACAAGTAAACTCGTTGGATTCCTTAGTCATCACTTTTCTTCAAAAAAGAATAGAGTGCCGACGATATTTCACACGATCCTCTTTTACTTTCTCCTTCGTGCCAAGTGAAGCAGTAACAATCTCCCGTTGCCATGTCGTAAATAGTAAAATTATATACCGAGAGCCGCCTTTTGTAGAATACTGCACTTTCATTACTAATAGGTAAGTTAATGACCTGCTGTAGAACAAAAGTTGCACATTGGACTATTGACGGAGTTGTTTGAGCTTCTTCTTTGCATACTGCTCTTTTCTGACGAAATAAAAATTTATCTTCTTGGTGTTTATTGAATTTTTCACTCAAACGTGACTTCTCTTCCTCTGAACCTTTATGGAACGTCATGCAAAGACTACATTGGTCCTTTTTAGGACGGTGGAATGACAAATTCTTGGATTTAAATACCCGGCGGTACAAGGATAAACTCGGTTTCACTGGACTATCCTTAAGTTCATCACGAAACATGTAATAAATTTTTCGTACAGTTAGATCGGAATTAAGGTATTCACAAGTACTCTTTTCGCGGCAATAATGGGATTCCACCTTTGGGAACCGGTCTATATGTTCTTCTATCAATCGCCAACATTCCTTGTCATTCTCTAAGTGTGATTCTCTCCGGCCTCCACGCTTGTCCATTTCAACAACACCTGTGATATCAACTTTTTCAAGAGCTGTTCTCACGTTTCGTTCAGTAATATTCAGAGTATTTAAAAAAAAAGGCGCGACTAACAAGACGGACGCTCTCCCCCCGCCACCGCCCGCGTTTCCAAGTAATTTACGATTCTAACGCAACTTAGTAAAGCTCAATATTTTATAAAAATCAAACGCTTAAATGACAATAGTTGAAGAGAATATCCTCAAAAAAAATATCACTAAATGTCGTATAATACCATACGCCATAAAAACAAAAATATATAGTTAAAATGGATTTCACGAACAGTCGTATGGCATTTACTTCAATTAGTCATATTTGTTTTTTTTATCCAAGCAGATACGTCAACGGTGCAGGTAGCTCTATCTTTACAACGGCGAAAGATAGAAATACGACGGTTAGCGGAATCCGTTTGAAAATTAGTTTTAAATAAGTTCATGTATTTAAGTCAGTTTTGACAAAAATGACAGTTACGTCAGTTAGTCATGCGAGGGACGAATTGTCGCCAAGATGGCGGCCAATTTGTGGTCATCTGTCACACTGCTTCCGTATTACTTCCGGTCTAGTTCCGGCTATTCATAAAATTTTTCTTTCTTTGCATTTTTTGCCTATTTTAGACACCAGTCTACCACAAAATAATCCATCCTAATTGTACTTTAAGCTAGCCTAATTAAACCTTTGTTATTTGTTATTTAATTAATATTAATTTAACATTAAAATGACGATTTCCATGAAATTTTCTATGGAGACTATATAAAAACTTATAACTCTGGAATCGTTATTTAAAAAAGCTATCTGGCTGTGTATAATAATAAAGTACAGATCAGCGACTTCCAGGAGGCCTGTGACAGACAGGGGTTGTATAAAACGAGGCCTCCAGGAGGTCGGTGACAGACAAGGGGTTAAGGAAAGCTCGTGCCCCAGCAGTGGGGACATACAATTAGCTGATGATGATTGATGATGATAAAAATATTGCTTTGTTGTGTGTAATAGACAGAAACGAGATGAAATGGAATTGGATTTTGCTGGGGCACGAGCCTTCCCATTGGATGGGTAGGGAGAACGGGCCATAACTCATCACGCGGGCCCAGTGCGGATTGGTGGTTGTTAAGACGACACCTCGATTTGTGAACATTCAAAAAGGATGATCCTTACTGGTGCTGTCATAAGGTCGAAAACACGTAGCGCCTGCGACAATTGAGACCGCAATGTAACAGAAATCTAAAAAATATTTTTTAAAAACTATTGGTTTCAGTAGCGCTAGCGTCATTCAACACGCCGCAAAATATGCAGCTATCAAATTAAGAATAATGATGTTGTCAATCTATTTGAGTGATTTCAACTGCGCCATCGATAGGCTCTCGATATTTTATATACTACTAGATATATACATACTTAAAACCTTGGCAGTCTACTAACAGCTCTGTTAAGCGATTGCCTGTTTACTATGAAAGGATACAGACTGTACTATTAAATACTTATTTACATTAAATAGACAGTTTTATTGGAGTCATAACCATTCTTATTGACAAGGTTAATTATTTTCATATTTCCTTCGATACTAGGAAACTTCGTACGACAATAGATTGCTAATTAAACTAATCATGGTGGTCAATGTGTATTGGTCATTGTGCGTCTAAACCCATTAATTTCACGTATTGGTCATTTGAAGTGTTGGTCATTTCGCGACTGGTCTTTTTGCGTCATTGACTTATTTTTGCTTATTCATGATGCTATTTTCATTGGTCATTATGAATATAATATTGGTCAATGTACGTCTAAATCCCCGATGAGGTTTTGATCGTTGTCGTAAGTAAGAAAGATGTCGTTACGTTATTTTATTATACCCCCGATCCGATCCGAACCCTTCGGTAAATCTAGTAGGGCACGGGGGGGACACGCCTTAGTACGTGATACCGTTCCCTCTAGAAAACCTCCGAAGGTGATTCGTTTCACACGGCTTGAGGAACCCTTTAAGTTTCTCGCCGCCCCCAAAAACGCCCCGTTAAGCTGAAAATTTCGATTGAGGCAATCAGCAATCTGTCTCCAAAAAAAAAAGGGTATTACACGCACTGGGCCAGTGTGGGTGCTATGGCCATGTTATCCATTTGGGAAAGTCTTGATCCCATAAACAATCATCAGTCGATGATCAGTCAATAACGGTGTTTTGTTGAATTTTTTTTAAAAAGCTTGATTTTATAACGGAAGTAGAAGCGGAACAAGAAGTCTTTGCCCAACATTCAAGGCTCTTGATTACAATAATAACTGTATAATGACAGATTGGATGTGTTATTTATAAACTAAGTAATAACTATATCCGAAACGGTTGGCCTTCACCACTAGGTACTATGCTATGATCTCTTATGGTTATAGTAACGATTACGCTTAAGATGGAAAACTGTCTTCATACAAAATGCCTAGCGAAGCGAGTCTCATTACCGATTTTTTTTTTATATTAACGGGTAAGCAGTGCCTTGATCTCACCTGATGTTAAGTGATGATAAGGCCAAAGATGAAAGCGCACTTCACCCGGGATCCTCAACTAGTGAGGCACTGGCTATCTTATCTCTAGCTGCCGGAACACAACAATGCTACAAACATTGATGTCATGGCGACATTTTAGATAAGATGGTGGTAGCTAGCCAGGCGGGCAAACAAGCCCTTCCACCAACCAAACCGAGTACACAAACATGTACCCCCCGCTGGGAATCGAACCCGGGACCTCTGGGTCTAAACCGGTGGTCTTAGCCACTAGACCACAGAGGCGGTTAAAATACCCGAACCCCTCGAAGATTATTGTAGGGAAAAGGGACACGCTTGCGAGTAGACATTCCTGCTAGAAACCCTCCGATGTTTCGATCACACGGCGTGCCTGAGGAACCCTTGAAGTTTCTCGCCCTCAAAAAAGTCCGGTAACGCTAAAAAGGCCATACTATGACGTTATTAGCAAGCCGATCCGCAAGTTGCTTATTCGCACCTCGTGGCCCCTAGTTCTAGGGAGGAGGAAATACGTGTGCTGGGATGGAAATCCATCTTTATAGTGGTGCAACAAACAAATTTCTTCGTTCGCGTCGGAATAATTGTGACAGCGAAGACCAGGACGTGTGGTTCTGTAAAGGAAGGGGGAAGGAGGGACAAGGGAAACTTACTACTGTGGAAGAGTAATTAAGTAATATTATTTTACAGTTGCAAAGAAAGTTACCAGCTACGAAGGACCAGTATCTCTCCTATTCGATCTCTAGTTCGTCAGTTTATGGCGCGCTCGCAGACTGGTCTGGCGTTAATAGCGGCATTTAAAAACAAAGTGTTTTCTTCTACGAGTAGTATAATTAAAATAATAGTTAGAACTGGGTTTAAGTGAAGTGACTTCTTGCTTCCTGCTGTCATTTTGAAAATTCTTTCCGTACTATGTACCTACGTACCTGTCTAATTAAAAAGTGCGATAATAAAAATATCATATTAAAGAATATAAAGTCAATATTGGTTGTCTGGAAGAAATCGCTCTAAAGCGATAAGACCAACTAGTTTTATATTATTTGTATGTACATTGTTTTATTTTCATTTTGTTTTAATAAAAGAATTATCTATCTATAATAATAATAATCTTTATTAAATAACTTATTTTATAATATATCCAGAATACTAAACAAACTATATAATGTCAAAAATACACAAGCGCCTGAACTAGGATTATCCTGTTTTCCAGGCAAAAGTAAAAGACTTACTAAAATCTATAAATCTATCTTCAATTTAAAAATTAGTGATGTGCCTCGTTCTAGTTTTATTAACTAGGTACACACGGCACGGCGGCAGATCAACCTATCCAAAACTGTCAAATTTCTACAATCAATTTTGAACTTTATTCATTGAATATAAGGATCAATATTCATTAGATAATTTTTTTAGCTAAAGGCTATAGCTTTCGATATTGCTTTCATAGGCGGCACGAAACGACAAGATGACGTCATAAACCACACACAAAGTCAAAGCGATCGGTTAGGCGGTCGGGTCCCTGGTCAACCCGAGACGAGGTCTCCTAATCGAGAATCTAGTGTAGGAAGGGGAAACCAATCGCTCTAGAAAAACTCCAACGACGGTGTTTAGTTTCACACGGCTGAAAATGACGTTTGAGGCAATCAGTACACTCACTCAAAAATAAAATCTTTCGTTTCGCACAGCTCTGTTTTACCCTTTGGGTACGGAACTCTAAAAGAACAATCATAAAACAGTAGATAACTGTCAATCAGAATCAGGACCCGGCCTCAGCTCGTAGTAGCGAACAAGACATAAGTAGTAGAAGTACATGTTCATATAAGAGCATTAAAATTTCCGATTAGTACCTACCTACCAACACAAATATGACTTTTGAATACTTTTGATAAAACACGGATGGGTGATAAAATGTTTGACGGTTACTTCCTGATCGATAAGAAATTACAGAAAAGTATTTTATGTTGGTGGCGATGGCGATGGCGGAGCGCGATGGAGATGGCGATGGATGGCGCAGCGGTTTCAGTTCGTCGGGTTTGCGTAGTGCGAATTTATTAGACATTTGATCACGATTCACGTTTACTAATACGCGGCATTGTATGGAATTAATTTAAGCATCGCCTCCGCCTATGAGTTAAAGTTTCGCCATACAAATTCTTGGTAAATAAATCTCGCTCTAGGCACCAAGAGTGCTGGGTGTAGGGCTGCCATCCGTCCGGGTTTCCCCGGATTTGTCCTAGTTTGGAGGGCGTCCCGGGAGCGTCCGGGCGCTGTTTCTAAAAAGTGTGTTCTAATAACCCGGGCACTTTTTATGTCAGGGGAAATCCGATTAACTTGATAGAATGGAATGATTAGCAATAAATTACAGCATTTCATAGTTAAAAATTCGGTGCGGCAAATATAATTCGCGCACTCGTGAGTCTCGTGACTCTCGTGAGTTGATTTTCTATAAATAAAATATGATAACTATGTTTTTATTTTATTGTGTTTTTTTTCGAGGGCGTCCGGGGAAATATCTTTATTTCACTAAATGTCCTGGGTTTTTGAAGTTTTTGTCCTGGGTCCGTAATTTAGCTGATGGCAGCCCTAGCTGGGTGCCTAGTGCGAGTTTCATTCATTTAACAAAAACGAGAATTTGTATGGCAAATTAACTCTTCTTGTATGTTGACAGGACGCGCTGTTTCAATGCTATACTAAGTACCTAATTTGCGTTTTCGTAAACGTAATCGAATGAATACGGATAGTAACCCGGTGGCTAGTGTGAGATAGATAGATAGAAAGATAGATAGATAATACTTTTATTGCAACACTATAAAACATAATCATGAACAGAAAAAAAATAATAATTTACAAAGTTACAATTTGGCGGTCTTGTCGCTTTTAAGCGATTTCTTCCAGACAACCAGTCGGATGGAGAGAGCTAATAAACTGTAAGATCAGAGGTGAAACTATTAAAACATACTAGAATAATGTGTATTTATAAATGAAGCAAAATAATAATAATAATAATAATGATGATAAATCTATAATCATAATGATGATAATAATAAATATAAAATAAACCTACTTATACATAATAGTAGTCTCAGGTAAGGAAAGTAGCGGATACGGCAGTTTTGCAGCAGGACAGGATTAATCGGAAAGGTAGAATTTTTTCACAAGCTCATTAACATGACAAGTTTAAATAATATAACATTCATCTATGTACTAAAAACATGTAATATGCAAATAAATGACTTCATTTGATAAACTTATCAAAACAATGATTGCATAAAATTCGTTGGCATGAGTCAACCTAAGACCTAGCTGGCTAGATTTATGTAGAATTATCTTCAAATTGTCACATTTAGCATATGACTGATAATTAAATGACTCCTTTGTCATCGGAAACTATTACGCTGAGTGTGTGAACTGAGTCTTTTGTGCTTCTGCATTGTCGCGTTTATAGCGAAATAAACCAATTTTCATATAACATAACAATACCATATACCTACATATAAAATGAAAAACTTTATTAGCACATTATTAATATCCTCTATTAATAAATAATAATAATAAAAATTAAGAACTTTATAATTTGTAGTTAGCATACTGCATAACAAATACACCTTTGTTGCGAAACAATGGGTTTCTGTTTGATTCAAGTCATGAAGAAACTACTAGAAAGTTGTAGACGCATTTCAATAGCCCTTTATCTGAATTACGCAGTCACTGACACTCTTATGCCGTTGTATTAGGATTGTTAATCACTTGCAGCTCAGATTTTGTAAAGGAAAAACCAGTTTAGGTGAAAAGTGTAAGTGAGATTATGTAATTTGCGCTTTGTTGGAAATCAGAGTTGCTATGAAACATTATAGGGTTCTTGCATTTTTATTTTAATGAAGCCTGACATTATAAACCACTTTCATTCAGGTTTTATGGTTACTTGAGATCCTATGTCTTTTTTAAATACAAAGTAAAGGAAGTACTAGTAGAGAAATAGTTGTTAACATTTTTTTATGGGAAAGCATGGACAACAACTATGTGGAAGGCCTAGACAGTGATAGCGGGATGAGTTAGACTCCTGCTTCAGGATTTGGGAGGAACTAGCTCAGGATAGAGATAGATAGATAGATAGATAGGATAGAGGTGGAAGGAGGGAGGGGTGGCCCTTGCCCTGCAGTGGGAAAGTAGTGGCTGATAAATAACAATAATAATAATAATGGGTAAGCACTTGGCCGTCGTGAAACATTGTAGGAATTCCTTTTATTTACCTACTACATACGTAACTAAGAGTTAAAATTTCACTTTTGTCCTTTTAAGTTGTTTAATTTATTTATTATAGGTACTTAATTAAAGTTGTCTAAAATGATGTCCTGGTACTATCCATCATCTTAATGTCAGTGCTGCTATCGTTGAGGACCATTCGAAAATTAGTAAGGTATTGTTTTGGTTTGTGGTAACAAGTCATTCATAGGCTCTTGTGACTTGCTTAGCACAAAACATATAAGTGACAGAGACAGATAGTAGTCTATTTATCTTGGACATATTTATTATAATACTTTTACCCTGTATTGCTTCACTAAACCAGAAAAGAAAAGTTTTTGCAGTTTCTTGAAACTTCTTCTCTGTAACAGGCCTACATCATCGTAGGGCAGGAAATAAAAAAAAGTTTACTCACCAACACACTATTAAGATGTTCGTTATGTCGTGCATTTATAGTAACTGGGATAAAATGCTTTTTCCTTTAGGTTATAGTTTCTGCTCACAACAAACAACAACACAATAGTCACATCACAACACGCAATAAAATCAGCTGTTTTTGACATCTATCTATTCTACTTACCTTTTCTAATTCGAAATAGTAAAGGCAAAGGGACCTAGCCCATACAGCCTATAATTCCATTTCGTTTTGCTTGATAATATAGAATGGAGATAATGTTCATTTTATCAATTTAATATCATTAATAATGAATTTATCATTATATATATAAAATGGTTGAGGGCATTTAACCCCGATTGCCTGCAGTTTTAACTCAGAATAATAACTAAAGCTATAGAAACCGGACTAAAATAGCAAAGGTGACACCAGATTTGTGACGTCATATTTGAGGTAATGTAGTGAGTGACTATAGAAAGGACTCAAAGATTTTTTTTGATCACCGATTATCTTATTATTCTGAGCGATTATCTGATGACCGTTTGACATAACAATATAAAAAATAAAAACTAAGTGTCAACCATTTGTTGCACTCCAACCTCCTTTTCTAGCCATAAGATAGAACGGAACTAAACATAGTTGCACGATTTTTATTTTAGCCATCCTTCTATAGCTTTAGTTATTGTTCTGAGAGTTTTAAAGGTATAAAGGATCAATGAGGTTTTATATGGACTTATTTAGAACATAGTATAGACATGACAACAACAACAGTTTTTTAATCTATTTAAATAAAAATGAATGTTGTTAAGCGCAAAACTCGAGAACGGCTCGACCATGAAGCTGTAGATAACACTATAAACCAACAACAGCTTCATGGGCTCGTTTTAGTACTCAGAGGGCTCGACCAATTCATCAATTTTTTTTTCGTATGTTCCAAAGCACACGGAAAGTTTTAAAAGTTAAAATTTTTTTTTAAAGTTCTTCGTTGAGAGATTTTGACAGAACGAAGTCTGTCCGGGGCCCAGGCAGCTAGTTTTAAATAGTTGCCGCTAGAATGTTATCAATCATTCATCAAAAGAACACTTAATTAATTTTGTTTATTTTTAATTTCAGGTCATAACGCCCACCATGCTCTAGACATCAAACAAAGCATTTATAAAAATGTTGGAAGTTCCAGATAACGTAAGTGTTTTTATTTTAGGAATAAACTTGTCTTTATTTTTATCCAATATCTCCTACAAGGACTGACAAATTCAAATATAGATCCTCTGACTGTTTGAATAATAATAGTAATGTTTACTGCTCTACTACTTCAATATAAAATATGTACCTAGCTCTTAGAAAGGTAGATAGATTAGAAAGGGTGCAATGATTGACCGGGTTTCAGCTAGAGTCTGCGTGTTCTGTGTAGGGTGGTGGCACCATTCAGTGTTCGACAGGAACCAGTGATTGACCCTTTTCCCCTTAAATCGTTAAAAATAGGGGTCAGGGGTCAGCAACAGATTTTGGCTCTTACAAATAAACAAAGAATAAGGTCCGAATAGTTATTCCGTGTTTTGTCTCTTTTACTCTTATTTGAAATGACGTTTACATGACACTTTCAAACTTTCGCAATCCTTAATTAACTTAAAGAGTTTAATTAATCTAATCTTATTAATCTAATTACCAAAAAGTAACGCAAACTAAGTACCAAAAATTACCATACCTTATTTTAATCTAATCCAAATGTATAGGTACTTACTTTATTTTCTACTTTATTATATTTTTTATAAAAACTAAGAATAAGTTTTCTCTGAGACGATCTAAGCTATATAAAGTTCAGGATTTTATTACGTAGGTAGACTGTGTAAACTTTAACGAGCTACTCGAAACGTTAAGGTTTCCGTGAACAATGAGATTTCACGAGCAACAACGCAACGAGATCTATTAATAGTCTTATTAATACCTACTCCGCTTTTTATTTAGATCTAATGATGCGGCTATTCAAAGAAATGCTCACCTTACAATCGGAGGCGTAAATATCACATTGGCTCCTAATAGGCATAAGACGTGACCAATTAGATAAATATAGTACCTAGCTATCATTAGAATTGGTTTAGTGATTGGATACAATCCAAGCCCTGAGGTTATCATTTTCTTTGTCAATGTAATTTATATGTATTTTTCTTATTCTAGTAAACCTGCCGTTGAATAAAAGGTGTAGCAGGCTTTTGTTTATATGGTACTTTTAAAGTAAAAGGTTTAGGTGACTTGTGTATTCTAAAGAAATGTGTTTGTGATAAGTTTGTAAATGGCCACATTTAAGAAGAAAATTTGTAAACATCGTATCATAAAGGTCAGTGGTCTACACCTCGCTCTCATAGAACGGGGTAAGGGTTTGGTTTTTATCAGAAAACAGGAAACAAAGTATATTTTTTTAGCAAAATAAGTTACTTCACTTTTAACGTCTGTGTCAGCAAACAAAACGTTTAATTTAATATTTTAATAAACATTATAAAACATATAGAAAAACGCGTTACTCAAGACATTATCGTGAACTTATCTGTACAAGAGACCTCTTCTCCCGCCAGCCCTAGCTGTGGTGTAGAAAGGAAGTCTGCCGGATTAAACTTTAAAAAGAATCACAGAGTCTAACGATTAACCCTATTAACGAGACATTGAATCGCAGTAGGTATTAGCACGTATTAGTAGTCCGATTAAACGTTCTCTCTCATTGTCTCGATCATTTAAGGGCTCAGGGTCGTACTGAATGGTGACAATGGAATGGTTCGATTAAAGAGCGCATGTGCAATCAACGCCTCGTGGCCAAGTGGCAAAGTGCTCGGGCCGATACCCGAAGGTCTTAGGTTCAATTTCCAGTTCGGGCAAAGTGTGTTTAGAAGGTTTCGATGCAGTGTCCGGGTTTGTGATCACCAACCCGCATTTGACAAGCGTGGTGATTCAGTCTATACCCATTAATTGCAGCAATGGCTTGATTTCCATGGTGGAACTGTATAGGCTATATTTACTACAAACTTACATTATCTACTTATGTTAGATAAAGGTACAATAGAAATATTAAAAGCATAAACACGAACCAACTTATAAATTAAAAATAAAAACAAAACAACAATAAAGCACATTGTTCTGAATTTAAATTATTGTAGGTAATGATAAATCTGATAATGATTAATGGACATGGAAATTAATATTCGATTGTATTCGGAAATGCTATGATTACAACCTGTGGGCGCCTCTAAAGGCTCGGACCTCGGCACGGGTTGACCAGGCCGTGGTGGTGGAGAGAAGCGCCCAGGAGCATGTCTGTACCTGGTATAGAGCGCGTGTGAACCGGTTCGTCGTACGTACCCTTGTTCTACGAGTACGGTGTCTTGGGCCTAAACTAGGTGTGCATGTTTAGTGTATTCTGTAAATGTGTAGTGGCATTTAGAGGATCGTGGGGGGGGAGGGGGGGTAATCCGAGGCGAAATAGATAACAACAGTGTCTTGGAACCCTTTTCCCTTATTCGGTACTTACGACATGCACGGGAAGTTAAGCATTTTTGAGAGAGTGTTAAGTGGAAATGTGGAAACAAACGTAGCATCAGTTAACTCTGCCGGCCCACAAGGTGTTTCTTCACGCCTCTCTTGAAGGACCCCATATCATAGGAACGAGGAAAAACGTGTGCTGGTAGACTATTCCACCTTTTGGAGGTGCGACAAAGAAACGAGTCACTAAATTTCTTTGTGCGCGATGAGATATTTGAGATATTTTCAGCGTTACCAGACTTTTTTGGGGGTGGCGAAAAACTTAAACAGTTCCATAAGCCGTGTGAAATGAAGTACCGTCACAGATTTTCTAGGGAAGTTAAGCAGCTGATACTTAAATTCACGTCCCAGACCAGCATGGCAAGGCTTAAAACAGTGCGATTATCTGTAAAAATAATTACGAAAACGTGTTAGGTAAAAAAAGACGAAAAAAAGGAATGTGTAAAATAATCTAAATTTCACATAGGAAAAATTTACGCAGCCGTATCGGTTCCACGCTATTTTACCATAGCATGCATATTAACTAACTTGCAGTTAAAAAAACAAGTCGGTTGAGGTAAAAATCTCTTCGTTATCGTAGCGAGTATAATTAATTCGTCTTCTCGATAAGCCTGTAATTAAAAATTGTGATTTAATGTTACCATCTAAAAGTACAAACATTTAGAAAGGTAAATTTTTCAATGATACGTTTCAATGATGCTGTAAATGAAAAATGCCAAAAAAAATATAAAAATTTCCATTTGACAGTTTTCTGGAATATTTCCTGAAGTAGGTAACCCTAAAAACTTTCAAAGACTCGGACAACAACTTTCCAACAACAACAACTGTCCGGAATTATCAAATTCAAAATAAAGAAGCACTACTATCTTTTGAGATTTTTGTTAATTTTTATTTAGCGTTAAGTTAGCCGTACTTTGCATGTCTGATTCATTTGTCTATTAGTTAGTATTTATTAGAATTATATTTACAATATTATAAAAAACGTAGGCAATGTTTTTTTCCTTTCTGTTTCTGATACATATTTAATATTTTTTAAATTTGCTTACCTACGCCTAGTAAAAATCTAAACTTATGAGTCGCAAACTCACAAAAAGACGATGCTAAGCTTTCAAATATTTGTTTATATTTTTTTACCGAATTTAGTTAGAGGTTAAATAGAACTGAACTGGTTGACTGGTAGAGAATGCCTCAGGCATTAAGTCCGCCATGTAATATATGTTGCAAAAGTTTTAAAATAAATAAATAAATAAATAAACCTCAGTGGTATGTGTTAAAAACAAAAACCCATCAGAGTCCACAGCACGACTTATTCTTGGTATCACTATACCGAAGTGTGTTTTTGTGGTGTATCGATCACGATTTAATTTTACCTCTATCAAAATCCTATTCTAAGAACTTTCGTTGGTAGTGGCAAGCACCGGTTCGACACCAGAGGTGGTCTGCATTAAATTGTTGCTTATGTCAAAAGTCAGTTGCTGACGACCCCATTAAGAGCGTTTACGCCGCACACTAGCGCCACTAATGAAAAAATAAACATATCTAGTAATTAGAGATAGAAAATCAAATTATGCTCAACAAACTATTTGAATGAAATAATTTAGCATTTTTACGTCACCTAATGAACACCTGACATGTTATGGTTTAGTTAAATATGGCGTTATAGTTAAAAGTGGCCGTAACGTCTTATTTAACTAAACCATAACATGTGAGGTGTTCATTAGGTAACGTAAAAATGCTAAATTACTTCATTCAAATAGTTTGTTGAGCATAATTTGATTTTCTATCTCTAATTACTAGATATGTTTATTTTTTCATTAGTGGCGCTAGTGTGCGGCGTACACGCTCTTAGTGCCGATCACTGTTCCTGTCGAAGACTGGTGTCACTAGTCACTACCCTATCTGTAACCAACTAGATAGAGAAATAGAAATAGAAATAGACAAAGCTAAGTAAAGATACCCCTCAATGAGATTATGTAAAGAAAAAAAGGAAATATTTTATAGAATTTGCCGGAAATGTCGTTAATTGATTAAGAGGAATAAGGACGTTTAGTAATTAGATATTATAGTAGAAATTAAATATAAGGTAAAGCAAGACCACAAAATGTGACAAGACTTTATTGGAGTAAATAATAAAATGTATAATAATATGATGAATGTAAAGACAGAAAAATGCAAATAAATAAAAACATAAATTATAAAACTAAATGTATTGTTGTTAAAACAGAAGAAATGTATTGTTGTAAACCTTCCTTTGAATAAAATAAAATAAAATAAATAAAATTGTCTTAGCCGGCATTTTCAGCTTCACCGGGCTTTTTTGGGGGGGCGGCGAGAAACATAAAAGGTTCCTCAAGCCGTGTGAATCGTCAGAGGTTTTCTAGAGGAAACGGCATCACGCACTAGTGCGTGGCCCTGTGGCCTACTAGATTCTCCGAGGGGTTCGGATCAGATCGGATACACCTACACGTAGAGTAGTCAAATATGTGTGGCACTAGCTTAAGAAGCGCTAGTCACTTTATTTTATTGTAACTGAATAAGAAATTTGACAATAAACCTCTATGTTTTTTTATGGCAATAAAGAAGTTAATTCAGGAAATACACCTACTAGGTATATCAATAACTTTCGAAATGCAAAGCAACTCCGCTTAAATGTTGTCTTATAAATAATACAAAAAAATTACACGATGATAATAATAATATGATTAATTTGTACCTAACTGCTTAGGTAATTAAGATTATGTAACGAAACTACAAACGTTAAAGGTGGTTAAAGTGCCTATGATGAGCACGAGTCTGTCCGGCATTCAATAGGTAGGTAGGTATATAAGGTGCTGCTATTAATGAACATAAAATATCATTGGCTGCTATGCTAGAATCTACACTCAGAAAATTATAATTTACGTATATACCTACCTACCTACCTAGGCTTAGTGTTGGAAAACCATTTTATTTAGTGTTGTTGTTATGCTTCTCGTGCCCAAATAGCATGTGTCATACCTACTTACATAATGATTATCACGCCCATTACCTAGAAGTACATGTTCGGTTCGTGTATTCGGTTTAGTTGGTGGTAGGGCTTGTTCGTCCGCCTGGCTAGCTACCACCATCTTATCTAAATATGTCGCCATAACATCAATGTTTGTAGCATTGTTGTGTTCCGGAAGCAGAGGTAAGATAGCCAGTGCCTCACTAGTTGAGGATCCCGGGTGAAGTGCACTTCCATCATTAAACTTAATTTGTATGAAAGTTAATTTGTATAGGACTGAAACAGCGCCATCTAGTGAAAAACGTTTCAAATTAACTTTCACATTTAACATAACTTCACTTGTTTTTTACCCTCGCACTAGTAATTGGTACCTACCTACTCTCTGCTCTTCTCATTCTTGGTACTTTTTCTATAAAGGATAATGACAGAATAACCAAGAAGGATAACACGAAAAATGATGACCATCGTTGTCTAGGATGCACAGTCAATTAGTCACATAATATGACGCACAAATTATAAACATATTTTTTATTGAAGTATGACCAAACAATAAATTGTGGTATGCATAACAAAAACTTGTAATTTTTCTCCGTACGTTCAAGTTCAATTGTGTCTTGTGGTGTCTTCACATTTTATAACCTCCGTCACTATATGTCAATGATAATAAATGCCATTGTTATTTATCATTTGTTAGAGAAGTTAGTGTTCAATATGGCACAGCAAGGTGCCAGTAAAGTGATGATGTATTATGAGTACATTTGGAGCGGTGGGTTGACAACACGGAACACTTATTTAGCTATTCCGTGGTCAACCACGGAATAGATAAATAAGTGTTGTCAACAACATAATTTTCATTTCTTCCATCCTCCTCATTTAATGTAATTTTCATACTGAAGTTTGAAGATAAGTACACAAAACTTTCTGCGATCTCATGCAGCGCCCTAGAGTAGAGCGAGTAGAGTAGTCGTCGCTCTAGGCGGCCCGGTGGCAATTAAGTGGCGCCAAAATTCTAAAAACGAAAATAATTACGCAAAAAAATGGCGCTTCTTGAGATGAATGAGTGATATCGTGTTTATTTTAATTCTCGCTCTACCCTGATTAATTAAGGACTAGGGCCGGCGGCGGCGGCGCTTCTAGTCCCATGTAACATCTTTTTACTGACGATGCTGTCCACTGTCCAGTCCATTGTCCATTTTTGTTTGCGTTATTGCGTCTCGATGTGATCTCGAACGTCCTAGACCTTTCTTTCCCGAAATTCTGCCTTCGAGGATTAGCCGTGGGAACTCATACATACCTAGGTATATGTTGTTGAATGCAAATATCATTGTTGTGTTCCGGTAGCAAGAGATAAGAAAGCCAGTGCCTCAGTAGTTGAGGATTCCGGGTGATGTGCGTTTACACCTTCGGCCTTATCATTATAATAACATCAGATGAGGTCTTCACCTTCTTCCTTACCCGTAAGGATGAAACAAAAAGAAGAGTTTGTTCACTGTCTTATCTAGTTAATGACAGTTTGTATGGGATAAGGATAAGTTACTTACTTACTTACTTACATCCTCCATTGGCGCAGGGACCCAAAGTGAGTCTTGGCCTCCGATGCGAGAGCTCGCCATTTTCCCCTGCCCATTGCAGTCTCTTGCCAGTTGACGCCTCTGAGGTCGCGCAGGACAGCTGTCGCTCCAGCAAGTTGACAAGTTGGTTTCACTAAATCGTAGTAAGTTGGCGCAGCATCGTCGTTCCCAATATGTACTCGACCGAGCTATACAGTCCTACTCATTAAAACTAGGTCTGTAGTTTTTTTTTATGTACCAAAGCAAAAACAATGCAAAATTGTTTAAGTATAATTAAGTATAGTATTTGTTATAAGTTATTCATTCTGTGCCTTAAGTAATAAAATATTTATAAGTAATTTACAATTTATATTTGATTTTATACTTTTGACCGCTCCTTTATAGATAATTAATTATAAATATATTTCGTTTTCAATTAATGAATGAATTAAGAAATATAAACTAACAAACATAGTATTGTATACTTACATCTATATGTAGGATGTGGCCTTTCATCCGAAATAAATACATATGTAATAAAATAAGTAATGTGTAAAATAAACGCAATTAGATCCGTAAAAGTTGTGTCATTTCAATAAATATGTAATAAAATTTAATGTATTATGTATAAATGTAGGAATTAAGGGGAGGTAGAAGTCCTGAATAATTTGCGTCATGTCTGATTTTCATCATCATCATCATGATTCAATAATAATTCATTCATAATTCATTCATTCATTCATAATTCAATGTCTGATTTTATTACCCCAGAATTACAGGTTTCAATATTTTAACAATAACTCTCTATAATAACGGCATCATAAAATATCAAGTTGTTAACTTTGAATAAATGTAATGTCTACCGTTATTGGAATTTCCATTCGGTTAATCTGATTCCACGCGGAACAAGACAAATCGAAACAATCTTGGGGAAGTTTTAAAGTTAAATTAATCGTTGATTATCCTGTTCCGTGATATTTTTAAAATTTTGATGAAGCACGCTGAGGTATTATTACTATGGACCATAAATTAACTATCATTTTGCGCTTAAAAACTATTACCGTTGAACTATTTTATTTGATTTACTTTTTGCAACGTTGTTCAGTCAAAAAGTCGCTGGTCACTCTAATACTTTATCAAAATGGTTAGAGAACAAATAAGGCATATAACAACTACAAAAAATAGGCGTAAATATATTTAAATATCAATTACGCTGTAAACGTGTAAGAGAGAAATAAATAAATTTATCATGATTATTTTAACATTGATAAAATTTCTTTCGCCTGTTGTTATTTTTATTATAAAGCTAAACTTTGATCTCTATGTTGCGGCAACAGGCAAATCGCAACTAGCTGTTGCCACACTATAATCTGAAAAGACTGCGCAGACATAGCAACTCTAGTTGCGAGTTTTGATGATCGACAACTTGCAAATAAACCTAATTGGCAAACACTGACCATCATCTGTGGATAACAATAGTTTATTTAGAATTGCGGAAACCGTAAACTGTTGCTACTACTTTTAACGAAAAAAAAGTTGATATTTCTTCAACTAGGTCGTTAATTTCTTCAACTAAGTTGTTAGTTTCTTTAACTAAAGTTGCCCTGTCTGCGGTAGTGTTCGCCTAGTGTTTAGCGACGACGCGACTTTCGTTGTTAACCGAACCATTATTGCACTTTTTATGAATACTCGAGTACTTTATTGTTAATTAATAATAAAATAAATGTTTATATAATTTTTAACGCAAATTTTGTTGCGAACAAATTCCAAAAACACAAATGTTGAAAAACAAAATTGCGTTAAAAATTATATAAGCATTTATAAATAGCTTGCCTACTTCTTAACTGATCTTTAGTACGTATTTGTAAAAATATTATGATCAGATGTTAATGACAGTAGTTGTTGACATTGAATGGGCGCCTTTGGCTTTCAAAGTAAAAAGTAAATAGTGTTGAATAATTTCGGCGGGCTGGTTAGAACCACGATAGCTCAATTGGGAGAGCACCTGACCCGGTATGTCAGAAGGGTGCGGGTTCAAATCTTGCTCGTGGAATTTTTTTCAACATTTGTGTTTTTTTTAATAATAAAATGGTAATTTAGAATCAGTGTTTGCCAGGAACCAATGATCGACATTTAATCATTCAAAATAGGGGTCCGCAACAGATTTTTGCCTTGAGCAACAACAGAATATAGACGATATCCAGTAAAAATCCAAAAAAAATACAGTACACAAATTGAAAGAGCACTATCTCTCCAACTTGGGCAGTAATCAGTAACATCATAATATAGTTATACAGTCAGATGATAATATGTATATATTATATATTTATATATACAACCTTATTTTTAGTTTATACGAAAATCGAAACACGGGTCCAATATTTTCATTTAAAGAATCAGTACAAAATAAATTAAAATAATACCTTGAAAACTCACAAAGTTACAAGCTTTTTGTGCTGTCCCATTGTGTTTTTTAGTAGGGTATACTTTATTTGAGATTTTGTAAATATTATTTGGTCAAAATGTAACATGGTATAAAAAATATTGAAATCGATTCTATTACTGATTCTGAACAAACAGTTTTCAGGTTTCGTATAAACTAAAAATAACACTGTATATTGTATATGTGCATAGGTATGTACGTACATATATGCATTATAATTAGTTTAAGTACCTATTTATTTATTTATTTATTTATAAATAAGGTATTTATTTATGTTATTGTCGACAATTGGTACCGCAGACTTTCTTTTCCAACTACAGCTAGGGTTGGCTGGAAGAGATCTCCTTTAGAGATAAGCTCACCCTTGTATATGTTTTTTATAATGTAATTTAGACTGTAATTTTAATGTACACATTTAAGGATTTAGTAAAATTTCAATGAAATCGTATATTTTGTTTTTTGGTAACGAAAACTGGTGGCACTACGATACGTACATACAGGAAAATGAAAAGAAAATCAAACAAACGAATCAGACAACGGAAAATCTCGTACGTCTCTACGATACCGTAGCTAATAGTTCTATAAATAAACAAAATACTTTTGATTACGAAAGAGAACGTAGGTAACTTAAGTTGGTTTTTAATATTGAAACCAAATCCTTATTTTAATCACTTACCTAGTTACGTCCTAAACCAGTTTCTTTGCCCTATTATCAACGTGAGAAGCTCGATGATATCGGCGATTAGTGCGTTCACCTAAATGATTGCTACTCGTAAAATTTAAATCAAGATGTATTTTAACTGTGGAGAATGGGCGCAAGAAGCACAGCTTTTATAGAAATAACTACGATGCTTACTTTGATATATTTTATGCATAAGTGATATTCCTGTGTTTTGAGTTTGTATGTTAAAAAAAAATGTTGTAAAATAGTAAGTATATTTAGATATTTATAAAATATTTATAAAATACAGTGAAAAAATTAAATGCCTACCCCGCCCCAGCCAGGAATCGAACCTGGGCGGCTGCACTGACCATTATGCTACCGGGAAGGCTGACGTAAGCACTGAATTTTTTGACTGCTTTTTAGCGGCAGAGTGCCATCTATCCAACGGTTATTGCAACCGATGGCTATGCAGATTCATCTTTACAGACGAAATATCACAAACTTAATAACAGAACGCCATAGCAAATTTTACTTTTTATTTTTAAGTTTAATTCAGCTTCAGTGCAGCAAAGCACTTAAGAATATATAGTAAAATATAATTAGGTCGTTTTAGTTGGATACTCTCCGGAAGCTTATTTTAAATAAGGCTCGTTCAGTTAAATATTCACACACATCACCAGATCATTTTCCCCACTGCGGGGGCGTGCCTTCCCTATGGATGTGTATCCCTCCCTACCTATAATACGGGCCATAAACCACCACGCGGCCCCAGTGCGAATTGACTGCTAATGCAGCTGGGACCAACGACTTTACGTGCCTTCCGAAGCACGGAGGAACTCGAGATAACTAATACATTTTTGGTCACCCATCCGATGACATGAACGGAAAATCCTACGAAAGATACTGGGACCAACAAGAGGCGATGACGGGGAGTGGAGGCTGAGGTTTAACCGGGAGATAGAACAGCTGGTGTCCGAACCGAATATTATCGGGGAAATAAAAGCTGCCCGGCTTCGCTGGCTGGGGCACGTAGAGAGAATGGGTGAAGATCGAGCTGCTAGAAGAGCGTATCTTGGTCAACCATCTGGACGACGCCCAGTTGGTCGTCCAAGATACCGCTGGAAAGATGAAGTTGTCAAAGACCTGAAAGAGCTGGAAGTGCCCGACTGGTCTCATTTGGCACAAAACAGGAAGGAATGGCGCACTCTGATGTCGGAGGCCAAGATCCACTTCGGATCGCTGAGCCGGCGTAGTAAGTAAGTAAGTATCCGATGACATGCCATTGCGAAAATTGCTTAACCTCAGCAACACATTGGCACATTAACCACAGCGCCATCCATCGCGCTCTTCGATTTTTTTAAATTAACCTACTTCTTCCCCTACTGCTGGGCCTCCAAGTCTCCCAAATCAAAAGTAGTTATTTTAAAATCATACGCTTTAAACTTTACATTCTCTGATACTTAATATGTAACACATTTTCTTGGTAATGTACTATTTTTATTTATTCTCAGTGTATGTACACAAACTACGCTTGACTTAAGTGTGTAAGCATTACCGTAATTATCACATCGTAATTCTTTATAACGACGGGCGTGTTGCTACAGCGTCAGTCGCCATTTTCCTTTAGAAGTGGGTGCTTGCGTTGCGTGGCATGATAACTTTTCCGCAGTGCGCGCGGGAAATGTCTATGGTTGACAAAACTTTTTAAAATGTTTCGAATCAGTTGAGTGAATTTTCTTTTTTTTTATTATGCGATTAAAAAACTGTGAAAAGTGTTTTCTTTTCGGATGACCATGAATGAGGTTTGTTGGTTCACCTTTTATTTAGTGTTACAGATTTTTAGATGTTTAGGTTTTTATTTCTTGTGAACGTTATTAAAATGTTGGACGCTAAATATATGTACATAGGTACTATACATGTGTGGTCATGTTTATGTTAGGTTCCGTCCGCATGTAATTAAATCTGTCTAGTCGTTACTGTTTCAAATAAAACGCAACAGTTACCTTAGTCCATAGTTGTTTCAGATTTATTTGTTCTTTGTATATACGTTCACTACTTTATACATAGAATACCTACTTAAATAAATATAGTAGATAATACAACAAAATAACCCTTGACTCTCTAAATATTGTAGTTACTCATTTTTTATATGATTTTTTTTTATATCCAATTGAAATTAAAGAAAACGAAACCTGATGGGACAAAAACACATATGTTGAAAAAATTTCCACGAGCAGGGTTTGAACCTGCACCCTTCTGACATACCGGGTCAGGTGCTCTTCCAATTGAGCTATCGTGGTTCTAACCAGCCCGCCGAAATTATTCAACACTATTTACTTTTTACTTTGAAAGCCAAAGGCGCCCATTCAATGTTGACAACTACCGTCATTAACATCCGATCATAATATTTTTACAAATACTAAAGATCAGTTAAGAAGTAGGCAAGCTATTTATGATTGTTTATATAATTTTTAACGCAAATTTAGTTGCGAACAAATTACAAAAACACAAATGTTTAAAAAATTTCCACGAGCAGGGTTTGAACCTGCACCCTTCTGACATACCGGGTCAGGTGCTCCTCCAATTGAGCTATCGTGGTTCTAACAAGACCGCCAAAATTATTCAACACTATTTACTTTTTATTTAGAAATTTTTTTCAACATTTGTGTTTTTGTAATTTGTTCGCAACTAAATTTTGCTTTAAAAATTATATAAACATTTATAAATAGCTTGCCTACCTCTTAACTGATCTTTAGTATTTGTAAAAATATTATGATCGGATGTTAATGACGGTAGTTGTTAACATTGAATGGGCGCCTTTGGCTTTCAAAGTAAAAAGTAAATAGTGTTGAATAATTTCGGCGGGCTGGTTAGAACCACCATAGCTCAATTGGAAGAGCACCTGACCCGGTATGTCAGAAGGGTGCAGGTTCAAACCCTGCTCGTGGAAATTTTTTCAACATTTGTGTTTTTGTAATTTGTTCGCAACTAAATTTGCGTTAAAAATTATATAAACACTGATGGGACAAATTCATATCTGTAGTGTGTTGCGACTTTTTAATCTTACCGGTAACCTTAAGTTAAAATCTGACCAAAATCATTATAATACATTATACCTATCTACTTATATCAATGGCTAGAGTAATGTTTGAGTCTTTTTTTACGTTAGCGCGTACATTTGGGCATTCAAATACTCCAACGCATTTGATAGCTTCCGAATTTATCCAAGTGGTCGCCATGACCGAAATCGGTCGGACCAATAATCGAGTAGTTTTTAGCTTGTTTACAACTTTTCTTTAACTTTCGAGATAAAAAACCACCGGTGTCTTCGATTTTCGTAATAGATCTCATACAAGTACTGTGAGAATTATTGTCACTAGCTCGATAACCACATCCCCTTGTCCCCGGATGAGTCCAGAGTTGGAAAATGGAAAATGCCTATATCATATCTATTAATAAAAACTCAAAGTCGAACAGCTCAAGTCATCGTGGTAGACTTTGTTCCTAATAAGATTTTTATATTTTTTTATGCGGCATTTAATTTGGTCATTCACCTTTAAAAAGTAAAAAAAAGTGTATGGAGTTTATACACGATCCAATCTACGTCCACATATCATTATCATCAAACCATAGCGTCACGTCACGTCAATGTTCAAATACTAATGGTTAAGTACCGAACATCAAAGGGATGCCCAAAAAATATTTTGTATCGATATATTTTCTTACATTTTTTTAAAGTTTTCATTGAAAGCTGCTGCAACAGTTTACAGTTTCCGCAATTCTAAATAAACTATTCTAACACGTTTCGGAGTCTATCTCAGTTTAATACTCAGTTCACGACGTTCTTGTCCTCGTTACAGATTTAAGAGATGGCAACCCTACTCGAAACACAACAATGCTTTAACAATATACCTATTGATTTTTTTTTTCTTACCTTATTTTGTTTAGGCGTTGGTCTAATAAATTGATATATATATTTATTTCTTGTTATGGCGATGAACTTAGATAAGATGGTGATAGTTATTAAGAGATAGTTTATTTAATTGAAATATTCGGCCGCGTAAGAAGTAAGTGTTTGGTCACACCACACACACACACACACTGTACTACGAACTTTTTTTTATATTTAATATAAAAGGGATAAACGAGACTAGTGGCAATTTTGCCATAAACATTTTTGGCTGAGATGATACAAGATTTTTTATATATTAATAGGGTGCAAACGAGCAGGCGTTGCTTTTCTGTTGCCGACCTGAGAAAAACCTCTTTAAACCCCGTTTGAAAGAATTCCTTGTCGTAGCTAAATGAGAAAACCTCGGATGGCAGCTCATTCCACAGTTTGATGGTACGTGGAATAAAGTTCCCTTGGAAACGTTGAAGATGGTTGGAATCTACCACCAGCCTGGGATCCCATCATACAAATTATTAAATCCCAGCCCCAACACCATACTGCCACACCAAAAGATACTGTAAGCACTTACTGCGTAAAACGGAACGCACCTGATTAAATTTAAATGAAGGTACCTATACAAGCTACCAACTAATTATGAGACGACCAACACCTCAGTCTCCCTGTGACCACGGACCCTGCAAAGGGTTCGAAACGTCAGGATAAACATTAAAATAAGTAATGTGTAAAATAAACGCGAGTAGATCCGTAAAAGTTGTTTCATTTCAATGTGTAGTGTTCGCGTAAATTTTAGAAAACAATAGTGATGGATGATAGAAGAATGGTGAATAAAACTTCCAGAAGGCACTGGACACGAGTTAACCTTCCTTTGCTCGATAGGAAGAAAACATTGTAATAAGTAAGCCCTTGTATTTAAATGCAGGCAACCATTAACAATATCCTGGTGACATCCGCGTCATAAAATTACCCGGCTAGCCACCGGATAAGTAGTCGTTACAGATGCTTAACTCTTCAGGAAATAATAGTTTGATTTATGCTTCATCACGCTTTCCGATAGTAAAGGCCTCTTTCCATTGTAGGTGCAGGGTGCCTACTGTGAGTTTCATTTGACGTTCGATCACTTTAACGAAAACAAAAATTAGTATGGCAGCTGCACCTCCTGGCGACAAACGAGAAGAGTAAAAATTTTGCCATACCAATTTTCGTTTTCGTAAACGTAGGTAATCGAATGAATACGGACAGTAAGCAAAAATCCCGGGTTATTTAAGCGGGGCGTGAAAAAGCATTTATGCAGGCCGCCATAGTGTGAGCGTTCGGCATAGCGTGGTAGCGCTGTGATGAACGCTTCCACTTCTTGGGCTTCACTGGCTGCTTTTCATCAGGCAGGGTGAGGCCATTTTGGCGTGCCACAATAAAAAAAAAATAAAAAAAATACTCATACTAGCGAGGCACTCTGACTTTTTGTAGGACCCGATAATCGGACCGATTTTTCGCCGAGGTTTTATCACCTATTTTGTGACCGATTTTATGTAGGACGTGTGCGTTGCAATGCAACATAGAACTTCATACGTTTCATTTAATCGGTCACTGATTATCGGACGTGGGCCCCCCCAGGCCACTTAAAAACCCATCTCTTATTAGTTCATAGTTTTTATTCGATTCTGTTTCTTCTCATTGTTACTAAAAATTGCCCGCGATTTCGTCCGTACAAATGTCGGCGCGCGAGTGGCGTTCGGACGCTCTCAGCGACACGACGCGACGGCGGCATAGCGGCGGGCGGTGGGAACCAGGTTCGGACCCCTGGTCCGCCGCACACCGCCGCACTTACCTTCGCGACAGCTTAGGCACTGGCCGATTTTACTTTTGTACGAGTTGGTCCTTCGAGCCGGATCATTATGTTGATCTCAAGGGGGGATCTTGGAGTAATTATTAGTATTTTAAGGTTTATAATATAACTCGCAACAATCAACTTGTTCAAAAGTAAAATCAGCCGGTGCCTAAGCTGTCGCGAAGCTAAGTGCGGCGGGCCAGGGGTCCGAACCTGGTTCCCATCGCCCGCCGCAGCGCCGCTACGCTGCTGCCGTGTCGTGTCGCTGAGAGCGGCCGAACGCCACTCGCGCGCCGACAATAAACATAAACCCATTTTCCAACACCTTTCCTTTGTGCAATTTTATAGCAACTTTGCGTAATATTATAAATACTTAACCATAATTATTTACCATATTGTTTTCAAAAGTAAATAAACACTAACACATTGAAAAGAAAGATCTTCGTAATAGTATGATTAATTTCAATAAATACCCATCCCCCTGAATAGCGGTGGAATCTTTAAATCTTTTTTCAACTGATGACTTTAAACTAAGTAGCCGTCATGAATGGGTGCGCTTGTTACCGTGCTTGTTCCACGGTGGGGAGTGCTCTCATTGTTTCGGACTGCATCGGCTGCTTACCATCAGGCAGGATGTAGTCACTATGCCGTCCCAATATAAAAAAAAAACTATGGAATCTCCGAACAGCCAAATATTAGCTCCATCGTGCTCTCGGAGCGTGCGTCCGGAGCCGTTTGCCCAGCAGTGGGAAAGTTATTTACTAGGTATTTACTTTACTTTACATTTTGTACTTAGAATGTGTATACATGGCTTAACGATTGATCAACGACCTCTGTTAAGCACGTGGCTATTTAACGACATCTTTTATTTAAATATATTCTATTGTTATTCATTTTTATGTATGACATTGATTAGTTATTGATGCAAGTGTAATTATGAATATTCTATACTACAAGTAAGGTACAATTACCTGCCATTGCACATCAACATATCTTTCTGTCTAGACTCTGTGGTTAGCACTCCAGCGTTACGCCGCGCCGCCTTTAAGTAGGGTTGCCAACCATACTTTAAAATAACGTATCCTACGTTATTTTCCATCCCCATACTTTATTATTTTTAATAAAAATAATTTTTTACAAAATAAAACCGACTTCAAAAAACAGGAAACTATAAAAGTAAAAACAGCTCTAAAAAGCAAGAAATAATATTGAAATCATATTATTAATTACCTAGATACGCATATCAGTTTCAAAGAAGGTCTACTGAAGTCCAGGTCCAGGTCCAGATCCAGGTCCAGTTCCAGGTCCAGGTAATTTTATTCCAGGTCACTATTTTTGCTATGCTATGTTCATAGCTGAGATATGAAACATGTGATGTGATGGTATTGCTGCAGCATACGTTAAAATACACTGATTCATAGGTAGGTATACTGATTCCTTCCTACACGTGTAAAGATACAGATATTTCCCTTTAGTAAATTTGGCTTTAAATACAAACAATCACAAGTTGTGTGCCACACGTCAGCAAAACCGCGAGCAAAAACTAGTAGTACCCTACATCTACATTTAATGGGTGATGATAGAAATGTTTAATGACATTTCCCAAAACCTACCCTAGCTCTTTGACCTCATTCCTCCCTCTCCATTCCTTTCCAGATCGACGCGTACAGGTCTGAGAAGCCACCCTCGTACCGTGCTGACCATCAAGACACGTACCAAAAAGTTTGGACAATCGTTCCTTTGCCGAACTGCCCGTATGTGGAATGCGCTTCCCGCACACGTGTTTCCCTCCTCTTTCTCTCCCGGGTTATTTAAGCGGGGCGTGAAAAAGTATATATGCAGGCCGCCATAGTGTGAGCGTTCGGCATAGCGTGGTAGCGCTGTGATGAACGCTTTCACTTCTTGGGCTTCACTGGCTGCTTTTCATCAGGCAGGGTGAGGCCATTTAGGCGTGCCACAATAAATAAAAAAAAACCTCTTGAGTACTTATACCTACCTATCAGTAAAGATGTGTGGTTGCGCCAGTTAGTAACTTTGCCGCGCAAAAAGAGTTACGTGCATTTCGTTATCATAATATTTTATTTGATAAAAGTAGTGACCTGCCGGTGCCGACCTCGCGCCGTCGGCCGCTGTCGCCGTTCAAGGTATGATTCTTTCCCACCTCCCTGAACTGCTAAACCCCTGAACCCTCACCGTCCCTCGCAGTTCAAACCTCCCCTATTAGTGTAGCGCAAACAAAAAAATACAGTTCACTAAATAGCATAACTTCGCTCGCGCCGCCATTTTTCTTCTTCTCGCCAAACCGTTTTGTTTCTTCGGATCGCCGCGCCGCGCCGCACCAATGTGGTTGTACTTTTTTGAGACTTCACGTTGTTTCCTTGAGACAACTTGTAAAGTGACGTTGCGGGTATTTGTTTCATTTGTACATTTGCCAACACTCATGTACTTTTACGAACACTTATCGGTTAATATCCACCATAATGGTTCACATTAATATTCGACAAAACACAGATTTTCGAAAACAGAACAACACTGCAAACACACCTTATCTTCACTCACTGCCAAGAAGCAATGCAATGTCTTTATTTGTTACACCTCATTACATTACTGTGACGTCACAAGTTGTTAAGACCAAAATCGTTTAGCGAAACAATAAAATGTTGTATATGTCGTGGCCGTGTCTTAAAATTGATCACTTTATGATGTAATTGACCATTTCATGAAATGGTTATATTTTATGATATGCTCAGCTTAAACTGATCATATCTCAACGTTTGATGATATGCCCTTCCACGTTTAGTCATATCATTAATGTAGGAAATCCTAACTGTTGTCAGCCATGGAAGGGGGAGCGGCATAAGATTGTACAAATCGATTGTATCGACACAAAAAGTAAACGATATCAGCGCCTCTAACTATGGGTAATGTAAATATTTTACGATATGATCACTAAAGTTTGACCATTGCATTTCATGAAGTAGCCGCGCGTTTAGTTGCCCATATCGAGAAACGATTTCTTATCATTGATCTGCCCAAACCTCACCATGACGTGGCCAATAGACAGTGAAACATTTCATGAAACTCTCGAGCATTTCGTGAAGTGAGAAAATTTACGATATGGCTACGACATACAGGATCACTTTTTTATCACACCACCGTAGAAAAAATTCTGAGATGACTTCCGTGATAGTGATACAAACGAAAAACTCTAACTATTGGACCAACTCCCTAACTCGAATATAAAATTCAGCTGTTCCATACAAAACATCAATCAATATACCGCACCAACGGGGCCGAGACACCTGCTACGTCCAGCGATACCGACGACGCTGCTGTACGTCTCCCGACTTCATTACTCTACGAAGGCGGAAGAGCTCGTAGAGTACATGCGAGTGAAGTCCAACGTCACTCTGAGGGTCGAGCGGTTGGAGTCCCGCCACAATGTGAGTTTTAATTCATTTGTGGTGAGAGTACCGACCGACCATCTGTCGACCTTCATGAAAGAGGACTATTGGCCGAAAGGTGTCATATTCCGGCGGTTCCGAGGCCGGCTACCGGACACCACGCTGCGTCGCATGTCGCCGTCTTTACGTGTAGCATAGTTTTAAATTTAACAAAAAAATGTTTTATATTGTATGTTTGTTAGTCTGTAAGGTATTTATTATATGGGCCCCTTTGTGTTTTTACCATCTTGTGCATTGTGTGTTGCCTGAAATAAATGATTTATTTATTTATTTATTTAATATTCATTCGACCAAAATGTATGGAACAGCTGAATTTTATTTTCGAGTTAAGGAGTTGGTCCAATAGTAAGAGTTATTCGTTTGTATCACGGGTGTCATCTCAGAAGGTTTGGACGGTGATAAAAAAGTCAACGTCCGTATACACATTGAGCTATGAACAATGGTAGCTAGTTACATGCTGTTTTAATGAACACAACATGGCACATTCTGTTAGGAACTACGTAGGTCTGTACCTACGCATCTACGCCTGCACATCCACCTATCCAAAACTGTCAAACTTCAATACATTTTCAACCATAACATGAAGGCATAAAGTTTAAAGTCCATTGAGGAAATTTGACAGCTGTTTGTAGTGGACAGTTGTTGTGCAGGCGTGTGTACCTACTGTCTGCGTGATGGAAACGTGACAAATATGTGACATTAACTATTTGTATATTAACACGGCACTGTCTGTAGTAATCAAAGGTATACAACGAAAAAACCGAAGATTTTTTTTTTTTTTTTTTTTATTGTGTGATGGGCTTGCTCTTGGCCTCATTCTAATCCCTAGGGCTAAGAAGAGGCCGACGATGGGACAAGCTTGCTTTAATAATAATAATAAATCCCGTCACAGACTTAGCTATAATATTTATTTATATGATCCACCACGCACGGTAGCTATGCTATAATATATATTTTTGCCCTCATTAAGTCCGCGGTCGTATATACCATAATATAATATTATTATTTCTTGCTATATCTGTCCACATATTTTGGTGACGTAATAGAAATATATATTATAGCTCCGACTGTGGTTGCTCGAAGTTTACTATGGATATATATCGTAATATGTCTCGCTATAATATATATTATAGCTGCGTCTGTGACGGGCTTAACTGTAGATAACTACAGTTGTATAACTTTGCTACGCGGTAGACACTGTGCGCCTAAGTATGACTAACTTTAAATTAATCAGCATTTTGATATTTACAGTTCTTTATGTACCTACTTACTAAAGAAAAAATATAAAAGACGCCTATAAGTAAGTAACTTATATGCGTCGTATATATGTAGTTACATCTCTAGCTTCACTTATATCGTCGCAACTTGATGAAGGCAACAAATGTTTATCAATTTTTATTGACCTGAAAAAAGCATTTGACACGGTTTCTGTCCCCATCCTCATACGTAAATTGGAAAAAATTGGAGTCAGCTGGGGTACCACTCTATTGATTTTCCAGGACTATTTAAAAACAGAAAACAAATAGTAAAGCTTGATTAACATACTAGTAACTCTGTTGATGTGCATTACGGAGTACCCCAGGGAAGTGTGCTTGGTCCTACGTTATTCTTGGTGTACATAAATGACTTGTGCAATATGAACCTGTTAAACGCAAAAAATTTTACCTATGCTGATGATACAGCCATAGTTTTTAACGGCCCAAGTTGGGGTAGCGTCAGATTGAATACCGAAAGTGGTATGGTTCTAGTCGCTAAATGGCTTAAAAATAATCTCCTTACACTCAATATTACGAAAACTAACTACATTTGTTTTAGCATAAAAAATAACACACAACCAACAAAAACTTTCAATATCAAAATACATGAATGTAATAATGATGTAGCAAATAACACCACATGTATGTGTCCGTCTACAAATCGCGTAAATCAAACAAAATACTTAATACATAATAGATGATAAATTATCCTGGTATCCACAAATTGATTTAATATCTTTTAGAATCAGAAAAAATATTTGGCTGTTCAAAACATTAAGATACGTAGTTCCAACACACACTAGCTCTAGAAATTTGTTAAACGAGATGTTATGTATTTCAAAAAGCGACGTTTTCCCACTGATGAACTTTACAAAATTAGCAACTTACTTTCCGTACGTAAACTCTATATCATCCATACTATAATAAAAAAACATAAAACAATTATATATGATCCAAATGTAGATAATAGGAGAAGGAAAGACATTGTACTTAAAGTGGCTACTACTAAAACTGTGTTTGCTAAAAAACAATATGATGTACAGTCATATAGGATTAGTATATACAATAAACTAGTAAAAGTTATATTTGTAAAGTTTAATACATTTATTTATGATAAATTTACAGTCAAATATCATATTATATTATGTTATATGAAGAGCAGAGCCTTCTGAAACAAGTATTATTATGCTCAAAAGGAGACTCTGGCCCCCTGCTGTTGTAAAATGATAATTGATCGTAAATAAATACTTTTGATTTTTTTTGAACTTAAATTGAAACTAAATAAAACCTATAAATAAAAGATGTCCTCCAGCTGGTGGGCTCATGGGAACGGTCCCAAGAATGCTGGCATCATTACCTCTTTGGATTGCCAAGCTAACGTTGCCGAAGGTAGCTGCCAGCCTTCTTGTCACCGGAGGCTTCAACAAGGCGAGGAACTCTTTAACAATCTGCCTTGCCTCCGGCCCCCGTGGACCCAAAGTCTCCGCTTTTTATTACGCAATGTTGTCTCAACTTTGATAACTGTACTCTTACCCGATCGGATCCAATCCGAAGCCCTCGGGGAATCTAGTAGGGCACGGGGACACGCACTAATGTGTGGTGCCGTTTCCTCTAGAAAACCTCCGAAGGTACTTAATTCGTTTCATACGGCTTGTAGAACCCTTTAAATTTCTCGCCGCCCCCAAAAAAGCCCGGTGAAGAAGCTGAAAATGCCGTACTCTATTAGTAGTAAGTGCTCTATTAAGATTCCTAAGAACTACTAGGTACTTTAAGAAGTTCGAGGAAAGTTGACGAAAGATCTGTGCCTATTCTTAGGTGTCCTTGCTAATCATTCCGAGAGGTAAGTTTACCAATTTTACATAAGTATACGAAAAATTACATTTGTGCGGTAATTGCTATTTCAATGGATGCACAGAACAAGCGTTGTCAATTAGTATATGCCCGAACCGAACCACAAACAAAAACTGAATGGGAAGCCATTAAAAATTACTAAGTATCCATTACGTAATTGACGTAAAAAACTAAAAACTACCAAAGATGCTCTTATTTTGTAGGTCTGTATGTCAATTTTATCTGCTTTGGAAATAACTTATACTAAAAAACTTAATTTAAATATTTTTATTTATGAATCATATAGCCATCCTTAAAATTGGGGTTAGTCCATCTAGTTATACTATTAGTTATACAATATAACAGAATGGACGAAAAAAGTCTTATTTGTTATACTGCTCAATATAACTTTTTGGATTCGAAAAAAATAATAGAGGTTTGTGCAGTCTTACATAATTTGATTAGGTAGTAAGTGTCTGTAAGAGGTTGTCTTCGTTATCTGAGGGCCTAGTGTTTTATTTTTGACATTCGATCACGTTAACGAAAACGAGAACTTGTATGGCAAAATTTTAACTCTTCTCGTTTGCCGCCAGGGGGCGCTGCTAAAATGCCATACTAATTTTCGTTTTCGTAAACGTAATCAAATGAATACGGATAGTAATCAACACTCTCACTAGGCACCCACCATGCTCTGCCACCCACCCTGTGCCACATTATTTTGTGTCTGTGCGTTGCTACTTGCTAGAGAGCGATGCTAGAGCGCGTTTGGCTAATTTTCAAACTCTCTCAAGAAATTCGCGTGAGATCTAATTTTTTTTTTTAGTTTATGGCTTCGTGCGATTAGCACATTTAGCCAGTGTCAAAGTAATTTTTCTTACAAGTAATACATAAATAAACAACTTATACGTTGATGATGATGAATGATATTAGAAATGGGAAGTGTTAAAGCCCCACATTTTTACTGAGATAGGTACTGTAAGGAGTTTATATGTAGCTCATAGCAAAAGTAGGTTTTATTTATTTGTATGTAAACCTTTTTAGTCTAGATGATTATTTGAATCATCGATAAGTAATTAAAAAGGTTTGCAACGATTTGACACAGTCGCAGACAGGGAGTCAGAAGCGAGACAGCCCGGCGAAGAGCCGAGGTGCTCAGAGATCAATAATTATGTAATTTATCAGTTTGAAGAATATACGCAGTTAAAACTAAAAGCGTGTTATCATTAAAACCCCACACCCTACAGTACTCGAAGGGTTGGGGGTATATCAACGTTCTGCAATCTCTTTATTTTGTGTCACAGATACTGTCACAGATAGGGTTGCCAAGCATACTTTAAAATAACGTATCCTACGTTATTTTTCATCCCCATACTTTATTTTTTTTAATAATAATAAATTATGGAAAATACTTTATTTCCGTGCGTGCGTTTGAACGGAATATTCCTGTTGACTTGATTTCTAAACTAATGAATGTTACTAAGACTCAGGTGATCTAATAAGAGTACAAAAAAAATATGTTTTTAAATATTTAAATAAACAAATTTGGAAATTAATTTATTGTTGCTTCAAATCCTTTTTTATGTAATAGTGATAGATATACTTTAATTTCCTGAAAAATAGTTGGCAACCCTAGTCACAGTGCCACTGTGCGACAGACTTATGTCCTGTTATTGATCTAACATACTTATTTTTTTATCCACTATGCCAACATTGAACCACATTGAACCGACTCTTCTATCATATGACTATTTTGTATACTTGATATGATATGATACTGATAGCAACTTAACTCGTATAACTACCTATTTGTTAACTGTCATTTGATAACACATAGCGTAACAATTTCAAAACAGTTAAAACATAAACAAAATCACGTGTGCGATAAAATATAAAAATTTCAGAATTTTTTAATTTTTTAAACCCGGTGGCTAATTCTCACGCTGTGATTTCAATTAAGTATAAAATTTTTGTCACTTAATAATGTTGAACGATATTTATCTCAATAATCTAATTGTAATGAAAAAACTGTTATATTTCATAGTATTTTTATGTCACTTTGAGCTCCGAGTTCACCACCGGTGAGATTAAAAAATCGCCGACTGTATTAACCCATTTACGAACACTATACAAAAAGTAAAGTAAATAGCCCATAATAAATCCCACTGCTGGGGAAAAGGCCCACATCATCGAATTTAAGTCATCGCTACAAATTAATATCACTACGCTTGCCAAATGCGGATTGGTGTTCACAAGCCCGTAATGCATCGAAAAATGCGAAAGCACATTTTACCCAACCTGAGAATTGAATCTAGAACCTTCATGTATTGGGCCGAGCGTTTTGGCACTCGGCCACCGAGGCGCTACAGATTATACGCTTGTACTGTATAATCTAAACGCCGCTTCATCTACAATTAAATCATTAGTTCTCTTAATCGGCGATCACTTGATGGTTAACATCATAACATCTCATTTGGCCGGCAATGTCAATGGCGCGACAATCATAGCTGATCGCGTGCAATCTGAAAAAAATTACCGTTCGCCAGTCACTTGTTTCCTAAAGTGATTATCACTTGGAGTTGTTCCCACAACCGACGTGCAATGTCATGGCTCGTTGTGCGCGGTAACGTGTTCGACAGTTTACGATAATGCGCGCTGGGGGCCTATATTAGTGTGACTTTCATGCGTCATTCGATCACGTTAACGAAAACGAGAATACCATCAAAAACAAACTTGTAAAAAAAATAAAGTCTCGCAACTCAGTTCTTCTGCCGTAAAAAGTTGTGAGATCCATATAATACCAAGTCTGTTAATTTATTCAGTCCCTACCTTAAGACGACGCATTGGTAATTTACGTGGCGGGGATCTTGATTTTTCTCAACAATTACAAAACATATGAAAGTGATATTTGATGACATGATTTTTCATTTAATTGACTTCATTTTGTTAGTTGCAGAAACACGATTTTTCAACTTTTATAACAGAGAAAAAAATATCAAAGTAACCTTTTTTAAAACATAGATTCACATTTTACAGGCTAACAAGACCGATTTAAGCATCTAAATTTTCTTAGTAGATTAGTCTTAACACACACTTTAAAATTGTAGTTCATTTTTTTTAAATAATTTGTAGTTTTAATTTGAAGGAAAAAAAAACAGTTTTTCTTATGGTGCAAACGCTCGTATCAAAACGTATGAGATTTATTGTTTAGCGATGCGTCGCCTTAAGGGACCTTCTGTCTTAAGTTATTACGTAATTAGCTAACCTAACAACATCTTAAAGAGACCATATCAATATTAAAAATCTTTTATGTTTTAAATAAATAGATTGACTTGGCGATCGCATGAAAACTGTATCACACAATTAATACATATATTATATATGTATATATGAATTATAACTAACTTATTTAATTATGAACAACATGTTTTCCTCTAAACTAACAACTATATACAAACAATTATATCAAGATCCTTGAATTTTAAATTCATTTTTATTATTTAAATTTTCGCATTCAAAATTTTAATGTACTTAGCTAGTACAAGATAAGTTACGCTAGATAGAGTCAGCCAGTATTACGAAAGCTCAGGTGGGGGAGGAAAACGAATGAAGAATAAATTTGTATTTGAAATTCTACTGTAGTAGGTACATAAGTTTACTCCCTCTATTTGCTATGCCCTTACGGGGCGCTACATTGTTTATTTTGACACCTTGTACCTATTTATTTAATTACTATGTACACCAATGTGGCATGCAATAAATAATTTTGAATTTGAATATGAATTAAATTAGATTGTTTAGTAAAAAGAATAAAAGAATAAAAGACATTTATTGGAATCACATAACAAAACACACAATTAAACATACAACGTAACAAAAATAATAAAAAATAATAACTGTTGACATTGTGCCCTGTTATGTGATGCCAACACTGTGCACAGCTCAGTATCCGCAGCAAGCGGGCCTGCTTCACTGGTATTCTGGTATTATTTTCTATTTTTTACCTGCTTAACGCCTAACGCCTCGGTGACCGAGTGGCAGAGTGCTCGGTCCGATACCCGAAGGTCCCGGGTTCAATTCCCAGGTCAGGCAAAATGTATTTCGGATTTTTCGATGCATAGCCCGGGTTTGTGACCACCAACCCGCATTTGGCAAGCATGGTGATTATGCCATTACCCATCAATTGTAGCGATGACTTGATTTCAATGATGGAGGCTTTTGCCCAGCAGTGGGACAGTTATAGGCTGTTTACTACTACTTTACTACCTGCTTTAATGCTATACAAAATTATGGTGACTAACGAGGTAGATTGCAATTTTACCTTACGAATTCACGGCACTTTGAGTGCTTACGTATCCACCTCAACTCACCTTAACACCAGGGTGCCAAGTGCGAGTTTGATTCGCCATTCATTGGTAATTTACGTGGCGGGGATCTTGATTTTTCCCAACAATTACAAAACATATGAAAGTGATATTTGATGACATGATTTTTCATTTAATTGACTTCATTTTGCTAGTTGCAGAAACACGATTTGTCAACTTTTATAACAGAGAAAAAAATATCAAAGTAACTTCTTTTAAAACATAGATTTGCATTTTACAGGCTAAGCAGACCGATTTAAGCATCTAAATTTTCTTAGTAGATTAGTCTTAATACACACTTTAAAATTGTAGTTCATTTTTTTTTAATAATTTGTAGTTTTAATTTGAAGGAAAAAAAAACAGTTTTTCTTATGGCACGGGGCGCTAACGCTCGTATCAAAACGTGTGAGATTTATTGTTTAGCGATGCGTCGCCTTAACGAAAACGAGAATTTGTATGGCAAAATTGTAACGCCATACTAATTTTAACAAAACTCATAATGAGTTCTGTTTACTATCCGTATTCATTCGATTACGTTTACGAAAATTAGTATGGCGTTGAAGCAGCGCCTCCTGGCGGCATACGAGAAGAGTTACAATTTTGCCATACAAATTCTCGTTTTCATTAACGTGATCGAATGGCGAATGGAACTCGCACTAGGTACTCAGAAGTAAGAAGGCGCTGCTTTAATGCCATAAAAATACGTTTTTGTCAACGTGAAATTTAGTTGATTCCCAATAATCACCTATCACTTTGAGTTGTTCCCCAAAGACGAGCCTCATTGTACCCGGTAACCTGTATTCGACAGTTCACAATGAAGTATGTGTTATGGTACCTAACTTAACCAACATAAGAATTGAACCGAAAATGTGTATGGCAAATTTGCGACCCACATTATATGTCACGGTTAACATTTTGATACCATTGAAGTTGCGCCTCCTTCCCATATGAGCTCGGCTCGGGCGTCTCCAAAGGCTGTAAGAAGCCTTTAGAGGCGCCCACTGGTTGTTCCACTTCCATTCCGATCCAAACCTCTTGCAGATTCAAATAGGGTAACGGGACACGCACTCATGCGTGATGTGATTCCCTCTAGAAACCTACCCTCTGACGGTGTTTCGGTCACAAGACTTAAGTTTCTCGCCGCACCAAAGAAGTCCAGTGACTCTGATGCAATGGCTGGCTGTAGCCATCAGCAAACTCTCAAAAAGCCTTTAGCCCCAGGAAGCCTGAAAGAGTTTTATTTGCCACTCGATAAAATTAAAAAAAAAAGAAGTGAAGTTTTATTTGGCGATCACGTTAAATAATGAGGTAAATGAAAAACCAGTGGCTAAACAATAGAAGCGGTTAAAATTATCATGTATTAAAATAAAATTACATTTTCTCACTACTTACAATCCATTTGCGCTTTTTCATTATTTCAATTTATTCTACTTCCGTTGATGTAGTCACATCACAAGTGCGAATGACCAACAGATTAAAAAAAGGCCACTTTAGATGATTATTGCAGTCGATTTAGGTTTATTATTTTTCTATTATGATTTAAATTGTCGTCATATCTACGGTGTTTTACATAATAACCGTTTACACATGACATAAAAAAAAGGTTTTTTTTTTGCGTTTTATTTAAATCATCTTAAATCTTAAGAAGGTACCTACGCCTAGCTGTTATTGGTACAAATATCAATTTTTACAAAAAAATATAGGTATTACTATTTGGCGTTGTATAATCACGGTAGGGCTGGTCCACCAGTTTAAAGTCGCTCAGCGAGCTATGGAAAGAGCTATGCTCGGAGTTTCTCTGAAGGATAGGATTCGTAACGAATACATTCGACAGAGAACCAAAGTCATCGACATAGCTCTAAGAATTAGCAAGTTGAAGTGGCAGTGGGCCGGCCATATCTGGCGAAGAACCGACAACCGCTGGGGTAAACGTGTTCTTGAGTGGAGACCACGACTCGGTAAACGTAGTGTAGGGCGCCCTCCGGCCAGGTGGGATGATGACCTGCGAAAGACTGCAGGCAGATGCTGGATGCGTCAAGCCGAGGACAGGGCGCTATGGCGCTCATTAGGGGAGGCCTATGTCCAGCAGTGGACTAATAGGCTGATGATGATGATGATGATGATGTTGTATAATCTGATGTTAGTGTCTGTAATAAAAATGTTGTAATTTTTCACTAAGTAGTTAAATTAGTTTCATTAGATTTAGTATTTTTTTCTTAGATTTTTTTATATTATTTATTGAATTGTGCATTCATTTTTTTTTTTTTTTTATACTTAGCTCGGCAAATGACTCCATCCCACCTGATGTTAAGTGGAAATGATTCATAATGTTATTGGGAAAATGTGGGAGACCTATGACGATGGACGGACGGCCGATATTTTCAAAACTCGAGTGGTGACTCTATGAGTTATAAATAGCCTCAATGTAGTTTCTTCAAACAAAAAAAAGCGGCCTAGTGCGAGTCGGTCTCGCCCATGAAGGGTTCCGTAGCAGCAAGTAACATTAAAAGTTTGCGGTTTACGATTTATGACGTATTAAAAAAAACTACTTACTAGATCTCGTTCAAACCAATTTTCGGTGGAAGTTTGCATGGTAATGTACATCATATATTTTTTTTGGTTTTGTCATTCTCTTATTTTAGAAGTTACAGGGACACAAACACACACATTTTACCACTTTGGAAGTGTCTCTTGCTCAAACTCAAATTCAGTTTAGAAAAAAATAATATTAAAAACCTTAATATCATTATGAAGACCTATCCATAGATACCCCACACGTATGATACAGATGACACGGGTTTAAAGAAAAAAAATTGTTGAGTTTCAGTTCTAAGATGGGGAACCCCCAACATTTATTGTTTTTTTTTTCTATTTTTGTGTGAAAATCTTAATGCGGTTCACGGAATACATCTACTTACCAAGTTTCAACAGTATAGTTCTTAAAGTTTCAAAAAAAGTTGCAGTGACATACGGACGGACAGACAGACAGACAGACATGACGAACCCATAAGGGTTCCGTTTTTGCCATTTGGCTACGGAACCCTAAAAATATAGTTACAAGTTAAAATTGTACTAGAATAAATATCAGCCTACCTCAGGAAGCTCGAGTGGGAATCGCACCCACGACCTTTAGATAATCGGTCCAATGCTCTTACCGCTGAGCTATAAAGGTCCCAGAAGACTCGTTGAATTTTTTTAGAGTAGTAGATTTCGTAAAATAGAAGGCACTAATTACCCTTACTTCTCTCCAGATATCCGAAGCGAGCTTCGTGACGAGCGTGGAAGAAGCGAGTCGGGTCGACCAGTGCACGCAAACCCCGCCAGGGGGCAGGAGCAAGCCGCGATCCCTCCAGAGGTACCACACCTCCGACCACCTCTACGACAGGTCGCACCGCGCGCGGCTAAAGGAAATCAGACCGAAAAGCCTAGGCCTTAGCGACTCTTATCCCGTGTTCGGCAAACCACCGAGCTATGAAAGCCATCCGAAGTAAGTACTTTCTTTTTCCTCGATCCGATCTGAACTCCTTTATGAATCTAGTAGAAAAAGGGGGGACGCTTGCATGATGTCATTCCCTTCTAGAAAGCCTCTGAAGGTGTATCGATCATACGGCTTGAGGAACCCTTTAAGTTTCTCGCCGCCCCCCCAAAAACGTCCGGTGACGCTGGAACGGCCGCCTGACGCCAAAATTTCATCATCAACCTGTCTCCATAAAAATATTTTTTTATACCTAAGTAGATGAATTGGAAAATGACTGCTCTGCCTGGTGTTATTAAGCAGAAGCAAAGTCCAGATGCGAGGACTGCTGGTGAAGCAGATTTGTGCCTCCCACACCTTCATCATCATCATCTCAGCCAAAAGACGTCCACTGCTGGACAAAGGCCTCCTACCAAGGATCTCCACAACGACCGGTTATACACACCTTGCCGACCCGCAAGTGCTTCCTCACACCAATTTTAAAGGATTTTTTAGGATTGAATACCTCTCTAGACGTCCTCAATTTGCCGACTAACAAATGCTGCTTTCAAATCTCGTTTAAATTAACTTTTATTTTTTACATCACTTCATAAAAATTAGATACTACGATTAGTTTATCTCCAAGGGAGTACAAAAAGCGAATCAAATGACAAGCTCAGGGTGCCTATTTAGTGCGAGTTTAACTAGCCATTCGATCCCGTTAACGAAAACGAGAATTTCTATGGCGAAATTTTAACTCACCTCGTTTAAAGAAGGCGCTGCTTCAAATTGGCTTTTTATGGCAAATAAAACTCGCACTGAGCTCCTACAACAGCGAGGGACAGCATGTTTTTACTTACGATTATTGTACAAAGCATTAACGCCTTTTTTTGCAAACCGCAAAAAAATCAAACTGACTGACTCTTAGAGCATTAAACCAAGACTGACTTGACTTTATGACCATTAAAATACTTTTTGCACTAATCAAAAGCGTTGGCAGCCAAAGGCAAAACGTAGGTAATGATTCACCCATTCTATTGAAACAACTATTTACTTAAACAAATAACGTACATTTTTGAAATATTGTTATTTTAAGAAATGGTTAGAGAAGATGTTTTTGTGATTAGTTCACATAGGGTCACGTTCACGAGTTCATGAGTCAAGACCAAGAGCATTAAAATACATAAGTTTTTGCACAAATTGTCCTCAAACGTTTCAGCTGTAGCTTTGTCTTTGTCACATGAACCTCTTTAAAAAAGTGCTTAATTAAATTTGCTTTTTTACACTCTCTGAGCATCCTTGTTGATGCAGCAACAAAGGCGTAGTTTCGGGGCTTCGATGGTTTTGTGGCCGTCATTTATGTCCCCACTGCTGGGGCAAGAGCTTTCCCAATGGATGGATAGGGAAAACGGGCCATAAACCCCCACGCGGGCCCAGTGCCGATGGTGGTTGTTAACGACTGCTAATGCAGCCGGGACCAACGGCTTTACGTGTCTTCCGAAGCACGGAGGAGCTCGAGATGATAAATTTTTGGTCACCCATCCGATGACCGGCCTTTCCGAAAGTTGCTTAACCTCAGCACTCGTAGACCGGGCGCGTTAACCACTGCGCTATCTAGCTCTTCACGTAATGTTGGATACTTTTCTGGTATATAGATATACAGGCCTGCACATCAGCATCAATGTTTGTACTTTGTAGCATTGTTGTGTTCCGGCAGCTATTGAGATAAGATAGCCAGTGCCTCACTAGCTGAGGATCCCGGGTGAAGTGAGCTCCCATCATTGGCCATATCATCACTTAACATCAGTTGAGATCGGAATTGATACCCAATATCAACAATCATATGATCAACGTTTAAATAATCAACGCCCTAATAACAGCAACGTAAAAGACCGATGATTCAAAAGATCGACAAATCAAAATGTCAACAGTTTAAAATATCAACAGGGTGCTAATTAGTTTGCGTTAATCCCCGTTTGAATTTTTGTTTAATTATGCACGCGAAAGTTTAAAAATGTATAACGCTCAGGACGACTTTGTCATTTTCTTAAACTTGACACTTTCCTAACTTGTCTCATTTTTAACTCGGCTTTTTCTTAGTTGGTCGCTTTCTTAAACTTGACACTTTCCCAACTCGTCAACTCGTCTCCCCTCCGGACGACTTCGTCATTTTATTAAACTTGACACTTTCCCAACTCGTCAACTCGTCTCCCCTCCGGACGACTTCGTCATTTTATTAAACTTGACACTTTCCTAACTGGTCTCATTTTAAATGCAGGTAGTTGCAAATATAACTTGTAAACTGATATGTCAAATCAATATAAGCGTCGAACACATTGAATACGTGCTATAATAAAATAAATAACTGTGCTTTATTTATTTCGTAATGTGATTATGATTAAGTAATAATTAAATTAAAAAAATTGATTGTATATCCTATACGTGCGTTCTGCGCGGGTAAGTACTTTACTTGATAAAAAACAACTTGTGTGTCAACTAGGTACTGAAAGTTTTTTTATCAACAATAACATTCCGCCAGTAAATGTCCCACAGCTGCGCTCAGACATTACCACATAAACAATAAAATGGATCATAAGTTCATAACCCACCACTCTGCTGGCCTAATGCAGCTGATAGGTCCATCCTTGTGAATGAATGAAGTGAATGTGACAAGCTAAGTTGTTCTTATAATTTCTATTGTTCAATAGAGTTAAAAACTCCGAAATAAACTAATGTACAATATAATAAAATAGGTTACATAAAATTGTTTTTCAAACTATAATTTAGACGTCAAAATTTAAGCCATGACTTCGTAATCCCTCTCCGGGCGGTGGAGAACTTGAAGAGAAGAAGGGAAGAGAAGCCACAAGAAACTCGGCAAGGAATTGAACGTCATACAATGCACTCTTGTAAAAATCGTCATATTACATAATAGGGCTATTTATATGTTAAAAAGTGACTTATATGTATAAAATTATCTGTCTAGGTACCAAAGTTCCTCCACACAACTTGTACATTACTACTATAAAATAAACAACACACCCATTCCTTTCGCAGGTTCAAAGTAAGCGTGACAGACAGCCCCACCATCTCAATCACCCCTCCTCACAGCCTGGACTACGTGTGCGCGAAGACCGGGGGCAGTCCCAACGGGTGCGCCACCCCCAACGGGATGGCGGCCCACCGGTCCGGGACCACGGTGCTCCTCAGCCCGGGATACATGCAGTCCCCTTGCCAGTGCAACCAGTCGCTCAAGGTTGGTGTGAACTCAGTTAACTGTCTTTAATTGATAACAACACGTGTATTCGAAGAACACACAAAATGAATAATCATTGTGATTACTGAAGCCTAATAGTACTATTATTTATTCTGTGGCCTAAGTAACATAGCCCTAATTAAAGGTGTCTAATAATATTAACAACCGGTATTGACTTTTAGAAGTAATACATCTATTAATAGGTAAGTGAGAAAAAAAACGTCAATTTCATAGGTAAGGACCTATTAATAATAATAAACGTTTATATCGGGTTTGGCCATGAAGTGTTAGTAATAAAGGTCTTACAATAACTAGGTGTTAGTAAATTAAAATATATTGAAAATAAAACTTGATAACAAAATTAAAATCATATAAAATCTTTTTGAATTCCAGAGTGTGAGTGAGGTGGCGCTAGCGATGCCATTGTCCCCTGGCTGGAACGAGGACCCTCAGGGCACGGGCACCTCCGACGGACTGTCGTGGCGGCGGCTGCACATGTCCCGCGCAAAGCTCAAAGCCACCGCCACCACCTCGGAACTGCTATCAGGTAAGGACTTGAAGCCCTGAAGCTAGTGTTTTTTTGTGCCTTTTTAACTGACTAATTGAAAAATTCTAAACATATATATGATGCCACTATTCAAGTGTAAAAGTACTGTTACGACATGGTTGAAAAATCTGAATTATGATGATACCGAGAACCTGTTGAGACGAGTTAAATAAATAAAATATTGGATAGAGAATATAAAATAAAATATTGGAAGATTGATTCACAATTAATTCATACTAGTAAATTAGACAATTTAATAAACAATTATCTAAAAACTAGCTCTTGCGTATTTACTGACATTGTTGTGGAAATGGTTGTATCTATAACTATATAATATTATATTAATATATGTATATATTTATCCATGTATTCCATATGTAGGTATTTAAGTACTTGTATTAAAATAAAAGTAAGGAAACATATTTTAAAAAAAATAAAAAATTAGACTTCCGTAATTCCTTACAAAAAAAATATAAATACAGTTGTGTAGTTATTCTTAGTGAAGAGCGGCTCTCTCCCAATACAGGTTATTGTTTAACTTAAAAGGAGGGAGTCCACCTGTATTTACCAAACCTGTATTTTTGTGAATAAAATATTTGATATTTGATTTGATTTGACTAATATGTCGCCTTAGCATCAATGTTATTGTAGCGTTTCTGTGTTCCGGCAGCTAGAGATATGTTCGCCAGTGCCTCAGTAGTTGAGGATTCTGGGTGAAGTGTACTTACCCTTTAACCTTATCATAACTTAAGATCCGGTGAGATGAAGGCGAAGTGATTACCCGTCAAGGTTTTTTTTTAAATGAAGATGTCGGCGTAGTTGACATCCTTTTGGCTCATAAGGACCACTTCCCAATACGTCCACTGTATCAAAACGTCCACTGCCCAAAAGTACAAGTCCTAAAAAGACAACTTCCCAAAAGGACAATTCCCAAAAGGACAACTTCTCAAAAGGACAATTCCATTACGAGCTGGACGGATATTAAACCAGATTGGTACACTGGAGCGGACAGAAAGAAGTGAAAGGAGGAGGGAGACCTTTGCTCTGCAGTGGGATAACAATGGGCTGATACAAAATAATAAACTGATGCCACTAAATATAATAAATAAATATTTTAAAACGTCCATAATATTTGGGCTATGGGAAAAATATCGGAATCGCACTGAGACTGAGACACGAAGTGGTAATTTGAAACTAGCATAATCGAGGCCCTATAGGGAAGCAAGAAACGTCAAAGCTCGATTCGTTCATTACGCCATTAATAGCAGATTATGTAGAAGCATTAGTTAATTAATTGTTTTTTTAAATACCTTATGTAAAATAAATCTCTAATGTACGATAAAAGATGGCGCACGGTGGATGGATATGGACTTCGCAGGACCGAGATACTTAGTTGGCGCTCTTTGGAGGCTTACGTTCAGTTCAGCAGTGACGATAATAGGCTGAACAGTATGTTATATGAGATAATAACCTTACGTTAATTTCTTCAGGTTTCGCCATGGTAGCAATGGTAGAACTCCAAATCAACGAGCCCACGAATGTCCCCGAGTGGCTGTTCGTGATGTTTGCTGTGTGCACCACAGTGCTGGTTGCAGTACACATCTTCGCTCTCATGATCTCCACATATCTCCTGCCGAACATTGATGCGGTCAGCAAGATGGAGACACCTGGGGGCCCAGCGAGAGCCCTGAGGGACTCTCCGCATGAGAGAATGAGAGGCTTCATAGAACTCGCGTGGGCGTTTAGTACTGTTTTAGGTGAGTGATTTGTTGTCTTTCAATGAGAATTTAAACAAAAGAAATAAAATTAGGTTACATACAAAAGATGGCGTTATAATGAAACGCTTTTTATGAATCCATTCGCGTTTTTAATTCTACATATTATTTTATCTTCTAAAAAGTGCAAAAAGTGTTCCATATTAATGACTGGAACTAGGTACAGCTTACAGGTCTCCACCGTAGGATTTACGAAGTCATAGCACAGAAGAATGACTCGTTATAGCATATATTTGATGTACAAAAAATACTTTTTAAGTAAAAATATTAAGAATTTTTGATATAAATTGGTGTATCTGTTCGCAGGTCTATTTCTATTCCTGGTCGAGATAGCGATACTGTGTTGGGTGAAGTTCTGGGATTACTCGTTCGCCGCCGCAACCGCAGCCACCGTCATTGTTATACCAGGTAAAATACATCTGTTTGGTAAATCCATCCAAAATTCAGGAAACCGAGATAATAACTACGGCCTCAGGGTCGACAATTTGCCAATAGATTCCAGAACATTAAACTTATAAATGAAATCATGTAACTTACTTCTTTAAAACATTTACCAATTTTTTACTATGAATTTCTGTAAAAAGTTATAAAATATACCTACACTTAATTGATGGAACAAAATAGTGACGTCATAGTTTCTATTTCCATTGAACTTCTATTGAAAAAAATCGTTGATTTTTTTGTATTTTACTTTCTATTTATTTAGGAAACAAACAATTATACAAAATCATATAAAATTGAACATACAATTTAGCTAACTCATAAATCAGTATAGTTTGAATTAATTAATTAATCGTTTTGACTGTAAACTAATAAAAGATTCTCTATTGCCTAACCCAGACTAAACTTAAGCGTCCATAGTACAGTCAGCAACAGTATAGCTAAACACATCCGATTAAACGGGGTCACGCTTCCGTGATGCCATTCCCTCAGAAACCCTCTAACGTTGTTTCGATCACACGGCTTGAGGAACCCTTTAAGTTTCTCGCCGCCCCCAATAAAGTCCGGTGACGCAGAAAGCCTCCAAAGACCATCAGCAAACTCTCAAAAAAACATCGATTAATAAAAAAAACATCGATTAACAAAAAAAACATCGATTAACAAAAAAAAACATCGATTAATAAACTCGCAGTTTCTAAATGTGCTTGTCTATAGACTCAGTTCAAACATCAATGTTTTTATTTACAGTGCTAATAGTGTTCGTGGCGTTTGCGATTCACTTCTACCACTCGCTGGTTGTTCAGAAGTGCGAGACCTCCGTGCAGGACATCGAGCAGCTGGAGAGCATGAAGCGGGACCTGGACACGGCCACTGTGAAGGTCAACATGTTCTGAGAGCAAGTCGATGTATTATCATGCTGTCATCATGTATAAACATGCCAGGCCTGACCGCAGAACGGGGTGCCTAGTGCGAGTGTTTCATTTTACATTCGAACACGTTAAAGAAAGCGAAAATGAGTATGGCATTGAAGCAGCGCCTCCTGACCCCATACGAGATTAGTTACAATTTTGCTATACAAATTTTCTTTTTTTTAAACGTACTCGAATGAATACGGATAGGAAACGAAACTCACACTAGGCTAGGCACTCTGTTGCCTGGCCGTAAGAGAAGTTCCTCTTTGGTTGGACGCAATGTCCATGGCAACCATGGCAGTCAACGTCTTCAATAAGCGGGACCTTGATAGGACAGTCACTTTCACTACGGCATTTGACATATCCAAAGCTTCCATAACGACTGAAGTGCTTCTTTTGATGGCTATTACCTATATTCTGCTTTTAAGTCCCTAATTTACTATGAAAAGCATATATATTTCACTTGAATTTAGCCGTCCCCGGGTGTCTGTCCCCATCAAGATGGTCCATGCGTGCAGAGACCTTAAAGTAGTAAGTATATTGACATTTATGGTGTTGATTAGATCCTCATTGGTTAAGCAATCCACAGATAAAAGAAAAAGTTGTAAGTAAGTATCTATTGATTTAAAATAATAATAATTAGATGAATTAAAAGATTAATTATTAATAATATCGGATACCTACTCAAAAATAAAAAAACATAGTTAGGTCTGCGATAGACCTGGTAAGAATTCCGTTAATTTAATTTTTGTAAATAGGTACAGCTTTTTCTTTTTTCTATGGTTTGTTCAAACCATGAGGATGTCTAATGCAAGTGACCATGTTATTATAAAAAGTTATATTTAAGTATGACAAAAAATACACTAAAGTACTATCAAAAACTATCAGACTTTGAAGTTCTTTTCGAAGTGTTTAACAATAAGTGTAGCAAAATTTAAAATTCATAACATAGCATCAGCTGGCCTCGGCTTGATTAGATCATAAAGAGGACTCACGCCCACGTCTGTGATATTTATTACCTAAGTGTGATTCAAAACAATAATCGCCTTTAAAATGCCTACTTCAAAGCTAAACTACTCGAAACAATCTTGACCTTAGCCAGTGACGGACCAGTACTAGTAAAATATAATTTTACATCTAAAAAAAAGATATCATCAGAAAGTCGTTAGATTTTTGTTTAAGGAAATTCAAGATTTCGTACATCATCATTCTGTATAGTCTGTCGATCATATAGGTACATTATAATCGAGTTTTTTTACACATTCGAACGAGAAAAGTTAACTACAATTTGTATGGAGTCAATAGCAGCGACACCTAGTGGCAAACTTGTGGAACTAGGTTGTTTCATCAACGCCAATTACTGAAAAATATCCAATTAAATTGGTTATTCTTAAGTAGTTGAAATACTTGTCATGAATAACCTGTAAACATAGTCGACACTATACACATGGTAGTTAAACGCTTACTCGGCATAATGGTAATTAAATCTCGCACTAGGCACTCAGAATTTTGTACAGTCATGGACAGATAAATGTAAAATATTTTAAAACTGGTAACCGAGATACTTGAAATGAGATTATTTTCACTGAGTTTCAAAGCGAAAAGTTGTATTTTATCGCCTACGAACGACTTATAAAAAATAATCAAAGAATTATTTTCTAATGAAGTCACACAGTAGGTAGATAGCAATGTTATTTTAAATAAGATCTGCTGCTTAAATTATTGTCATGTATATAGTAGGTACTTAATCCCATTTTTTTATATAAAATTTTATCTCGTGTTTACAATCTCAACTTACATAGCTTCACTCAACTCAACGATTTTATGATATATGATATTATTAAATATGTAAACTCAATTTTTAATACAAATAAAAAACAGTCTTATATGTATGTAGCATAAAAATAAAATTGAGCACTTATACAGGGTTATTTGTAAAACATCAACAACCTCACAAGACTAGGTAGCTAACATCAGAAACAACAACATCTACGACTTTTGATAATTTGACACATTTTACTTCATACAAAAATAAATATCAATTTAATTTTACGTCTGAATCTGTTCTCATCTCTGTGCGCATCGCATCACGAGCGTCGCAATATTATAAATTAGTCTTTGGTCGCGCGCGTCGCCTTTTCGTATGTGAATGTGAATAGACTTCTTACAAATGTCACGCTCATGCACGACATTACACACGGCAGCAGATCAACCTACCCAAACCTGTCAAATTTTTCCAATGAATATTGATTCTTATATCCAAAGCTTAAAGTTCAAAATTGATTGTAGAAATTTGACAGTTTTGGGTAGGTTGATCTGCCGCCGTGTGTACATTAAAAGCTTGGAGAATCATTTTTAATTAATGTATTGAGTTATGATAAAACTCGTAGAACAAATGTTGTTGTCTATGATGTTAGATATCTAGTCGTGCGAGGTTGTTGATGTTTTTTCAAATCACCCTGTATAGGCAGCTAGTGTAGGGTGTAGATAAGTATTTGAACATGTATGTATTAATAAGATATTATTCTTATTAAGTGATGTCTCAAAAATGAATAGCATGATGGACTGATAGGTATCTCGTGCAACGCTAAAGAAATTGTAATAACGATATATGTATTTTCTATGTATAAATGAATGGCCTTGATCGATCGATCTGATTATTTAATGTACGGTCAGTAACAACAGTCGTTAAACACGGTACTTGTTATGCCATAAAAAAAGTATACTAGAGATTGTTGACAAGCGTTTGTAAGATTAGATGTAAAGATAGTAGGTATTAAGTGTTTCGATAATTTCGTTGCTAACTGTACTTTCAAACGAATACTTTATAATACCAATAGTGCTACACATACTTATATTAAATCTTTTTATTTATTCTGTATTAAGAATAAGAAGTATTATACATATAAGTCTTAACTAACGGTGCAAATAGACGAATTGTTTTCAAGTAAATTTAGTACAAAGTGATAAATTGTTATTGTTAAGGAAAACCGATTGTATAATTATATATTTCAATTTCTTCTTTCGTTCGATCTGTAATCTTCATTCAGTTTTGATCTTCTTTGCTCAATTTTCAGCTGTTTTATATTATCTGTACTTCGCAGATAAAACATAAACTAGGCCAATTTTAGATTTTCTTAAAACGATTTTCTTTTTTCTTTTCTTCCTAGTGCGATTTTTACTTGCCATTCGATCCTGTTTATAAAAATAACTATTTGTATGCCATTAAAGCTTTGTAGTAGATGACAAGTTATGAGTTAATTTTATTTCAAGCATAATTTCTCGTTTTCGTTAACAATATCGACTTTTATTGAATTAAGAATGGCAAATAAATCTCGTACCATTAGACACCCAGTGCCCTCTTTCGGTGGGGCGTGAGTATAAAACAGACAGACAAAACAATTTATTTTTCTCAGTTCATTAAACAACGCGACTTGATGAAGCCATCAAGTTTTCAAAAGACTGCGATATGAATCCTAGGTAAATAGCGTAACAATAATATAGAGTAAGAATTTATGTTACTGTCATCCATCATTCTACATTATCTATGCTAGTGTAAACATCCTTTTATTTATTGTTACATTAGCTAGGAAAGTTTTGTTTTTATTTAAATAAATTCCTTGTCGTTTCTTAAATAACAACTTTTGTTTTATGCAAATCATAAATTGTTTTTACTTAGAAAAAATATTAGGATAATTTCGTTTTGTTAACTACGTACCTACCTACATAAATAAAAATAGTTGAGTTACGTAATGGTAATATTTAAAATGAACCATATCTGCATTTTATTGAAAACATCCTTTAGTATTTTCTTATTTTTCAATGTATTAGAAGAAAAAAACATAAATTGTAAATACATAAATATATTATGTACTTATGAATAAAATGTAATTCTCGTATAATGTATAAAAATCTTTGATTTTTAAATGTGAATCAGTATTTTTTCCCATGTTGTACTTAGTAATAGCTAATTAAGTAGGTTAAGATAAATATTGTTAATAGAAAGAGAAATCGCTCATTTGATAAAGTGATTTGTTATTTTAATAAAGTTTTATTTCCATTAAGTTCACTTTTATTGATGCCCCTACCAGTGATTACCTAACAGGCACCTTTAAAGACAAACGCTGCCAGTGTATGATTTTTATTTTTATTAGGTAAAGTCCCAGTAAATCGACGACGCATAATATAATATTATAGACGATGACGGCGGCGGAGAAGTAGTCTTCTCGTCTATTTTTTAGTGCGCGGCATTTTTGGCGACACTAGACTTTTGGAGGCGGCGAGAAACTAAAAGGGCTTCTCAAGCCGTGTCAGGTTTTCTAGACAGAAATGGCATCACGCACCATCAGTGCGTGTCTCTGTTCCCTACTATAGAATCTCCGAGGGATCGGGGTATTTTTATCTTGTTAGGAACATCGACATCATCATATTCGTCCGGACCAAAAAGCTACCACGCCAACAGCCCTGAACACCAACTAACCAGAATCCGCCTCTATTAAATCGCTTATATTGCAAGACGTAGGGCATAAGGGACAAGGTAGCAAGCACCAGGAGGAGCTTGATGTCGAAGTGGTTTAACGCGCCCGGACTGCGATTGCTGAAGATGACCATCTTTCACAAAGGCCTGTCATAGGATAGGTGACCAAAAATGTATAATATGCAGCTCCTCCGTGCTTCAGAAGGCACGTTAGTAGTCGTTAACGCACTGGACCTACGTGGTGGTTTATGGCCCCTTCTCCCCATTCATCCATAGGGAAGGCTCGTGCCCCAGCAGTGGGACGTATATGAGCTGGTGATGAGCAAGTGTTGCATCCACTGCGGGGAAGCTCCACACTCGCATTCACCTGTGCCTATAATGAACCCTATCTACAAAGGTTCTCCTTAGAGCAACCAACCTTGGCCCACAGACGGGTCTTCCATGGGAGTTAAGCACCAGTCGGTAAAGCTTCTCTGGGAGAAATTTAAGGCCTTAACCTTTTCACCGCCCAACTATCCTGCACGCGATGTCAAGCTGTACGCCAACGTATAAATGTATTTTAATAAAGTAGGTACAAAGAAGAACTTCTTTATAAGTGCTGGCGTGGGCGGCACGATAATCTCGAACTTCTATAGAAGTTGTTGGCGGTAAAATGTTAAAAAACCTTCTATCGCCTAAGCCTTGCCTTCGGTAGTAAAATAGTCTCTACACTAAACGGAAAAAAAACAAAGAAATAGAAACAGAACAATAAACTTTCTAATAAAATAAAAAACGCAAAAACCAATGCATCATTATTTATTACTTAAATTCAAATAGTACAAAATCAATATCAGCCTTAATTTAATCAATCCAAACTGCAATCATACAGCATGCACATACATTGCTTACATTATATACAAGTAAAAAGTTATTAACTAAAATCTATGACTACAAATAACAACTATGTATTAATCAATTATTACCTAATTAATTAATATAGCGTTATATCTTTAATAAACACATTTAAAGATAATTAATTATTTTTAACAATGAAATACAAGTAAAATTATGGGTATGTTATGCTCATAATTATAAATATTTTAAGAGAACAAAGTACCTAAATATTTAATTACCAAATTACATTAAGCGTTGTTAAAATTTATGTGTAGGTATTATCTATATCTATATTTAATATTATAAAGCTGAAGAGTTTGTTTGTTTGAACGCGCTAATCTCAGGAACTACTGGTTCGAATTGAAAAAATATTTTTGTGTTGGATAGTCCATTTATCGAGGAAGGCTTTAGGCTATATAACATCACGCTGCGACCAATAGGAGAAATATTTTTGTGTTGGATAGTCCATTTATCGAGGAAGGCTTTAGGCTATATAACATCACGCTGCAACCAATAGGAGCGAAGCATCATCATCAGTGAAAAATGTTGCAAATACGAGAACAAGAGCCTAAAAAATTAAAAATGCTGCCGAAAGTCACTATTCCACGCGGACGAAGTCGCGAGCACAGCTAGTATTAAATATGTGTATAAAATCTTCATGATTAATAGTCATGTAGGTATCCATCTGGCTATATGGGAAGTCATATCGTCGTCGCTGTAGAATGATAACTTCGTATGTCCACATATCCAAACTTTGCAGGAAACTAAAAAAATGGCTCATTACGTCTTAAAAATATTGTTATGTCATGTGCTTTTGTCTCATGTTTTGATTTTTTTCTCTTTTTTTTCATGGAAAACTGTTTCGCGGTATTATAAAATACGTGGTTTTCATTTGATTTTTACAAAAATAAAAAATATAAATGCTTTTTTGACATACAAGGTTATCATTCTACAGCGACGATATGTAAGCATTTACTAAGCACATAGGCACGAAATAAGGGGAACCAAAAGGTAAACTTAATACGCACACATAGGAAACGGATCTCGGAACATTTCGCAACAGCCCAAGCGTAGCTGTTGCGAGAGTTCGTGTCCGTGGGAGGTATACAAGGTGTTTGGACCTGTATAATCCCGAATATGGCAGATAAGGCACAGGTCGTAGAACCCGGAAAATTATAAACATACCAGAAAAGCACCATATGGCTGAGATATAAGGTTGTTTGTTACTAAGTCAAATTGTAAAGTGACAACCCTAGTTCCAGCAGCTGATTGTTCTTGTTCGTCAACCTCATAATCCAAACAAAACAGAAGTCAAAACATGTCAGGGTTGAACAAAAACAATTTAGGTAATCCTACTAATATTATAAATGCGAAAGTTTGTGTGTGTATGTTCGTATATTTGTTGCCTCTTCACGCTGCAACGGATGGATGGATTTGGATGAAATTCGGCATACAGATAGTTTATAACCTGGAATAACACATAGGATACTTTTTATCCAGATATTCCCACGGGAACGGGAACCACGCGGGTGAAACCGCGAGCGGCCGCTAGTAATAAAATAACTTGGAGATTTTGTATGGGAAACTAAATCTTCATAAATATTAATTTGTATGTTACCACGGTGTTATTTATACGTGGCTGCATGACTATGTTTCGGGATTATACACATATTACCAAACACCTTGTATCTGTGCACTGTGCGGTTCTCGAGCGCGTTGCTATGGGGCCTATCTTCTGCATAATTTGTGACATAGGGCACCTAACTCCTTCCATTGCCTTTTTAGATGGCCACACATGATTCACAAAGTTTTATTAAAGTTATAGTAAACGTAATCGAATGAATACACTCAAGTTTTATAATCAATTTCATTGTTGTCTAGAAGCGGCTTGTGTAAAATTGGGAAAGCATTTTATTTTTAGAGAGAGATTGCCGATTGCCTCAAACGGCATTTTCAGCTTCACCGGGCTTTTTTGGGGGCGGCGAGAAACTTAAAGGGTTCCTCAAGTCGTGTGAAACAAATCACCTTCGGAGGTTTTCTAGAGGGAACGCGAACGGCATCACGCACTTAAAAGTGCGTGTCCCCGTGCCCTATTAGATTCTCCGAAGGGTTCGCATCGGATCGGGTAAAAAAGCTTATTAGCGACTTGACGCCCAAACACGCGATTCTACGTAAATGCGAGTAGGCCGTAAGCACTTTTTTGATTTGATGTGATGTCAGGGTCGGGGAAGACTGTTGTCTGCACTCTGCCGAGATGATGACTTTGTATCGGGTACTTTGGATTGGGGTTACTTTTGAATCAGGTATAACATTGATCACAGCTATAAGCTTAACAGGTTGACCGCCGACAGGCCCAGACACAATGGAAATTCTATTGTTTGTCGGACATATGGCGTTTAAAGTAGCAGCTACAATAAGTATCGCTAGTGTTCTAAGCATCTCTCTAGTGTGATTATCTGTACCTAGTATTATAATCATAACGTAAAACTACATTACACTTTATTCAAAAGTAGATACATTTTAACGTACCTAAGAAGACGGAATCACACTAAAATGTACATGCCTTTTTCATTTTAATGTCAAATCGGGCAGTCAATAGACGTCGTCGTTAATTGAAGAGCGCGTAGGAGTGCGCAAATCTTTTTAGCAATGATTGTTGACAATATGTTATGATCAAGTGCTCACTCAGGCTTGTTAATTTATTTGGCAGAACAGCTGCTATTTTCCATTAGATCAGTGTTATTCCCCGTAACAAAAGTAGTTTCACAAAGCCCGTCGGTTGGTAGGTAGGCACTCTTTTTCTACAGATTTCATAAAAAAATTAAACCAAAGCCTTTTGAATTTTTTAACTTATTTATAGTTTCAGGGGGATGTTTGTTTCCACCACATTTTGAACTTTATGTAATTGAGATAAGATTGAAAACCAATGTAATATTCAAACATGTTCTGTTTGTTAAAGGGTTAAGGTTGCTACTAGGGTTGCCACCTGTATTTTATAATAAAGTATTGTATACCTACGTTAACAACGGACAATAATTGTACTTTAAATCGTAATATACTTGAGAAATAAAAAGAAATACGCGTAAATAACTCAATTCACATTTTTCTAGAATTAATTATAAGGCGAATATAACAAATCGTAATGTTTACAGATTTTCTGATAAAGAGCTGAGTTACGCCTACAATAAACAACTGATATTCTATAGGTATTTGCTCGCATTAATGGTGACAACTCTGGTTTAAAAACTAAAATTCACCTCCTACAATTTAGTTTAGAATTGGTTACGCACTAGAAAGGTACCACTTCAGTAGTTATAATTAGCTTAATGCATACAGTATTAATACTACATAAAAAGTATTTATTCAATAGCAAAGTAATGACAATGCCTTCGCTACAATTAGGCAGTGCAAATCCACTAACGACAACCGAGGGCTTAGCGTGAGTTATTTTTGACATTCGAACACTTTAACGAAAACGAGAATTTGTATGGCAAAATTTTAAGGGCCCTATTACATCTTGACTGTGATTTTTGTGTAAAATGGCCAATTTTTACGTTCTCGATCTCAGAAATGAAAATACATTAACAATTTTGATTTATTGAATAGTGTAGAATAGCTATTGGCATAGTTCGTAGCGGCCTCGCTTTTTGTAAATTTTGCTTCACTTTTTAAGGAAACACAAAATAGCAGAGAAAGATTTTCATAAAATGCGCGAAGGCACTTTTTTGAGCTCCTAGATTGAACTACTGTTCTAAATTGATTTATTTTATTGATTGATTTATTGATTGAATATCATTGATTTTACATAGAAAAAAATCTTATTCTAAACTAAAAACTTCGAAAGTCGCTTTAAGATCGCTGTGAATTTCTCCTATCTACGATAATATTATTAAGCAAAATTTATATCAGAATAATTGTTACTTCATGAGGAATAAATATTTTAAAATGAATTTATTATCCTATTTCGATAAAAACGATAAATACAACTGCAAAATTACTACAAAATGCGATACGCCGGCCGTCCGAACTCAGCAACCGATCTTTAAGTGACAGTCACAATCGCAACAATTTGCAATTTATCGCTTCCAAAACATATTATTACGTAGAACGGAACGTATAACTCTAGGTTGCGCCACAAGCGAGCGATTTATGAACTAAAAGTGCATGACAGCGGGCGCTCTAAAATAAACCGACGTATTGTAGCAACCGTAAATAGTAGCGTTGCCATTGTGCAATTAGCAACTGGTTGTTTTTTTCGGTTATAAGCCTGCCGAGCATGCTTAGCTATCGACGATGCCTTAGTTTTATAACTCAATCGCTTTTAAATGCCTTTATACAGGTGTCCCAAAAATGGCACGCCAGGCTGACACTGGAGATAGCTTAGCTAAAAACCTATCAGATAAAAATAACATGACTCTAGTAAAAGTCTCATAGTTTTGGAGAAAATGACACTTTTTTATTTTCTAAAAACTCCACTTTCAGATCGTTTTTTTTAATTTTTTTTTGTTTATTTTTTTATCTGATAGATTTATAGCTAAGCTATCTCCAGTGTCAGCCTGGCGTGCCATTTTTGGGACACCCTGTATAGGTGCTTTAGACCAGCATACATAAAATGAAGATAACTGCTTAATACAAACGGCTTGTTATGTAACCCTATATATGTATATAGGGTTACAAAAAGTCGACTAAACTTACGACTTAAACTTATCGTTATAAATCGATGACCATAGACAAATTACAATTATTACAATAACTATTCAACACTGACTTAAAAATTACATAGTACACTTGGGGCCCATTACGTATAATATTCGAGCTCCAAAGGTTAAGGCTGCGACCAGAGTTGTCGATTACGATTCGAACGCCTCGAAGAATCTAGGAGATGGGGACACGCTTGCGTTATCAGGGGCTTGATACTGTTCCCAAAATTCTATCCTCCTTACAAATAAACAAAGAATAAGCTCCGAATAGTTATTCCGTGTTTTGTCTCTATTACTCTAATTTAAAATGACGTTTACGTGACAGGAACAAAACACGGAATTACTATGCTGACCTTATTGTTTGTTTATTTGTAAGGCACTGTAAGTATACCTAAGTATCGTTATTTCTATAAAGTTGATTTGGTACCGGTAATGCGAAAACGTTATCTAGAAAAGTAAAGGTACCTAGTTACTTTTTTCGTTACCTACTAATGCGCTTTAGCCAATACGTATAGAATGGTTAATTAAACCACGCATAACGATACTTTTGCTTTTAACGGTATCTTCGTTTGACAGTAGTATCGTTATATAAGTTTTAACGATGTTCAAAGCTCGCAACATTCAGAGGAGGTTTGATCACTACAGCAGCTTACGGAACATTTGGTTTCTCTGTTACGCTGGTAAGGCGGATAGCAGCGTAACAGCAATCTCTTTAAAAAAATCAGAGCACAGTTTTGGTGGAAATGCAGCCTTATTTTATAACAAATGTATAATATGATGTAAATACTGTTTTTATTTCATTGAGCTGACATAGGTAAGGTGGCTTAAACTCTGCTGGCTTGAGAAACGGGTACGAGAGTGGTAGCCATTCAAAGAGGTTCTATGCAGGAATCCTACCTTCAACATTACAGTTACAGGGAAGTCGTTATCTTATAATTACTACAAAAAACGTGTTTGGGCCAGTATAGTCACAAGCATAGAAATGTTACCATATAAACAAGTTATCTTCATATCACGTTTCAAGTTGTCACATATTTTTGACACTAGAATTACAAAGTCACCAATGAATTATCAGATAATTCGGTTATTAAATAGGTACTCATATCTATGGTGGAAAAACACCTGAACAGGCAATTTGATTGAATAGTAAATACACAGTTCAATAGGATTTTTTTATCAATTTATTGAAACGTCAAAACAAACATTAATAAATTCAATTTTTTTCCTAATTTTTCAAACTTTGAACTGTTGAACATTTGATAAAATGGTGTAATCATTTGTTATTCCTTTCCACCATTGATATGAACACAAACTTTATGCAGATATTGTAGTCAATTTCTCCATAGTAAAATATTGATGCTTGTGACTGCTACACTCAGTTAAACCTAGATTGATAATGGCTCAAATATAACACCTTTAACAACCATTAAAACATATAAACTTACAAATATCACATTTCTATGTCCATGACACTGTGCTCGGCTACAAGCAGACCATTCCTAGGCTTGGGTAGTTCTTCCTGGGGTGGATCGTTTGTTTCCTTTTCTTCATCCGTTTCCTTTATTTTGCTCAGGATGTTCTCCTTCGGCTTCCATACTACTAGAGACATTTGTGGTTTCTCTAATCTGTAACAACGATAATGCTTATGTCAGGCCACTGTCACTCCGTGTTTAGGCATTAGATAACTACTGACAGCTCGGCGCACCCTGAGAGTGCATTATCAGTCACTCAGTCAGGCTGTCGCGCTAAGCGCGCATACAGCGCTGTAGTGCGTTTGCCGCGACCGTAATTTTTAACGAGTAGTTCTTCTGTGCTTAGGTTTAGAGAATATTGTCTTAAGTTATTAGTATTACATACTAGCACTTTACGTTTACCTGCAACATCGTCCGCGTGGATTTGAGACTTTAAAAAGAAATATTTTTTTATCATTTATATACTTAGCATGTAACCCACAAGGTATACATAAAGCATTGTATCAGTAAAACAATTTTTGGAATTTGAATTTTTGGAACAATTTAAGACATAATAATACATAACTTATACTAATTATTCTAACGATAAGCAGAAACAAGCTAACTTTTACAAAAATTTTGTTTTAATTATTATTTGTAAGTGTGTTTTTTCCTCAGATAGAAGCCGGATTTCTTTGTAATTATGGGTACAAACCAAGTAATTACAGGGTGTGTGTTGTCTAATTATTATTATTAATATGAAGATTTTCTTCTCTCTTTCTGTTTAAGAAAGAGGTATATTATCTTCCTCTATGGGCTCTTGCCAAGTATAGGAAGTTAAGTGTGTTAGTATTGTTGTGTGTGCGAAAGTGAGTGTGAAAGCTGAATGTTTGTTAGTGAGTGTGAACTTAATTTATCTACTGGGATTCAGAAGACAAAAACTTTCGGACAATCCTGCATGTACTAAGAATTGCCGCCTTCTGCATGATGATGGATGAATGTTTACTGTTTTTAAACTATGTAAGGTACAAGGTATGACTCCAGTTGTTGAGACTATTGAAGGTACTATTATTATTATACTCTTTATTTATTTTCTTTTTTTACAATATTTTAATATAAAAACAATAAAACATTATAAAAACCTAATCCTAGAGTACCGCCAGCAGCGGGGCAAGGCCCAAGCTACCGGTGGTCAGAGCTGCAGAGTGAGGAACCTCCTGACAATACGTGCCGTGTCAAGGAGTACTGCCTTTTGCATCTGACCCTTGACCCAACCTTTCAGCGAGAGCCTCTCTAGGTGTTGATCGAGGGTCTTGGCTAAAAGACCGTTTGCTGATACAACTATTGGTACAATAATGGTTGAATCCACATCCCACTTGGCGGTAACCTCATGAGCCAAGTCAAGGTACTTACTGAGCTTGTTCTTCTCGGCTTCCACGAGGTTCTCATCATGAGGTATGGTGATATCAAACAGTATTATTATCAGTCGGTACATTCCCACTGCAGGGCAAAGGCCTCCCCTCCCTTCTTCCACCTAGAGATAGGTAAGCTAGTTCATCCCAATTCCTTAAGTGGGAGTCCAACTCATCCCGCCATCTCCGTCTAGGCCTTCCACGTTAGTTCTTTCTTAGTTTTATTAATAGTAATTAATGTTAGTTCTAATACTTATTAACCTTTTCACCGCCCATCTATCCTGCACGCGATGTCCCACTGTACGCCAACGTATAAATGTATTTTAATAAAGTAGGTACAAAGAAGAACTTCTACAGAAGTGATGCGTGGACGGTACGAAAATCTGGAACTTCTATAGAAGTTGTTGGCGGTAAAAAGGTTAACCTACACTCAAACATACCTTTCAATAAGAGCTGCCGGTAACAAGGGCTCCTCCTTTATCTTCTTAATTTCTTCTGAAAGCACTATCTTGTGACCTTTGAGTCGATCACAGATCGTGGGTGTCTGCGATTCCATTATACCGACATCCATTGACTCATCATTATGAGATGTATAGTCAGGTGAGATGTGTAGACCATTGAGGTGTGCCGCCATTCTTTCTTCGGTGATCAGTTGCTTTGCTGGGCTGGTAAAGTAAAATGTTATTATAGAACTCTATGCTTAACATAAGTACTTTAAGTGTAAAACATCAATATAATTTGTTTATTATACAGTAGTTGTGTTAATCCACTTGAACAATAAAAACATTAGCTAATTGTTTCATAAACTTATGAATTACTTCTAAAAAATGTGCAAGAAACAAATGAATTCAGTTATTACTTGAGTTAGAAAGCCTATCCACAAGGTGTGTTGAAAAAAAATATGGAAAAACTTATGGATTTGAAAATACGTTGTTGTTGTAGTAAATAGAAGTATTGGAGTTTACTTATAAAGATCTACTTTAGACTTTATTAGTAAATATTAATAAAATTTACAAAATACAGTGAAAAAATTAAACGCCTACCCGACCCAGCCAGGAATCGAACCTGGGTCTTCCGCAATCCGGGCAGCTGCACTGACCGCTATGCTACCGGGAAGGCTGACGTAGACGCTGAATTTTGTCACTGCTTTTGTAATTTTTAGAGTGCTAATAGCGGCACAGCGCGCCATCTATCCAACGACCATTGCAACCGTTGGCTATGCAGATTCATCTTTGCAGATGAAATACTACAAATTTGATAACACAACGCTATAGTAAATTTTTACTTTTTATTTTCAAGTGCTAATTGCTGCACTGAAGCTAAATTAAATATTTATAAAATTTACAAAATACAGTGAAAAAATTAAACGCCTACCCGACCCAGCCAGGAATCGAATCTGGGTCTTCCGCAATCCGGGCGGCTGCACTGACCGCTATGCTACCGGGAAGGCTGGCTGGGTCGGGTAGGCGTTTAATTTTTTCACTGTATTTTGTAAATTTTATAAATATTTAATTTAGCTTCAGTGCAGCAATTAGCACTTGAAAATAAAAAGTAAAAATTTACTATAGCGTTGTGTTATCAAATTTGTAGTATTTCATCTGCAAAGATGAATCTGCATAGCCAACGGTTGCAATGGTCGTTGGATAGATGGCGCGCTGTGCCGCTATTAGCACTCTAAAAATTACAAAAGCAGTGACAAAATTCAGCGTCTACGTCAGCCTTCCCGGTAGCATAGCGGTCAGTGCAGCCGCCCGGATTGCGGAAGACCAAAGGTTCGATTCCTGGCTGGGTCGGGTAGGCGTTTAATTTTTTTTTCACTGTATTTTGTAAAATGTATAAATATTTAATTTAGCTTCAGTGCAGCAATTAGCACTTGAAAATAAAAAGTAAAAATTTACTTTATTAGTATTCAGTTAGATACTTACATGACCGGTTCTAGATCCAGACTCTTTCTCTTACAGTGTACAACGGGTGATATTTTAGCTTCTTCCGGAGGTAGGGCTGTAAACTGAACCAATTGTGGTGGAGATTGCGTGCCCCAGGCCATTCCTTCAACGTTCCACGGAGCCCCCGTCGGCACAGGCATAGCGTGTGGTTCAACACCAGGATTGTACGGCAAAGAAGATGCCAGTGCCTGCTGTGCGAACATCTGTTTTGCTAAATCGTCTGACTGGTTGTATTGATATGAAGAATACCCGTAAATGTCCATCTTTATTTTATTTTACACACGTTCAACTCAAGTGTTAATAGAGTTTCGAGTCTTCAACGCACAATTAATTCGCAATCGGTAGTAATAATTGTAAATCGACACAGAAAGTAACAAATTCTACGCAAATTGACAATAACAAACGATTGACAGTTTGAGTTTTTAATTTATCAATGGTCAAGGAAAGTTCTTGAAAATTCTATAGAACTATAGCTATGGAACCATATAATAATCCAGAAAAAAAAGAACGTAACGTTGGATTGTTTGGATGTATGAAGTAGATCTCATAATTTAAACTAAGTCTAAAAAAAATAAGTGACAGTGACAGTGACACTGACAGATAAACAGTAATAGGTAGTTTTATTTTAGTAAATCAAATTATTTTGGAAAAAAATTGGCTAAGGACTACGATAAAACCAAGATACATAAGTACTTAGAATGTTCAAAAAAGTTCTTCCAATGTATATAAATAAAATTTCAAGACATTTAATATGCGTGCCTAAACACAGACCCCCTGATCTGAAAGACTTTGAAATACTGAAAGATTTTTTGATGAGAAATGAAAAGATACTTATTCTTACTGGTGCTGGTATATCAACAGAATCAGGTAATTTCCATTTCCATCATATCTTCAAATATAGTTTTTTTTATTACATAATCTTATTTGTACGGGTTGATCTAAATGAACAGCTGACGCATATACCTAATGACTTTCCGTACCTTTGCAGTAGTCACCCTAAGTAAAGACGAGCACGCCAACACTTAAAAAGCTATGATGGTAGATAGTTAGCCAAGGCCTTGGGCCCCCATCAAGATTCTCACTGTACCTTCTGGTCTGTTGTTACAGCTCTTGACAGCCCAAATCCAGTTCTCTGTCTCTGTTGTAATTTAGATTACCAATAATAATAAAACTGCACTTTTATAAAACTTTAATACATTTTTAAAAGGCTTTAGGTAATTAGGTTATGTAAAGTATAAAAACACAAATGTTGAAAAAATTTTTCACAAGCAGGATTTGAACCTGCACCCTTAAATAGTGTTGAATAATTCCGGCGGGCTGGTTAAAACCACGATAGCTCAATTGGGAGAGCACCTGACCCGGTATGTCAGAAGGGTGCAGGTTCAAATCCTGCTCGTGGAAATTTTTTCAACATTTGTTTTTTTAACCTTTTTACCGCCAACAACTTCTCTAGAAGTTCGAGATTTTCGTGCCGTCCATGCCAGCACTTTTATAGAAGTTCTTTTTTGTACCTACTTTATTAAAATACATTTATACGTTGGGGTACAGCGGGACATCGCGTGCAGGATAGTTGGGCGGTGAAAAAAGGTTAATTTGTTCACAACAAAATTTGTGTTAAAAATTATATAAACAAAACAAAAACATTTTATGTAAAGTACATACACTTGTGCTATGTTTGTCAATCTTTATAAGTTTTACAAATGTTCAGCGGAACTATCTTTCCTTTGACAGCAAATAATAATAATAATAAGTATTTATTCAGAGTTTTGATGTCCATAGTCATACATGGACTTTGAAACAATTTTGCTTTTTATTTTATTAAAAGTAAACATTTTCTCAATTTTTCACATTTAATTTGCACATGTTGCTAACTGATCCTTTTCATAAAACTTTTTTGCTGTTTGTTAACAGGAATACCAGACTACAGATCAGAGGAAGTTGGTCTGTATGCTAGAAGTAACCATAAACCTGTACAATACCAAGAGTTTATGAAATATTCTAAAGTGAGACAAAGGTATTGGGCCCGAAACTTTGTTGGGTGGCCTAGGTTCAGTAAAATAGAACCAAATATTACACATCAGTCTATTAGAGAACTTGAAAAGGTAACTACACTCGCTAGCAAATGTATGGAATCACTTAGGTACTGAAAATTAGTTCCACACGATCTTGAGTACTAAATAATTTTTTAATTATAATAAAAATGGCACCATTTTAAAGTTTCTACTGTTAACTTTAAATTGGTACCAAATTCATTCAAATCGCGCCAGTATTTAAGAAGCTATCCCGGATTATGTGAAGAAGTAAGGAAAAAGACATTTCAATTGTTTGATACGTCGCGAGTTGTGGCCTATTAATCCCCTATGTGTGTTATCGGATTATGTTTATCAGTCGGCTTTTACACATTGACCCGTACACATCTCCGCTACTTTTGACCCTCGACCGTGGACGAAAATGGATACTATACCTACAGAAGCAGCACAAATCGTCGCCCTATTGCAAGAAGTGCTCAGCAAGCGGGCTGTCGCACGTCCTCTCCATATAAGCCAGTCCTGTGTTTCAAAAGTTTATAAACGCTTTCGGGAGACTGGTGGTTTCATCCCGAGACCAAGATCTGGACGGCGCCGGTGCACATCGGAGAGGGATGACCGTTTTATCGTGTCAACCTCTCTTCGAAAATCGTTATTTGACTGGTGTCGACGTCCAGCAGAAGCTCATAAAAGTTTGTGGGGAAGCTGTCAGCGAGTGGACAGTTCGTTGAAGACTCAAGCAAGCGAATTTGACTCCAAAAAGGCCTGCCACAGGCCCGCAACTGACAGCAGGTCAACCACAAGCACGCCTTCAATTTGCTCGCACCCATCTTGATTGGGAAGTCGAGCAATGGAGGCGAGTCCTGTTCTCCGACGAGTGCAGAATGTGTTTGCACGGCAGCGACCGAAGAGGTAGTCTACATGCGGCCTTGGGAGCGATTTGCACTGCTGTTTCGCTATGACAGTGGCTTATGGGGGCGGTTTCTTGTATAATGTGGGCCGGCATTTCTTTCGACGGTAAAACGGAGCCTGTTTTCGTGTCTGGCGGGGGACGAGGAGGCGGTCTCGATGAAGAATCGTCTTCGAGCAGTTATTAGGGCTAGGGGAGGAAACACAAAATATTGAAACTTAATTTTAAGGCCAAATAATTTTTTTATTAATTAATTTTTGTTGTTTTCTTCATTCATTATTTTTCCATGTTTCCTTATGTTTTCCTAACTCCTTCACTTAATCCGGGATAGCTCCTTAAATACTGGTGATTTAAATGAATTTGGTACCTATCAATTTAAAGTTAACAGTTGACCCTTTGAAATAGTGTAATTTTTATTATTCTTAACTAGTTATTTAGTACTCAAGATCGCGCGGAATCAATTCCAAATAAGTGATACGTTTGCTCGCGAGTGCCGAGTGTAGTTTAGTAACAAAATAAAGAAATAAATTCATTCATTCAAACACAATCTTATTTATTTTGATTACTTTTGCATAATATATTTTTGCATAAAATTTTACTAGAAAAAATCAATGAATCTCAGGAACCCCCATTATTCTTCCCACTCGAGCTTGCGCTAAGACTGCTATATTTTATCTTGTAACAATCTTATTTAATGGACATCAGGACATACAATTACTATAACCAAGTGTACAAAGTTATGAATAATTACAAGTGAAACTTAAATACTTCACCCTTGTATACGTAGCAAATGCAGAATAAATATTCATTGCAATGACTTTATATAGCTTCCTGCTTTAGGTACTTGTTATTTTGAAAAAATTATGAGCCACCCATATCAAGTTGAACACTATAAGTTTTTAGCATTTCCATTAATGTTTCCAATAATGCTACGGCCACACTATCGCGCTAACGCGAACATTTGCCGTTTTCACAAGCAATAATTACATATATGACAGTGTTCTGAAATGTGACTATTGCTTGGCCCGACTTCGGAAAATGTTCGCGATACCGCGATAGTGTGGCCGTAGCATTAGTCTATGCTTATTTAAATTATGTACACACGCCTGCACATGAACCTACCGCAAACTGTCAAATTTCCTTATTAGGCTTTGAACTTTATGTCCTTATGATATGATTGAAAATGTATTGAAGACATATTACAGTTTTGGATAGGTACTTACATGTGCAGGCGTTTGTACTATCATTTATAGGTTGGTAAAGTGACTGCGATTGTCACTCAGAATGTGGATAGACTCCATCACAAAGCTGGCTCACACAATATCATCGAGCTTCACGGCACTGGTTACATAGTGAAATGTCTGAAGTGCCCTTATGAAATATCTAGAGAGGAATTGCAACTGACACTAATTAAGAATAATCCAGTGATGGAAGAAACAATTTCCATGATAAGACCTGATGGGGATGTAGAATTGACACCAGTAAGTAATGAAGACAAATCTTCTTTCTGTTATTATTTTTTATCACCAAAGGTTGCCTGGAAGAGATTGCTTGTTAGCAATAAGGCCGCCTATTTTGTACACTGTCTCTATGCCAACTTATTTGTATTGGTTCTCTTTTTGTGTGCAAATAAAGTATATTATTATTATTGCAAATTCTCAGCTCATATGATTGTTTCAGATCTACAACTTATCATACTTTGATATTGTACATATTTTTTCCTTTCAGGAACAAGTAGAAATGTTTAAAACACCTTTATGTCCAAAATGTGAAGGGCCATTGAAACCTGACATCATATTTTTCGGCGACAATGTCCCTAAACAGAGAGTTGAAGAAGTAAGGAAGCAAGTGACAGATAGCAATGCTGTTTTTGTCTTAGGATCAAGTCTTACTGTATATTCTAGTTATAGGATAATTTTACAAGCCAAAGAAGAGAAAAAAGAAGTAGCAATATTAAACATAGGTCCTACAAGGGCTGATGACATAGTAGATTTAAAGGTGGCAACTAAGTGTGGAGATATTTTGCCTAGTTTGTGCAATGTTCTATGTACCTGATTTAAAAACAGTAATTTCATACTACCTCTGAAAAGAAAATGTTATTTTGTAATAAAAAGACATGTTATTAAATAAAATACAATTAATCATGGCATTTCATTTTAATAATTATTGTATAAAAAGAAAGGGATACAAAATGGTTATCATTCTCTAATAAATAGAAGTGGATATTAAATTTCTTAACAATAAGACAAACAAATTATTATTATGATTAGAACAAATGAATTCTTTTACATGTTGGAAACAATAACCCCCGTATTAATAAACAAAGTGTAAGCTTGGAGTAGTTACTCCGTGTTTTGTTCCCGTCATGTAAACTTCATTTCATAATAGAGTAAGAGAGACAAAACACTGAGTAACTACTCCAAGTTTACACTTTTTTTATTAATAAGCCCCTAAGAGTTTAGTTGAAAAGTAATAAGTGTTGATTACATGACGTGACATTGATGCATCTTAAATAAGCTTCCTTTGCTATGCAGTCTACTAAATCAATGTCAAGTGTAAGCACACTGGTTACTTTCCATAATAACTGGTTACATCTGCTTTTTGTTTCCAATTGATTCTTTTGAGAATGAGATCATACTTTGAATTTTTTTTGTTTGAATAAATGAAGAGACTACCCAAAAGCGACGTAACAACTCTTCGAATGAAAGGAACTTATGTAAACAGTAATAATTTTATACCTCTATCTAATACTACAACATTAGAACACATAACGCATTTTTTCAGTTGTTTGCAGTTGAAAATCTCACAAGTAAATAGATTATAATTTACTAATCAAAGCATTGCGATTTTACCTTATTATTTTCAACGCGTCTCGCAGTTTACCGAGACGAAATTCAAGTAAAAATCACATTAGATTTACCATTATCAAGTAATAACTTTATTTAACTCTAGACGAAGAATATTATATGGTCCAATGTTAACCATTGTAATAAAGATTTTATTATGAAAGCAAACTTACCTTTAGGCCTATACTGTGATAATAAGTTAACAAGTCGACTAAATGTCTACGGAACACATCTACAAGTCAACTATTATAATAATGTTAGTTTTAATCCAATCATGAAATCTCAGATTAATAAAATAACAGAATCTTAACTTTACGCAGTACCTATGTAATATCGACGGCCGCGAAATTATAGCCGGGAGGCGATCTTGCAGGCCTCGGTGGCCGGGTGGCAATGCGCGCGGCGGTTTAATTCCCCCCAACTATTTCCATTATTAGAATACATTATTTTAAAATTTGAACAAAAATTATAATATATTTTAGAAACATACTGGGTGCTTAAAAACTTCTGTACAATTGTGCTTTTGTAGATAAATCTATCTCTATCTAATGGCTATATCTATTTACTCTTTGCTGCCGTCGATATTGTGTCGTATGAATGAATTGTCTTCGTAGATGTGAATGCAACATTATTTTATGTAAAGTATTATCATTAGGGCAGTGTTCGAAATTACCATATTGTATGAACCGATCTTAGCGTGTCTACTGAATTGAATACCCAATCCTAACCATTTTTCATCATCACATTAAATCTATTGAATTGGTTACGTAGATTTTACTTAAACTTATCATATTCACCTTAGGTATATGTTATGTATGATTATTATTATGATCGGCTAAATAAGTCATCTTCGGGCGCATCAGCGCCACCAAACCGACTAGGAGTCGAAGTGGTCGCCATGGCCGAAAACGGTCGGAATGATCATCATCATCATGTTATGTATGACCAATGGTTTAGTTCAGTGTTATTTAGTAGATAATTAAATTTATTATGGTTATTTATTATATTTGCCATAATGGTTTAGAACAGAACATTAATTTAGTGTTCCGTTCAGGAAGTTTAATTAGAAGCTTTTTATGAAAACACATGAACTAAATCAATGGGATATTGGTGTCTAGGAGAGCAAAGGTGTGGTAACTTCAAGAAGACAGTATACCCACACCCACCCTATTACTCGTCATAGCTCGCACTACGTAACTTGTCTCTCTGTAGTCTTAGAAAATTCAAACTAAACAATAAAGTGAAATTAGATAAACGCCCTTTATTACATGTCTACTTATTACTTTTATATTTTGTCACCATCCTGCAGTTTTAGGTGACAGATATTGCAGAAAAGCTGTCACCTAATACGGCAGGGGTCACAAACAATTTTAGGGTTGTTGGTGAAAATGGGCTTAACTTAATTAGGGACGATTAAAGCTTAATTGTTTAGGTTTTTCACTACGCAGTCGTCTCGCTGTTGGATCAAGAAAAACACAGAAAATGCTGTGCCAGGTGTTATGACCTGAGTGCAATTGTTTCACTATTTCCAATCAGTTAAGTTTACTTTAATTTGTATGGGATTGAAGCAGCGCCAGCGCAAACCAGTGACGAACTATTGTAACCATAAACAACTTGTCGCTAGGTAGCGCAGCTGCGACTTTGATTTCATACAAAATGTAGTTAACTTTTGACTTGATATAGTAGTGTGAAAACTAGCATTTGGAACACAACATGTTAAGAGAGATGAAGTTACGTGAAGCGGCTCTGACATCCGTTTGGCATGCACTGTACAAACTTTAAGGTAGGAAACAGAGCCTAGTTTTATCAATAATTTATAAAAGTACCATTCAAGTTTAAGAAAAACTAAACCTTCTTCTGGTGTTAGTACAATTTTTTTTTTTATAGTGTCACATTTTTAATTTATTAAGACACCCTGAAACAACTTAAAATGTGTACAGTGCGTGTCCAAATACATTGTATTAAGTTGCTGGGACAGATTAAACAGAAAATTATGAAAAGAAAGATTTTTAAACTCAGAAAAAATTGTTCAGACACACAGCAGCTGATCATAATATTATGCTTAATAAACATAGAGTTCTTGAATGCTAATACGTAAAAACTTTAGATAAATAATTACGTGTAATATTAACAAGAGCTTGATTAAATAAATGTATGTTAACAAAGGCAACTGTTAATTGGTTATAGCTTGGCATTAGACACTAACACTGTTTACAGAACCCAAACATTTCCGTCAACCTGACCCGAGCAACATTTGTACGTAAAACAAAACAGCAAGGGGTACCACAAACACATTCTCGCTACTTACCAGTCTTAAAATCACAATAAAATTATTTCCACATTGAAATGTTTTGTCACTACATAAAAACCGTAATACTAGACGCGCGGTCAATGTCTATTGTACGGAACATTATAAGAAGTAATCCGCCTGGGGCTTCTTGGAGGGCACGCCTCGGGACTCCTGGGGCGCCGCCTCGAAGATAGTGAACTCCCGCTGCAGATTCTCGTTCAGTTCTAATATTGCGGCCACGTTACCGCATCTGGAAATGGTAGTCGTACGGGTAGAGTGTATACACTATAGACCTGACTTGCATTGTCGCCATATTTATAGCAGACGTTATATTGCTTTAGGCTCATAAGGAATCAGGGTCCGTTGATATATCTATATAATTCTCGTGTCACATGTTAGTCGATCGATTTTTATGAAATTTTATATGTATATTCGGTAGGTCTGACAATCGGTCGTAATCTATTTTTTATATTATTTATTTTATACCCCTAAGTGATCCACCCCAAACATATTTTTTTTACAATTTAATTTTCCAATACAAAATGTTCCACAATTTGTTTGTTTTGCTATCATAGAAACAGTCAAAGTGGTACCCAGTCCGCCGGGTCAGCTAGTATCAATAGATATTTATATGATAATAGTATATAAAATAGACTTCGTCCGCTTGAAAACACCCGTATCCCATGATGGACCCCTATAGCAGCGCCACCTACCGGGTCCAATTGTAAATCTAAACACACAAAAAATTTCATCATCGGTCGGTCCAGCCGTTTAGTACCTACGAGTTCAATTACAATACAAACACGCACAGAAGATTTATATATAGGTATAAGAAAGATATATCAATAGATATTTCAACGCTCGCTTGCAACACTTGAAATAGCTTCTACTGCAATGGCAACATTCTAGTTGCTTTGGGGCCCCCATATTGATAGCATTAATGAATCAATTGTCAATGTTTCCCAATTATCTTTTTTGGTCACATTTTACACTGACCCCACTATTGGAATGGTGAAAGCTCCTAGACATGTACACTAACAATCCTTGATGCCTCATCTGGGTAGGAAAGGAAAGTTGACGCTTTGTCATCAATTACTGTTAGCAGATGCTTTAACGGGAAGGTCTTGAAAAGATGTTTTAAGTCTTGAAAAAATAAAACCCCTTACAGAATAAAATTTTCGTCTTTTTATGTACTCGATTATCAGATAATATCAAATATTTATTATTATTAGATTTTAACGGACCCTGTTAGGAATATACAACATCAATCAAGAGTCAATAAACCATAATGGATGAAGAAATCCTTTTAATCGCACACGCAGCCACGGCAAAAAAAAAATGGAGAACAAAAATTCATGTTTCTATGACCAAAATAATAATAATAATACCTGTAACAGTAGTTAGGCGCCGACCAGACAGTGAGCACCGTCTCATTGAAGTGCCACTTGTAGCCCTCCATGACGAGCTGGTGCGCGCGGCAGATCATGTCGATGTCGTTGGACACGTTGAACTGCGCCACCACGTCAGAGCCGAACAGGTAGCCGGCGCCGCGCGGCGACACGCCCCACCCCTGCGTATCTGGGGCACAAAGATAATCACACTAATATTACAAATGCGAAAGTATGTGTGTATTATTTGTTGCTTCTCCACGCTGCAACGGATGGATGGATTTGGATGAAATTCGGCATACAGATAGTTTATAACCTGGATTAAAACATAGGATACTTTTTATCCCGATATTCCCACGGAAATGGGAACTACGCGGGTGAAACCGCGAGCGGCCGCTAGTATAAAAACACTTGTAAAAGTGTATTTTAAATAAAAAAAAATAATTTTGAATAAGATTAACCACCTCTGTGGCCTAGTGGTTAAGTCCACCGGTTTACACTCACAGGTCCCAGGTTCGATTCCCAGCGGGTACATATTTGTGAAGCCAGGATGGCTAGCTACCACCAAGTTATCTAAAATATGTCGCCACAATGTTTGTAGCATTGTTGTGTTTCAGCAGCTGGTGATAAGATAGCCAGTGCCTCAGTAGTTGAGGATCCCGGGTGAAGTACGCTTCCACCATTGGCCTTATTATCACTCATGAGGTGAGATGAAAACACTATGCTAGCCCGTAAGATATAAAAAAAAAAATATTGCCATATAATAAGTTTATTGACAATAAATTCATCAGCCTATCTATACTATAGTACTGCTGGACATGGGCCTCTCCAAGTGCACGCCACCGAGCACGAATAATAATAATAATAATGTAAATTCTAATCTGGAAAGAAGAAAAACTGTATATAGAAACCATTGTCATCTCTACCACCGGCGTAGTACCAAATAATATCAAAGAAACCTAAATGATCAATATTAGACCTGAATGAGAATACAATAAATACATTCTAGAAAGCCGCTAAGCCGCTCCTTTGTACTTGCCGAATTGTGAGGAAGTTCATGCAACTGGAAGATTCTGAAATAACCCCACACCATATACAGACAATACACCACATCCTGTAATAACTTGGTTTATACCATTAATTATAAAGAAAACTGGCATCTAGCTGAGAAAAAGAACATACTTACAAATAATAAATGTTTTACTTCAACCACTCAGTTCACGCCTTAATCGCCGACGCCAAAAAAGATCTAGATACCTTAAACTAATGGTTGCTGTCTAATTTGTTAACAATCAACACATCAAAAACATCGTACATGATACTAGCCGCAACAAATAAAGAAATTTCTGACTTCAAACCACTCAAAATAAATAATGAACCTATTCAAAGATCATATTATCAAGAAAAATACTTAGGGTTGCTGATTGATGACAAACAAACTTGGAAGCCTACATTGAGCACGTCAAATCTAAATTAATATCTGTACTGGGAACACTTCGTAAAATAGCATACTGCATACCAAACGAAGTAAATCCAATTATATACAATTCATTAATAAAATCACATTTAGAGTACTTAATTGAAATCTGGGGATCAGCCGCACATACTAACCTAAAGTCGCTACAGAGATCTTGAAATAAGATAATAAATACATTGTTCCCTTATCCATTTCTTACACCACCTAAACAATTGTACGATAAAACTAAACTAATGAACCTATCCCAACTACATAAATATACAACATGCATTTTAATAAAAAAATAATTACAAAGAGTATTAAATCAAATATACAATTAGATATAAAAAATATACGCATAATCTCCGACACAAAAACAAACTCAAATTAATTACACCTAAGACTAAGTATGGGAAAAAAAACCGACTTCAAAAAAACAGGAAACTTAAAAAAGTAAAAACAGCTCTAAAAAGCAATAAATAATATTTAAATCATTTTTTAGTTTAAAAAAATGTCTATTGAAGTCGGGTGGTTGGTGGTCGGCTGGGGGACAATTTTGTTTCATTTAAACTTTTATAGTTGTGCCATTATTTTCACTTTTTTATTGTAAAAGCCCCACCCGACTTCAGTAAACATTTTTTAAAACTGACATGCGTATCTAGGTAATTAATAATATGATTTAAATATTATTTATTGCTTTTTAGAGCTGTTTTTACTTTTTAAGTTTTCTGTTTTTTTGAGGTCGGTTTTTTTTTGTAAAAAAATATTTTATTTTACGATTTTTAGTAATGGTTAGTCGTAGACCTAACAAAGATGCTTCTCGGATGAGGAAACGATGGCCTAGTAGATAGTGGTATTCCTATGTAAAACTTCAATCTTAATTAGGTATTATTTTTATACGAACTAAACATTTTGGCATATTGAACCGTATGAAGTAAGCCCAACAAAAGGTAACTGCTGTAAATCGTTGAAGAATTCCCTCGACTGTCTATGGTCTCCATCATCAGACATGAAATGGCACTTATAACCCATATGGGTGCGAAGTTCTTAGCAATAGAAATGAATTAAGACTAAACACAAGGTAGCTACTGTAAAACGTTGAGGAGTTCCCTTGACTGTCCTTCGTCTTCATCATCAGACCTCTAATGGCAGCCACAACCCATCTAGGTGTAAAGTTCTCATCAATACAAATTAATCAAGCCCAAACACCATGTAATTGCTGTAAATCGTTGAAGAGTTCCCTTGACCGTCTCTCGGCTCCATCATCAGATCGACTCCAGACCTTCATTAAGTAGTAGTGCTTTAAAATACTTAATGAAAACATTAACAAACACACTAGTCGCCCCTACAATTTTCGAAAGTTCCCCTCGATTTCTCTGGAATGCCATCATCAGATTCTGGTTTCCTTATCATGGTACCACCCTTGGGATATCTCCTTTCCAACAAAAAAAGAATCATCAAAATCGGTTTATAAACGACGAGGTTATCCGCGAACACACAAAAAATAAAATAAAAAAAAACATATATACAAGTCGAATTGAGTAACCTTCTCCTTTTTTGAAGTCGGCTAAAAAGACAATTCTGTTTGAGGGAGCACAGCTGTTTAATAGGTTACCAGATGAAGTGAAAACTTGTGAGATTATTTATTTTATTTTATTTATTTTATTTTATATATACATGTTTAAAAATAAACTTAAACTGCATATCGCAACGAGTACCACAGAGTGACAAATTGTATAGGTACTGTAATTTATAATATTGTTTATATCTCATTATAAGTGAAATGTAATTTCGTATGAGAATAAAGATCTTTAAACCTATATAAAACTAATCACGATATTGACAACAATAATAATTAACTCCAGAATATTAAACATGTAAATGAAATTACGTAACAGTTCTTTAAAAAACGAACTAATCTTTTATTTGACCTAAGCATGAATTTCTGTAACCTAACGGAACAAAATAGTGACATCACAGTTTCCCTTCGCATACAATATCTATAGAAAAAAATCGTTTTGAATTGCTTAAAAGTTTCTCTATATAGACTAACCAGTCAAATACCCCATTAATTAATTGCAAAAAATATTTGCTACTATTCAGAAAACTGTAAGTAAAAAATGTTTTGTTTAAAAAAAAAATTGGAATACACAATAATAAGTTAAACCTCTTTAAACATACCTTCGGGATCGCTCCATAGCAGGTCGCACATGGGCCCGTCGTGCGGCACCTCCTGCTTGCGGTCGATGGTGCGGATCTGGTCCAGCGTCTGTATGGACGGGCTCAGGCCGCCGTGCACGCAGAATATCCGCCCGTCGATTATAGCCGACAGCGATAGGTAGTCGAAAATCTCCGTGCAGTACCTAGCGCATCCGTACCGATTAGAAATTAAGCCTTTTCTCAATCGACACTCGAGAATCTCGAGATACTATCATTATTTTGAGAAGTACTTAGGACGTTACGGCCACTTTTAACTATAACGCCGTATTTAACTAAACCATAACATGTCAGGTGTTCATTAGGTGACGTAAAAATGCTAAATTACTTCATTCAAATAGTTTGTTGAGCATAATTTGATTTTCTATCTCTAATTACTAGATATGTTTTTTCTTTCATTGGCGGCGCTAGTGTGCGGCGTAAACGCTCTTAAAAGGTTGCAATAGAGATGTTTTATACACTGATTAAAGCATTATTAGGAATTCAAAAGAGGTGGATGGGTCACATGATTAGAGGCCCAACAAAATGGTCACAAATGGTAACGCAGTAAAATCACAAAGGGTAAATAAGAAATAATACACCATCCACATGTGGGAGAATGATGTAAGAAAGGTTGCAGGAGGAATATGGATCAGAAAGGCACAAAATAGCACAGAGTGAAAGCAATAGATCCTAAGTTTGTGGAAAAGCTAAGCAACAATATTTAGTAAACAATATAACTTTATGTAAAGTTGTAATTGAATTACCTAGAAATAAAGGCTATCTTTATTATAAACACACACATTATTTTTTATTATTATTATACTAGCTGCAATAATTCCCTAACTTAACTATAAGCAGATGTGTTATGTTTAATAGCAGTTTGAGTGAGCCCCTCAGTAAGAGCCTCCCCTCGTAATAATAAAATAGTATTGCTAGTGGCGATTATAGCTGCAGGAAGTTATGTCACGGCAATCGTCTACTGTACTGCTGAATGCTCAATTGATGAACCGACTTATTGGGGTGGCCTATGCTATGAGTCAAATATATATGATAAAGTCACCTCCAAACCGTAATTGAGCCATATTTTCTGAGACATTCATCGTAAAATCCGTACACTTGTGTAATCTGTCGTGATTCGTGGTTGCCTCGAATTAGTGTTATCCGGTCTGGGTAGCGAACCTGAAGACAAAACATTTAAAACTACACTTGACGCTTACATTAACAGTCCATAGATATTTAAAAAATATTTTAACTAGCAAAACATAATAACAAAAATTGCAAGTAAACATTGAAGGTACATGATTTCAATTAAATATTTGGTTTTTTGCATGCAATATTTACAATTCGAACCAAACTACAGCCATAAGAATAAACAATATGCTACAGCCACCTCTTAGCTGACTTTGCCCTCAGATTACTACAAAAACTATATGAGCTATATATGGATGCTGATTTATTTCATAGCACTAAAATGTGGACACATTGCTGTGCAGGTGCGTTATTTAAATTAATGGTACTGAAAGACTCGTTGAAGCGGTCCATTGCAATAATTGGATCACAACTCATGCCAAAAAGGAAATGCACAGTTATTGGAGTAATTTTGACATTGGATGGATAGAGGTGAAACCACTACTGTTATAAAATACAATATTAGTAACATAGTTTGATTTAACAAAACTAAAATAGTCTTATAAATCATGACCTTTTAAGAAAACATTAGTAATAGCCTAAATACTGTCCCACAGCTGGGAAAAGCCCTTTATCAATGTAATTAAGTCACACATTTTGCCTGACTTGGGAATTGACCCCAGGACTTCCGGATTTCCAGTAACATAAATAATTCCTATGACAGAAATAAAGAAACAACAAATCAAAAGTGCCATACTCACTTTTAAAGCTAGAAGTAATAAGAATGTTTCCACTGAATAGAATCCTCGGTCGACAAAGTCTCCCATAAATAGGTAGTTTGTTTCAGGTACATCGCCTCCTACTTTAAATAATTCTTTAAGATCATAAAACTGGCCATGGATGTCACCACACACCTAAAAAAGAAGTTTTTAGTTAGTATAAGCAGGTAGTTGTACCCTTTATTCCCTTATCCCATCATCATGGTGATAAAACAGTATTTATCTATGATTTCACTAGTTTGAGAGTAAATGTTATAATAATATAAACATAGTGTATCTAGCTAGATTAAAAATAAAGGTCATCAGCAGTGGTCGGAGTAGGTATATTGATTTTAGATACTTGCGTCATGATATCATAACATGGACATGCATTTCTTCCGGAATGTACCGGAGTTTCCAAAAATTTGGTAAATAGAGTAATAAAATAAAAAACCATATGTAAGCAAACAAAATTGTTTATTGTTAATACAAATAATCATTATTACAGTTTTATTAAAAATAATTATTTTTAATCCTCATCGGTTACAAGTTCTACATTTTGATTTTCTGTCTCTATACAATTAAAATAAATAACTATAATTTTTTCAATATTTTCTAATTTTAAGCTATTTCTTTTAACATCTAAGATCCATTTGTAAGTGGAAAATGATCGTTCAACATCTGTAGATGTCAATGGAGCGAATTTGAAATAAAGTTTCTGATTATTTGCTACGCTTTTTTCAATACTCTCGCTGTATTCTCTAATTGTATCTAAATCTGGATTTCGTTCCATAACTGATTCTATTTTATTTTTTATATTCTCATTATTGCACTCGTTAAGCGTAGCCCTTACTTGATCAAATACTAAAAGTGAATCAGCTAGAGATAAATTTTGTTTTTGTAACTCTTTTAGGGCTAGTAGTATAATAGAGTAATTTTCTTCAATATATTTTAAATCATTTTCTAAATTTTGTTTTTCCAAAATGTTTTTTGCGTTTCGTATGGCTATAGCATCAGAACTGCTCAAGCAGGATAAAACTTCTTTTATTTTATCTAAATGTTGAGCGTAGTAAGATGCTGCCTGTAACCAAGTACCCCATCTGGTAATGACTGGTTGCGGAGGCAACGGTAAGTCAGGATATTTTTCTTTTAAAATGTTTACCCTACTAGGAGCCTTTAAAAATACTTTTTTAACATTTGATATAAGAATATCAACATCGTTGTATTCTGACCTTATCTGCTCACTTACACGATGAAGAGCGTGCGCCAAACATGTCACATGCTTCATTTCAGGTAAGTAATGTTTTAAATTTCGCCCTGCAGATAGCATGTACGCTACACTGTCAGTGCAAAGCATTAAAATATTGTCAACTTTCGCTTCAAAAGTGTTTTGCCATAAATTTTCTAAACATTGCAGTACAAATTGTGTTATTGTTTGTCCATTTACTGCTGTTAGCATTTTACAAGCAATCAAATAAGGCCGGCCTGCACTATTACTAGGATGCAATGGTTTTATTAGGAAATTGACTATGTATCGACCAAAAATGTCTGTTGTCTCATCCAGCGATATCCATAGTTTCTCATTTTTATTAGTTTCATAAATCGAATTGATTTTATTCCTATAAAACTTCTCCAAATAAACTTTTCGTAACTGTGATTCGTCAACCACTTTACGATTGGTACAAACGCAACAACAAGTACTGCACATATATTTCTGAAAAAACTCTTTGAACGCTGGATTTTTCATTTGCGACCAAGGAATATTGCATAGAATCAGGAACTTAATGAGGTCGAAGTAAAATTCCTCTTGCGGTCTCTTAAATTTTCCTTGATGTACAGCGCCTTCAATGTGTTTGGTAATGTTGCCTCTATTCACAGCTTTCAAATGACTTTCACACTTTGTACAGTATATAGTGCCACTAGCGTTATCGTAAAGTAGCTCAGGATAGTGCAATAACCACTTTTGCACTGTTTCAGCCTTGACCTTTGCCATATTTATTTATATCTCACCTAAAACAATGATTTAAATTTACAATATATACATACACAAATGTAAAGTCGATAATGAAATTCTGTTTCATATAAAGTGTTTTTTTTAACTGAAGCGGTGATAGCCCTGCGGTGTGCGTACCGGACTCTCATGCGCTGTGATGATTGCTATAAAGTGATTTTTTTAACTGTTTCCAAGTTCTAAAACCTTCTTAAATAGTGAAAATAATTAAAACTTACCCGTACAAAAACAACTTCAAATGGGCCCAATCCAAGAGTAATAAATCGATGTCCGTAGTTATAAGCCAAATTCGTCGTTTTAAGTAGATTTCAGAAGACAGTAAACAAGCCAGGGTCAAGTCAAGATATTCACAACACATAAAATAAGCGCACTCCACGAACCGAAATAAGTGAGTGAGCCACTTGGTCTGGATGTCGGTGCGAGCGCATTGTTTTCGAACAAACAGTCAATGAGTCATCCTGAATACTTGATTCTAATTGGTCAGATGCGTTGAGCATAGAGATAAGAGGACAAAAGACCCTGTTTGCCGGATGTCGTGTGTTGAAATGAATATTATTATTATATCATTTTATACATGCTTAGGCTTTTACTCCAACACTTTTACTACAACAAGGTTTTTACACACCAGTCATTTTTTACTATTAAATTCTGGTCATCTACGCCACTAGCAGCATAGCGTTGAGAGTATTGATACATTTTTAACTAGTTTCATGTAATAATTTCGATGTTTCGGTATTTTTATCATAATAATCCGGAAACTCGGAGGAGTATCCATATTAACATATACGTTTGATGTCAGTGACCTTAATTCAATATACCTACTCCGACCACTGGTCATCAGCTGAAAAAGATCTTCTGCTGAGCTCAGGGGTTTTCTGTTCATAGGGAAATTGGGTCATACATAACCCACAACACTGAACAAAGATAATGCTGAGACTACTTTTCACTGAATTTTAATCTGAAACACAAAACTAGTCCTGTTTGCAGTTTACTTTAAACTTAAGACACTTCGACCAAAATTGCAAACACCAAAAGGTCTGACCAAAGTTAGACACAAAATTTGAATAAACATAAACAAAACGTTTGTTGAATACAATACACCATGATGGACTCAACCAACCTAAAAATATCAAGGGCATGTTGCGTTTTTAAATCTTTCAGTTGATATTGAGACATGAGCAATTCGTCAATGCTCAGCTTGTACGAATTACTCATCGATGTAAAACATTAGCGTTGTGCAATTACCGTGACAGGAGAATCCACGCGCTGAACATTACTCTCCTCGACAAGAATCTCACGGGCCTTCGCGCAGAGCGCTTTAACCTCAGCTTCCATTATGATTTCGCATCTTTTTAACTGCTCGATTTGACGATCCAGATCACTTGTATCCGACATTTTAGTAATCTATCACAACGGTAAATCTGCAAGCATAAATTATGTAGGGAAAAAAACAAAGCTACACGTCCTTTAGTCATGTTTTTCTCACGACGTTGAATTACATGTTAGAAAAATGCAAATAATTGCTACAGTTATTACTTACAAACAGCTAACGGCAGCGCTTATTTTTCTGTTCATAGAGCATTAGCAAGCAACCGAAATAATTCTGCAAACAATCACAATCAATCCGCCATTGCCAATTTGCCATAAAGTACATTGAACGAATGAGAACGAATTTCGTTAGAGGTTGGATGAAATGAATGAAAGATTTGATAAAGGAATGAAATGAATGAACAAAAATCAATGTTGCTAGCTTTTGTGTCGGTCTAATTTTATCTTAGTTATAAATGATGATGATTATTAAAAGAAGAATGGCCAGAAATATAAGTTTTCATTTCTTGGAAAACTTTCCTGAAACCATAATTTTAATGATGATTTGATAATCTCCTTTTTTACATAAAATATCTTAATAACAACAAAAAATATTAATTCTTGAGAACTTTGGAAACAGAAATTTTTCGGATTTTTATAATCATTTTTCATTTCATTTTGATTTCGATTCAAAATTCACCACCGGTCAACTAGAAGTCCCATGATTGATTATTTTATTTGCATTGTACACGCCACCATTCTCTTCTTCTTTACCTTCAATGCCTGCCAATTATATCAATATTAGGAGATCAGAAGCCTAAAACATTGTTGTTGTGTTCCGGGGCAGTTAAAGATATTGGTAGGTACTTATTATGTCGCTGCGCTGATTTAATGTATCTTATTCTTTTTCTATCGACTTGTGTCTGAAATAATTTTGAGAATTGAGTGTTTCGGACCGTAGGTAACAGTCCGAAACTCAAAACGAGTGGAATGGAAACGCCCTCGGTAATTTTAAGCATGACATCTTTTCCTGAATGTTTATTGGTTGTTATTACCAATTCGATATTTTCCACCAATCCCTGTAATGTATATTTTCGCGGCTTTTCTTTCATTGGATGAATGTAATTATGGTTTTATGTCAAATTTAGTTCTGTAGACAATAATATTGTTTTGCAAAAGAGGCGCCGTGAGCAAATGTAATATTTGATTTTAGTGTTTGTGTTATAATTATCGATTTATTCTCATTAACGCGAACAATAACTGACTTGTGAAGTGCGATTATAAGTGTACCATGGGTAATATCCACACCGTCGGTCCAAATGAAGCGCTGATAGTTTCAGGTAATGACTCAAAATAACTGATCTTTTTCCTTGTAATTAAGTTTATACCTAGACTAAAGACTTATGTTTCTGGGCTTTAGGTGATCAACTTTTTTACTACACTATTTCGATAAGCTTTATAACATGAAGGATATGGTATTATCAAGGTCAATGCTTAATGTTTACTATTAGATTACAGTGTTTACATGTTTCTTTTATCTAAATATCATCAAAAGACAGGTTCAGTGAATCTTTTAATGCCTTTTGCTCTACATAATATAGGTTTACAACTTTCAGATGTAGGTTAATGCCACAATTTTTAAAACACCCTGTCAAACAGACTTCTATAGTGTAAGCAATTAAGGTTAATTGGGAAATTCATCAGACCGGCCAAATCTAAATTAAAATTATGGGTTGCTCTGAAGTTTTAGCAAAAGTTTACGACACTGACCTTAACCTACATGCATTCATCACAATATGCGATAGCGCTGATTAGTGCCGCAAAACAATTAAAATTCTATTGTATCTGTACATGGCAGACTACAGATAAAAAACTTTCAAATACTGCTGCCACAATAAACTGCCACCCCGCTATACCTCAAATTGCCACCCTTTTTCAAAGTAATTGTTTGGCTGGTTAGAGCTCCAATTACTATAGCCAATCAAATTCTAATTAGAAATTACTTAGTTGTTTTATCGGTAACTAAAATGTTTGTTTGAATTTAAAAATTATCATTGACTTTAGATGTGGCTTGCACAACTACCCAATAAGTTTGTGTGCTATCAATATCTGTAAAACAATTAATAAAGACACCTATTGCTTTGTAATAAAAACTATTTATGAAAACTATTAGTATTTATATTTATTGATAATGTGAAAAAAATGAAGCATTATGGCGGATTGAGCTGTTCCATGCTTTGATTGACATGTTAAGCGTTTTGTCCCAGTTGTTGTTAAACCAGACTGTGAATACAGACATAAAAGAATTTTAATTGTTTGTAGGACGGATCTGGCACTAAGCAGACAAAATGTTAAGAGGGGCAGTTAAAAACCACCAAACCTATTTAGACCAGGATAGTTGGTTACGGCCCTTTTTTGTTTTAGCCTAGGAAATTGGCAGTATTCAGTCTGTTCTGTCAATAATGATAAATAGTAATAAGTGCTGTATTCTGAACAAGCTTATCATATAGGTATTTCTTATCCTGGTATAGACAACTCTGGGAATAATGAATACTTACATAGAAAAATACTATTCAATACTTCAGATTTTACAATCTAAATCTAATGTTATGTACCTAGATTACTGATATTGGCTTTTAGTAAGTACCCATATTACGAATCTCATCATCATCATCATCATCATCATCATCTCCTCAGCCAAAAGACGTCCACTGCTGGACAAAGTCCTCCCCCAAGGATCTCCACAACAACCGGTTTTGTGCTGCTATTACTAGTATATTAAGATATAAACTTTACATATACAACCTGTTTCTAATTTTAGAGATGCGCCGAATATTCGGTAATTATTCGGTATCCGGTATGTTCGACGTATTTATCAAAATTCAAAAAATTCAAAATTCAAAATCATTCAGTTTAGGCTACAAGTAGCTCTTGTGAATGTCACTATGCCATCGGTTCGTAAGTCTACTCTGGGCGGGAGATCTTGTACTGAGAAGAACCGGCAAGAAACTCAGCAAGTGTCCAGCTCTTTCCTCCCTTACAGCGTCAAAAATATTGGAAAATGCCCTATCATAGCAAAGAATCGGACCCAGCCAGGAATCGGACCTGGGTCTTCCGCAATCCGGGCGGCTGCACTGACCATTATGCTACCGGGAAAGCTGACGTATCGTAAGCACTAAATTTTTTCACTGTTTTTAACAATAACTATCAGTGCGCAATAACTACTAGCGTGACGTGCGTGAAATTGCAACTAACAACTGCGGCGGGCGGCGAGTGATTCCTGATCCTGACCTGACACGGTGCGGCACGAACGAACCGAATATTCGTATTCGGCCAAACCAATATTCGGCCCATCTTATTTATATACTTATATAAAACATTTGGTCCAAGAAACTTATCTTTCCTGAATATGAATAAATATTGATTAGGTGTTATTTAAATACTCGTTTATTTCAAAGAATTATTTGATTAGATTAGTCATGAGTGGGTAATAATCTAGTTTAATAGTCAGTATATTATCAGAATAGTTCAAATTCTTGCACAATGTTGTCACACATTTACCGTACTGTACAGTCATGAACATAAATTAATTACAAATAAATGACCATTATATTGATGGTGGAAAGGAAAAACAACGGTAACGCCATTTTGGACGAAAAGGAGTTTATACAAAGTTCTTTTTTTGGTCATATATTAGATACTTTACAGAAAAATTATATACAATTTTATACCACCGTTAAAACGTACGTACGTACGAGTACGTACGGTCGTGTAGTCAGAAATTGTTTAATCCATATATGCCGCACATATTACTGACTTATCCTGGAAAAGTGCATAAACGTGCATAAATACATTGCTATGGACAAGTTGTCCATAGTAATGTATTTATGCACGTGATTGTACATTCAAATAGGATTTGCAAATTCATAATGCGCTGTTTAAACCGTGAAAACTAGGTTATTATTCTGTGTTCAATAATAGCAATCCATAGGCATTTGAACCACCTTTCCTAATAAATAAAAAAGCAAGGATTTTTTCATGATTCGCAATTAAGCTACGACATGGACTCTTTTAAAAGAGGTGTAAGTAAAGAGATTTTTCTCAGGTCGTCGGCGACATAAAAGATCTCTGATGTTGCTGTTGCTGATGTTCATGGGCGGCAGTAACCGCTCACCATCAGGCAGCCCGCCTGCTCGATTGCATACCTTTAACATATAAAATATCTCAAAGCGAATAATGGAACTCTAAAGAGACACAGAGTCTTTTGAACCTTTGTTTACTGTCGGTAGATGCAGCCGTTAAAATCTAATAATATTAGTACCTAATATTATTTATTTATTTTAGTCTACGACGACTTAAATACCTCTTGAAACATCCCTTGACTAGTGGCGGTTAATCGGTTATATTATGTAATTAACTAATTAACGCTATTGACAATTCAGTTAAATTAATTATCGTATTTTTTTTCTTTTCAGGTAAGTGATCCTTGGTTGTTTGATTCGAATCTCAGTTCAGTAAGTGTTCATGTCAGTACTAATAAATCCAAAATTTTCTCAGCAGCCTGATCCTGTTTTCATCCCGTTTAATCCCATCCTCATCCCGAAAGAGTCAGCTCAAGTTGCACCATCCAAGCAAGCGCCTAACTACCTCATTCTAATAAAGCCCTTGATCCATAATTGAATAAAAATTATATTTTAGTTTTGTTTCATTTAGCATCACGTTAGCGTAATTTATTTATTTATTTATTTTATTTCTTTCACAGTACACAGTGTCTAAGTACTACACTTAACTTAACTTAACTATATTTGTCCATTCACAATATTTAGTACAGTTATTGTCATTAACAATGATAGATGGTAACCATAGGTAACAAATATTGACAGCTACCCTCCGCGCTAGTTAAAAAACTAAAGCAGATCGTCGTCTACTAGTAGCTAACATAAGTTAACAGTATACGCAAGGTGAACAGATCAAATTAGCTTAACTAAACTCAACTTCATCATCATCATCATCATCATCATCTCAGCCAAAAGACGTCCACTGCTGGACAAAGGCCTCCCCCAAGGATCTCCACCACGACCGGTTTTGTGCTGCTCGCATCCTTCCCGCGACCTTCACCAGATCGTCGGTCCAACTTGTAGGAGGCCTGCCCACACTGCGCTTTCCGGTACGCGTACCGGATACTCAACTTACTAATATTAATGTGTCAACTTAACTTAACTTGTCTTATTCATTTCGGGGAGTGCGCGAAGGAGTTGCACGACCTAATCCCACCATCCACTTTCCGCTATCGGAGCGCGAGGCGCGAGTTCCATCCCTATGTTGTAGATATGCCACCTTGTCGCACGAGCCGATTCGGTTCAACTTTCTTAGTGCGTACAGCTAGGGAATGGAACGCGCTGCCTGCGAGTGTGTTCCCTGAAAGGTATAATCAGAGTGAATAGGCTATTTCTAGGCAGGCATGTTCCATCCTCGACCGCACCGTCACTTAACATCAGGTGAGGTGTAGTCAAATGCCTGCCTATAACAAATAAAAAATAAAAAAATAAAACTTTATACCATTTTTAAATAATAATGTTTAATACATTTTTATGTAATATCTTGAGAAAGAAAAGCTTACGTTGACAATTAGTAGGTAAATAAAAGTAAAGTAGTAAAGAGCCTATAACTCTTTCGCTGCTGTGCAAAGGCCTCAATCATTGAAATCAAGTCAACCCTACAATTGATGGGTAATGGCTTTATCACCAACCACGCTTGCCAAATGCGACGGGTTAGTTATTATCACAAACTAGGGCTATGCATCGAAAAATCCGGAACACACTTTGGGAATTGACCCCGGCACCTTCGGGTATCAGGCAGGACGAGAGCTTTTCACTCGGCTACCGAGACGTTTATTTACTTGACTGATACAGTTGTGAAATGCTCGTAAGTGATTTTGTTACTTAGCCACAGATGTAATAATAGTTAAGTTAAGCGTTTTCCACAATGTCGAATCACCGGATGGGTGCCAAGTCCGTGCTTCAGAAGGCACGTTAACCCTGTTGTTGTCTTAATATCAGCCATTTAAAACCACCAATTCCATCGATTTAGAATACTAAATCGATTAATATTAATATAAATCGATTAATATTAATAAATCGATTAATATTAATAAATCGATTAATATTAATAAATCGATTAATATTAATAAATTAATATTCTAAATCGATGACCAATTCGCATTAGGCTGGCTTGGTGGGTTATGGCAATCTCTCCCCATGCACTATTGTTTATGTGGGAATCCTCAACCCAACATTAAGCAGTTTATTAATTGTTTAGGATAATGCAGATGACGATGATGAGTTAGACCTGACGTAGATACGATTTTATTAATTAATCCGATACTAAATAAGTTTATAACAATTACCTAATATTATGCTTTGGATCATTATATCTATGGTAAAATTAATGACACACCCACGATTTGTTTCATTTAACCTTGACTTGTTTTTGATACATAAGCTAAAAGGTGCCTAGGTAGGTATGTATTATCTAGCATTAAATGAAAGTGTACTCAAACATTGGTTGAATTTAATTGAATGCTTAGAATGTTACTGCCTTGCTACGCCAATATTCGAACACTCGACGAATGGAGCTACAAAATTCTCCTAATAATAGATCCTGAGAACTTTTATGTCATTGAACCAGAATAGATGAAGCAGTGTTTTTAATAATTGATCTCGATAGATCTGACGCGACTATGGATAAAACTACGATTTCTAACATTCAACTCGAGAATTCCGTTTTATTTTAACCCAGGTTTCTGAAATATATTTATAATCTCATTCTCCTGATTCCTTTTGGTATGTTAAAACGTAAATTGAGGATACATTTAATTATTTTATAAGGCGTTGTAACTTTATTACGTTATAAAGGACATCATTTTTTGGGCCTTTTCTGAAAGTGCCGGCCAACAAAAAAAAATGGTACGTATTGTTAAAACTAGCCATTTGGAGTAATAGTTAATATGGCACAAAAGTTGTAGGATTGCTCTGGAGCCAAGTTATACAAGTTCGAAGATTCATCATTTTCTTATACTTATTGATTCCTGAAAGTGCTGGAAAATATAAAATAATGATAGATATTGTTAGAACTAATGATCCGAAGCAATTGTCATTGTGAAGCGTCAAGCGACCGCTTTGAAGTTGATACGAAAAAAAAACTGAAAAAATAAATAAATTTATGAACTTGGCTCAGAGCAATCCTACAACTTTTGTGCCATATTAACTATTACTCCAAATGGCTAGTTCTAACAATATACGTACTATTTTTTTTTGTTGGCCGGCACTTTCAGAAAAGGCTTAGAAATGTATGGAGCCCGAATGATCTCCATGAATTACAACTATTGTACGAAAAAGTGTTGAAACAATTTCCACGTTCAGGTTTTGACTCCGCTCCCTTAGACATATAATACAACTATAGTGTATTAAACGAAATAATAAAATAAAAGCTCATAAAATAAACCTCTAAATAAAAAAGCCAGAATTTTTATTAAACTATATATTTCCTATAATTTACATTATGTGAGCAATCAGTCTTTGTTTAAATTATGCGCCATGTATATTTTATCATATCAGCTGCTTTTTCTCCGATCATAACCGCTGGCGCATGTGTGTGGGCAGACACGGTGCGCGGTATCACGCTCGAATCCACCACTCTTAGCTTGTTTACACCATATACTCGTAGTTCTGGGTCAACGACCGCTTGTGGATCTCCAGCAGGACCCATGCGGCAAGTTGCGATCTGATGGTGAAGGGTGGCAGTCAACGTACGAACTGCACATTCCCAGTAAGAGTCAGTATCAAAAGGTATACCACGACATTTCGGATAATCAGCTTTGTGTATCTTAGTGCCAAATCTTTGGAAAGGCTCCGTCGATGTCAATGCCTGCAAATGGCGAATGGATGCCACAAATGTAGCTACATCCCGCGGATCAGTCAAATAATTCCCATACATACGAGGATGGCTGAATGGATTCTTGTCCTTCAATTCCAAGTAACCTACCGACTTCGGATGTAATAACATGGGAAACGCGCTCCACGTGTCCTTGTTATCTATAGATCCGAAGGCTGCATTGAAATCTGCCTCGTTAAATCTCATACCTTTTCGAACTGCTTTGCTACCACCAAAACCGCCGTCTGCCAGTATAGATCCTCCGATACTAATAAATTCAATATCTGGTACTGGTTCAGGATCATCGGAGACAGGCGTTTTGATGTAACCAATACCCTCAACGCCGCCTGGAGACGACAATTCGTTGTCACCATCTCGAAGCCACTCGATGAATTTACGAATACTTACTGCCTGGGCTTCGTTAAAACTGACGCGAGTGGTATTCAATGTAAAAATTGCAGCTGGGAAACATATGTGGTCGTATAAAGTCCTTCCAACAGGAAGATCACTGATCACAGGGATACCCAATGAGGTGAGATGATCTCTTGGCCCTACTCCTGACAGCATTAGAAGTTGTGGTGAAGCTATGGGTCCAGCAGAGAGAATAACTTCTTTTCGTACGTGTGCCGTGTATTCCTTTCCTGCGTGTTTAAATTTTACTCCATAAGCGGTTCTCGTTTCGGGATCAATGAGAACTTTAGTAGCTGTCGTTTCAGGCATTATATGTAGATTGCGTCTCCTCTTGTGTGGATGGAGGAATACTTTTGCTGCACTTTGGCGATGGCCTCTACTAGTCACTGTTTGTACGTAACCGAAGCCTAGTTGATGTGGCGCGTTGTAGTCTACTGTAGGATGCCCCAGAATTCTTCCTGCTTCTAAGAAGGCTTTTATTAGTTTTGTTCTGAAAATAAATAACACTTTTAGTTTGTTTTTTAACCGACTACAAAAAAGGAGGAGAAGGAATCTCAATTCGACATGTGTATATATATACTTTTTTTATGTGTGTTCGCGTATAACGTCGTCGTTTATGAACCGATTTTGATGATTCTTTTTTCGTTAGAAAGGAGATATCCCAAGGGTGGTACCATGATAAGGAAACTAGGATCTGATAATGGCATCACAGAGAAATTGAAGGGAACCTTCGAAAATCGTAGTGGCGACTAGTGCGTTTGTTAATGTTTTCATTAGGTATTTTAAAGCACTACTATTTAATGAAGGTCTGGAGTCGATCTGATAATGGAGCCGAAAGACAGTCGAGGGAACTCCTCAACGATTTACAGCAATTGCATGGTGTTTGGGCTTGATTAATTTGTATTGATGAGAACTTTACACCTAGATGGGTTGTGACTGTCATTATGGGTCTGATGATGAAGACGAAGGACATTCAAGGGAACTCCTCAACGTTTTACAGTAGCTACCTTGTGTTTTGTCTTAATTCATTTCTATTGATAAGAACTTTGCACCCATATGGGTTATAAATGCCATTACAGGTCTGATGATGGAGATCGTAGACAGTCGAGGGAATTCCTTAACGATTTACAGTTACATTTTGTTGGGCTTACTTCATACGGTTCAATGATCTATTCCAATCCAATACCACGATACTAATACCAATGGTATTACTTTACTGTCATAATTATTTTGTATATGCCAAAATGTTTAGTTCGTACAAAAATAAAACCTAATTAAGATTGAAGTTGTACATAGGAATACCACTACCTACTAGGCCGCCGTTTCCTCATCCGAGAAGCATCCTTGTTAGGTCTACGTCTATCCATCACTAAAATTCGTAAAATAAAATAATTTAAAAAAAACCGACTTCAAAAAACAGGAAACTTAAAAAATAAAAACAGCTCTAAAAAGCAAGAAATAATATTGAAATCATATTATTAATTACCTAGATACGAATGTCAGTTTTAAAAAATGTCTACTGAAATCGGGTGGGGCTTTTACAATAAAAAGTGGAGATAATGGAACAACTATAAAAGTTTAAATGAAACAAAATTGTCCCCCAGCCACCAACCACCCGACTTCAATAGACATTTTTTTAAACTGATGCGTATCTAGCTAGGTAATTAATAATATGATTTCAATATTATTTCTTGCTTTTTAGAGCTGTTTTTACTTTTTTAAGTTTCCTGTTTTTTGAAACCGGTTTTTTTTTGTTTTTTTATTATTAGGTTAGTTAGACCTTTTATTAGTAAACATACCTTTTTGGAACAAATTCTACAGGCATATCTCCGTCACTGTTTCTGTAAGGGTTTTTCTCTAACCCATCTAGATTAGCTCTCTCTGACTTCATATAATAATGCAAAACGTCATTGTAAGACCTGGAATAAAAAAATGTCACGTAGGTATTATATACATAAAAACACCTGTTGTCAATTCATTTTTATTGGCCGCAATGTTGCTGTTTCGTATTAATGTTGAAGATAAATGGATAAAATATCCTATCGAATATGGATCTGACCAAAATATTCAACAACTGCCGTCTCATTGATCGCCTTTTATTACTGTGATATGACCGTGAACGTGACTTTTGTTTTTGGAGACTTCGTGAGTTGAATTTAAATGTGTTGAGAATTTTAATGTAACTATACGGTAAAACAAGTTTTTCAATGTAAAATGTAAGATAAGTATAGGTGATCTGATCTATCATCAATCAATTTTATTGGTAAGCTCACAAATCCGAATGCATTCTCAGGGCGTAGATGCAAAGTTCATTATTGACAATTTTTTTAAGTAAAACTTAAGAATAATATGTAGATAATTAAAAGGAACATTCCACACATGTATACCTATGTATTTATGAAAGGAATGTTTTTCTGAAAGGAAGTTCTATCTATTAATGTTATTATCAAACTCACTTTCGTGTATGTACGCATAACTATGTTACATACCTTTTTATTTGTTAATAGAAAACATAGTATGTCAGATAAGGAAACTACCTATGTAGTTTATGATCTGAAGTGGTTGTTGTCATAAATACAAAGGATACGCGTCATTTGATACATACCTACAAGATAATGCTTGATAAGAAAACCATCAGCGCCGTTTGATCATAAGTACGGTTAGTAATGTCGGTCTTTCAAGATGTCCTTTTGTTTTCTGTTATGCGCTTTAGAGGATGTTGGAAAGGATTACTTCAGTCGGCTCCGTCCACACTCTGCTATCAAACTTTAGGCCTGATCTCTACCAAAGCCGAGATATGCGGACAGGATAGATGTGACGGAAACTACCAATAGATTTAGTTTTTACTTCGCTTATTTGTTGGTTTCGCCACATTTCTCTTCTCTGCCCATCTCTGCTTTGGTGAAGTCAGGGACTCCTTAAGCAGTTGGTATTATCCATCTCATTTAGGCTGCCTTAAGCCGACTTTTACACTCTCGGAGAGACTTGGCGAGTTCATTGTACATTGTCGATTTCAATAATCTCAAATAATTTCCGTAAACGGTAAGCATCGATGTACTAAGACCTTGTCCTGTCTCGCTTTCAGTGTCTAAGCCGGCTTAAGGGGCGTTTCTTTGACATTGTACTTAGTCATACTCATATACCTACCTATGTTGTATTAAAATACGTAACGTTATCATTAAAAAGAGATTACCTACTATGAAGCCTTGGTTCGCCGCCAGGTATTGATCGAGGCGTGATTATTAGTCGACCACAGAGTGAACGGAGGCGGTTCGGCGTTCTTTTAATAGTGACACAACTGATCGTTAAAAACGCTTGGAAGTTTTCTTTATTAAAATGAATGAACAACATAATTATTATTTTTAAACTTAAGACTACGCGGTAAGCAGATACATGAAATGCTCAATTCCTTTCTTATATTGCATTTGTACCTAATTGTTTTCATTCCATTTCCTTTTATTTGAAGTAAGCTTAATTTCGTACCATGTCATTATTAAAAAAATCAATGAACATTAATCATGACGATTCTACAAACATGAAGATCTCTCTTCCCTCCTGCCACTTATTTACTTAAATTAAATGTATTATTGTATGAATTAATGTAACCACCAATCCGCACTGGGCTCTCGTGGTGGTTTATGGCCCGTTCTCTCTGTCCATCCATAGGGAAGGCTCGTGCCCCAACAGTGGGAACGTAAAATGAGCTGATGATGATGATGAAATGTAAAAATGGTTAAGATAAACCACTTCTTACCAGCCATAGTTTCCGTCGGCGGCGATCCTGTCCCAGTCTTGAGGTCTGCCGCGGGTGTATATCATGTAGTTGATCACGCTGGTGCCACCGACGGCCTTTCCTCTAGGCCAGAAGCAGCGTTCGTTAATCATACCTGGAATATTTTTAAACGAGGTGTGAAGGAGCAACTTGCGAGTAGGCAAGAAGGTGAGGACGGCCGTAACAGGAATTCTGCCATCCTGCTCTAGTTCCTAGCTGTCCTTGCATCTGGCCTTGGCTTTAGCTTAAAATCAGGCAGAACAGAGTATTTGCCTAACCTTCTATATTTTTTTTATTTGACATCAACCTTATTTTTAGTTTATACGAAAATCGAAACACGGGTCAAATATTTTCATTTAACGTCTGACGCCCCGCAGGTTCACATGTGAACTTATAACAATTGGTTTTCAATTGTGTCTGGTTTTACGGTGCCTGACTGATTACAGAATCAGTACAAAAAAAAATATCTTGAAAACTCACGAAGTTACAAGCTTTTTGTGCTGTCCCGTTGTGTTTTTAGTAGGGTATACTTTATTTGAGACTTTATAAATATTATTTGGTAAATATGTAACATGGTATAAAAAATATTGAAATCGATTCTATTACTGATTCTGAACAAACAGTTTTCAGATTTCGTATAAACTAAAAATAACATTGTATAAAAATTTGGTAAACATATTATGAACGTTTTAACGCTTACTATCTTGAGACAACAAGCGATATCAGCGGCTTAACATGCCTCCTGAAGCATGGTAGGTAGTGTATTGAGATAGTTTAATTTGAGCATTCATCTAGTGACCCGGTATTGAGAAAGTACTTGCAAGATTGAAAACCCAAACACGTTTTTAAAACGCTTCGCCATCGATATTTATACTCAGTACTAAATGATTATTGTATTGTTGTTGAAAAGTCAGTCATTATGCGATTAAAAACTAATGCATCCAATGACCACAGAAGAGGTAGAAGAAAAACAAACATCTTTTGACCTACACACACAAAAGAACTTACTATTTATTGAAGTAGAAATATTTATGGACAAAGTATAAAACAAAACTAATTACCTACTGCGTGAGGTTGAAAGGTCCTAGTAGGTATCTACTTACCGCCTACGCCTCGTCCATAACATTGATGTAGGTAGAGTTTCGGTCATTTAAATCGAAGCATTTCTGTTTACCAAAACAAATAGGTATTTGGTTTGTTTTAAGGAAAAAGGTTGGAATACCTTTAATTTTACAATTAAGCGAGTACGTAAGTTATGAATGAACCTCAGAGCGCTGAGAGCGATCACTTTAACGGAAACGAGAATTTGTAAGGCGTATTGAAACAACGCCTCCCCGGTGGCAAACTAGGTGAGTTGCAATTTTTCCATGTAAATCCTCGTTTTCGCTGTATTGCATAGTGTTCGTTTTTATTTTTAGTCTATCAGCCGCTGTGAGGAAGCTTACTAGAAATCATATTGTCCTAAAATGTATTGCATTAAAGTGGTGCTGCTTGATTAGAATAACAATCGGTTTTGTCATATATGTCTTCATAAATATGTAAATATTACTTATCGTAAACAATACCTGTGAATAATTTAACGCATGGTTTATAGGATGCACTTTTGTTTAGATCAAAGTTATGCGCAAGCGACCTTGTTGGGGGACTATTAAAATTCAAGCTTGTGCTGTTGTAAGATTATAAACTAGTAGAAGTTTTTAGACTATTCGATCGCTTTGAATTGACTGCAATTCGTATTCGATAAGACAGCGCCTAGACTTACCTAGCCTTAGACTAACTTGTGAAACCAACTTGAAGTGTAATTACATGTGTTGAAAAGAACACAAAATCTTATTAGCGCCATCTACCACTAAAAATATTTTAAATTCTTACTAGGGTAGAAATAGGGTACCAGTGTGTGTAAGGAACCAGTGATCTACACTTTATAAAAAAAATAAAAAAACTTTCACTCACACCAATTATCTAGCCCAAGAGAATCTTCGTTATGAAACTCGTTAAATGGTTACTAGACAACGGATAAACATACTTAAAATAATTAAATACATACTTATTATACATAGAAAACATTCAGACCCGAGACAATTTAGAAAAACAATAATTTCTAAATTGACCCGACCTCAGAGATGGCGACACCATGAAAACCGGTGTACAAACCACTCGACCAAGGAGGTAAATAAAATAAGGGTCAGCCATAGATTTTTTACTTTATCAACTCCTGCTTACTAGCTGTCATCCAGTATTTCTATGAAATTATAGTATTACTTTTTTATTGACGAAAACTGCGGTGTTGCATACTGGTGTCACTACGGTCCATATTTTGTTAGAAAAAAAATTTACCTGATAGAAAAACTCACCCATGCATACCCCAGGCTGCTGTTCCATATAATAAGGCCATGTGTAATCAGTAGCTTGGAAGTACGGCGCTAAGGCCGGTATATCCGTTAGCAGCATTTCTGGCTGGCCAGCTTCTAGGAGCAGCACTGTCGTGTTCCTGTTCTCAGTGAGCCGAGATGCTAAAACGCTGCCCGCTGAACCAGCACCGACGATTATAAAATCGTATTCCGGCAAAGGAGTTTTGAGACCTAGAAGAATAACTTTATGGTTGTAACTTAGTTTATGTTACAGAATGTTAATATTCGATTTACGATTAGTTCAATGAAAACTATTAACCGTAAAGTGTTATCGAAACGATAGAAATTCAATTGTTCTATGGCATTGTGGTTACATTCGGCGTCCATGTATTTAATGAACGTGCAAAATAAGTCGCTTCTCAAGTCTGATAGGGTTATTCCACTTGACTCCAAAGCCATTGTTCTCAAAACTTCACCATTCATACATTGTTTCCACTTCGACTCCAAAGTGATTTTAGACATTTAATTTACATGTAGAAATATGTACAGACGGCAGCAGATCAACCTACCACAAAATGTCAATTTTCTTTAATACACTTTGAACCTTATTGTTTATAAAGATCAAAATCGATTAGAGAAATTTGACAGTTTTAGATAGGTTGATGTGCAGGCGTGTGTACGTACTTCAATTCCACTTAGAGTAGAGTCAACAGCAAAATTGCATGATTTTAGTGTCGAGCCGGTTAGAGCATGATGTAAGTTAATTGACGGGACTCATTATTATTTGAGGATTCTGTCTTTTCTTTTCTGTATTGAAGAGGAAAGGACGTTTATATTAAGCTAGATCCTGTCAAATAAACAAATAAGTTAAGTTTTGCTTTCTGCGATTCGACATCAATGTGTGTGTGTTAAATTTGGATTTTTGAAATAAAAGATATATATTAGGGTATATAACACGCATGTAATCATCCATAATAAACAACAATTCACTATTATTCTTAATTGTTAATTTAATTCTTACAAAATAAACAAAAATACCAGTAGCACGATTATAATCTTTCTGCCATACAGTCTTATTTAACCAAATTATAATTTTGTTAACTTATCGATGGTCTCAATCAAACTTGAATGTCTTGTTCTGTAATTATTTAAATAAATGTGTAATTTTAAGCCATTATGTATTGATTGTCGTTTGCGAAGGACGGGTTTTCGTTATTTGGTAAAGTATTGTGCTTCCTCCTTTAATTTGTGTATGAGTTCCAGCAGCCTTGGTTTCTTTTGTACTTCACTATTTAGCCTCCGGTCCACGTTTCTACTAAATTTATAGTGCTCACCCGAACAATTCCAAAGAGCAAGTTTTGATTATCCAACCAATTTTCCAAGAAAATAATTATTGAAATTTGTTACTTTTTCATCATCTGGTAGCAGCAGTGGTTATAAAAAGCAGTGGTCATAAAAATCTATTTAAAACTTATTATTATAATTTATCAGAACTGGGTTGGTTCACTGAATACTTACTGAGAATTCACGTGCTGACTGTAAATCTTGGAGTCAAAGTGGAATGATTTAAATATAAATAAATAAAAAGTGTTTTGGAGTTAAAGTGGAAAGTTTTTTGGAGTTTATTGAAATAACCCTCTGATAGATTATTTATTATGAATAATGACATTTTTATTGTAATTGGTACTTCAGTGCTTTTTTTAAGCTTATCATGACGGTCCGTCGTTTTTACGGTATATTTGCAAACCTTTAATTAATTTGGGAGGATCTTAAATTGGTAAAATAGCTCTTAAAGTTGAAACCCGTTATGGTACACGTGCCCTTTCTCGAAGAGCAAGTTTTTTAAATGGGTTTAAAATATATTAATTAATCGTTAAACACCGTTACTCTTACGACTTGCAGACATAACTTTTTTTTATACATAACGGTAGTACGATTTTTTGTGTTGTTGCCGTTGCTAGTTTTTTTATATGGTTACTTTTTTAACGGTATGTGTTTAAAAGGTTACTGCAAAAAATTACTTAATTTTTTGTTTACGCTCGAGGTCAAGACATAAATCAATCGAATCGCCCTCTACATTGTCTAAAAAATTACACATGGTAGTACAAATTTTGCCGATACAAAAATTTACATAAAAAACACTTATGTAAATTTTTACACTTGCGAAATTTTTGTCGTTTGAATTTATTGAGGGCACATTAAAAGTTAAGGATGTGCCAAAAGACATTTTAAGATTACCTGTTTATATGCTTAATTGGTTTATGTTATGTACTATATTTTCTCTTTATTTGCGTTATTTAGGGAAGGAGGCGTAACCTTAGCAGCTATTATATTTTATTTAGGCTAAATATTTCAGGTCAAGATCAACGCTTTCCAGAATGTTGTTGTTTCAATCATAATTACGACAAATAAGAAATGAAATGAATTGCAACGCCTTTGCAATTAGCCTTAGGAGGAAATACTAAGGTCGACTGAATTGAAAAATATGTATGAAAAGTAGACAAAATCAACGTTTCGTAGTCCCCTGATTCCTCCTCCAAAACTGGACCGATTTAATTACTTTTTTCATAAAAAATTAAAGAAAGGCTTTGGCTGTGTCCGTATGTTTTGCTTTTTTATATAATAATCTCGTAAAATTCTAAGAAACAGGGTATTCTTTTAAGGTTTTTAAAGGTACATATCTCTTTTATTAATTAATTTATGAAAAAAAGAAAAACATAGGTACACAGCCTTTGCCTTTCTTTAATTTTTAACGAAAAAAGTAATTAAAACGCTCCGGTTTTTGAGGAGGAATCAGGGGACTACGAAACGTTGATTTTGTCTACTTTTCATATATATTTTTCAATTCAGTCGATCTTAGTATTTCCTCTCAATATACCGTCTCGCTGCTAGGCATTTGCATCCATCATTGAAATTAAGTCACCGTTACAATTAATGGGCAATCGCCATGCTTGCTAAATGCGGGTTGGCGATCACAAACCTGAGCTGCTTAACTTAATATGCATTGAAAAATCCGAAACACACTGCCCGGCCTAGGAATTGAACCCAGAACTGGCTGTACTAATAAAATTCCGATATTTAAAACATAAGTATACACAGCTATTACCTACTTATATCACTGTAAATTATCATCATCAATAGCTTTTAAATATCGCTGTTTCTATTGCAAGTGCTTGCACCAGAATAGGTTGGCGAGTGTTAACAAGCTTCTTAATTTAATTATAATTGTTCGTTTGTTTAAATAAGCATGAGCTACTATTATGAGTATTATTAGTCCATGATTTAAGATAAAAACAAATGTGAATAGTAATAATTAATCCCATATTTTTTTTATTGAGTATCCAAAATATATATCCAACTGTAGCAGCTTCAGTGCATCCGTGATCGATCATGGCGCATTGTGCCGAAATATCGGATACTGAATAATAAAAAACATGGTAAGCTATTAAAAATCCAGTTGATTGAATGACTAATGCAACTGTGTGACCATGCCATGATAGTTTAAATAGTTCTGCCCAAACTCTTTATTTTTTTTGTCAATTATGTTAAACCTATTTTAAATTATTATTTTGTCTTTTTTTTTAACTTAATACAGTCTTTGATTTTACCTAAATCCACCAATTGTTTTTTATAAAATAAACTACTACTGAATGTAGTGTGCACAAGCGTAAGAATTGTAGTCCTGTTCATTAAAGTGCTCTATATTATTTGTTAGTAACTATGACTGTAATTTGTTTTGTATACCTAATTAAATAAATAAATAAACAAAATAAATATGTAGCTTACCATTTGGTAAAGGGTAGGAATCCTTTAGAAAGTTAAACAGGTCTCCACTTTCATGAATATATTGTTGTCCGGTTGTTTGCTTAACAACATCTAACATTGGGTGATAAGACCACAACAGTTTCGCGCTTCTCGCATTATCAGCATTTTTCATATCCACCGCAGCTTCAACATCATCATCGTATTCATAATCACTATCCGCATACGTTTTTTCGCCACACGAAAAAGTTACGATTAAAAAAATTAAAAGCAAACTTTGTTTATGAATCATTGCTTAAATACTTTTTACAATCCTACTTTATTTGATTTTTTTTATTTACTCCTTTTTTATCTTAATTTTATAAACAACCTTGTTGACTGGTTCACTCTATGGAAGCCTGCGGTTTTATGAGTCAAGTTTACTCGCCAAAGTTAAGAATTCGTGGCGCGTTGCCGTTGCCGTGAACTCGGAACAAGACCCGCTATTATTTATAAGACGAGGTCTTTTAATTTTTATTATGTACCGATTGGTAGTAAATGAGCTGATAAGGGTTTTCTTAATTGATTACTTATTTGTTTTTAGGTTTTTATATAACTGATGAAGTATTGGTATTATTGAATTTAGGATATTTTTGCTATTGACCTCCTATGGCTGCTACGGGTTTAGGGGTGACCAATGGTGATAAAAAAGTAGTGCGTTATAAGCATACAAAACAACAGCAAAAAAATTTTCGAAATTTTTGGTTCGGATTTCGAACGCAGCGGGGCAGCACAGATACTCCTTTTTAATTTAAAATTTATTTTAGTATGTTTTGAAATGATGTGAAATTGATAACGTAGGTACCTAATTAAAGCAATTACAACGAAAAATACAGCTAGAGTTTGTTATTTGACCTTTTTCTGACGAAATTTCATTCAGCTTTAGGATCCCTAAGCTTTTCGTCCTAAAATCCCGAGGGTTTCTAGGGGTTAGCATCACGAAAACGTGTCCCCGTACTTACTAGTATCTCCTAGGACCCCGGCTTAGGTTGACTGTGACGTGGGAAGAGGGTAAAGCGCCCATCAGGCACAGATCTGTACCTGATAAAAGCATGCGTGTGTACCGGGTTTTTGAACTTTGGCAACGTACGATGTCTTGGGTACGTCCCGTTTGACCAACGAACTATATACCTACCACGTATATTACGTGAGGACTGCTCACTGCGATGGCGCAGTAGTTAACGCGCCCGGTATGCGAGTGCTGAGGATATGCAACTTTCGGAAAGGCCGGTCATCGGATGACCAAAAATTTATCATCTCGAGCTCTTCCGTGCTTTGGAAGGCACGTGAAGCCGTTGGTCCCGGCTGCATTAGCAGTCGTTAACAACCACCAATCCGCACTGGGCCCGCGTGGTGGTTTATGGCCCGCTCTCCCTATCCATCCATAGGGAAGGCTCGTGCCCCAGCAGGTGGGGACATAAAATGAGCTGATGATGATACAAATCCTAACAGGCCATAAAATATTCGTTGAAAATTTAAATTATCATTTACGTTATGAACTATCTTATTCACAGCTTCTGTTGAGTTCGACGAAACGCTTGCGTATAGGAGCTTGCAATCATTTGCTGCATTCCTAAAAATCTGTACCCTAATATATATTGAGTTTCATAGCCAGTGCAGCGCAGTTACTCATTTAGCTATAAGTATGACGTTTTTTTTAAAAATATAAATTTACTAACTTATTTGGAGAAAATATAGCAAATTTATGAATGAAGAAGTTTTTTGTAACAATTATTATTAAATGAATGGTTGCCCAAACGCGACTAAATGTATGGCATATAAAAAGTTCACGAAACGCTACTTTTGTTTAGGTATTTTATTAGGGTTACGAAACGGGAAGTTGTCCAGACTCCAGACGGGAAGTACCCGATGTCGTCTTGGACCTACGCATGCATGTGCATGTGTGTCTGGCTGGATGTGTAATTATTAAGATCAGTCACGTTTGTCTCATGCAATTCTCTCGAAAACTGCAGATGGAGATAAGTACTTAAAATTCAAAAACGTAGTTAGCTTGGTGTTAATGTTTTCGTTTATCGTTTCTAAGAAATGATACACCATTAACTACAACTACCTACTTTAATATTATAGCTAGCATATAAGTATGACCTAAAACTGTCGGAACAAAAATATAATTATATATTTAATATATATATATATTGTTTCTAAACGTGACAACCAAAAGAAATAAACTCAAATTTGAAACGACGTAAAATGTGTGATAGTTTTAGTTACAACAATCTATAAAAAAGCAGGAGGTACTAATTTCATATCAAGATATGAAATTCATAGATATGGTTTTTAAAAAAAATAAAGAGATTTATTATTGAAATTATTTGTTGTTTACATTATTTTGATGTGTTCAATAATATCACTGAATCCCTGTACGCGAGTTAAACGCGAGTTTAACTAGGTTTTTTATATTTTTAATTATCTGAGCGATGTTTCACTATTACAATAATCCTAATCCTAACTGATATTATAAATCTGACAGTGTTTTTGTTTGTTTGTTTAGCAACAGATTTACCCTCAGGACGACTTTGTCATTTTCTTAAACTTGACACTTTCCTATTTTGTCTCATTTTTAACTCTGCTCTTTCTTAGTTGTGGTCTTTTGCAAAGTTGACACTTTCATAATTACTCGGTTGTTTTTTGCGCAGAGTTCAATGGACGGCCCCAAAGTCAAAATAAAGATAATAAATCTCTATTAGTTTTATTAACAAGTAAGTAATGGTTGGTATCGGTCAGAAAACGGCGGCGGATAAACAGAGCACCTTGACAGAATTGTTGAAATTTAAAAAAATAAACTCCCAGGTCTTTCTCTCCGCTTGCTGCTCTTGGGATTAAGATTGGATGTAAATAAATTTCAATAAAACACTATACATTGAATTATGTAATAATCAACATTTAATTCTACAAAATAAAAAACAACACAATTTGTCCTATTAACCTCAAATCTAGCTCCACGAGGCTTTAATCATATCCGCTGCTTTCTCGCCGATCATAATAGCTGGTGCATTAGTATGAGCCGACACAGTACGCGGGATCACACTGGAGTCCACGACGCGCAGTCGACGTATACCGTGCACGCGAAGTTCCGGGTCTACTATTGCAAATGGGTCAGAATCGGGACCCATACGACACGTCGCGATCTGATGGTGCAAAGTCACTGTCAAAGTCCTCACAGCACACTCCCAGTACTCATCGGAGTCAAACGCCAGCCCGCGGCAAGCAGGGTACTGGGCCTCGTGAATGCGCGCGCCGAACTGCTGCAAGGGATCCGTCTCCGCCAATGCCTGCATAAAACGAATTGACTCCACAAACGTAGCGACATCTCTCGGATCTGTCAAGTAGTTTCCATGCAGCCTTGGGTAACTAAACGGGTTGTTGTTCCTCAATTCCAAACTACCCACCGATTTCGGATGCAGCAGCATAGGAAAAGCGCTCCAAGTATCTGTTGCGTCAATAGATCCGAAAGCAGCATCAAATATTTCTTCAGTAACCATCATACCTCTTCTTACTGCTTTGCTTCCACCTGGACCTCCATCAGAGACAAGGGAACCTCCTATACTTAACAGTTCGATATCTGGAACTGACTCAGGATCATCAGATACCGAAGTTTTGATATACCCTATGGCTTCGGCAGCACCAGTACTGGAGGCTGGACCATCACCGTATTGCAGCCACCGTATTACGGCGTTCAAATTGGTCTCTCTGGTCTCTATCAAACTGACGTTCGTTACATTTAGAGTGAATATTACTCCAGGGAATGTGATGTGATCGTAAAGGGTAAAGCCGACCGGAAGATCCTGAATTACAGGAATTCCATGCTGGCTGAGCTGGCTTTTAGGGCCGACACCGGATAACATGAGCAAATGGGGTGATGCTATGGGTCCAGCAGATAAGATGACTTCCCTCCGCGCTCTGACTTCGGATCTTAGACGATTTCTGACGTATTGTACGCCGAAAGCTGTGTTTGTACTGTCATCTATCAGCACTTTTGTGACGACACTCATAGGTAATATGTGAATATTAGGTCGTTCTCTATACTTGTGCAAGAACGCCTTGGCTGCGCTAACCCTTTTTCCAGATTGCATAGTTGCTTGCAAATAACCGAAACCAAGTTGTTCAGGGGAGTTGTAGTCTACTGTTGGGTATCCTAATATTTTTCCGGCATCCAAAAATGCTTCAACCAATGGAGTCCTGAAACACATTTTATTATAAGGTTATTATTACTTTTTACTCATAGCTTTATTTAAAAATAATTTCGGAGCTCTCTATAAAATTGCCGTGTTCAAAAAAGGTAGTTAAGTTTTAAGTTCCTTTAAAAAATGTAACACCTTTATGGCAATGGAGCAAAAACTAATTTAGAAAAACTTGATTGAATTCAAAAGTTGGAGGATTTGTGAGAAGTACCCCAATTCACGTTATGAAGTGTGAAGTCTGTATTCCACCATTGTTTTTAAGAAGGTTATATTTAATTTTTACTTTTTATTTTCAAGTGCTAATTGCTGCACTGAAGCTAAATTAAATATTTATAAAATTTACAAAATACAGTGAAAAAATTAAACGCCTGCCTGGGTCGGGTAGGCGTTTAATTTAGCTTCAGTGCAGCAATTAGCACTTGAAAATAAAAAGTAAAAATTTACTATAGCGTTGTGTTATCAAATTTGTAGTATTTCATCTGCAAAGATGAATCTGCATAGCCAACGGTTGCAATGACCGTTGGATAGATGGCGCGCTGTGCCGCTATTAGCACTCTAAAAATTACAAAAGCAGTGACAAGATTCAGCGTCTACGTCAGCCTTCCCGGTAGCATAGCGGTCAGTGCCGCCGCCCGGATTGCGGAAGACCCAGGTTCGATTCCTGGCTGGGTCGGGTAGGCGTTTAATTTTTTCACTGTATTTTGTAAAGGAGGCTGGCGAACTTCTATGTATTTTCAGACCTCGATTTATATGTCCCGTTCATGGATGAAATCAAATGGTATTTTAAGAACTATGCTAGACTAACAAAAAAGTTAATTGTTTCTATGTTTTTAAAGTTGGGACAACAGAGATAATGTTAAATAACCAAAAAATCTTAAAGTTAGGGTAAAAATCATTTATTTTATAACTTTTTATTAAAAACAACGCAAATAATTATTAAATGATAAAATAGATGAATAGGTAGTTAATAAATAACAAAGACAAATAACGAAAGTAACCATTATTCTATCAGAGACATAGTTGGTATCTACCTACTCGGAGACTCAGAGGGTTAACATACGGTACAGAATTTGCAAATCAAAATCCAGGGGGCAATAAGGCAAGAATCTAAAGTCCATAAAACACGCGAAAATCCAATGAAAAAAACCACTTTTAACACAACGAACAACTTATCAAGAAATAAACTGAAAATGTGTCAAGTCAAATGACTCATTGATCAATGTCTGTCTCTAAATAAGAAAAGCAAAAGAATTATGTTTATACAGTCAATTCATCAGCAGCTCATGCTTTATACTTCATCGAAAATGCTGACCTACCGTGTTCTATCAAAATATTAATTGGTTTTTAATATTATGATATGTGCCTTCTTTGATGTATCTAATAAGTAAATAAAAATGGCCTTGGTTTACATGACTACTGCGTCAAATGAAACGTATTTACGAGTATAAAGAGTTTTAATCGTTTAGTTATTACACTATAGAAAGCGTCTTGTTCAGTCAATTATTTGCGATTTGAAAATAATTTATCTTTTTATCTCCTTCTTTAATAAATCAGACGTTCGTAAAAGTAAATTGTAGGAATTTAATCTAATTAAATTATCATGTTTCCGAAAGTGTACTACTTCGTAAAATATTAGGGCGACTCTCGCCGGTCTTCTTTTATAAATATTTAATTTAGGTTATATTTAACCTATAAATACTGCATTAAACATAACTGTAAAACTTATGAATGAACTTCGTCAATCTAGCAGTGATATGTATTGACTACTCTGGACCGTGTATAATAATGAGTGTAAAAATATTAATATTCAAAACTCAAATCCGATTGAAATGTTAAAGTTGGATACTTGGGTATACAAATTCAAAAAAATATAAATACTGAATTAGATTGCATAAAGGGGCCAAAAAGTAGTCTAGACAGAAATATTAAATTCGAAGTAATCAGGGAATTAAATGTTTTATACCCAGACTGGACAAAGGTTATTTAATTTAAGTTATGATCAGACTAGAAATATATCTGCCATGTATAAAGTCGAAGCAAAGCTTTCTGTTATGACGGTGGAACTCATTGCAATCTCAAATACTAAGAGTATTTGAGATTGCAATGAGTTCCTACACTTCTCTTTGTTTGCCCGATGTAAGAGAGCCCACAGTCGCAGTCCACTTTGTACACGTTTGTATACGACTGTGGGCTACAAGGCATACAAGCTACCAACTAATTCTGAGATGACCAACACCTCAGTCTCCCTGTGACCACGGACCCTGCAAAGGGTTCGAAACGTCAGGATAAACATTAAATAGTAATGTGTAAAATAAACGCGAGTAGATCCGTAGAAGTTGTTTCATTTCAACATTATAAGTCTTATGCCTGTAGGTCGATCTTACTAAACCACTGTATAACAGTATATGGTGGTTTAGCTTCAAACAGTGACGAATAGCGTTTACCTGAACGGTACGTATTCCACATTGAGCTCGCCCGTCGTTCCTCTGTACGGTGAACTCTCTAATCCCGGCAGATAAGCGCGTTCTGATTTTTTGTAGTACTCAAGAACTTCCATGTATGACCTAAAAGAAAGATGACATAATCAACAATTAATCGTCGCACATCGCACAGTATGCGCCGTTCTGTGCGGACGCACTGATTGCAATTTATAAAATGTAAATCGGACACGTAGCGCGGCGCGAGTCGCCGCTCGAATTATCACCATGAGCGACACACTCGTGGTTAACGAGCTCCTTTCCTTCCCGCAGCAGAAGTTGGACGTAATGGACGAAATGATTGCGGTGCAGATCTGCAATTCCAGCTTCAGCGAAGGGGACATATCTGCAGCCAAGAAGCTTGTTCAGGTCGCTGAATAAAAGCAACAAGATGGTGTCTCATCGACGTGACGGGATGCCGAAGAGCGTGCGAACGTTTGTGGCGAGGGACCTGAACAAGCTCCCCCCGTCACGTTCAACCACGTCGACGTAACCAGCCTGCTAAAGGACATCGTGACCTCGAAGGCAGGCTTAGCGGATGTGATGCTGACGAGGTATCAGAATACTGTGAGTGAGTTGCGCATAGATGTAGATAGTTTGCGCGCAGCACTCGCATTAACTAGGTCAGTCGTCGATGAATCAAACGTCATTACGCGGCGCGGTGCATACGAAGACAAACTTCCTTCTGAGGGTGGAGCCGCTGGTGTCGTGACACAATGTCAGTTTCAAAGCATGAGTGGTGCGAGTTCCGACAGCCAAGCTGGACGACATCTTCATGAGGGAGGACTTCTGGCCGACGTGGTGTACCGGCGCTATCGCGGTAGACTGCCAGCTAACACCACCGGACCAGCTCAAGGATGTGCTTAAATACTAACATAGCTATAAGTTTTATTTACTAACAATATTTTTTTATATTGGTATGTACTAAGTATCTATAGTTTGTAAGGTATATTCTATAGGCCTGTTTGTAAAAACTTTATTGCCTAAAAATAATTTTTTTTTTAATTTTTTTATTAAACTTATATTTTTTTCGGCTCCCAACTAAAGAGTGAAGCTTAAGGGCGTCCGCTGCGTTAAGCGGGCACATGACAGCTTTAAAACCACGAAGTCCACGTCCGCGAAGGAGGACGGCGGCGGCGGCGCGGGACTCGGCGGGCGCCTACGCTTGCTCTAGCTTAAGGCAATGGACGCCCTGGAAAAATGCCGTCATCGGTGACCCATCGGTGCCCCATTGCAAAGAGTATTTATATAATCACTCAGGTCTCACCATCCATAGTTGCCGGCAGCGGCGATGCGGTCCCACTCAGCAGCGCGCCCCCTCGTGTAAATCATGTAGTTGATAACGCTTGTGCCGCCGATGGCCTTCCCACGTGGCCAGTAGCATCTCTGGTTTCTCATTCCTGGCAAATTTAAATAACTTTTGAGAACACATCTTTTGAGATATTTGGTCTGTGTTTGAGAACATGTTTTGAAATTTGTTGCAGCCCAAAAATAAAGTATCTAAAAACATTACATATATTTAGTGGTCTATTGAGTAACCCTTCCGCAAGGGTTGTTCCAAATTCGTCATAGTAGAATTACATAGTAGAGTCACACAAGGGCGGATCCACCTTTGTGGGCACGATGGATATGCCCACAACCCTAATAGACTTGTGACGTCACACTTTCACGGTCTATTGAGATCGATAGGCTGATGATAATAAACGATATGCCTTGATGATGATCGGTGAATCTACAAAAATAATGCGGTTGCTTTTTCGACGCTGTCCGCTTCCTCACACGAATTTCATCATTACCAGCCGTACGTATGCAATCGAATATGAGAAACACTTGACTATACCTACTTCATTATTTCACATAACAATTTCAAGCTTGTAAGTGCAAACTATTTTAACGACAGTCGGTGATAAGTCTAATGACGATTCGGAAACAAAATAGCAAAATATTTGTAGATTCACCCTGATGCCACATGAATACTTGTATTAGAAAAAAGAGATGTAAGAGAGTAATCACTTACAGTTCAAAGGCAAACAAACAGGTCCAATTATGAGGCGAAATCGGTGGAAGAGTACCTTCGGAAATCAATTTACATACCTATAAATTCCATTATTAATGATTTGGAGAAGGGATTGTCTCCAGATTTACTAGACCTATTTCATTTGGGACAGCCCCGGTCAGCGTAGCTACCGCAAAGAGATCGTTTTCTACTCTTCGCAAAATGAAATCTTGGTTGCGTGCTTCAATGGCACAGGAAAGATTATCCGGGCTAGCTCTCCTAAATATACACAAAGATGTGAACCTGGATATCGATAAAATTATCAACGTTTTCGCGAAAAGGAAACGTAAGCTTGAATTTGTAATTTAAATAAGCACCAATTTTTTTTATTTTAACTTTTTTATTCTTATTTCGGCAAATGACTCCATACCGGATGTTAAGTGGAAACGGAGTCCAGACGCAAGGACAACTGGTGCAGCGTGAAAACAACGTAGCATCAGTCACCTTTACCCTGCCGGCCCACAAGGTGCCTCTTCACGCCTCGTTTGAAAGACCCCATGTCATAGGAAGGAGGGAAAACGTGTGCTGGTAGACTATTCCATCTTTTGGAAGTGCGACAAAGAAACAAGTCACCAAATTTCTTTGTGCGCGATGGGATATTTGAGACTGTGAAGAGGTGACTCCGAAGAGCAGCACGTGTACTCCTATGAAGGAAGGGAGAAGGTGGGATGAGGTCAAAGAGTTCTTCAAAGCACTCGCCATGGTATAAGCGGTAAAACACGCTGAGTGACGCAACATCTCTCATCGCAGCAATTGCAGGGGCTCGAGAGCATAAGTGACCTCTGCATTGCCGATAATGTGTATAGCGTGCCGCTGCAATCTGTCCAAGGTATCGAGAAGGTACTTTGCGGAACCGTCTCAGAGGTGCGAGCAATACTCCACGCAAGACCGCACCTGTGTCTTGTACAAAATGCACAACTGATCTGGCGTGAAGAAACGCCGCACCCTGTTCAGGACACCGAGTTTACGTGACGCTGTTTTTATCACAGCTTTGATATAGTCCCCCTGGTTCAGATCGCAGCGAATCTCCATACCGAGCATGTTAATACTGCTCTGCAGGCCGAGTGACGTGCCTTGAAGAGAGGGAAGGGGTAGGAATGCCGAATTTTTTTGGCGTGAACGCGCACACCTGTGTTTTCTTGGCATTGAACTTAACAAGGTTATTGGTTATTGGTTATCGGATAAAGTTATTTAGTGTAAAATGTTTCCTAGCATTTAATTTAATTTGATATCCTTTCAAAATGTAAAAAAAAATAAAAATCGGTTCAGTAGTTGTAATGGTATTGGTAGCCTAAGTAAGTCTCGCCTGGTGCATCTCACTTGCTGGTCATACTTACCACTCCTGAGACAGCGTCAAAATACCTATTTACCCAGTCTAGTGTCCCTATAATGGCTTACTGGCTGCTAGAGAAAAAGAAGATAATTTTTTGGACTTTGTGAGTATTCATTGTCACTGAGAAAGACCTAAACACTTAAAAGCCTTAACGTTATCTACAGGTGACTATGCATTGGATAGTACGAAAAAAAAAACCTCGGGTCGAATAATATATAGAAAGAGAAAAGAGTGATTTTATTTTATGTTGAGGCAGCGACTGGGCCAAAATTGTATTTTTTTTATTTAATAGACCAGCAGTGGCCTCGTACATGACAGGCTTATTTTCAACTGCATTGTTATAAATCAAAATGTATGACTACTGAAATGATACGTCACCTTAAGAACAATGGAAGTAACTTATTTTTTCGATATTCAGACCGAGACACAAAAATAACGCAAATACTTATACATAACCTTATTTGTTCGATTTGACATTATATCTTCGACTTCGAAGAATATCGCCGACTCAATTATCGTCGACTATTTAACAATTAAAAAATATTCTACAATAGCTTTTAAAATTTTAACATTAGTTAATATGCAAACCGCACCAGAGCATTAAATTGAGCCGAATCTAAAAATAAATTTATTGTAGTTTACGAAATATATTTGGTTCGAATATTAATGATTCTGAGGAAAGGGTTATGTAAACAAGGTTGTATGGCACACCATACAACCTTGTTTGCATAACTCTCATTTTGATTAATTCATATACATAGTTGACCTTCGTTTCAAAATGGCGTTGGTTAATGAGATTGATATGTTTACCAACTGGCATTGGGCCTGCGTGGTGGGTTAACGCCCGATTACCCCATGATCGATTCTTCATGTGGGAAAGCTTAAGCGCAGCGGACTGATGCAGAATGACGAAATGTTTAATTCATCTTTTATTTTTATTTTTTATAGTTAACTCTGCAAATTACTCCATCCTACCTGATGTTAAGTGGAAATGGAGTCCAGACGCGAAGATAACTGGTGCAGCAGCTTGGAAACAAACGTAGCATCAGTTAACCTCACTCTGCCGGCCCACAAGGTGCTTCTTCACGCCTCTCTTGAAGGACCCCATATCATAGGAAGGAGGGAAAACGTGTGCTGGTAGACTATTCCATCTTTTGTAGGTGCGACAAAGAAACGACTCACCAAATTTCTTTGTGTGCAATGGGATATTTGAGACAGTGAAGCGGTGACTCTGGATAGCAGCATGTGTACTCCTATGAAGGAAGGGAGAAGGTGGGATGAGGTCAAAGAGTTCCTCAGAGCACTCGCCAGGTATAAGCGGTGAAACACGCTTAGTGACGCAACATCTTTACGCAATTGCAGAGATTCAAGAGTATTTGCCACTTCTGCATTGCCGATAATGCGTTCAGCGCGACGCTGCAATCTGTCCAAGGCATCGAGAAGGTACTTTGCGGAACCGTCCCAGATGTGCGAGCAATACTCCAATTTTGACAAGCTATCTGCTATTTTTGAGTCTGAGTTACAAGCTTGAGGTTTTTCATCATGGAATAAAACTAAATAACTAACAAGATTTCTAACATAAATCCTAAAGATTGTAATAGTTTCGTAAAAAATATTACTAACTAGCGGCCGCTCGCGGTTTCACCCGTGTGGTTCCCGTTCTCGTGGGAATATCGGGATAAAAGTATCCTATGTCTTAATCCAGGTTATAAACTATCTGTATGCCGAATGTAATCCAAATCCATTCATCCGTTGTAGCGTGAAGAAGCAACAATTATACACACACATACATACAAACTTCCGTATTTATAATATTAGTGTGATATAGTATTATTAATGAGTGCAGGCCAATTGCAGAGAAAAATTTAGAGAAAAATGTCTATTCAGAGAAAAAAATGCGTTAGTTTATAAAGGAAAGTAGGTATGTGCGGGCTCAATGAACTTCTGCGAAGCAAACACGTATTTAAAGAGGTCATTGACATTTTGAGGAATGTAGCAGATTGTTATCAGTAAAGTGATCTAAATGGTTAACGTTTTTACGGAGAATGTTAAACAAAAAAGCAGGCATATTGTCAATTTCATATTCCATGAGATAAATCATCATCATCATCATTTTCAGCGCGTTTAGAGCAGATCGCATCAAAGTTTGTTTTAGTTTTTTTTATGAAAGTCATTTTTCATATTTTTTATATTTTGAAGAAGTTCGACGCTTTCTATTGTAATGTATCTCGTTTCGAGTGAATATTAATTATGGATTCTTCGAGATATAAATATCTATATTTATCTAAAAATACAAACTGTCATAAATCTTTCAGGGTCATGAGCATAAATATGTTACCCGTTATGGAAAGGATGTCCTCGCAGTAATATGATTTCGCAAGCTGCCACATTCCTATTTAATGCTATTAATACAAACCACATAATGAATTATCACATTAGGTAATTTCGATGCAATCTCGCAGACAGATTTTCTTAATTTTTTTATTGCACATTGTTGTTGATTTAATATTTTTTTAACCTTTTTACCGCCAACAACTTCTATAGAAGTTCGAGATTTTCGTGCCGTCCACGCCAGCACTTCTATATATAGAAGTTCTTCTTTGTACTTACTTTATTAAAATACATTTATACTTTGGCGTACAGCGGGACATCGCGTGCAGGATAGTTGGGCGGTGAAAAGGTTAAATATAAATATGGTAAAGGACTTCTTGGCGGGAAAGTGAAGCGTCATGTCTGCGGTTTTGTCTTATTTTCCAAAATTTGTGTTATGTCGAATATTAATGTGAAATAATGGTGGATTATTAACCGTTAAGTGTTCGTGAGTGTGCATAAGTGTTGGCAAATGAAACAAAACAGGGCAACGTAACTTTTCAAATTCTCTCAAGAAGCTCTCGTGAGGACTTAGTAAAGCCCCACATCTTTACTGAGATACTCGAGGGGTTGGGGTGTATATCATTTCTCACTTCCCATTTCTAATATCATTCATCATCATTTAAGGAAATATTGTTTATTTATGTATTACTTGTACAAAAAATTACTTTGACACTGGCTAAATGTGCTAATCGCACGAAGCCATCAACTAAAAGAAAGAAAAGAAATATGGTAAAAGTCTATGTTTTGTTCTGTTTATTACGACGACAAACTATGTACTATAAGTGGTAATTTTTTTTTGTGAAAAATTTCTTTAAACGTAAACTTACTGTTTTTACTACGGTAAAACTGAGTTGTTCAGACAAAAAATAATAATAGTTGTAGAAATTGGACCGTTTCATAACAAATAATGTTACATATATAAAGATAAATTTTATCTTCCTGCACTTCTACGCCATAATAAGACTTTATCTATGCCAAACGCTCTGTCCGTGCGTGCTATTCGCTTTTAAAAAGGGGTACTTACAAAGTTTTTCGTCCGGTATTAATATATAGAAAATAGCACCATTATCAAACTGTCCACGTATAAAATTATACGAACCTAAGCAAACTCCAGGCTGTGGTTCCATGTAGTACGGCCAGCTGTATTCAGTTCTTTGGAAGAAGGGTGCTATAGCAGGTATATCGGTGATAAGCATCTCCGGTTTGCCAGCTTCGATAACCAGCACTGTGACGTCAGGGTCTTCAGCGAGACGGGAGGCAAGCACGCTCCCAGCCGACCCTGCTCCCACGATTATGTAGTCGTACTCTGTAAACGGTGCTTGAAGACCTGGAAAATAAGGTAGCTTTTTGAGTGTACGGTTTAGAATGAGTTTTTCTGTTTGTTACTCTAGCTAACCTGACTTGACTGGCAAAATGTTCCTAGTTTTAGTAACCAGTTTAGGAAAAGTGTGCTTTGGATTTTTTGATGCAAAGCGCGGGTTTGTGATCACCAATCCGCATTTGACAAAGGTGTTGATTTAAAAACACAAAATGTTGATGAAAGGACATTTTTCATTTCCGGCTAGGACTTTGTACACTATTCGTACTATTAGTTAAAAATATAGTAAAGTCATATAAAATATTAAAATTATCATTATCTTTCTGGTTAAATGGTACAAAAATAAACTTTAAAATAAAAATACTTTGCCATGGTCACTCCACGGTCACACTGGCAACCATATTTATATCACGTTCGGAAACATTGTTAAAAAAAATAAGTTAGAAATATTTCGGACTACTCTTCTTAGTCTGTTTCGGACTGTGGTTTTAAATGTGTTTTTTCGTGCATGAATAATTTTTTCTGTTTCCTTATGTACGAAATGTATGCCTTATAGGATTTCAACATTTAGAATGGAATTATTTCGTTTCATTTGTATATTTTTTTTACCAGTGGCCTTAACATGTTTCTGAACGAAAAAATGATAAAAAAAACTGATGATAACCAGGCTTGTTCTTACTCGGTCACTAAAGGGAACGCTCCGAACTAGTACAATCCGTTAAATGAACTAGTTCAGTATTCTAGTACTATTAGTACGTTATAGTACACTGATTTTATTAGGACACATCGGACGAAATGGAATAAATATTTGACTTCCCTTCATACTTTGCAGGCTTAGGACTGTCATTTTGATAAATTGAGCATTTTTCATTAAATATGTAAAACTAAATGACTGAATAAATTGCCTTATTAAAAATCAAATATTTTGTTATAAATGTACATTTTATTTTTCTTTTTAGATATTTGTATTTTTTTTAACTTAATTTGATTTAAATTAATGTATTTTATATTCACTTGCATCTGCTACAGTTTATAATACACACTTTTCACTGTTCAGTCCATAAAATACAATCCACCAATCGCGCCAAAACTTCTTCAAAAGCAGTAAGTAATACCTAGCTATGAATAAGTTTATTATCAAACTTACATAATCTTATACATTGCCGTTATAAAAACAAATAAAAATATCAAAATCAGTAAATTACCAATGAACATTACTAAAAGTTTACGCAATCTAAGTTTTATATTTTATCTCGTCAAACAGAAAATTATTTTAAAACAAATCAAAGAGCGGCCGGGGATCATTTTGTCCCTGCAATGTAAGTGATTTTAGACCTTAACGGCATTAAAATAATGTACAACTTCGCGGAATACTCGCAAACGCAAGTCGGGATTCACTAGCATTCTAGTTCGTTCATCCTCCATCACGCTCACGCATACGCGTCTCTAATACTCTCTTGCTCAGACACTCGTTCGTACATAATCGTTCTTACTCGGTTCTCGCTCGCGAGGACCCCGAATGTCGATATAGAATAATGAACTAAACTGTACTAAAAGACCGATTCGAGCGATCGACACAGAATAGTTCGTTCTAGTTCACATGAAGGAATTGCTTCTTAATAGTACATGAACGAGTACGACACAAGCCTAATGATAACTATGTCAATGTCAAACCTCGATGGCTTGTGTTGTGTGTGAATCTCCTGCGCGCACGTTCCTCGATTTCTTTGCTGTTGTGATTTTCGGTTTAATAACTAGCTGCTAATTCTGGACTTTGTGATATCTTCTATATACGAAAACTCGGCTTTTATTGTTACGGACTTGATATATGCTTGCGTGTAGATTTCCCTGATCTGGAATATATTGCAATCAATCGGTTGACTGGAAAGTACTACATATGTACCTACTATCTTATTATTACAACATTTCAGTCTGGTAAAACTTAAAAAGAAGCTTGAATTGTATTATACAATCTGTCCGGTCACCGGTGTCGGAGCTTTAAATATCACAAAATACTAATATAATAATAATATACTTTATTGATAAAGCACCCCTTATATGTAGGTTTTCTCTAACCATAATGAAATGGCAGACTTTTAATTATTTATTTTACCGAAAAGTAGGTGTACGTACAAGTTTGACCATATCTACTCTAAAAAAAAAATGTAATTTAAATAATATGTAGTGTTAATTCCGCTAACTCACTCGTTTAAAATTTGTGGAACTAAATTTGTTTGGTCATTCCATCCCCATTATTACGTATTGTCGCAGGTAGTACGTCACAAATGTCAAACTATGGCGCTTTATAAAAGCGGCCGGGAGCTGCGTAGCCGTAACAGTCGTTGCGCAGCTCTCGACCAGTCAACAGCTCCTGAGGATGCCCCGTGGAGGGGCGAAACACGTGTCGGGTATCGGTGTTGGTGTGCATTTTCGCTTGCACGCATTGTTTCTCCTGCATGTGCATACTTTTTGCGGGCGGGAGGGTGGTGCATGCGTACTGCATCCAAGCTGTATAAACGAGTGAGTTAGCGGAATTAACACTACATATTATTTAAATTACATTTTTTTGTACTATGGATTTCCGCAAAATAACGCCTGATTCCATTAATTATCATATCTACTCTTCTAGAGGTCCTACGTTTACAAACGAGGTGTCATTAGAAAGCTAAAAAGCTAGGTAAGGAACTGATGCTAAGAATGTTATCACAACAGTTCATAAAAATACAACAAATTTTTTTATGAAAAAAAAAAAGAACAAAAGAACGAGTTTTTTTTAGTTATTATGTTTTAAAAAACAAATTAGGTCATTGAACTACATTTTTTATGTTTTAAATAAGTAGTACAAGGTATGTGCTAAAGGCAGACACTAAAATATTAGACCTAACTTAGATAGTTTAGGATTTACAACAGTTTGAACATGACCATTTAAATAGTTCAATTTTGTAGGAAAGTAGAAATAAAAAGAAAAGCTGGTAACTGATAATAACATTTTAATCATTCACATAAAGAATTTTCATTTTAATATTTTTTATAACAGCAACTGCTCTAAGTGATTTCCGTGGTACTGAAGACATGCAGTGGCTCTTAATGATACATGACTGGTCGAGCGTCGTATCATCTCCCTGTCTCTTCTCAAATCATTACCGACATCGATTATTTTCTGTTCCAACTCTTCTCGTGTGTTTGGCACGTCTACGTACACTCTCTGCTTCATAGTACCCCACAAAAAGAAATCGAGTGGCGTTAAGTCGGGTGAACGCAATGGCCAAGCGATCGTTCCACCGCGTCCAATCCACGTCGTAAATTGTTCGTTTAAAAAATTTCGGACATTTACTGCAAAGTGTGCCGGGGCGCCGTCTAATTGTAATATCATACCAGCTCTGTAGGACAACGGTAAATCCAGTAGTGCGTCTTGGAACTGAGTTTGCAGGAATTCCAAAAATCTTGGGCCATTCAATGTCGCCGGTAAAATAAACGGTCCAATTAAAAGATCGTCAATCATTCCAGCCCAAACATTCACAGAAAATTTATGCTGAAATGAACTTGGTCTCACGGCATGGGGATTTTCATGAAGCCACAGATGATCATTGCGGTGGTTCGTATATCCCGATCTAGTGAAAGTGGCTTCGTCAGTCCACAAAATTCTTTTAAAAAAATTTGGGTTGTGTCGCACTCTTCTAATAACCCACGAACAAAAAACTGACCTTGTCGCGAAATTCGGTTCTAGTATATCTTGTACCCTTCGGAAGTGATACGGATGTAATCCTTCCCTTTTAAAAACTCTCCACACGGACCATCTGGATAAATTCAGTTGATTAGCAATTCGTCTGACACTAAGTCTAGGATCTTGAGTAATCAAATTTAATATTTCTTCTTCCTCTTGGTGAGACACAAGACGAGCACGTTCATTGGCAGGTCTTCTGATTCCATTTTCAGCTAGTCTCATGTGTATTCTTATAAAAGTCCGGGCATTCGGTGTAGGTCGATTTGGAAATCTTCTTACGTATTCTCTAACAGCAGCATTGGCATTTCCGTTGCACAATCCGTACACGAAATGGATATCGGCGAGGTGCTGACTTGAGTAGTAACCGTCTTCCATTGTAACTAACAAGAAATGTTCAACAACAAAATAAAAACGTAACAAAAGTTCAACAATAACAACAAAACTATGTGGTAGATTTTAAAACAGCAAGTAGTGTAATCACAACGCGGAGCGAGGGACGACTGACCTGACAAGCCCGTAACAACTGACGTTTCAGCTGGCATTCTTTTGTTTTTTTTTTACCTGCTCCTGTCCCCGACCCACCGATAAGGAAGTTGAGTTTGCTATGGCGATGAAGGACGCGCTTTTAAGAGGGTCATATTCAGACTGTTGTAAAACCTAAACTATCTAAGTTAGGTCTAATATTTTAGTGTCTGCCTTTAGCACATACTTTGTACTACTTATTTAAAACATAAAAAATGTAGTTCAATGACCTAATTTGTTTTTTAAAACATAATAACTAAAAAAAACTCGTTCTTTTGTTCTTTTTTTTTCATAAAAAAATTTATGTTGTATTTTTATGAACTGTTGTGCTAACATTCTTAGCATCAGTTCCTTACCTAGCTTTTTAGCTTTCTAATGACACCTCGTTTGTAAACGTAGGACCTCTAGAAGAGTAGATATGGTCAAACTTGTACGCACACCTACTTTTCGGTAAAATAAATAATTAAAAGTCTGCCATTTCATTATGGTTAGAGAAAACCTACATATAAGGGGTGCTTTATCAATAAAGTTGACCATATTTTATGATATTTAAAGCTCCGACACCGGTGACCGGAAAGATTGTAGAATAGCCTAACGCCAAAGTAATATCGTAAATACCTAACCTTAATAATGCTTTCAGGTGTTCTGATTCACAATGGCACATTGTGTGAATTGTAGTTCACTCGTCACATCTGACACTGAACAACATTATTTTCTCAGAGATATGGGCTTGGAGATAGTGTCTAGAATTGAAGAAAATCTTGGAAGTGAGGTAAGGAATACATTGATAATACAAAAACATAGCCCATACTAGCTTTATCTCATACAGTTAATTATATGTATACCTACTCATACAAAAAGTTCATACCTAGATATTTAAAACAATAATACATTGTGATTTTTTACTTGGCATTATGTTAAAATTAATATTGACAAAAAATTAATAAATAACAATTTCTAGCAATAAAACCCGTGATCATTTTTTCATTCACATTTTTGTGGTTAGTTTGTTTTATCATATAAACTATGGATAATGGCTGAAAGTGCACCAGTTAAGGAGGCTTTACTGTAACTAATCAATTTATTTTATTTTAGTTTCTGGATGATGGCGAGTTATGTAAGAACTGCTTGCTACATCTCCTCTGATGAAGTTCATGCATCATTGCCTTATGAAACAAATGTATGTGTAAGGTGTAGATCCTCATTGTTCAGAAGACGCAGTACATACGTACGCTATTGGACCAGAGTCTGTGAGAAATGTAGTTGCTGAAATGATTCATCCAAGACAGATAGGTACCTACCTACTTAATAAATATTTTCTCATAGCCCTTAAGTTCTTTACAATTATTACTTACTTAAAATGTTGGAGATTTTGCAGTGATACAATTATAACTGCAGTGCAACACTGTAAAGTCTGCTTTCACAATCATAATATCTGTATGGGCAAAACCTAGGTCAACAGTGTATGTTTGCAGGCTGATTATGTGTTCACAATATAAAATCCTTGAAATATTGGGTTGAACATAGAATTCAATGATAATTGAAAACTTGTTATGAATTATTAATCTTTTTAAATGTTGTTACTATTCAACTTTATATTGTCTCACAGCTTATGTTGTTGCTAAAAGTTGCAAAGCATTAAAAGGTCTTAACAGAAACAAAAAAAAACAGGATGATAATATGTATTTTTTTCCTATAACTCTGTCTATTTCTATAGTGTAAGAGGTTTTTTTTCTTCACTGTTTCGTATTCTATTCATAGTGTGCTGCTCATGAAATTGAACACTGTAAACACTTTTTCATTTACAGATACCTTCAGGCGGATTGTTATGCTTCGCATGCTGGGTTTATGCCCTGCGTATTGTACGAGAAAATTTTCGCGAGCATGAGACAGATGATGAAAGTTCATTAGGCGGTGCAGCTGCTGATACACCTAATGCAAATGAATGTGTTTGTTTGGTGCACATTGTCATTATCAAGAAGGCGAAGATATAACCTTCCTGAGGGTCCAATAAGGAATGAGATTGCAGCAAGGATACTTCCGAGACAGAATCAGTCACAGCAACTGCAACTTTTCTTGATGGAATATTAGTCAGAGATGATGTGGAGAATGAGGAGTTTTAAATAAACCAAAAATTAAAAACTATTGTCGTTTTATTTGTCCCTTTTCCACAAACGTATAAACAGTCACTCGCTATGTTATACGCACCGAGTACTCGGCCGAGAGCACTGTCTCGCCCGTTTGCTCGGTACGTGTAATCAAGGCATTACTGATACTCGACTTCCATGGGAATAGCCATCCTATTATGTGCATAATAATAACAGAACAAATGGTATGGTACTCCTTCATCTTAAGAGAGAATTGATTGACGTTTTATTAAAGCTGGGGTCCAACGAACGGCCCGATTTCTCCAATAGGCCAGACTGACAGACCGCGGGAATCGTCGCATCCGATGAATCCTGCCGTGGCCGACAACAGTCGATCCATCGCATAAAGAAACTTGTGGAGTAGCGGTCAAAAGGTCGATTCACGTCGTCGGAACACCCGGCACAGGCCGCAACAACAGGCCTGGCCACATCTGACGCGGCATTTCCATTTCAGTTTTTAAAAATGAATATGATTCAACTTCTTCTTCTTCTGTTTTGTCAATTCTAAGGTCACTTAATAATATGGTTTGGTTGACACAATCTTAATATCAATCATCGACACCGACAGTTTATTACCAATTTACCATCAGTCAGAAAACTGACATTGACATTTCTTTTTTAATGTGAGTGTGACGTTTTACTGCCATCGCCATATTGAATCGGGGTTGCATATTTATTAACAGAAAATGTTTTTGTACCATCAAACGCGTTAGCATAATGCGATTTAATTAGTTTTTAGTTATTATATTTATTTTTTGCTTGCCTATGGTATAGTGTACAAAGTCCTAGCCGGCGCTCCATACAAAACTGAAAAATGTCCTTTCCACGAGCAGGATTTGAACCAGCACTCTTCGGACTTCTGACATATCGGGTTAGGTGCTCTTCCAATGAGCTTGGTTTTATTTCGATGATGAATGGTTTTATTTCAATGGATGAAAGCCTTTGCATAGCCGTAGGACAGTATATAGGCTAAGGCGGACTGGCTCTCGAAATCTGCCTCCCAACCGCCTAACCGATCGCTTTGACTACGCGTATAGCTTATGACGTCATCTTGCCACCTCGCACCGCCTATGAAAGCAATATCAAAAGCTAAAGGCTATTATAGCTTTCGATATTGCTTTCATAGGCGGCACGAAACGACAACATGACGTCATAAACCACACGAAGTCAAAGCGATCGGTTAGGCGGTCGGGCCCCTGGTGACGATTTTGCAGACCATTTACATGCTCTTTTTGAAGTGTAACATCTTTCCGCTCGCCTTCTATAAATACAATATTTGTGGGAGTGATTTCGTAGAAAAGGGACGGAAGTATGGTCGTAACAGTGTGATCCGTAACAGTGAGATCGGCTCGCCTTCTATATATACAATAATTTGTGGGAGTGATTTCGTAGAAATGTGATCGTAACAGTGTGATACTGCCGCACAATTTATGAACGCAGTAAGTACATATAACTTAGCGCGCGCGAAAATCGATATTATGAACAAGACATTATTATTTTAAGTGACATATTGTGTCATCATTTTGATATGGCAAATGTCTTATCTAATGAGTATTTACTGCATTCTCTTTAAGAGTTGTAAAAAAATATACGTCATTGTTAAGGGTGCGCCGACTAAAAAATGCCAAAAATGCAGTTACGGTTAAGTAAATATAATTGAAAATACTATCGTATTAAATGAACAAAATATATATTTAGTATCATAGGGAACGTGTTTACAATTTGTCAGAACCATAAATTCATAACACGCTATAGTTTTTCCTACAATATCATTTAAAGTTGGGCAAAAATCATGAAAACGAGTGGCGGCGTTTAGTAGATTTCTTATAGTTTATCTAAATTATTGTACCTCTGATTTTGTCTAAACAATCATCAATGGATAAACTACAAATTGCTAGACTACATTTTCGATTTATCAAGTGGTTATTTAAATAATTATTTTTTTATTAAGCACCTTAAATTCCCCATACAAAATTAGTATGGCCGCGCGGCATCAAATAAATATGGACGACGACATTTCAAATAAAACATATGACACTTGTCACTTACGGATGGCGCACCCTTAATTCAATATTCTATTTTATATTGTAATATAGATTTCAACCATCGTGTGTAATACACTTTATTGCTTACTACTAAGGTGAGATGACAAATGTTACACATCATAATTATGCGACTACTGTAAGGCTCGTTAATTATTTTTTGTTATCTTGTTTTTTAAATGTTTTTGTTAGCGAATTTATTAGTTTAGTTTTTTTTAAATATTATTTTTAACTGTTCTTTTATATGAATTGTATGTCAACGAACGTTTGTAATTCAGTTCGTGTTTACTTTATGTTCTCATGTAAGTGGCATATTGCCTTTATGAGAATAAATATCTTTAAACCTAAATAGACATTAGTGTGATCTTTCGGAGATATGTAGTTTGAGGTGCCGAGTAGGCTAAAACAAAGGAGTAAATTAATCATAACTAAAAGAATATTTCTAGCAGCACGTGATAAAGATATGGAAGCTGGTATTACTATGGAGACCTCTAAATAAAACTATATCCCATTGTTTTTTATAAGTAAAAAAGAAGTTTATTCAAAAAAGGTTGGTGCACTACAGGTCGTCAATAATTACTAAGTATAACAATCTCAAGTTGCTAGTTTCATAGTCGGCTAACTAATAAGTTATATAAGTTAACTAATAAGTTATGTATAATAATACACGATGATCTGTTCGACAATTACCTTTGAAGTCTTTAAATACATTGATTCAATTCATCGAGAAAAGCCAATACGACTAATGCACCAATTATGTTGTTGGCTAACGTATGGTGATCAAGCGAGACAATTGTCCATTTAATAACCTTAACTACTATGTGCACAACACAACGATTTAAAGCTAGATCTACATTTACGTTCGCCTACGCAGATATATTTCCACCTTATCCCTTGACATTGGCATACAATCACACGATGTTTGAGATTGTTTTAGCTTTCTAAACTACTTAACTATTTTGATTGAAATCTCTGTGGCGAATAAGGCCGGTATCGGTAGCAATGCCGTCTGAAGGACACGCCACTGCACAACCGTAGCATTGAAACAAATATATGTTTTGTAACATGTTTGTAACACACAGACTAGCACGCTCCGCTTACTAAAGCGCGAATCCGCGGCACACGCTTTGCTTGCACGCTTGCTCGTTTCTATGGAAACTGCCTGTCAGCCACGCCACGCGTACTTAGCATTAAGTGCATAGTCAGTGCCACAGAATAACTAGTAGTACCTACTACCGTGTAATGCGTAGTTGTTTTTCGATAACGTTAACGAAAACGATTTTTTTATGGCAAAATTGCAACTTGCCTCGTTTGTCACCTGGAGTAGCTGGTTTAGATAAGACTAGTGGTCGCCCAGTGGTCGAAATTCGATTAAGTATTTAAAAAAACGACGGGTTGCACTCCGGGAGTGCCGGCAGAAGTGAAAACTTGAATATTAACGTTGTGCATTTTTGATATTTTGGAATGGTTAGGGAATAATTTTGCACGAATTGCTTCAATTATCAGTATAAAAGTACTATCATTTATGTGGTAGAATACAATATTTATTTATTGCGCTATCGTACACAAACATGACAATTTATATTACTTACAATAGAAAGCACTCGAACATTCGCGCAAGCGCCCTGCGCCGCCTAAACGAAACAGCAGGCATACATTTTCGCCGCGCCGTAGAAAGAGAGGGGGATACTTCCTCTCCTACGCCGCGCCGGCTGTCTACTCTCCATCCGTCTTACGAATTTTTGATCAGGTCACGTGTCCTGACGCCTGATGCGAGTCACGTGTCCTGACGCGAATTTAACATTTTTTACCCATTACAAAAAAAGTGTACAATGCCGCTAAAGAAGTTTTCACTTCAAAAAAAATCAAAATCTTTTATTCAGTTTAGGCTACAAATAGCTCTTATGAACGTCATTATGCCATCGGTTCGTAAGTCTACTCTGGGCGGGAGATCTTGTACTAAGAAGAACCGGCAAGAAACTCAGCAAGTGTCCAGCACTTTTCTCCCTTACAGCGTCAAAAATATTGGAAAGTGCCCCATCATAAAAGGACACTTCTTTAGGCTAGAACCTCGGCTCGGATTGACCAGGTGGTGAGGGTGGGGAGAAGCGCCCAGGTACATGTTTGTATCTGGTATAGAGCGCGTGTAAACCGGGTCAACGTTTTTCTACGCGTACGGTGTGTTCCGATCCGAACCGATCCCCTTGGAGAATCTGTAGGGCATGGAGACCCGCACTAGTGCGTGATGCCGTTCCCTATAGAAACCTATGACGGTGATTAGTTTCACACGGCTTGAGGAACCCTTTAAGTTTTTCGCCACCCCTAAAAAAGTCCGGTGGAGCTGAAAATGCCCGCTGAGGCAATCAGTAATCTCTCTCTTATAAAAAAAGTACAATGTGATGGCCTATTATGCGAGTGTGTGTGCATGTTTAGTAACGTTAGTGTATCACGTCAATGAGTAATGGCATTTTGAGGATCGGGCGGGACAAGCGTTCCCGGCATTCCTAATACTGAGTAAGTATGCTGGGTAGCCTCTTTGTTGGGGTATTTTAGTTTTTATGACTTAATTTTATTACATTGACTTTTATTTAATTCTTTAATTGTCATACCTCGGCAAAAATGTGTCAGTTATGGCGCAACTTTTATGATTTCATAACCATGTCTGTTCGTTGGCTAAAAGATTTACTTAATTGGCAGCTTCAACGTGAAGTTTTTGGCCAACCTTTGCAAAATGTCGATCAAAATGTCTGTTGAAATAAATCGCATAAAATATTTCAAGTCTATTTTCAATCTATTTTACTCTAGACCTATGTAGGCTCTTCAAATAAAATAGAGAATAAATAAAATGGTTTTTTATAGCTTGTGATGAATCATAGCAACCCGTCTCAAGGTAAGTAGTTACGCAGTGTTGCATAAATTAATAAAGTTTTTTTAATATACATTTTTTTAATTCTTATTAAATACATATATATGTAAAGTTAGCCACTTGTTAAAAATTTTTGGTAGTTAGTGGCTTAAACTACTGGCTGTAAGTATCTTACTTAATAATAAAATATCCACAAAAACTATGTATTTAGTTTACTATGTCTATAATAAAATAAAATAACTGCAATAGGTACTTGACTGTTTTTCTGTTTTCTATATGTGAGATATAAATTGTACAAAGTTTGTATCTCTGTTATCGTGTCAAGCCAAAACACAGTATTTTGTGTTACACTGTTTTTGCTATTTAACTTAAAACAAAAAAAAAAACAAAAATGTAAATAAATAAATAATGTGTGGTGATACTTGTTGGGTTAGGGCTTCATACAGATACCAAATTCCCACTGTAATCGTTAAAGTAACGTTATTAATCGTAAAGTTAACGCAAGTAACGTTATCTAGAAAGGTATCGTTATTTTTTTTTATTACCTGAGCCCTTCAGCTAACCTGCGCCGCGTAGAGCGGTAAAAATACGAAGCAGGTAAAGATATCAGCCGCTAAGGGGAACATTGGTGACTGCCAAACCGGTGATCCCAGTCATCCTTGCGGCATGTGAAAGGGATGTACAGTAGTTTTTAGTGGGTAGGCCCCTCTTCCTCCTGAATCCCTGTCGAGACCCTCGGGTCTGGGCAGGGAGGCGGGAGTTGGAGGGGAGAACCCCACATTACCATCCGCACCTCCACGGGCGCGATGGCACTCGGGTGACAAGTTTTCCACTGTCACAAAACAGAAAAAAGGGTACAGATACCAAGCATAACGTTACTTTTGATTTTAACGGTATCATCGTTAGACGGAAGTATCGTTACCTAATTTTTAAAGGTATTTAAAACTCTGTGCGCAAGTGTAGATTTAGCTTTAGGGAAATCATCTTGCAGTTTTAGTAGCAGTCACCTTGACATTGGCGACTACTAGACTTATGTTGTGCTTATAGCAAAGTCATACCAATTATAGCAAACTTGTTCTGGCAACGTCGCTAACATAGGAAGGAAACTGTACGGGGTTATTTGTAAAACATTGATAGACTCTTAACCATGCATTATACACAGTACACACCATCTTGAATCAAAAACGCAGTAATGAGCATTAACTATTAAGCAGCCTGTAAGCCTATAACACTAGGTTTAAGACATTTATTTTACTACTAACTGACCCAGCGGACTTCGTACCACTTTGACAGTCTCTATGTCAACAATACAATCAAATCGTGAAACATTTTGTATTGGAAAAAAAAGTGTTTGGGATGGACCACCCTTAACATTTAGGGGGATGAAAAATAAATGTTGTCCGATTCGCAGACCTAACCGATATGCACACAAAATTACACGAAAATCGGTCGAGCCATTTCGGAGGACTTTAATTACAATCACCGTGACACGAGAATTTTATATATTAGAAAAGAAGATTATAATAACGCTTGGCTTTTATCTTACCTTATAGTTTTGATGACATTGCCGAAGGTAAAACAGCGTACTTCGCCTAGACTTTTAACCACTGAGGTACCTATCTCTTACAGTCTGAACACAACAATGTTGTTGAAACGGATTTATTCATCATCATTATAGTGGCATGCTTGATCATGGTAAGTAGCTAGCCAAGTGGACTTAAAACAAGCCCTTCTATCAACCAAATCATACATAGGTACACATAACTTATCATCAGTGGTAGGCGTAGGTAGTGCCATATGGGGTGAATGACCACAAATGTATATATTAACATGGACATGCCCCGGGATTCGAGATTTCAAAATCGATATTGAGTTTACTTATTTTTAACATAGTTATGTAGGTAGGTAACATCGCAACGTGTCGATGCTTGTATATTGTGCCGTCAGCACAATATTCATAGCACGTAATGTTCGTGATATTTAATAGAGATAATTAATAACGTGATTTAATATAGAGACATTTTCTGTTAATTAAGCAAAACTTATTAGTTCCTGTTTCGTGACTTTCTACAGTCAACTAATCTCCCCCGCCAATTTCTTTGTTTATAGATTAATATATATACTTGTATTTTTAGTTATTAAAACTAGTCAGAAATTATACTCCGATACATTAACCAGTGTGTTATTATTTAACCACGGAGCCCTGCAACAATTGGTGACCCCGACGAAAGTCACGCCCGGAAGAATCGCCCGACGAAAGTCACGCCCAGAAGAATCGCCCGACATAGTCACGCCCGGAAGAAGAACAACTACATCACACTGGTACGAATTAAATAACATTTCTGGCTCATTTTCCACAATGGCTCCCACACTACCAACGTGCATCAGGAGCAGTCTTCTCACAGAGACACCGGAGATAGCAGCAATTTCCATTGGTGACCGCATTCCCGATTTTTGGACAGACTCACCACGGCTATGGTTCACCCAGTTTGAAGCGATCGTCGCACCTCAGAAACAAGGCGACGATTACAAGTACAACTTGGTCATCGCGAAATTGGGGAAAAACGAGATACAGCAAGTTAGCGATTTACTCATTAATCTACCGGCAGAACAAAAGTACGATGGCATTAAACAACGCCTAATAAATTGTTACGAAGAAACAGAGCAGAGGCAATTCCAGAAGCTTCTTGCCGAAATGGATCTCGGCGACCAACGGCCGTCTCAGTTGTTACGCCGAATGAAGCAAATAAGCAGCGGGAAAATGAATGACGACACAATTCGACTGTTTTGGTTACGTCAATTACCTTCGTCAGTAACCACAGTTTTAGCCGTCACAGAGAACCTTACTCTGGATAAGATGAGCGAGATGGCTGACAAAATTCTAGAGAACTCTAGGCTTAACTCAAGTTCAAGGTCGTCACAAGTAGACATCGTTACGCAATTAACATCGCAAATAGCTCAAATGCAGTTGGAAATTGCAAGTTTGCGTAGCGAGCACAGCCGACGTAGCTCATTTCAGCGTAGACGCTACGACCGACCGCGATCTAGGTCACGAGGCCAGTCATTGTCAAGGTCCGCATCGAATGAAGTATGTTTTTATCATCGGCATTTCAAAAACCGCGCGCATAAGTGCATACAACCGTGCGCCTGGGAAGCTGGCAAGCAGTCGGAAAACTAACTACAGTACGGACACCGGCGGAAATCTGTACTGTTAATCCTTCAAACCGCCTTACCGTCAGAGATACTGATAATGACATAAGGTTTTTGGTTGATACAGGAGCAAATATTTCGGTTATCAAGAGACCACATAATATTACAGAGCAAGTTGACAGTTATAATTTATACGCAGCTAATGGCACCCCTATCAAGACATACGGTGAAAAGACGCTTTCGCTCAACATAGGGTTACGACGCCCCTACCGCTGGACTTTTATTATCGCAGACGTAAATATGTCAATATTGGGCGCAGATTTTTTGGAACATCACAAACTTTTGGTAGATATTCATGGCATGAAATTGATTGATAAGCTAACACAATCATCAACTCCAGCCACTGTTTCTCGAGCGGAAGGATATAGCAGCGTCACTACTATTAACTCCCGCCTTCCGGATAGCGTTAGGCGAATCATTGAGAAGTACGCAGACGTGACCCGCCCGACAGCATTTAAGTGCAAACCAAAGCATGGAGTGCAATATCATATTGTAACGGAAGGCCCTCCAGTATATGCTCGTGCGCGACCTCTACCCCCGGATAAATACCGGGTGGCCTAGAAAGAATTTCAAACAATGATGGAGATGGGAATATGTAGACCATCCAATAGCCCCTGGGCCAGTCCTCTGCATATAGTAAAGAAAAAGAATGGCGACTGGCGACCGTGCGGTGATTATCGCATGCTTAATAAAGCCACAGTTCCAGACAGATATCCATTGCCAAGGTTAACAGATTTCACGTACGTCGCACAAGGAAAGTGTTTATTTAGCAAAATTGATATCAAAAAAGCTTTCCATTGCATTGAGGTTGCAGACGTAGAAAAAACAGCGATAATTACTCCATTTGTCCTATTTGAGTTTCCCAGAATGCCGTTTGGTCTATGTAATGCTGCACAGACATTTCAAAGGTTTATGAATTCAATATTTGGCGACTTAGACTTCGTGTTTGCTTACGTAGATGATTTACTGATCTGTTCTACAGAATCAACGCATGAGGAACACTTGGAGATTATATTTAAGCGACTTCAAGAGAACAGCATTACAATAAACTTGGAAAAGTGCGAATTTTGGAAGAAAGAATTGGATTTTTTGGGCTACCACATTTCAAGCAATGGTATCAGCCCCACAAGTGAGAAAGTGCAGGCGATCAAAGATTTTCCTAAACCTAAAACCATTAAGGAGCTTAGAAGATTTTTGGGCATGGTCAATTTTTATCCAGGAAGCCTACGTTTAGCTGCCCAACTTCAAGTTCCTCTCAACAACTATTTAAAGCAAACAAAGAAAAATGACAATTCTATTATTCAATGGACGAAGGAAGCGGAATCGGCATTTTCGAGTTGCAAACAAAACATTCTGGATGCCGCAATTTTGACGCACCCTTCTCCAACAGCTGAACTTGCCTTATTGACTGATGCGAGTTTAAAATGTATGGGCGCCGTGCTCCATCAAAAATGTAAACAAGGTTGGAAGCCGCTAGGATTTTACTCAAAAGCATTTACTACAGCTCAGATGAAGTATTCAACCTACGACCGGGAGCTGCTAGGAATTTTTGCAGCAGTCCGATATTTTCAACGACTACTAGAAGGTCGGCAATTTATTATTTACACGGATCATAAACCGTTGGTTCATTCATTTTCAAAAAAGCCGTCACTAAATGACACACCACGTAGAGTGAGATACTTGGAATACATTTCGCAATTCTCTACCGATATACGTCACATTAGCGGTCACGACAACGTAGTTGCAGATGCACTCTCAAGGACAGTTGATGAAATAACTATACCGTCCAACATAGATTACAAAGAGTTGTCTATTAAACAAAAGTTAGATCCCGAACTCCAAGAACTTATTAAAAATCCGAGATTAAAAATGATTTTGGCCACATCAAATAAACACGGAATACCGGTGTATTGCGACGTTTCTACGGGAAAAACAAGACCGTTCTTACCTCAGGAATTCAGAAAGACCGCATTTGAGGGCATCATCATCATCATCATCATCTCAGCCAAAAGACGTCCACTGCTGGACAAAGGCCTCCCCCAAGGATCTCCACAACGACCGGTTTTGTGCTGCTCGCATCCAGCGGCTTCCCGCGACCTTCACCAGATCGTCGGTCCACCTTGTTGGAGGCCTGCCCACACTGCGCTTTCCGGTACGTGGTCGCCACTCCAGGACTATCCCGCCCCAGCGGCCATCAGTCCTGCGAGCAATGTGACCTGCCCACTGCCACTTGAGCTTAGCAACTCTTCGGGCGATGTCGGTTACCTTTGTTCTTCTGCGGATCTCCTCATTTCTGATTCGATCACGCAGAGAAACCCCGAGCATAGCCCTCTCCATTGCTCTTTGAGTGACCTTGAGTCTTTTTACGAGGCCCATAGTGAGCGACCACGTCTCAGTCCCGTATGTCATCACTGGCAATACACACTGGTCAAAGACTTTCGTCTTGAGACACTGCGGTATATCGGACGAGAAGATATTTCGAAGCTTACTTTACTTAGTTTTCGTCAAGATACTGGTTTCAGTGCCGCCGAATTGGTATATGGCGCCACGATTAAACTACCAGGAGAATTTTTCGGTTGCGAACAACAGGAAACGTTTAACGATTTCGTTACCAATCTGAGAGAAAATATTACAAAAGCAATATTTATTCCCAAAAGAGAGAGCTCGAATAACAATACTTTCGTTCATCCTCACTTGTCAAAATGTTCACATGTGTACGTGAGATGTGATCGTTTGCGTCCTAGTCTCAGTCCTCCATACGATGGTCCGTATCAAGTCATTGACAGAAGTGATAAAAATTTCGTAATATTGCAAGGCGACAAACGCGTAAGAATCTCTATAGACAGAATCAAACCAGCGTTCGTACTGAAAGCCGATCAAGAACCACTGACAAAGCAGATAGTAAGCACACGACCAGATAAGAACGTTGTCACACGAGCTGGTCGTATCTCTCGACAGCCTGTAAGATTCGCTTTATAATCACGTTCCCGAGAGTGTTATAAGTCGAACCTATCATATTATGTCACACATTTGCGTTCAGAATAAAGAAGTATTATCGGCGCTAGCGAACAGAACAAGACGCGGAATCAGCATTATTCATTTACGCGCAGTCTGCAAGGTTGAAATTACTATTACTATACCACTAAGTTATTGTTCGTAATTTTAATTAGGGTTCTTTGCATTGTTTTTATTAATGTTATTTTGTAATTTATTATTATTATTATATTTTTTTTTTTTTTCTAAAGGGGGAAGTAATGTGCCGTCAGCACAATATTCATAGCACGTAATGTTCGTGATATTTAATAGAGATAATTAATAACGTGATTTAATATAGAGACATTTTATGTAAATTAAGCAAAACTTATTAGTTCCTGTTTCATGACTTTCTACAGTCAACTAATCTCCCCCGCCAATTTCTTTGTTTATAGATTAATATACAACTTGTTGATTTGCATTCACGCCATATTCATAGCAGCAGTCGTATTGCTTATACTTATTACAAATAAATTATAAAAAGAATATGAAAAAATAATAATCATATTTTCAAAATCTGTAAATACGAATCGCACGTCTGCGTAGCACTAAAAAATAAACGCTCGTTCGCGTACGCCCGCTCACCCGACCACGAGTAGGTAGCAACAAGCTCGAGCTTCGCGGCGCGCCCGCAGCTTTGTCGGCGCGGCGAGCGCCGGCGGCCGGCGGGCGGCGGGCGCACGCCGCACGCATCAAAGCCAGTGTGCCGCGCAACCCCGAACGAGTGACACATTTCTTAGCCCTAGCGAATTTGGAGCGAAACGTGTTCTTAGGTGTGTTGTTTGTGTGTGTAAAAAAAGTAAAATGACGGAAAATTATTCTAACGTAGAACTTGTGGAGATGGTGCGATTATACGCAATTAGTGGGAACAGTCTACGTCGAGCCGTGGTCATGTTTGTGGAAATGTTTCCAAACAGACCAACTCCATCGCGCGAGGTAATGCTTGCTGCCACGCAACGACTGAGGGATCATGGCCAGTTCAACGTTCCTCGACATGCGCAGGGTCGCGGCAGTGTGGGCCTCTCAGTCGATTTGCAAGAGCAAATACTCGAATACTTCGAGAGGGAACCACGTGCCAGTACTCGTGATGCTGGCCGCCACTTCAATGTCCACCACACAACAGTCTGGCGGCTTCTTAAGTCGGAGCAACAGCACCCGTTCCACTTCAGAAGAGTTCAAGAATTGAACGAGCAAGATCATGCCGCCCGGGTCACTTTTTGTCACTGGGTACTAGAACACCGAGAAGCCAGCATTCTATGGACGGACGAGTGTATGTTTACGCGCATCGGTGTTTACAACGTCCACAATGAACATTGGTGGGCTCACCGCGAACAGAACCCGCATAAGACCAAAAAAGATTCGTTCCAGCATAGGTTTAGCATCAATGTGTGGGCTGGCATTGTTGGTGGACATTTACTCGGGCCCTATTTCATCGAGGGTTATCTCAACAGCAACTCGTATTTGCAACTTTTGCAGCACGTAGTTGACGTAATGCTTGACGACGTGCCACTAGCTCTTCACCGGAATCTCTTTTACCACCAGGACGGGGCGCCTCCGCATTATGGACGCCAAGTGCGCGATTATTTGGACGAAGTGTTCGGAACCGAGTGGATTGGTCGAGGTGGGCCAGTGCCCTGGCCTCCGAGGTCGCCAGACTTGCCTCCTTGTGACTTTTATTTGTGGGGAGACATAAAAAGAATGGTTTATAAAGACGAAATCACGAGTGTTGTGCAGTTAAAACAAAATATTTTAATGGCTTTTGAGAGTGTAAGGTCAAATGGTAGTGTGCTGCAAAAGTTACCTAGAAACTTAAGGCGCCGTGCTCATTTGTGCATAGAACGTGAAGGTGCCCACTTTGAGCAGTACCTGCGAGTATCTTAAACATGATCAGTAAGTACCTAATAATAGTTTATTGCAACAAAGTATACTTATGCGTAAGAGTAAGCCACTTTACCACAGAATACATAATAGTACCTACAAGTTTACGTAAGTTCATCGACTTAATGTCCGCCCGCTGCGCTCTTATGTACCTACTACGGTCTGCACCCCTATTCTCGTCAGTCGACGGTCGCTATTCTAATTTACACTGAGATCATTTTATTAATCAATCGGTTCCTTATTACTTTCTCCGTGTTAAAAGTATTTTTTAGTCATTAAGTGTACCAATTACGATCAGCTGTAAATTTATGGCGGGAATGCAAATCTACAGCCTGTATATACTTGTTTTTTTAGTTATTAAAACTAGTCAGAAATTATACTCCGATACATTAACCAGTGTGTTATTATTTAACCACGGAGCCCTGCAACATATATTAAATCCCAATTTAGTTGTTTTCTAGCAAGTACAACGCGGGTAAAGACGTGTCAAAATCTAGTATTAGTGTACATTAAGACAGTTAGGACCCGTTGACCCACACATTTGTAAAAACAACTTGTTTTTTTTTTGGTTGTCAAGAAATAGTATAGACATATAGAAATCATTAAAGATTTAGAACAGTGTTTTTAGTAGTACTAGTTGATCGTAACGCTTTATAGTACCGAAATTGTTTGTATGAAACTGCTGTTCTCTTATTTCTAACAAGGTAAATATTTATAGTTTACAATATTGTGACATTTTTAAGGTGCGCTCATTTAATTTACATTTACATAATTATATGTAGGCAATATTTGAGTAAAGGTGATTTTTACAATTCCAGGATTTTGAGGTGGGAGGGTATGTCCACGTTATGCTACGATCGTCGAATCCCATGAAATAGCACTACCTACGCCGACCACTGCTTATCATACATAACGTTACCGACTGAAGTAGTTACTATATCAGTGCAGTTCTTTGCATAAATATATAATTATCGAATCTGTTATATATCTGTGCTCCCTCAAAAATTACGCATTTTTTCCCGTGATATCATAATAATATAATGATGAGTAACGTGCGGCGAATGCTGAAGTTATGAAAAAGCCTGTCATCGGATGGGTGACGAAAATTTTATCATCTCGAACTTCTCCGTGCTTCGGAACGCACGTAAAGCCGTTGTTCCTGGCTGCATTAACAGTCGTTAACAACCACTATAATATACTATACTACTACACTATACACTACTATATACTATACTATAGGCCCGTTCTCTCTGTCCATCCATAGGGAAGGCTCGTGCCCCCAGCAGTGGGGACATAAATGAATTGGTAATGACGATGCTCTTACCATTCGGCAACGGGTAGCTGTCCCTCAGAATGTCGAAGAAGTCGGCTGGGTTTCTGGGCAGGTAGTTGGGCGCGATGGTCTGCATCATGTAGTCCAGCAGTGGGCTTTGTGGGAACGACTGCTGGTTCACTGCCTTTTTGCTCTTCCCACGGTTTGTGTGCACATTCCTTTGACCATCCACGTTCGTTACTGCTAGGCTTATTATTACAATTATTATTGTTATAGTATTTGGCTTCATATTGATTGGTCCTGTAAAGAATTTACATATGTTGTACGGACGCCTGCTCATCAACCTATACAAAACACTCAAACTTCAACAAATAAACAAAGAATAAGGTCCGAATAGTTTTTTTTTTTTTTAGTTGATGGCTTTGTGCGATTAGCACATTTAGCCAGTGTCAAAGTAATTTTTCTTACAAGTAATACATAAATAAACAATATTTCCCTTCTGTATGATGATTATGAATGATAAAAGAAATGAGAAGTGAGAAATGATATACCCCCCAACCCCTCGAGTATCTCAGTAAAGATATGGGGCTTTACTAAGTCCTCGGGCGTACTTCTTGAGAGAATTTGAAAAGTGACGTTGCACTGTTTTGTTTCGTTTGCCAACACTCATGCACACTCACGAACACTTAACAGTTAATAATCCACCATTATTTCTTCCTAATATTCGACATAACACAAATTTTAGAAAATAAAACAAAATAGCAGACTTGACCATTCACTTTCCCGCCAAGAAGTCCAACCGACGACCGTCCGAATATTCCGTATTTTATTCATGTCATGTAAATGTCATTTCAAATTAGAGTAAAAGAGACAAAACACGGAATAACTATTCGGACCTTATTCTTTGTTTATTTGTAAGGGGGTTAATGTTAAACACATGCCATCACTACCTAATATAAAACAAAGTCGCTTCCCGCTGTCTGTCTGTCCCTACGTATGCTTAGATCTTTAAAACTACACAACGGATTTTGATGCTGTTTCTTTTTAATAGATAGAGTGATTCAAGAGAAAGGTTTATATGTATATATACATGCATAATATAGTAGAGAACGCTGATAATTCTAGAGGTTTCATATTTTTTTGCGCTTATATTGCAAACGCTAGCTGAAAACCCTACGAGATAGATCAAAATAATGTGCTACAGTATTGTACACCTTAAAAAGGTCTTCAAAAAAGTCCGCGATGGTATATGTCAATCTCTTAGGGATAACCCACAATACTAATTTTTTATCCTTTACTTTTTACGAGAAATAAGTAATGGCTTATTTACAAAGCGATTTTATTTTAAGCAATACAGCATTAATCCTTATCCAATTTTCATAAGAGCTATTTGTAGCCTAAACTGAATAAATGATTTTGAATTTTGAATTTTTTTTTTTAATTTTGAATTAAGTACCTTAAGTACATTGTGAATTTAATATAGATCAATATGACCCTTCACAGCATGTAATTTAAATGAATATTTTCGAAGATATTACAGGTTTAAAATGCAGGAACATAGCGGTTGCGTGTATCAGCATTGCATCCGTGCGAAGCCGGGGCGGGTCGCTAGTATTGTAAAAAGTTGCTAAATATACAAAGTCAATAATAATAATAATATCGAATAATATTTATTCTAATGTAAGTGACCATGATAGTTTAAAAAAAGATAGTTTATATATACAAAGTCTATTGAGAAATATTTTTATTATTAATTAGCGGCCGCCTGCGGTTTCACCTGCGTGTTTCCCGTTCCCGTGGGAATATTCGGATAAAAAGTATCCTATGTGTTAATCCAGGTTATAAACTATCTGTATGCCGAATTTCATCCAAATCCATCCATCCGTTGCAGCGTGAAGAAGCATCAAATAAACACACATACATACACACAAACTTTCGTTTTTATAATATTAGTGTGATTATTTTTGTATTCACAATGCTATAATTATGTGCAATGCTACAATCTTAGTGGTTTTTTAAGTTATCGCATGTATGTTTTTTGTAATAACTATTGGAATGATAAATAAATAAAAAAATAATGTAATTATGTATCTACAATTTTACTAGAAAAAAACAGTCAGTCTCAGGAAGCTCAAGTGGGGTCGAATCCACGACCTTTGGATAGTAAAATTTTATCTTCTATTGAAATTCGACAGTGTGTGGTAGTGTGATGTGCATTATTCTTCTAACCGCCCCTGTGGTCTAGTGGCTAAGACCACCGGTTTAGACCCTGAGGTCCGGGTTTGATTCCCAGCAGGATGGATGTTTGTTACTCTTTCACGTAAAAACTGCTGAATGGATTTCGATGAAATTCGACATACAGATAGTTTATAACCTGAAATAACACATAGGATAATTTTTACCCAGATTATCCCACGGGAACGGGAACTACGCGGGTGAAACCGCGAGCGGCCGCTAGTCTTCTATAATGCTATTATACTGTGATAAATAGCTTAAAGTTTTTAGGTGTACTTATGTCTTTTTGTTGTTTTTTAATTTATGTTGATCTACTTTTTAAATCTTTGGCTTAGCCCAGTTCATTACTTTTCAATATTATTTAAAATGAATAGGGTTCACTATTAATAAGATGGAATCTATATTTGATAAAATAATGTGCAACTTTTTCTTGCGAAAAAATAAGCGAGTGATCAAAGTCCCGCCCAAAGTGTAAGTAAGTAAGTAAACAGCCTATAACTGTCCCACTGCTGGGCAAAGGCCTCCATCATTAAAAGTGAAGTGTAGCTTTTAAATAAGTTAATTTGTACGCGTTATTTTTTTTTTAAACTAATAAAACTAGGATTTCAACATTTTAACGATTCAACCTAATGGACCGAAAGGAAAAAAATTTGGGTATCTTAGACTCACCTGGTTATTATTTATAAAAAAAAAAACAATTTCAGCTGTCAAGTTTAGAAAAGATGTAAATTACGATACACTTCAGTTCATATCTCAATCAATTAAACTTCTTTTTTATGCCACATGATTACGTACTTCACAAACTTTTTGTAGATTGTTTTTTGTTATATTTTCACAAATTGTTTTTTTTATTTTATTTACTAGTGTAGCGACAAGTAAACAAAACGCACTGCAACGCAGCGCAGAGTTGACTGCTCTGTCCGTTCGTTTACTATGGCTATGCCAGTGTTACGATGTCGCTCGGTTTCGTCATAGTATTAAATTCGACCGGTCGACCCACCTTATGTATATGATAAAAGTTTGTACAAATCTTTATAAAAGTTTTTATGCCGTCTCAGCATGCAATACTTGTGTGTTGTGTTTTATAAAGTTTACGTGAACACTACACATTGTAATGAAGCACTTTACGTATATATCTATTACACATATTACTAAAAGGTACTCTCACTTATAGTCGGTAAAATATAGCTTCATTCGAATGACAGCTCTCAAACTGATGATGTGACTAATACTGAGACAGTACTGATCAAATTGATATTTATTCATTCATTAACTTTATTGTTAAGTATAAAGTAAAAGTTTACAACCAGAAAGAGTAATTTGTCTAGTACATTTTGAATAGTGGAAACCTGTAAAGTAGTGTACTTAGTTATGCTTAGTTTTATATATGTAACGTAGGTAACTATTTAGAGATGTTTCATAAACAACTAACCGCAACCGGTTTTGATGGTACTGCAATAAGTATTTTCTACTATTTTTAAGTTCGAGATTATCTAAAAAAAAATAACTTTTTCTATTTCTATTTCTATTAGAATAATTAATATTATTAACGGGATTATTACCATGCTGTTTGTTGTGTTTGAGTATACGATATCAATAATATTTATTCTAATGTAAGTGACCATGATAGTTTAAAATAGTTATATTCTATTTCTATTTCTATCTTTGCGCTACAACTTTGTTGACAACCCTTTTTTTACCTTAGGAAAATGTCACTAAGTACAAAACATTCCGCGGGGCTCCACTCTGCGAGGGGTTGGCCGGATAGTACCTATTGCCGCCGACCCACTAACCTATTATTGTACATTTACCACAAAGTAAATTCGTCACAGAAAAAAGTATGTTTAAATTTGCCAAACTTCTAATTTTATGAAGTAAATTTGTAATATTTTAAGTTGGACCTGTGACGAACTTACACATATTTTTAATGCATATACAGAGGAGATGTTTCAATTTGGGCCGAGTCTATGTACAGTACTTCAAAAAATACAAGGATTCTCAGAAAAATAAAAATAAAATTATTTCTCCAGTAATTTTTTGTTTCATAAATGTTGTGACGAATTTAGACCATATTTAAAACATAACACGTTCAAAAACAGAAATAAAGATTATCTTATTACTTGACGTACTATTGTACGCTCGAGCATAGTCATAAAACGTATGACATGAGCTTAACTTCCGATACTTTTTTTTTATTTTGTGCCTGCATCAAGTAGATGTTCGGAATAAATTGGATATAAAACATTAAGAAGAACGGTCGTCTGTGACCCAGACCCGACATAAACGAGACACATGTCAGTTTTTTTTTTGTTATTTTTTATACAGGGTGTCCCAAAAATGGCACGCCAGGCTGACACTGGAGATAGCTTAGCTATAAACCTATCAGATAAAAATAACATGACTCTAGGAAAAGTCTCGTAGTTTTGGAGAAAATGCCACTTTTTTATTTTCTAAACTTTTAGTTCGTTTTTTAAAAAAAAAAAAAAAATTCGTTTTTTTTTTTATTTGATAGGTGGGATAGGTTTATAGCTAAGCTATCTCCAGTGTCAGCCTGGCGTGCCATTTTTGGGACACCCTGTATAGTCAAATAATTTATTTTTTATATTCGAAATCAATGGCTAACACCAAAATATTGGCTTATGTTTTTGTTCAGGCTTTACACTAAAAAATAACAAAATGCCTATTTATCTACAAAATTCGTCAATATGACGATACAGTAGGTATGGGATGTATCTAGGTGACCTGGAGATACAGCTGGATTTTATATTTTTTTTAACGACGACGACGTAGTGTACGTTCACACGCAGCACAATTATGAATATTGTCAGCCATATCAACGAACCACTCACAATGCAAAAATCAAGTTCGGTAAAGAGAAAGCCAAAAATCGTCGAAACCTACTTATTATTGTGGAACACTTTATACGAATTTACTCGCGTTTCATTAAAATATTATTTCATTCTGTCATTTCGAAAGTTAGTGGTCACTGGTAACAGGAACACCACATGTTCCTATGATCAATATTTTTAATTTGATTGCACTTTTTTAGGATTAGGTTTTACTATTTCCAATATTTCTTTGATTCTTCTTCTTCTTCATGTGCCATCTCCTATCGGAGCTCGGCTATCATTGTGGCCATTTGGGCCCGTGATGTTGCGGCTCGGAAAAGCTCTGAAATACTCAGATTGTACCATTCGGCAAGGTTTTGTAGCTGTCGCACCTTTCTTTGCGGCCTGGTCTTCTTTGGTCTTGTATTTTTCCTTGCAGTATGAGTAGAAGACTGTATTTATAGCTGCGCATAATGTGCCCGAAATACTGCAGCTCCCTCTGTTTTATAATATTCAGGAGTTCCAGGCTCTTGTTCATCCTTTGCAACACGGTGTCATTCCTTACTCTACTCGTCCACGAAATTTTCAGCATTATCCGATATGTCCACATTTCGAAAGCTTCTAACCGTTTACACAGATACTGGGTTAGTGTCCATGCTTCTACTCCGTATATAATGATTGAAAATATGTAACACCGTAATAAGTGACACCTTGTGGAGTTTGAGGCCTCGGTTGCAAAGAGGTTTTTCATTTTAACAAATGCACTTCTGGCTTGCTCTATGCGACATCTGATTTCCTTGCTATAAGCTTCCTGGTCGTTCACCATACATCCAAGGTACTTATATGAATGCCCCCCTTTAAGCGGTTTATTCTTAACGCTAAGAGCAGCAGACGCCTGTGGGGTAGGGCCGACAATCACGTACTTGGTCTTCTTTGTGTTGATATTCAAGCCATTTCGTGCGCTGATTGCCTCCACACGTTTAAGCAGCTGCTGCAGGTCTTTCATCAAGCTGGCAATGAGAATGGTATCATCAGCATACCGGATGTTGTTCTTTCTTTGATTAAAAACTGTAAAAGTATTTAAAGGTTTTAAACATAATTCTTTTATTTGACAATCTACATAAATCGATGAACAAAAATATGAAAATGACTTATGTTTTTTAAAAGGAAATAGTTTATTTTTTCACTAACAATCTCAAAATATGTTATTGTAATGAATACTTTTTATTAATTGTTTATTAAATCGATTGACATATATCGATATGATCCATCTCTAATATAGTCATTCCACCACGCCGGAGGAAGGGTGTTCCTTGTTCCTTACTCTTGTTTAAAAAGCCCTATGTGAAACAAAAAGGGAACAATTAGCGTGCTTGGAGAGCATTCCACCTGTTGATAAAGCGAAAAGGGAAACAATTTACCAAATTTCTTCGCTTTTTTGAAATCCTTAAAAAAATCCATTCTACCTACAGAAATTTCCATGAAAATAGGGATAATTCCATGGTAATCCAAGGGTTGTTGATGTAATATACTTACCATGTTCACATCCTCTCTGTTGCGTCGATGCCTCTAAATTTAAAGTGTTGAATCTAATTACAATAAATTAAGTAGCTATATCGCTGAAACAAGAACCATGACGAAAAAAATGGCAGAAATTAAACATTTAAAAATCTGAATGGTCAGGCGAATATTTTGGTAGCTGCAAATATGGCATTCTGCCCCACTTTGCCCTGGCATAAGGTGGCCATCCGTCAAAAAATCTCCGGACTTGTCCTAGTTTAGAGTCCGTTTGTGGACCGTCTAGATATGTTTATTATCTATCACATAAGCAAAAATTTTGAATTTTACACATTAGCTATTAAAATGTTTGCTACTGCAATCATAATCAGTTAGTTTATTGCTTAATTTTTGCTTAATCTACATTCCATCAGTAATGGTGGTAAGTAATGACGAAATGGCCTAAGATGCCGAGAGGCGCACTGCACCCAGAATTCTTAACCACTTAGAAACTAGCTATGTAACATCAACGCTGATTATGCATTTTTTGATGATTTATGCTTATTGCATAATCTATTTTTGTTAGTTATTACTGCAAAGATTTATCTTTTTGAATTAATGAAAATTTTGAGTATACCTACCTTTAATAAAATTATACAACTTTCAATATAGGGTCTAACAATATCAGCGAACGTTTAAGGGGAGCATCTATACATTACACTGCGCATGTTCACCAAATTTGGTCCAAAACTACAGGCTCGTTACCGAGATAATCGACAAAACATTATCATAATTTACCAAAAAAATAGTCTTTCCAAACTCGTACACCTTTAATAAAATTATACAACTTCCAATATAGGGTCTAACAATATCAGCGAACGTTTAAGGGGAGCATCTATACATTACACTGAGCATGTTCACCAAATTTGGTCCAAAACTACAGGCTCGTTACCGAGATAATCGACAAAACATTATCATAATTTACCAAAAAAATAGTCTTTCCAAACTCGTACAGCTGTACTACACGCACACAAAGATAGCCGTTGTGTTGTGTATCTGTACACTATCTTTTTATCGACGCCTGCGTGCGTGTTAGTAAAGATACAGCATGTTTCATGATGTGCATTATTTTAATTGATTTAGTTTGTTAGAAAACATAACTTTGAAAAATCACTATAAAACTGGAGCCCATTTTTTGTCATTGTATTTAGAATGATGTATAGATACTGCCCTTAAACGTTCGCTTATTGATTTTGTTAGACCCTGTATATTGTGAACATACTTAACTACTTACAGATAAATCAAATTGTCAAAATGTCCGGGCATATTCAGTAGTTTAATTTTCCAGTTTCCGGGTGAAGTGTGCTTCCATTCCACCCTCGGCCTTATTATAAGAACAGGTGAGATGACGAAGGCCAAATGCTTACCCGTAAAGAATAAAAAAACAATTCACATATAAGAAGTTCCAACTTCTGTCCTGCTTTATTAATTTCATAGATGGCGACCCTACTCTTGTACATATAACAATATTCCTTTCTCCAACTCTCCGCTTTCCAGCGACACACATTTCAAGGCTCCGAAGTGTACTTAATTAGTTCACCTTACAAAATGTCGAAGCAGACATGGTGTAAGGTACTTGCAAAGGCACCTACTGATTGTACAACACATGCACATGTTGGAGTATTGATATATAAGTGTAACTTATTTCAATGATGTTGATCTTTTACATATTTTTAAGATAACCTTAATAATCAGTTTGGTTTTTTATAAACTATTGGATTACCGAAGCACTCGGGCGATATCCGTATATAACATATTTTATTAGTATATGTACTATGTACCTATGTATGTACCTACTGTAAAATATAATATTATAATACTGTAAATATATATATATATACTAATACTACCCTGCCTCGGCGTTAAGCAACTTTCGCAAAGGCCGGTCATCGGATGGGTGACCAAAAGTGTATCATCTTGAGCTCCTCCTTGCTTCGGAAGGCACGTAAAGCCTTTGGAACCGGTTGCATTAGCAGTCGTTAACAACCACCAATCCGCACTGGGCCCGCGTGGTGGTTTAAAAGCCCGTTCTCCTTATCCATCCATGGGGAAGGCTCGTGCCCCAGCAGTGCAAACATAAAATGAGCTGATGATGATTATATTTACAATATCAATCCATTAATGCTACAGTGTGTACAATTATTTTTGTTAGCCCATCTTTAGCTAACATAAACAAACTGGATGGTCTGCCCACTCGAGAGCATGCCGCGTATCATTTTCCGTGTGAAAAACATGGTGTGCTCAAATCTAAGCCACAAACAGACATCGTTTGGCCTTGGGACTTATTGATAAGTTATTCCTACTCCATGCTGTTCACGGTGAGAAGTGACACCGCACGGCAGACGCCTGGCGGAGACAACTCATCAAATGATTAAAATGGCTATAAAAAATAGGAGTGCTGATAGAAGGGTGAAAAATTTAGGGTTGAATGTATTTTTTGATGCCACATATTTTAAGCAAAAAAAATAAAAATGTTTGGGGTGGACCACCCTTAACACTTAGGGGTATGAAAAATAGATTACGACCGATTGTCAGACCTACCGAATCATCATCATCATCATCATCATCTCAGCCAAAAGACGTCCACTGCTGAACAAAGGCCTCCCCCAAGGATCTCCACAACAACCGGTTTTGCGCTGCTCGCATCCAGCGGCTTCCCGCAACATTCACCAGATTGTCGGTCCACCTACCGAATATACATATAAAATTTCATAAAAATCGATCGATCCGTTTCGGAGGAGTATGGCAACTTGGCAACCCACATGTGACACGAGAATTTTATATACCTATATAAAGTAGTATAACTTATTTCAATGACGTTTGCTGGTATTTTACATAGTCTCGTATTGGTAACCTCAATAATCAGTTTATTTATCACTAGCACTTGTCCCGCGACTTCGTCCACGTAGATTTTGTATTTTCCTAATACAAAATTATCGGATTTTCAATAAAAAAAAATATAAAAACTTTTTTTTATTAAAAAAAATTAAAGCTTTTGTTAGCCGCAAGGAATGTAGCATTTTATCAGTGAAAGAATTTTTGGAATTGTACCAGCAGTTCCAGAGATTACCCTCCTCGAACAAAGTCTCAAAATGTAAATTTTGTAAAAATCTCCTATTAGGTAGGGCGAAAAGTGTTTCGTGTATTTTTTGATGCTTAGCCTCGTTTTGTGATCACCAAACCGCATAATCGCAATCGTGATGAATAAGCCAATTCCCATCGATTGTGTCGATAACTTGATTTCAATGAGGTTTTTGCTCAGCCTTGGAACATTTCAATATTTAATTAAACTATGGAATTTGCCAAAAACAGGTTGTGGTTGTTGGTAATGCTTTAAAGGCTTTACACATACCTGTCTGACTTATAATGGGATTGATGCAACACCATCAAGTGATTAGTTGGTTACACAAGACTGCTTCGATCCCAGATTGATGAACTAAAACTCAACTTGATCTACGATAAATAAAAACTCGGACCCTGCAATATCCTCTCTACTGTCAAACGACCGGCCGCCGGCGCCGGCGCCGGTCGCTTTCAAAATAGCCTATACTGTCGCTGCCCGGCTGCCGGTCCCTTTTCCCTTTCGACTTTATGCTTCGACAGTTGCGTGAATAAATAAATAAATAATTTTTCCTACACTCACACCAATTATCTAGCCCAAGAGAAGCTTCGTTATGAAACTCGTTCGTTGTCTAGTAACTATGGTTACTGACAACGGATAATTATACTTAAAATACTTAAATACTTACATATTTATTATACATAGAAAACACCCAGACCCGAGACAATTTAGAAAAACAATAATTTCTAAATTGACCCGACCGGGGATCGAACCTGGGCCCTCAGAGATGGCGACACCATGAAAACCGGTGTACAAACCACTCGACGACCAAGGAGGTCGTCAAACTATTCCTATCCCGCTCTAATTTATACAGAATGTAGTTAGTAGAACAAGGATGGGAAATAATGATAGTTTAGGCTCGCATATGTCACCTTGGGTATCACTAATGAATGAGTGATAAGTGTTCTTACTCCTTTTGATATGGGTTATTTCCGAAGTACTCCATTCTTTTGTCCTGAAAATATAAGAAACCCATAAATATTAATTTTTAGACTACTACTGCTTCTAAAAAATATTTAAACTATTTATTATATTATATATTATATTCTATTTTTTTTAAATGTCAAATGTTGCAATATATTCCGCACAAGTATTTTAGGAAAAACCTTTTATGTATTTTTTATTGTCATGAAATGAAACTTTATTAATTAATATGGTTGACGACTAGAACAAGCCACTCCCAAATATGTTATCTAAACGAATTTTAACCAAACGCATAGTAATCAATTAATTTCGACACGACACGAATTTTGCAAAATTAGCGCTTCCCTCTTCCAACCATAGATTATGATAGAGTAAATAGTTTGTCGATGGATGCGGGCAATTTCGCCAGTAGACGTCCCTTCGCTTTTTACGATGTCCTACTACTTTCCATGGCATTTTTTAATAATCTATCTGGACTACTAACTCAAATATTATGTTATATCGGAGATTGTACATTCCTTTTTACTTCTAAATATTAAAAATAGAAGAAAGCATGTGTTATAATTTAAAAATATATTTTTTAACTTAAAATGATGATCATTTTTTACATGTCCCATACTGACTAGTTGAAGTTTAGAAGTTCGTTATTCATTTATTGTTAGCTCTATGTAGTCGCGAAGTATTTTACTTCATGCATATAATAATGAATTTGAGGAAATGTAGTGTAAATTATTGAAAATACATGTACATTATTTTTAAAACTCATTTAATTACTGGTGTCGGATTTTGGTCCTGACATGGAATTCAATTTTGTAACCGCCTTTTTGCAAAGAAATTGTATGAAAACTACCAATGAATGTTACTTTTTACGGTCCAGCAACACTAAATCAATTCCGGTGAATATTTTTTCTTGGACTGGCAAGAATCATGTTTTGTCCGTGCAGGTTCTAACTCGTGGTCGAGACAGGTACAAAAAGTTTGCTCTGCTTTGTAACCGTTAAAATAAAAGTTAAATCAAGGACTTGCCGCTTAGGCCTATTTCGAAAGGTAAGTTTGACTATATTGCAATGCATACATAATACATTTATAACCATTAGGCTCACACTTTAAGAGATTTTACAGTTTTTAGCTGCCGAAATGGAGGAGCGTTACTTCCACTTTGTTTGGTTACATATAGGATGGAACCTCATAGTTACAAAGTGGAAACATAAAGTCGAATTCACATGTATTTTTTCAAAAATAAATGTTTTGCGAACCAGGTACTGTAAATATAATTAAAGTTGGTGTTGTAAAAGGCAATCGTTTTAATTTCATGTATTTGCTTTGCACTTCTACTTTGTCTCGGTGATGTGTGTGGTGTCAGTGGGTTTACTGATTTAGTTTGATTAATCATACTTGCACTTTTTATGTGACCTTGAGACATATCTCGTAGCACTGGCTCTTTTTCCAAAATTTCTAGTACTCAATCTCGGAAACGAGTACAGCCTTTTAATAATGTACCTCTTGTGCTCAAAAATCCATTAACTACTGTTGTTTCACGACACTTTATTTGTAAATTGTGCAACATCAAAAATATTTGTTTTGAAACAGATGATTAAATGTAATTCATTCATGTCAAAATTAGGTTTGCAGGGATTGCTCTGGTGAAGCATATCCAATTGAGTATTTTTGTGACAAATGCTTTGAATAATTTAATTTACATTGTGATTGTGACTTTATATTTCCATTTTGTAACTTTCGTATTCAATTTTGTAACCTGTCCCATTTTTCAAATACCCTAAAAATAAAAATTTCTTAAAAAGATTACTATGTTGTTTAATTTTTTTATGCTAAGGTAAAAGTAGATGTTTATGTTCATATTATATATTAATTATTTAGTTATATTAGACGTTCTGAGCACAATGGCAAAGAAAATCAGTGTCCATTATGGACCACTTAGTGAAAAGTAAATCTTATTTCACCCATAAAATTATAACTAGAGCCGTTAGCGCTTCTGTTTTTTTTCTAATTTATCAAGCTATGCGTAACTAATGTAATGCAGTAAAAATGCAAAATCTCAACACTATAGTTTTCATGTAAATTAGAAAACAGTGTGGTTACAAGGTGGAAGTCAAAATGGTGTTGTACCTACTTTGAATCCGTTTTTCGCAGGTTTCTTATGTTTTTAATAAGAAACTTTTATGTTTAATTGATAGCTTGAAATATAAGGAATATTTCTACATATAAATAACATAATTTTATTACATAAAATAAAATTACACCCACTTTGTAACCGGGACATCTTCGCACGAAAATGCCCATGCACATAAGTTTTTACACAGTATAAAGAAGATACTACTGTGTTTTTTATAACCATGAAGGTGTGTTCATAACATGCTTCAGTGGTGCCATCTTTTTCGAAATACGCATTCAAAAACTCTTTCCAGCCAACTTACTTATATGCTTTTGTTTATATTTTTTCCGAAAAGTACAGACGCCTGCTCATCAGGCTATCCAAAACTGTCAAATCTCTCCAATGAATGTTCAACCATATTTATGCCTTAGTTATAAGGGTCAAAGTCTATTTAGGAACTTTGACCGTTTGTAGTAGACGGATGTGTGCAGGCGTGTGGTACATTCATTAATTTTTATTGAAGTAAAATGGGAATAACCCTTTGGTATGACAATCATTAATTTTCTGCCCATTTAAAAAAAAGACAATGTTGAAAAAATTCCACGAGCGGGATTCGAACCCGCACCCCTATGACATTCAGCGAGTTGGATTGAGCCACTATAGCATAGTTGGCAGTGCACCTGACCTGACATGTCATGGGGTGCGGGTTCGACCAACTTATAAAATGTACTTGGCGCAGTACAAATTCCTCATTGGGACCTGCTTAAATAACGTCAGATGTGTGAAACCGGTAGTATCCGCATTATTGAGATGGGCTACGGAACCCTACACTGCGCGTGGCCGGACACGCACTTGACCGGTTTTTCAAATTGTAATTTGTTCGCAACGATATTTGCGAAAAATTATATGTAAATAATCTTTCTGCCCATATTTTATGTGCCGCTTAAAAAACCATAAAATTATTGTTCGTTCACAGTCAAATCATTGACATGTCGTTTACGACTTAAAATAAGTAGTCAAATCGGAGTTGCAGTAATTTATTTACGGCATGCAAATGCAACTATATGCCCTCGTTAAATTTTAACACCTCTTTAATTTTTATAACTGACAGACAGCAAGAACTCAGCAGTGGGTCGTGTTTTGTTTTAAACCTATAAAAAAACACTACTCACTGTAGCCAATTAGCAGTTGCCTTGCAAATGGCTGTAATACATTTTATTTGAAGCACCTATGTAATTATGATATTTAAATTCTGACAAAAAGTATGATTGAATGTAAGTAATGTAGCGTCCCAAATACACTCTGTGGCATTTATAGGTCTTGCAACATGCTCGAGTCGACACCCACAGACCATTCTGTGTCGACACCTTAACCTACTGTTGCAGAGTAATATCCAAGGTGCAGTGTCAAGATGCAGTATCAATCTTAATTAAAACAAATATGTAATAACGATTAGAAGAATAAATAATATGCCTGCGAAATAAACTTGATGCGAATCGAAGGGTTCCCGATTCTGACATACCTATATACGAGTATTCCCATAGTCCAAATGTCATAATAGAATCATTGAGAGACGATTGTAGACAATAAATACCTAGGTATATGATTTTTATTTAGATAAATCATTGTTAAATAGCAGAATCGCAGCCTACTACCTCATATTGCAAGTGAAAACGCCATCAATTGTGCATTTGTGGCTTGATTTAGATTTTTTTTTATTTTCTCGATTCTCAATCATTACTTATTTTCATTTATAGTCCATGACAAAATCAGGCTCCCGAAACGTTATTAAATGAATAGACTTGAGTCTCTTTTTTATATTCGTAGAACACTGCATTCCGAACCGATGGTAGAATAGCATTATTAAAATAGACACGGAATACAAGCTCTTTCTTGTGTTATTTGCTTTTAGATATTTATGTATAGTCGACAATGAAATTGCTTTACCACCTTAGAGGTGAATTTTGTTTGCATAAAATAAAACAGCAAGATCTATTTTTGTTTAAATTTTATTGTAATGGAAGTTTTTGTCAAAAATGATAAAGCAATTTCATGGTCGACTATACTTATACTAGCACATGTTGGCTCTTAACTTAATACGACCGGTTTAATTGATTGTTTGTTCACTTATATTACTATTATTACTACTGCTTATGTTTTATGTGATGCTCTGAGCATCCGTACAAACCGACAAACGGTTTTTGTGATGCTTATCAAATAAAACATGTAATTATTGTGTAACAAATAAATTGAAAAAAAAAAAAAAAAAAAAGTTTGCTACTCTTTTTTTTTATGGTAAAAGGAGGCAAACGAGCAGGCGGGTCACCTGATGGAAAGTAATCACCGCCGCCCATGGACTACCCGCAAAACTAAGTTTATCGCAGATGCGTTGCCAACCTTGAGGAAGGAGTTGGATATTGAGGAGGGAGTAGGAATTGGGAGGGGGCAGGGGTGAGAGATGGGCCTCCGGTACTTTCACCCACCGGACGAAACACAACAGCAACGAGTGCCGTTGTTTCACGCCGATATTCTGAAAATATCGTAAATATCGTATATTTAGTTTATAAATCCCCAAAAGCACGTTTGATTATTTAATTGCTTTTCAATATTAGACGGTAATATACATCATTACCTGTTAAAGGCTAAGCTATGTACTTTTTAAAGGGAATAATAGCTGCTTCTCTCTGTTCTCTTGTTGTAGTTCAGCAAATTTGCTTTAATATTTTCAATAGGCGTTTGTTCTGAACACTTTGTTTTTGTTTTGGGAATTATTGGTTTACTTGATTCGTAAATAAATATAACAATATAAACAATATAATGCACAATTATGGTTTAAACATAGATCTATCTGCAACCTTTTATCGTTAAAAAAAGTATAGTTTGCCAAATTAATGTTTAATTGATGAATTGCAAGTAGAATGCGCGTAGGAGCAAGTAGAAGTCAGTCACATAACATAATAATAATTTAATTAGTATTCTCTCTGTTGCATAGTTGCACTTTAATCAATTGATCAAAATTCCAACTTTGTGATTACCCAGCAATCATTATGTTTCCCTGCTTTACAATATTTTGTTTCATCCTCTCTCACCGCCTTATCTCAAGGAACGTTTCCAATTCCTTCGCGAGACGCACTCTCGAGTTTTGAGATCTTCGGAGAGCTTAAACTTGGCAATACCAATGCATTCCACAAAATTCCTTGACAAATCCTTTTCAGTTCACGCTGTCCGTCTGTGGAATGCATTGCCTGAAAAAGTCAAGGTGCAAAATCCTCGGAGGCGACGCACCGCTAAACAATAAATCTCATACGTTTTGATACGAGCGTTTGCGCCCCGTACCATAAGAAAAACTGTTTTTTTTCCTTCAAACTAAAACTACAAATTATTTAAAAAAAATGAACTACAATTTTGAAGTGTGTGTTAAGACTAATCTACTAAGAACATTTAGATGCTTAAATCGGTCTAGTTAGCCTGTAAAATGTGAATCTATGTTTTAAAAGAGGTTACCTACTTTGATATTTTTTTCTCTGTTATAAAAGTTGAAAAATCGTGTTTCTGCAACTAACAAAATGAAGTCAATTAAATGAAAAATCATGTCATCAAATATCACTTTCATATGTTTTGTAATTGTTGGGAAAAATCAAGATCCCCGCCACGTAAATTACCAATGCGTCGTCTTAAGGAGCACTATCTATCTTTGTCACTATAATGTTATTATAATTAAATACTTTGTCCATGTCATATATATTTAGTTTATATGTAGGTATGTATTCAATTTATATAATAATATATATGTAGATATATTCATTGTGTGTTTGATAATTAAGTATATTTATATTGTCTGTAAATAAACTTCTAATTTGGAAAGCACCATAAACTACCCATTTCTTAGCTTTTTTTGTCCAGTTCAACACATTGTTACCTGGAAGAAATTGCTTTTTAGCGATAAGGCCGCCATTTGTACTTCTTATTATATTGTCCTCTTTTTGTATATTGTATGGTGTACAATAAAGTATATTTTCATTTAATTTCATTATAAGTCTGACTTTCCTTGAAATTTCTATAACATACGACTCGACCGTTTAAATTTGCATCTTTTAAATATAAATAATTAAAACGGAATACATTTTTGTTCACAGGTATGTTCTAATGGTGCAGACAGCGAACCTACTTTTCTTATTGCTTTTGAGTGAGTATTTTCGAATGCAGTTGTCACTTTTATATTATATAATCTATACTATTAATAAAGAGGTTACGTTTGTGACTTTGTTTGTTTGTTTGTCGGGGCTAATCTCTGGTACTACTGATCCATTTCCAAAAATTCTTTTACTGATAGAATGCTATACCCATACCTTGTGGGTAACTTAAGATATATTTAATTTGGATAAAGACCTCCTTGGTCGAGTGGTTTGTATACCGGGTTTCATGGTGTGATCCACTATCTCTGAGGTCCTGGGTTCGATTCCCGGTCGGGTCAATTTTAGAAATTAGTGTTTTTCTAAATTGTATCGGGTCTGGGTGTTTTCTATGTATAATAAGTATGTATTTAAGTATTTTAAGTTTGTTTATCCGTTGTCTAATAACCATTTAACGAGTTTCATAACGAAGCTTCTCTTGGGCTATAGAGAGATAATTGGTGTGAGTGTAAGAAAGTTTATTTATTTATAAAAAAAGTATTTTAATTGGTAAAAAAAAATGTATAATCTCAAATCCACGCGGACGAAGTCGCAGGTAAAGTGCTAGTCTTTAATAAATAAAAGTTATTAAAAAAAAAAAATATTAGTTATGAAATTAATATTAAAAATTTGTCATTTTTTGATGATGCTATTCAAGCCCATTTTACACACTTTTTTTTTTTTGTTTTAAAGGAAAGTTTCTCCCTGGTGAGAGAACGTGCGTTTTCAGATAATGCACGTAAAGATAACTAAGGATTTAACCCCTCCCCCCGTCCTTGTCACAGTTTGTCACATTTTTAGGAACCTTTCCCCCCTGATGTGACGTCACACATTTTCCAATTTTATGCATGTATTTAAAAATAATCAAAAGAAAACAGTTATTTTAATTTTTTTTTATATTTATCAAATATTCTTTAATAAAATCAGCATGAAGTCAAATATTTAGAGTACAGAGACGCCGAGGAGGATCACGCACAGGATCGCCTTATTGAAATCATTTCGAATTTTAACATGTGACGTCGCAAAGCTTTTTGACCCCCCTGCCCCTTGTCACACAATGTCACATTCTGGTGATCATAGATAGCGTATCTTAGGTCTATGCTGGTGATACCCTCGCTACAAAGGGTTGTAACGTAATTTATCCCTTCTTGTATATTGAAGGGCGGTCTACTTTACAGGGCCTTTCCATGACTTATTAAAGCAATGTTATTGCAGCTGTGAAACAAGACGCGTGTATTTATTTATTTATTTACTATTAGCTGACCGGCGGACTTCGTACCGCTTTGACAGTTTTCATGACAACAAAACAAACAAAATTTTGACAGTTTCCATGACAACAAAACAAAAAATATTCGTACGCTTAGAAAAACACCTGTATCCCATGATGGACCCATATAGCAGCGCCACATACCCCGGTAGGTTTAGATTTACGTTGTAAATCTAAACCATTCTCGAATCCACTTGAACAAACACACAAAATTTCACTGAAATCGGTCCAGCCGTTTAGAAGGAGTTCAATATCATACACACGCACAGAAGATTTTTATGTATAAAGATATGGTACAATAGCAGCTTACAAACTAAATACGTAGATTATAATTATTACAAGAGATATCTATGTAAGTTTGATAGCCTTAAATCGTACACAACTTTAAAATTAAAATGAGGAATTGACTTAAGACAGACTGGAAAGCATCAAAGAATTTGTGCGGCAAGTAATATGGTAGTAAAAATGTTGAATAATATTTTTTTCCAGTTAAGGAAACTAAAAATTAACCAAAAGCATTTAAAAAAAACATATAATTACGCTGCTACACGCTTCTCGCTTTTACAAAAGCAATCATATTGCTTTAAGAGCTTATAGTAAGGTACAGATCGTCGCGTTTTTTTAACCAACTTCAAAAAAAGGAGGAGGTTATCAATTCGACTGTATTTTTTTTAATTTTTTTTTTCTATGTTTGTTACCTCAGAACTTTCGACTGAGTGAACCGATTTTGATGATTCTTTCTTTATTTGAAAGCTGATGCTTCCCGTGTGGTCCTATTTCAATTTGGTCTAGTTCTGATGATGGAATCTTTAAGGAATTGAGGGAACTCTTCGAATATTGTAGGCATACTTATCGCGATTTTGGTATTTTCAGAAATAAGTCAAGCATTTGCATTCAGAAAGTATCATTTGATGAAGTGTAACTGATGAAAAAGACCACAGATTGCCATCGGAACTCCTCAATGATAACTATTCCACGGGTGGTGATAAAATATCTCGATTAAGAAAGTTAAGCGACTATGACGAAGCAAAAGAAGACAGGCACCGGAACTCAGTTTTTGATTTCCTACTTTGAGATAGGCGTTTCTCGTTTTCTTCGCTTGTCTCATTTAAACGGCGCTGTCTCATACGAGCAGCGTGTTTAGTAGGTCTACCCATATTCGCTTTTGATAAATAGATCGAAACGAATCACTAAAAAGCGAGAAATAAACAAAAAATTTAACTAAAAAAAAACCGACTCCAAAAAATTAGACTGATAAAATTGCACTAAAAAGTAAAAAATAAGCGTTAGACTTATATAGACAATAATTTTATTAATAAAATATATATTACAATTATTGCTACTTTTGGAGTCGGTGCCAGCCAAAGTACCTTTAACATAAACATTTAACGACATACTATATAATAATATTATAATCATAATAGTACATTCAATCTTATGCATGAAATTTTGACTACAAACGCGGACTGGCACCGGCTTCAAAAACTTCGTTAGCTGGCACCGGCCCCAAAAGTAACAATAATTGTAATATATATTATCTTAATAAAATTATTGTCTTTATAAGTCTAACGCTTATTTTTTACTTATTGGTGCAATTTTATCAGTCAAATTTTTTGAAGTCTGTTTTCTTTTAGTTAAATTTTTTTAAACAAAATAGCACCGTCTCATAGATTGGAATTCGTTGTCATTATATTACACCAGCCTTCTTTACTCCGGTTGTTTTCTAAGAGACCTGAGGTGGGTAAGTCTGGTCTCCAGACGAGAAGTCCCATCGAGATGATAAGAATTTTTATGTTAGCTAGCTACTATACGCAACATTATTACCCGTAATTTCGAGGGATTTATAAAAAAACTCTTTCTTACCTTATCTTAAAATATTTAAAACAATTAGTAACTAATATTGATTCTTCCTGATTAGGTACTAAACGGTGAATGAATAACAAGTGATACGAGTTTGGGGTTTTCTAATTTATCATCACATCACCAGCGTTTTTTCCCCTTCACTGCTGGGGCACGAGCCTTCCCTATGGATGGATAGGGAGAACGGGCCATACAACACCACGCGGGTCCAGTGTGGATTGGTGGTTGTTAACGACTGCTAAAGCAGCCAGGACCAACGGCTTTACGTGCCCTCCAAACCACGGAGGAGCTCGAGCTGATCTATTTTTGGTCACCCATCCGTTGACCGGCCTTTGCGAAAGTCGTTTAACCGTAGCAATTGCAGACCGGGCGCGTTAACTACTGCGCCATCGAGCTTCTCAATACAAACCTTTATTTCCATCCTAAGTTAACGCCTGCTAATTAATTTAGAGCAATAACGTGTGTGTGTTGCATATGAAAGCATTTTGCTGTAGGTAAGTTAAAAATATTATTTTTGAGGAAGATCAATGATTCAGTGGCTTGTGCGTGTAGGTTATTTTGCAAGTTTAACAACTTTCGCAATACCGGGTCAGTAAAAACAGAACTGGTCTATTCGGAGTCTAGGATTGTGACACAAAAACAATAAAATGACAATAAAATATGATATTTAATTTCATTATATCGGTCGGTAAATGTAATTTAAACATTTGTTACAATAACACTTTAGAGCACAAACAATATTATTTTTAACTGATTACAATATTAGATCGCAGCTTAGTTGGATTCGATTATAACCTGTCAGTAGGCACTCCATTATCTAGACACGCGGTAGCGTGTCAAGCAAGTTCAAGTTAACAGAACTGGCGACCATTTGGAGCCACTTTTGAAGATTTACCCCTCATAACTCAAAAACTATTTTACATGTCAAATTTGGCTCATCGAGACTTGCGAGATACATATGTGCTACAAATTTCATAAACACACCTCAAACGCTTATTTAAATATTAACGTCAACAAAAATTGTGTTTTTATCACTGACTGACTCACTGACTGATCTATAGATAGATCAAAACTCTAACCCAGTTCCAGATGACCTAGAAAGTTCAAATTTGGCATCCAGATGGTAGTTGGGCGAATACAAAGGAATATTCCTTATTACCTTAGGCTTCAATATATCATCATAAAAGTTATAAGAAGAAATGCTATTTTATGTTGTTATAAATAAATTTCAGGACTGACCATTGAACTTGGCATTCATTTAGATCTCACTTCTTTTGTCGTTGAAGTCACAATTTCACATTTATGATTTGTTTTTTATATTAGGTACTATCTCTAAGCACTAAGCCCACAATAAAGAGACACCTGAAGGAAAGCTTATATATACCGAGACAAATCGAGCAACGTACTCAATAAACCCTCTCACGGACACGGAATCTCGGACCATTTCAAACCATACCGAGCGGAGCTGTAGCGAGATTTCATGTCAGTGAAGAGGTTGTGTTTTTAGTCTTCAAAAACATATTTAGGTTATTCTGCTGAAAGCAATTCTTCCTTGAATTGCTTGCAGTTACATACCTCTTATTTTTCATTCATTTTGTTATTGTGAATTGCTTTCAATTTATATATGATGATTCTCGTATTAATCATCATCATCATCAGCTCATTTTATGTTCCCATTGCTGGGGCACGAGCCTGTATGGATGGATAGGGAGAACGGACCATAAACCACCACGTGGGTTCAGTGCGGATTGGTGGTGGTTAACGACTGCTAATGCAGCCGGGACCAATGGCTTAACGTGCCTTCCGAAGCACGGAGGAGCTCGAGATGATAAATTATTGGTCACCCATCCGATGACCGGCCTTTGCGAAAGTTGCTTAACTACAGCAGTCGCAGACGGAGCGCGTTAACCACTGCGCCATCGAGCTTCTCGTATTGATATTGCCACATAATTATACTTTGTTAAATATAGTATGATAATTTTGGTAACTTTCATCAACACATAAATAAATCCTTGCAAAATTATTTAAACACACTAGTGTTACGTACGGCCACTAGGCCGCTCGCGGTTTCACCCGCGTGGTTCCCGTTCCCGTGGGAATATCTGGATAAAAAGTATCCTATGTGTTATTTCTGGTTATATTCTATCTGTATGCCGAATTTCATCTAAATCCATTCGGTAGTTTTACGTGAAAGAGTAACAAACATCCATACTTACAAACTTTCGCGTTTATAATATTAGTAGGATACTTATATATTTTTTAAACTCTATCAAAGGTTTCTTTGTTTAAATTAGTAACCGTTCGATGATATGATTGAAGAAAACTGTTGCTTTTACTATACAGACGGTTTATATTATTTTATGAAAATACTAAGACAATAATAAAATATCTGTATGGCCGATAAGAACAGTATTTACATAGTCATCATTGATTATAAAAATACGGTACTTAGATATCAGTCTTGCTCTAAGGTCTTAATTTAATAATTTAACTAAACAGTTATAATGATGTTTAGGAAATATTATAATTTATACATACCTACAAATGTATTTTGTTTAATGAAATACTTAATATGGATTTACTCGTGTTTATTTAACGTATTATATATATTTTGATGTTATGGTTACATGGATTGATTTGTATATAAAGTGTGTAGGTATATTTTTTACAACATTTCTAGTAAACTCTACATCAAATCATAAACATGACTCCTATGTTATTAAAATATATTTTCATTTAAACTGTCGATATTTTTGATTCAATCAAAAATATCTTTAAAACACCTTTTCTTTTACACACAAAACTTATTTATCTTATGTTTATGATCCATTTGACTCTGGTCGCTCTCGGTATATCTATAACAAAATCCGAATACACACAAATAAATAGATAATACATACATTGTTAGACTGATTAATTCAGTTTTTAAACAACTTGTCAACAAACAAAATTAAACCACCGTTATTCCTCGCAACAGTTTTTCCAAAAAGTTACTAATTAGTTGTATGGTTCTAGCTACCTAATCATAAATCACAGATATGCTTCTTCAATCACAATTACACCCTAAAACTATATTTATTACAATTAAAGCTGTCATAGTTTACCCCAGTCCTGTTTTACCATATCCGATCCTTTCTCTGCTATCATATAAACGGGGGCATTTGTGTGACTCGACACTATTTCGGGCATAACACTGGCATCGATCACCCTTAGCTTGTCGATACCGTGCACCCTCAACCTCGAGTCTACCACAGACGAAGGATCCTCAGCAACGCCCATTTTGCAAGTCCCACTCTGATGGTATATGGTGAAAGTAAACATTTGAGCATGACACGCCAAGTACTCGTCACTTCCAAACGGCCCGTACCTCAGACATTCCTCTATCGGAACATCATACAATTTTGCCCCCATCTTTCTCATGGCCGGTTGCCTTGCGATCTCTATCGCCAACTTCATCCCTTCCACGATCTTCTTCAAGTCTTCCTCGTATTCGAAGTAGTTCGGTATAAGGATCGGGGGCGCTTTCGGATTTCTGTTTTGCAACTTCACTCTGCCTTTCGACTTTGGCCGCATCAGCATCGGGAATATCATAAAAGCGTCCGCTTTGCCTAAAGGTCCGAATGTGTCAGCGAAGATGTGTCTATCGAAGTTAAAGTTAAACTGCAACATCGGATCTGCATTCAAACCGGAACCGATGAAAAGCAGTTCCATGTCCGGCCAGCCTTTCGGATTGAACTTGTCTTTTAAATCCGTGAACACCAACGCTTCGCATCCACCGGGGACCGACAACGGCCCTTTGTGCGTCTTCATCCATTTAAACACTAGTTCCAAATGGTTTAGAAGGTATTCTGTACTCAAACTTAAGTTTTGTGGACGAACCATAAATTGTAAACCGCCTGCGGCTATGTGATCCATCAAGTTGTAGCCGACTGGAAGATCTTTGACCACTTTAATTTTCACTGAATCCAAATGACTTTTTGGACCGATTCCGGATAACATCAGCAACTGGGGAGTGTTGAGAGCACCAGCCGACAGAATGACTTCTTTACTCGCTAGTATTTTGTATTTCCTATTATGTTTTTCTAGTTCTACACCTATAACTTTGGTTTTGGTCTCGTCGAAGATAAGTTTCGTCGCCATACTAGCTTTGGTTACGTGGAGGTTTCTTCTTCCGTTAATCGGGTGCAAGTAGGCCCGACTCGAACTATGCCGTGTTCCATTCTTCATTGACAGTTGCAGAAACGATACGCCCGACGGGCTCCCGCCGTTATGGTCTCCATACTTAAAACCGAGTTGCTGAGCCCCTTTGACCCATGCTTTACTCACTGAAGTACGGAAAGGGGCATGTTCTACGTTAAGATATCCCTTGTTGTCATGGTATTTGGGATCATTAAATGAAGGTATTTGGAAGTTTTCTATCTTTTTGAAGTATGGTAAAACTTCATCCCACCCCCAGCCGTCGTTGCCCATATCCCTCCAACCGTCATAATCAGGTTGGGAACCTCTAGTGTATATCATATAGTTCAAGACACTGGATCCTCCAACAACTTTCCCTCGCGGCCAATGGCACTGTTGGTGATCGAAACCGGCGCAGTACCTATTCGAAGGTTGCGTCTTGTACTTCCAATTAGCGTTGGTGAACTGAAGATAATTGGCAATTAGAGGAATGTCCATGACGAAGTTCTCGTTGACACCAGCTTCGATTAATAGCACTTTCCATTCCGCCACTTCTGTCAGTCTGTTCGCTATGACACATCCTGCTGTGCCGGCGCCCACTATGATGAAGTCATACTCGGAGAGCAGACGCGCCTGGTCCGGCGGCTCTTCGTCGAGCTGGTTTGTGCCTTCGTGGACGAAGTTCATGAAAGATGCGATGGGATTGACCTGCTGCGTGTCCGTGGGGAGAAGCACGGTGAACAACAACCATAGCGCCGCCAGCATGGACGGCGCGCGATATTGTTTCATCTGAAAAAAAAAAACATTTAAGTACAGCGGATTTTAGATGCGTTTAAGTGGGACTGGACGTTGAATGTACTCAGACAAAAGGATCTATGCTATTTATTTGAATAGCCACGTGACGGCGCATGTTAATGCGATGAGACCTTTGTTAGCCTTTTGCTACTATTAGGCAGCTGTGTTGTCTAAGTTATAGGTAGACATTTTTCCACGTAAGTAGTTCTGTTATTGTTTTACCTTGCGCTGTGCTTCTAATGTCTCAATTTGTTTAAGTATTGTTTAATTAGACTACTAATTATGTAAAATATGTCTATGTTAGTTTTAATTTTAAATACTCTAACTGTACTCTAATATTTTAAGCGTTTAGCGCGACGATATTTTGGTTTGAGAATGATTCGGTGATGGTTATATTTTTATTATATTATGATGTAGCATATTAAAAATCAATCAGTACTAGTAATTCTCTTACGTGACTACCAGACATTTACTACTGTTATTGGGTTTAAAAACACCTTTGTGGGTTTTTATATGACGTCAAATGCTTGCCACTGTCTTGATCACTTGTTTACCAAGTTGCCTTTAGTTGTAGGCCCGACCAAAACAAGTTGCCAATAAGTGGAACAGATTAAAATGATGCTTTGTACGGATAGCTTGGCATTCTAGGGAGTCCCCCTGCCACTACAGGACCTTCAAAAGATGCTGAAATTAAAATGTGTAAAAATCTCAAGTAGATCCGTAATGCCCACAAGCTGTGTCATTGGCATCTCAATGCAAGTTGGTTTTATTTTTTTTATTCTGCTTTACAAGCTGTTTAACCTTTTCACCGCCCAACTATCCTACACGCGATGTCCCGCTGTACGCCAACGTATAAATGTATTTTAATAAAGTAGGTACAAAGAAGAACTTCTATAGAAGTGCTGGCGTGGACGGCACGAAAATCTCGAACTTCTATAGAAGTTGTTGGCGGTAAAAAGGTTAAGTATCTGAACCCTGGTTCTGCTTAACTTCAAGTAGAGCGGAGTAGTTTGCCTACTCTTATCAAAGAGTAGAGTAGAGTAAGAGATATTAAACAGTTAACAGTCTGATAATTAAACAGTTATTTTATGTTTTTAACTTGTAGTAAGCTCGAGTAATGCTCTCTCTATTGGTCTCTGCGGTGGTGACGTGTGCGTCGGGTTTTAACGTTCCCTAAAATATGGTTACACGAAGCCATGACTGATTCATATGTCATACTCGTGTGAACGGGTGCCGCCTGTAAAGACGGGTCTGCTCTTATACAAATTTTTCAATTTTCATTATTTTTTACTTTTTTTCTCAATCAGTATTTTACTTTTATCAGTATCTACTCTATGACATTGTAGAAATATTATTTGTTACTTGTTTTTTTTTTTGTATTGTTGTTTTTGTTTTTTTTTTACACTTTTCGTGTTTTGATTTGTGATGTAAATTGTCCTTCTATGACAGGGAGGACATTTTTTAATACGTGACGCTTTAAAAGAAACGGAGAAAAGATATACCCTTGCTGAATTTCTTGCCAGTTTCGTCAACTACTGAGGCACTGGCTATCTTATCTGTTACATCAAGCCGTAGTGACCGAACATCCTCAGAGGGTTTCTAAAGGTCTCTATCTAACTTGGTCTATCTTAATGTTTTGTAGCAAATAAATAAATTTGAATTTAAAATATTTGAAAGGGAAAAGGGAAAAAATTTTTTTTTTTTGCTAGCCACATTTGCATGCCGTGCCGGCCGTGGCAACCTGTATAAGTAAGACAGCACTTAGTTAAGACTTCTTAACGTTTATTTTTTTAAACTGATCTTTAGTTTTGTAAAAATATTATGATCAGCATGTTAATGACGGTAGTTGTTGACATTGAATGGCCTTTGGCTTTCAAAGTAAATAGTGTTGAATAATTTCGGCGGGCTGGTTAGAACCACGATAGCTCAATTGGAAGAGCACCTGACCCGGTATGTCAAAAGGGTGCGGGTTCAAATCCTGCTCGTGGAAATTTTTTCAACATTTGTGTTTTTGTATTTTGTTCACAACAAAATTTGCGTTAAAAATTATATAAACAGTTTATTTTTAAATTATCCTGTTGTATGTTTTATTGGTTGTGCTAATAAATAAAATAATAAAAAATAAAAATAAAATAAAAGGAAATTGATCACGCAAGCATGTCCCCCGTCCTCTACAAGATTCTTCAACGCGAATCTGAGTCATAAATTAACGGGTGACTTGGTAAGGAATGTCGGAGCGTGTAAAAAGTGAATGTTGAAACGTATAATATTAAAAGGATATAAATGCCATTGAGCTCCTCGAGGAGCTCGATGGCGCAGCGGTAAACGCGCCCAGCCCAGTCATCGATTGGTAAAGTTAAGCAACTTTTGCAAAGGCCGGTCATCGGATGGGTATCCAAAAATTTATCATCTCGAGCTCCTCCGTGCTTCGGAAGGCACGTAAAGCCGTTGGTCCCGGCTGCATTAGAATTCGTTAACAACTACTAATCCGCACTGGGCCCGCGTGTTGGTTTATGGCCCGTTCTCCCTATCCATCCATAGGGAAGGCTCGTACCCCAGCAGTGGGGACATTAAATGAGATGGTGATATGTAAATAAGTACCATATTGTTTTTAAATCCAAATACTAGTTCTCAAACCAATGAAACGGATCGCTTCGTATTGCATTGACTCAGCTGATTGGATTAACGGCCAACCTTGATCAGTTGTTAATTCGTTAATTAATGCACTGCGTGGTTCTTAATATTTATAAGAAGATTACCTAGTATTCTCTATACATGTACGTAATATGTTGATCTTGACCTTGACTATGTTTTTCGTAGTTTGCACAGAAAAATTTACCAAGAGCTAGTAAAATTTTGATTATAAACATTTGTTAAGAATCTACTTGCATTAATTTTGTTTATGTAATTTAGCTTAAAGATCGTAACAATCTTATAAATATCAAGTATCACTTCAGAATAGGCACTGTTCGGAACAAACTGTTAGGCTGTATGGTCAAATGACCAGTTTCGCGGTGCCGTAAAATAAAAATGGCAACCGGAAGATGACAACTTACAGATGTCATGTCGTGACACATATATTATTGGGTCGTGTAATTTGGCGCGGGCGGTTACCTCTCTCCGAAGAGTGAATTGTAATAAAAACAGAACTTTAAAATTTGAAATGAAGACCTAGCGAGGACAAATTTTAATATCGTGATGTGTTAATTAGTAACATAGTTTATTTTCTAAGTGAAAACTTGAAATACCAGTGCTTTGGGTGTTTGGCTCAAGAAGAGCAAGTGAATAACTTTGATTATATGACATGTATATAGTCAAAGGTGAAAACGTGTTGTGTGAATATCAACGCCTTGGCACGTCAGTGTCATGGCATAAGCTGAGTGGTGACCATTTCGGTCGCATAATTATAAATTTAAAATGGTTATTATGTCAAGTTGTCATAGATGCTCCGAAGAAATATTTTTCATTTCATTTCATTTCATTGGTTTACGGTATGCGGAGGCGCACGAAAATCAGATCGGCTTCAGCGCTCCGGTGACGCCTTCAGGTCTTACGTGCCGATTGGAGGCACCGATCGCCTTCCGGGCGCTAGATTGCCACGGATTAACATCAGGCGGACTAACCCTTCTCTCTCCATGGCCTTCCTTGCCACCACCCCTTCTGTCCCTTTAGTCAGATTCGCACGTAGGTGTAGTCGACGCCGGCGAGGGTGAATGAATATATTTATATATTCATTTCTCTTAATAACAAGCTGTCCTTTTAGCCACTCGGAGGAGTGACCAGCTAAGGAACCGGCTAGTCGGAAAGGTCCATCGCGGTGTATCGCCTGAATAGACGGTTATTCCACATTGTCAGCTGACGGTAGGTGCTATGGACCCGCCAACCCAATAGCCAGCTGGTGGTCTATTTACCAGACACGCGTATTCATAAATAATACTTTTCTAAATGAGATCTTACTAGTTTAGCTGAGGTAACGCCTCAGTGGCCGAGTGGAAACCCCCAGGTCGATCAAAGTTTCGGATATTTCGATTCATAGCCCGAGTTTGAGATCACCAACCCGCATTTGGCAAGCGTGGTGATTATGCCAATACCCATCAATATGACTTGGTTTAAATGATGGAGGCCTTTGCCCAGCAGTGGGACAGTCATAGGCTATTTACTTATAATACTTACTAGCTTTTACCCGTGTAATGTTTTGAATGCATGCATGGGCATTATTTCCAAAAGATTAAGATGTTTTCCCGAGATATATTGTAAACCTAGCCCAGATATTCTGTTAACCTGTGCTAATTTGGCTTTTAAGGCCAAAACAGTTCCACTATTAATAAAAGGTTTTTGTTTTGTTTATATAATTTTTAACGCAAATTTTGTTGCGAACAAATTACAAAAACACAAATGTTGAGAAAATTTCCACGTTTTTTTCCATTATTAATTGTAGGAGAAACAAATAAACATACTTAATACTTCCGCAATCATAGTTTAAGATAGGATTTGTTAATATATTTGTTATGTCTTTTTATATTGACTTATGTGTGTCATCAATTGTATAGACATTAAATTAATCGAGATAATTATTTAACGTCGAAGTGACATAGCACTTAATCTATTCATTCAAAGGGCTAATTGAAACTGTGTAATCACTATAAACGACACTGTAAAACCCGATTAAATGATTTGTAATAGCTAATCGACGCAATTTAATAACTGGTAGTTTGTATTCGATGATGGAGATCCGTTAAGTGTAGTGTTAAGTGTTGTAAGTTAAGTTATCTTATTAAGTGTGGATCAAAATACTTCATCTCTTGGGTTATTCCTATTCCCGTTCTTGTTTCTCCCCTAAAAATATTTACTTTAAAATCGCGTTTTATCAAATGAAATAGACGTAGTGCACTCATAAAAAAACTTTTTTTTTATTGACCACAAGCACCAATTTTATATAACAAAGAAAATACACATTAGAGAAAAAAAAAAGATAGGCGAAAACAAATGAAAACAAAAATAATAAAAGTTACATTAGACAACGTGCATGTGGCCAATTAGGTCCCAACTTTAGCTTGTGCTGCAACGACATACAAGCCGCTACAGCGCTGGTATTCTGGTGGGACCCAACTTGGCACAAAAAACACAGGACAATAAACATACTACAACTGACAATAAATAAATAATAATAACAAAAAACAATATTAATCAATATGACATACATAACATTACATTTACATACTTTCGGGGTTATCAAGAACCGTGGAAATCAGGAATAACCCTCTTACTATACACGAATCAGGAATAACCTTTTTTTTTTAATGAGATTGCTGATTGCCTCAAACGGCATTTTCTGTGTCACCGGGCTTTTTTGGGGGCGGCGAGGTACATAAAGGGCGTCAAGCCGTGTTGAAACTAATCACCTTCGGAGGATTTCTAGAGGAGAACGGTATCGCACACTTAAAGTGCGCATCCCCGTGCCCTACTAGATTCTCCGAAGGGTTCGGATCGGATCGGAGGAATAACCCTCTTATTTATACAATTATACAGGATGTTTGGTAATATGTATTTGTATTTTTATGTGTATTATCCCCAAACGTTGCCATGCAACCCAGCTTAAAAGACACCGTGATGACATGCAAAATCATATTTACGTAGATTTACTTGTCCATTAAAAAACCTCATATTACATTATTTTTGTTTTTTTCTGTCATGTTTCGATTTCTGTTTTTTGTCGGACCATTAGGTTGACGACTCAGAACAATGTTACAGCTAGATCTAGGGTTGTCACTTTATTGTAATTTTTTTCAGGTATATTCATAATTTTCGGAGGTTTTCTATGCAGGGTACGCTATCTGCCATATTCAGGATCATACACAGGTCATACCAAACATCTTTGTTGTTTAGGCTTGTAAGGTTCTCTTGTGACATTTGAATTTTACGACTTAACTTAATTATCAATTTTACGACTCAAAATAGCACTGCAAATTTCATTTCTCTTAATTTTGCTTCACTAGTGTTTTTTTTTGGGGTGTTGATGTAATTTTGACAAATAGTATATTTAAAGCGTCTCTTTTAATCCTTTTTATAAATCAATCGATCGTTAATTAGTTACTTATAGAATCATCGTTAAATCCACAGTTGGCCCCAGTTGGCATGCAATAGTAATTTAATTAATTCGTAGTTCAATATATATAAAAAAGTAGTAACTAAGTTAGTTTTTTCACGTCGCTTTTCTCTTGGCGACTTTGGCCTTTTCTTTTACAAATGTGTTTACTAAATCCGTTAAAATTAAAATAAATTAAGGCAGGCTATGAAGCAGCCTATGACAATACCGTTTGGTTATTCTGAAATATACTAAATTATATCAGTTTGTTATATAATTTAGTATATTTTAGTATATTGTTTATTTTTTTTTGCTTGCTAACGGGTTAGACCGTGAGCAGGTTTTCTGTGTTAATGTATTTTTAAGCGCGTTATACTCTGTACTATATTTTTTTATTTCCTTACAAGATAATATTAAGGACTGTACTTTAACCTTTTCACCGCCCAACTATCCTGCACGCGATGTCCCGCTGTACGCCAACGTATAAATGTATTTTAATAAAGTAGGTACAAAGAAGAACTTCTATACATAGAAGTGCTGGCGTGGACGGCACGAAAATCTCGAACTTCGATAGAAGTTGTTGGCGGTAAAAAGGTTAAGAAGTACGAAATTGGGGTGCCGATATGGGAAGGTGCCGAAACGAAACTAAGCCACACTAGCGAATCCATCAACTTGCTCTGTACGAATAATCATAGCGATCTGTTACTCCGTTTTACCCTAAAGGAAGCACAGGGAAATCAATACATTGGGATTGTTAGCTTTAGCTGACAGATCGTAGAACTTTAATCGATTGTTTTTAATTATGTGCATTAATCAATGAACACCATCAAGCCAAGTCGCCGCGCCCTTGACCGCGTTAAACAGAATGGCATGACAAACTTCGAGATATGATATCAGCTACCTAGTTCTTCGTCGACATTAAACTCGCATTTATTTTATAGCGATCGCCTGCGCTTATTACGATAAATCAGTGATTGCGAGTAACAGTAGGTATCTACCAATAGGATTACCGTCTTTTTCTAGCGATGTAAGTAAAATAGAGCAATCTAATTGGTGATTTAGTTAAGGGTGCGCCCGCCGTCCGTAAGTGACAAGTGTCATATGTTTTATTTGAAATGTCGTCGTCCATATTTATTTGATGCCGCGCGGCCATACTAATTTTGTATGGGGAATTTAAGGTGCTTAATAAAAAAATGTTATTTAAATAACCACTTGATGAATCAAAAAATGTAGTCTAGCAATTTGTAGTTTATCCATTGATGATTGTTTTGACAAAATCAGAGGTACAATAATTTAGATAAACTATAAGAAATCTACTAAACGCCGCCACTCGTTTTCATGATCTTTGCCCAACTTTAAATGATATTGTAGAAAAAACTATAGCGTGTTATGAATTTATGGTTCTGACAAATTGTAAACACGTTCCCTATGATACTAAATATATATTTTGTTCATTTAATACGATAGTATTTTCAATTATATTTACTTAACCGTAACTGCATTTTTAGCATTTTTTGGTCGGCCCACCCTTAATTTGTGCGCATCGCTTAGCTTCCTCGTATAGCTTGGGAAAATCCACTCTTATTTTCTTGCCTAACGAGTCCTCCTTGTCTACGAAATTTTAGTGTTGTAGGTCCGGTTTGGGCTGTGCGATTTTAAGGCGCTGAACACTGTGAAATGCGCTTCTTTATGTACGTTGTCTATAAACGTATACAGCATACAACGCCAAAAAATATATATGTTATAACAGACTTGTATATTAGCAACATATGCTATGCTTGCCATCTTCGGGCGCACCAGCACCGTTCCGACTAGGAGTCGAAGTGGCCGCCATGACTGAAATCGGTCGGACCAATCATCATCATAATCATCATCATATTATCATAATATTAGCAACAATGCTATTGTTTCCAAAATGCACAATTATGAATTTCCTCGATAAAAAATCTATGGTGACAGTATCTATGTAATAAAAACCTTTAAAAATATAATATAATAATTAAAATATATTATTAAAAGCAGTCCCTTTTGGCAAGGTTCCGAAGATACTGGCAGCGTTCCCCCTTTGAATAGCTAGACTAATTCTTTGTCCGAGGTATAGTCGACAATGAAATTGCTTTACCACCTTAGAAGTGAATTTTGTTTGCATATAATAAAACAACAAGTTCTATTTTTGTTTAAAAGACCAAGTGACAGATACGTTGTCATCATTGACAATGAGCCTTAGCGAGATTTTATTGTAATGGAAGTTTTTGTCAAAAGGGATAAAGCAGTTTTATGGTCGACTATACTTAGCTGCCAGCTCTTCAGTCTATGCAATTGTCTTTTTCATTTACTAAAAGTAAGTCGATGAAATGACGTAACGAAAATACGTAATACTTATAAGAAAAACGCGACTGTCATATTTTTTAAATAAATTTCTAGTTTTTAAATAAAGCGTTTTTAATTACTACTTACTACTCGCATATTAGTGCTTGCATCTCTTTTGCTTGTATGCATATACAGAGAGCGCTGTCAATCGTAAGTTTTAATCTTTAAAGTTAATCAGCCAGTCAATACTACTCATTTTATTTAGTGTTCTAGTTTAAAAGTCTTGAATTAAGGTGCAGACAACTGTAGGAAGTTAAGGCCTTGGAGCGCATATCATTTTCACATAAAACATGTCACCATTGGTCTACAAAAATCTAGTAGGCTACGGGTTTGACGTAGGTTCTCAGCACATAATGTAGTTAGGTACCTATCCAATAATATTAACTTTTAATTTGTTTTTTTTTGTGACCGCCAGGGCTACCACAGCGTAATTTCTTTCGAAATTTTAAAAAGCTGTAATCTAAAATTATCCATTTTTAAGGAAAAGTTCTTAGACAAAAGTTATTCACTATCATGTATACTTTACCCTCCGTTTGGCTTAGTACCCCCGTTCCGAAAAAATATATATATAATTTTTTTTTTTTTATAATATTCCGTACCTAAGAAAAACAAAATATCAATAAAGTAAATAATAAATAAATAAAAAATAAATTAAGATTTATAAAGGGCAATATTTGCTTTTGGAAGTTATTTTAGACCAGTTGCGTTTTAGACGAGTTGCTACTTAGACCAGTTGCGTTTTAGACCAGTTGCTACTTAGACCAGTTGCGTTTTAGACCAACTGATACTAACTCACCGTAAAATGACTGGAGTGCAATAACTGTATTTAATTCGGACTGTGACGCGATACTTTGCTTTATAGCAATAAACAAAACAATGTGTTTTCTTCTTAAAGTTCTGTTCATTTTTGTTATGTTAGTTATTTGATTTTTATACCTAGAATATTGTTTTTAATTCAAGTTATGATAAGTAGAATTTACAAAAAAAAAATTGTTTGTCTCTGGACACCTATAGACCTTTATAGATTTATTTGGGTGCTGCACATTCTCTTTATTAAGTTTGTACTTAAACTCGTATACCTACTCTTAGTATTTTCTTATTATTGTTCCTATTTTTATCCTATAAAATAATTATATCATTATATAGTCATAGAAGAAGTATGGATCGAGCAGCTCAAAACCGGTCGTACTGGAGATACTTGGGGGAGGCCTTTGTCCAGCAGTGGACGTCTTGTGGCTGAGATGATGATGATGATAGTCATACTTAGTTGTTTACAAAATAAATAAATGCATAAATTTTTTTTTTAGACATGAAATTTTTAGACATTGTATTATGATTTATGACATTTCATACGTTTGCTATAATTTATCTTGCTTTAATGATTTTAGGAAATTGTTATTTAATTGATTTTTTATTTTTTTTTATTTTGGTGGTGGGTTTAATGCTTCTATAGTATTGTATTTAGCTTGCTGGCGTGTTGGTTTATACTTTAAGCCAGCAAGTTCACTTTATATAAATAAATAAATAAATTTCCAGCACATTTTATCAATATGATTCCCAAAGTAGAAACAAAACATTTTATTGACGTTAAAGTGAAGTGACGTCATACCGAAAACTGGTAGTTAGCTGTACGGCCAATTTTCGGTAAATCACAGTCCTTGATAATGTCCTAGTATTATATTGAATGCCACAAAGTTGCGGTATCCATAATGATTATGAGATAATTGCTGCTATAGAGTTAACTAGCGATTATCGTGTCAATGCAAAAGAAACTAGAACACTTGAAATTTATACACAAACTTGTATGCACACGCACGTAAATAAAAGAAACCTTATTATTGTTAAGGATTAAACATCATCAATATGTACAATATGTATGTATATATTCTCATTAAATAAATAATTAAATATATAAGTACATAATTACATATTTTATTTTATTTTTATTTTTTTAATGTCTATTACATATAAGTATATATATTTTATTTAAGTATGTATGTATGTGTATGAAGAGTATTATTTGTACTTATTTATTTAATGTTGGCGCACTTCCTCTATCTCTTTCTTGGATTCTCTAACCAAAGGTTGTCTGGAAGAGATCGCTTGTAGCGATAAGACCGCCTTTGCCCATATACTAGCTTTAAGTTTTTGTTTAACGGTTGTTTTCCTTTAGTTTCCATTTGTGTGTGAGCAATAAAGAATTTATCTCTCTATCTAAGTACATTTTTTTTGATACATAGTACGGCAAATGACGTCATTTCACATGATGTTAGGTGAATATGGAGTGCAGATGCGACGACAACTGGTGTATCGTGAAAACAACGCAGCATCAGTTACCCTCACACTGCCGGCCCAGTTAGTTAGGCCCAAAATAGCTTAATATGGAACAAGTTAAAGAAAAATAGAAAGTCGTGTCTTATATAGAAGTAAAGAAAATAGCTTGGTATGGAGATGTATGGGAAAGGCTACTCTGACAATGATAATAAACAAATAAAAAAAATAGAATAAATAATTTCGAAAACACAAATGTTGAAAAAAATTCCACGAGCAGGATTTGAACATGCACCCTTCTGACATACCGGGTCAGATGCTCTCCCAATTGAGCTATCGTGGTTCTAACCAGCCCGCCGAAATTAACTGTCGATTAGTCGTGACCACGGCCAGTGTAATGAAAATATCAAAATCTAATTATCGTATTATCTTATCTTATCTTATCTTAATGTCGAAACGAAGGTACGCCTATGATAAAAAATAATGCCTCACGGGTAAGCACTTCACTTTCATTCATCTGATGTTAGGTGATGATAAGGCCGGGTGGAAGCACACTTCACCCGGAAACACTGAGGATCTGGCTAATCTTATCTCTAACTGTCGGAACACAACAATGCTACTAACATTAATGTTTTGCCAACATACACTCGGCGTCAAAAAAATCGCACCTTTTAAAAATCATCTTTAAAAATTCATAAACCTTATGTAGAGGATAGTGTTGGGTATCATTAGAAAGGTAACAAAAAGGAGTATCAAAAAACAATTAAATTTAACTTTCTGTTTAATTATAATTATACAAACAACATTAAAATTAATAAAATAATAAAAATCCTTAATTAAGTCCTAATTAACAACAGATAATTTACAAAGAAAAATGTACAAAAAGTGTCTTAAAATTAACTTAAAATCTAGTGTTACCACCCCTTGCCCTGATCACGGCTTCCATACGGTCCCTCATGGACCTCACCAACTTCAGGAGCTCTTCTTGAGGGATAAGCCCCCATTCTTCAATCACCGCGTCTTGGAGCTCCTGTAGAGTCGAAGGAGCTGGATCCCGAGATCGAACCTTACGTTTAAGATGGTCCCAGAGGTGCTCTATTGGATTCAGATCCGGACTTCGCGCTGGCCACTGCATCACAGAGATTTGGGACCTCTGCAAGAAGTCGCTCACGATGCCTGCAGTGTGAGCGCGAGCGTTGTCGTGCATTAATGTGAACCCCTCGCCAAAAGATTCGGCAAAGGGGACCACATGCACTTCCAGGACCTCAGTGACATAGCGGCGAGCAGTCAGCGACCCTTGTCCGCGAGCACCTCCAGTCCGGGAGACGCAGACAAGGTCGGTTTTGCCGGCAGCAGACATACCGCCCCAGAACATGCAGGATCCGCCACCATATTCCACCGTCTCCTGGATGCAGGCTTGGGCGAAACGTTCACCCTGCCTCCGGTATACTCTTCTCCGTCGGTCGTTGCAGAAAAGACACACTCGCGTCTCGTCTGAGAAGAGAACAGCTCTCCACTGCTCAAGGGTCCAATCGACGTGGTCACGAGCAAACTGCAAGCGGGCTCGCCGATGCGCTGCAGTCAATTTTGGACCCGTAGCAGCTCTGTGGGCCGCTATCTTCTTCTCCTTCAATCTTCTTCTAACCGTAGATACGCTTACGGTGCGTCTGCGAACTGCCTGGAGCTGCTGTTGCAACTCAACAGCGTTGGAGAAACGATTTCTCAAAGAGTTCGACACAACGAACCGGTCGTCTCTTTCCGAAGTGCAGCGACGTCTACCCGAACCGTGTCTGCGGATATAGCCACCGGTCTCTATGAAGCGCTGGTACACTCTTCGAACGGAATAACGGCTCAGGTTCAGTTGCCGGGCGACATCACACTGCCGCACCCCTGATTGCAGTAGTGCAACCACTTGAGCGGCTTTATCAGCTGTGGTATCCATCAAAATCTGTGCGTGTGTCCTCTTCAACGGTTGAATAGCGAATGACCCACATTGAACCCGTGTTGACCGTTTTATACCCACAAAGGAAGCGCAACTAGCAACTCTCACGGGTAGCAAAATTTGCATCGAATTTTTGTGACACTTTATTTGTTGCATTAGGTTTTATTTGAAAATGAAAAGTAATGTTTTTTATTAAGTTAATTAAGTAACCTTGTAAATAAAATCATAATTAATGCGACTGCATGTGCATATCAAGAGTAAATGACATTTGAAAGTGATTTTCTAAGAGGTGCGATTTTTTTGACGCCGAGTGTATTAAGATGATATGGTTGTAGCTAGCTAGGCGGACAAACAAGCCCATAACCAACTAAACCGACTACAAACATGTACCCGCTGGTAAACGAATTCAGGACTCTGGCTGCGAAGCTAATGGTCTTAACCACTAGACTACCGAAGCAGTTTAAATATACCAAGTAGATTGCGTGACTTAATTAGAATTAAAAGAAGATCTCAAAATAAACTCACATGTGACAACGGCTGGCAACATTTCGTATGTCCGCGCCAATTAAGGATATCGGCCATTTTATAATATTTTGCTATTGCGCAAATTTAATTCGAATTCTATTGTTATCTAACATTTAATTGTTGTTATCTAATTTTGAGCAACCCATATTGCAACGATGTGCAAGATAGGTCGTAACAATTATAAATTGAATTTATAAAAAATGAAATTGAAATATGTACCTAGTATTAATTTCAATAATGAGGAGCTCGATGTCGCAGTGGTTAACGCGCCCGGTCTGCGAGTGCTAAGGTTAAGCAACTTTCGCAAAGGCCGGTCACTAGATGAGTGACCAAAAATTTATCATCTCGAGCTCCTCCGTGCTTCGGAAAGCACGTAAAGCCGTTGATCCCGGTTGCATTAGCAGTCGTTAACAACCACCAATCCGCACTGGGCCCGTGTCCCGTTCTCCCAATCCATCCATAGGACATAAAATGAGCTGATGATGAATTTCGATAACTTAATATTTTATCAAACTTGGATGCAGCATGCAAGCAACGCCCTCCCGCTGCAATCATACGAGTATGCACATGCGAATACCCGACAGTAGTGTTACGCCGCCGGTCTACGACAGGGAAGACATTTTCCAATATGTAAAGCTGCTGACAGGGAGAAAAGAAATGCATTTTCAAAAAAGAAACAAAGGGACAAAAGAAATGTGAATGCAACTTCCTGAGTGTCTTGCTGGTTCTTCTGCGTGCTCTCTCGCCCTGTGAAGACTTACGAACCTATGGCATAGTATGTCACAAAATTATCTCATTAAAGTCATTTCTGTAGCCCGAACTGAATAGGTGATTTTGAATCAAGTTATTGTTTTGGGCCGTATGCTCGTATCATCCTCATCATCATCAGCCACATTAGTTCACTGTTGGACATAGGCCTCTCCAAGTGCACGCCACTGAGCAAGATCCGCGACTACCCTCATCCAGCTCTTGCCAGCCACCTTGCGAAGCTCGTTGCACCACCTAGTCTGAGGGCGTCCTACACTACGTTTGCCGATACGCGGTCTCCACTCAGGAACTCATTTGCCCCAACGTTGTCGGTTCTGGGACTAATATGGCCGGCCCACTGCCACTTCAGTTTGCTTATCCGGTGGGCTGTGTCGATTACTAGTTCTCTGTCATATCACATCGTTTCTAATCCGATCCCTCAGAGAAACTCTGAGCATAGCCCTTTCTATAGCTCGCTATTATCATTCAAATATGCCGGCTTATATATATAAAAAAACCGGCCAAACCCAGTCGGACTCGCGCGCGAAAGGTTCCGTACCATTGTCTATAAGAACGGCAAAAAAATTATATTAGGCAATATCGAGCAAAATCGAGCAAAAAAATCACGTTTGTTGTATGGGAGCCCCTTAAATACTTATTTTATTCTGTTTTTTAGTATTTGATGTTATAGCGGCAACAGAAATACATGATCTGTGTTAAATTTCAACTGTCTAACTATCACGGTTCATGAGATACATTCTGGTGACAGACGGACGGACAGCGGAGTCTTAGTAATAGGGTCCCGTTTTACCCTTTGGCTACGGAACCCTACAGTGCATCTTGTGTTTCTTTAAAAAAATATTGTATGACTTAGTGCGATGCGATAATTTTTTTTAAATGAAAACAACACCGCATGCTGGCCGCTGCACTTTAGAAAACGTTATTAAACAAAAATACTTAACAAATATGTCACAATAAATAAATGGCAATAAATGACGTTATTGATTCTTGTCAATTAAATAAAACCTAATTATAAGATTATAGCCACCCTATCCAATCAACAACGACAATCCTATTAATCATGATGTAATCATATATCATCGAATAGTCATGTGCAATTGCCAAGAAGCTATAAATGTTTTCATAATTACTTATTTATTTATAAAATTACTAGTTGACCGGCGGATTTCGTACGGCTTTGACAGTTTCCATGACAACAAAGCAAACAAAACGTTGACAGTTTGCATGACAACAAAACATAACATATCATTCGTCCGCAAGAACACCCGTATCCCATGATGGACCCTTATAGCAGCGCTACCTACGGGGTCCAATTCTAAATCTAAACCATTCTCGAATCCACTTGAACACACACAAAAAAAATCATCCAAATCGGTCCAGCCGTTTAAAAGGAGTTCAATAACATACACATGCACAGAAGATTTATATAAAGATATATTTTTCGTCCGTGATCCATTAGGATCACGGACTATTTGCATCCCTCTTGCTTGTGTGCTTATCGACAGAGAGCTCTGTTTTATGGTTGTCAGCTACTTACAAACCTGTTTAAAGGTACTTCGTTCTTGAAAAACCTCATTAAAAATATTTTTTAATTTTATACGACACGCATTTTTTTTATTTATATGACATTCTTTCTGTTGGTAGCCTTTTGACCCCAATTTGTCGTATTGCCCTAGTGGCCCGACCAATGGCAGTGAAAAACTTGATGGATCATTAATTATTATTACCACTTCGAGATCAGATAATTGTAATGAACGATTTTTGATATTTTTGTTAACTTAATTTATTGTGTTACATACTTTTTATAAAACATTTCGCTGCCGTGTTAAAATCAGAATCAGGCTACAAGACTGTAGACGTAGAGACTGTAGAGAACCAACGGCCTAACGTACCTTGCAAAGCAAAAAGTGAAAATATTATTTTTATTAAGTAATTAGTTAAAGAAGTCGATTTTGAAGAAATTTGGGATTTGGTGTACGTAAATAATAAATAAATAAATAAAGCGTAAATATGAGTTCGGCATTTTGGAGACTCGTTTACCCCAATCAAGTGCGGTTCAAAGGCAAAGAGTCATCGTAATAGCAATACGTTAAATAATAACACGTAATACAGTCATAAAGTATTAAGCTTTTACCCTATATACAGTCCCATTGCAGAGACCAGACTTTATAGCGTTGTTCTGTATTATTGATAATACTGCTTTCAGTGTTGCCTTGTTAAAAACAATAAAAGATCAGTAATATCTCTTTCGGTGCGCGTACTGCTAAACCTTAACGTAACCTTTTTATTGTCCAGACCTTTTTACGTTCTGGTTTTCTTGTCCTTAACAGGTTGAACGCCGCGGGTCCCAGACACAATAGAAATTCAATTGTTTGTCGGACGTAATGGCATTTAAGGTGTATAGCTGATGGTTCGTTACTTATTTAGTTATGAATCAGTACAACAATGCTGGACTGTCACGCTTATTTGAAATAACATTACACACAATACACACAATATCGATTTTAAATTTGTGCACGCTTCCGACTCCGTATATTTTTTTACAAATCGTAAAGAGAGTGAAGTAAATACTCATTAGAAGACATGTCACACATCCTATTCTGCCGCGCAAGTTTCGAGAAAATAGATCTTAATGTCAGCACCTCAAATATCATAATCACAAACACAGAAAGTTGTACTTACTGCGTTCATAATTTATTTTTATTAAAAAGCAGTGACAAAATTTTGCGCTTACATCAGCCTTCCCGGTAGCAAAGCGGTCAGTGCAGCCGCCCGGATAGCGGAAGACCCAGGTTCGATTCCTGGCTGGGTCGGGTAGGCGTTTAATTTTTTCACTGTATTTTATAAATTTTATAAATATTGTTTTCTAAAGTTTACGCGAACATTACACATTGAAATGAAACAACTTTTACGGATCTACTCGCGTTTATTTTACACATTACTTATTTAATGTTTATCCTGACGTTTCGAACCCTTTGCAGGGTCCGTGGTCACAGGGAGACTGAGGTGTTGGTCATCTCATAATTAGTTTTACGCAGCTTTCTGCGTTGTAAGCTCTTTAGCTTACAGTATCTTTTGGTCTGGCAGTATGGTGTCGGGGCTGGGATTTAATATTTTGTATGATGGGATCCCAGGCCGGTGGTAGATTCCAACCATCTTCTCTATTAAAATTAGGATGTTTTTTAATTTCAATAGCCTCGCGTATCATCCTAGGGATGAATCGTTGTTCTTTAACGAGTATTTGTGGTTTATCAAATCTGATGTAATGGATGGGCCCCTCTAAGCCCAACCAGTTTGTTTGTTTGTTTCAGAGAGCACGCGGTATCTGTGACACCCAACACCTGGCTGCTGAGCTTCAGCATGTCAGGCACGTACTACAGGATAATAAACTGAAAGTACCACGGCTTTGTCACAGAAAACGCAATAAACCAACCACAGTCGAGCGCCAACCTGCTGTACTTCCATATATGAAAGGTGTCACTGACAAGATTGGACATATCTTAAAGCGAGCTTCAATCAACACTTACTTCAAGCCGCCGAAGAAGATCAACCAATTTTTACGACCTGTCAAGTGCAACATACCCCTTCAAGATGCAGGCGTGTACAAACTGGACTGCGACTGTGGGCTCTCTTACATCGGGCAAACAAAGAGAAGTATAAGAACCCGTGTTAAAGAACATATAGCCGACGTCAAGCATAGGCGCGAAAATAAGTCTGCAGTATGCGAACATTCCCTAGAGGGGCCCAACCATTACATCAGATTTGATAAACCACAAATACTCGTTAAAGAACAACGATTCATCCCTAGGATGATACGCGAAGCTATTGAAATTAAAAAACATCCTAATTTTAATAGAGAAGATGGTTGGAATCTACCACCGGCCTGGGATCCCATCATACAAAATATTAAATCCCAGCCCCGACACCATACTGCCAGACCAAAAGATACTGTAAGCTCTTTCTGCGTAAAACGGAACGCACCTGATTAAATTTAAATGAGGGTATACAAGCTACCAACTAATTATGAGATGACCAACACCTCAATCTCCCTGTGACCACGGACCCTGCAAAGGGTTCGAAACGTCAGGATAAACATTAAATAAGTAATGTGTAAAATAAACGCGAGTAGATCCGTAAAAGTTGTTTCATTTCAATTTTATAAATATTAGTTGCACCACCCCATCTCTTCCCGTGGGTGTCGTAAAAGCCGACTAAAGGACCATTCCAGAGGATGGGCAGCAGCATCTCTCTGAGGTTAAGTCTCAACTTACTGCGATCGCCAACCTGCCTGCCAAGCGTGGCGATTACGGCAAATACCCCTCATATCCTTGGGGGAGGCCTTTGTCCAGCAGTGGACGTCTTTTGGCTGATATGATGGTGATGATGATGAGACTGATGTGTAGGCGTGTGTACCTATTGATCGAAATCAAAACAGGATAGAAGTGGAAAAATTCGATAATCGGAAGTAACAACACATCGTTTTGTTTTCATCAATACTTGGATGTAACCTTTCCCTAATACGTGACTGGGATATATACTTGTTCATCCTAATAGTTTTCCTTTCCGATGCGATATGAAGGATGTCGAAGATCTCTATATTAGTCAAGGCTAATATGTTTTTTATTGTTGTTATTGTTTTATGTTATCAGGCAGGCAATAGACGCAAATGTTAAGTGCCTGTATGTGTTGTATTCATAATAATTTATGAGTCTTCTATACAACGTGAAACAGAAAGGTGTGGTAAAATTGAAAAAATCCGTGTATCCGATCTAGATATTGTATGCAGAGTTACTAAGACGTAATTATTAACTTTAATTTGTTATGCAACTTTTAATTGAATATATTTCTATCGTGACGTCACATCAAAATAAACAAGTCACACAGTCAATTAAATCTTTATAAAATACAGTGAAAAAGATAGTAGCATAGCGGTTAGTTCAGCCGCCCGGATTGCAGAAGACCCAGGTTCGATAATTTAGCTTCAGTGCAGCAATTAGCACTAGAAAGTAAAAAGTTAAATTTACTATAGCGTTGTGTTATCAAATTTGTGGTATTTCATCTGCAAAGGTGAATCTGCATGGCCATCGGTTGCAATGACCGTTGGATAGATGGCGCACTGTGCCGCTATTAGCACTCAAAAATTAAAAAGCAGTGACAAAATTCAGCGCTTACGTCAACCTTCCCGGTAGCATAGCGGTCACTGCAGCCGCCCGGATTGCGAGTGACCCAGGTTGGATTCCTGGCTGGGTCGGGTGGGCGTTTAATTGTTTCACTGTATTTTATAAAGGAGGTCATTAAAATCTGGCCAGTTAATGTACCGAGGTACACTTTATGGAAAAAAATACTCTATGAAACGCTAAATAATATAGCAGGCCTACTGTGTTTGTTAGTTATTTGAAAAAGACAAAAAGTAACAATTTCGGTTTGAAAAAATACGCCATAAAATGCGCCAATACGCCAAAAATACCCTGTCTATAATAAATAATCTGTGATACGATTATCAACAGGAACCAAATCACGAAGAAAAACGGAATAACACAGGGAATATGTAGCCAAGTTATTAAATAAAAATACGAATCGCAAACGAAAACAACAAAGCACCCTGAAACGCCGAAACGAACGGAATGACATTTATGATATTTGTTGTGTTTTGACATTTTGTAGCGTTTTGTTACTTGCAGAGTAATGCAGACAGACAACTATTTGCTGATTTTAATATTATTATTTTCTATTTTTTATTGTTTTACTCCCATTAAATTATGTATTGATAAAAATGGACGACCGGTAGATGCATTAGCAATAATTAACAGCAAATAAAATATTTTTTGAACACTACAGGTTTTGGAGAAGTCTGATACTAAACGCAATTGAACATCCAAAGTTACCACATGATAAAAATGTGTAACAAGTAATTAACAACTTTATTAATTTATTATCTAGTTTTATCTAAATATAAAAGCAAAATGATACGTTTTTCGGAATCTTCGAATTTTTCTCTACATTTTGGTACCTATGTACCTTAAGGTACATACATGGTGAAAATAAAAAGTAAAATATACTGTTTACCAAGTAGAAACTTTCGCAATTCTTTTATGCGCAAAGCAGAATATAGAGTTAGCTGTAAAAAAAGCGCAATATACAGGGTGTTTGGTAATACCTGTATAATCCCTAATATGACAAATAGGGCACAGAGCGTAAGACCCCGGAGAATTATAAACATACCTGAAAAGCACCATATGCTTGAGATATTAAGGTTGGTTGTTGCTTAGTAAAAATGCAAAGAGACAACCCTAGGTTTAGCTTATACATTGTTCTTGGTCGACAGCATCATTGTCCAAACGAAACAAAGTCAAAACATGTAAGGGTTAAACAAAAATAATGTAATAAAATAAATTTGAGTTTTTGTATGGCAAAGTTAATCTTCATAAATATGATTTTGTATGTTACCACGGTGTTATTTACACTTGGTTGCATGACTATGTTTCAAGATTATACATATACTAGCGGCCGCTCTCGGCTTCACCCGTGTGGTTCCCGTTCCCGTGGGTATATCTGGATAAAAAGTATCCTATGTGTTATTCCAGGTTATAAACTATCTGTATGCCCAATTTCATCCAAATCCATCCATCCGTTGCAGCGTGAAGAAGCAACAAATATACGAACATACACACAAACTTTCGCATTTATAATATTAGTAGGATTACCAAACACATGTATTCATCCTGAGTGACAGCCAAGCCGCGCTCAAGTCACTCATATCGCCCCGAATCGACTCTGGCTTTGTTCTAGAAACCACCAAAGCTAGGTAGGTGGACATAACAAGAAGCGATTTATCTGGGTCCCAGGCCATATGGGAATCCACGGCAACTGGATCCTGGCAAGTGCCAGGGTGGGCTCAGAGACCCAGCTTATTGGTCCTGAGCCGTTCGTGGCACTTGCACCAAGTACCATTAACAAGGCCTTAAAAGATTACTTCAAAAACTGGCACGGCATCGAATGGAAAAAGCAGCCGAGTATGAAACACTCCAAATCCTTCCTAGGCAAAAACGCCTTAGGACGGAGTAAGTTCATATGCGGAGGCAGTAGAAGGTAGGCCCGATTAACCATCGGTGCCTTGACAGGGCACTATGCCACAAAACAAATGCTTCACAGACTGCATCTTTCAACAAATAGCTTGTGTAGGGCATGCGGAGAGGAAACGGAGTCAATATGCAGCACCTACTGTGTGACTGCGACTCTCTAGCTAGGAAAAGAATGGGACTCCTGGGGTCGGCCTATCCGAAACCGGAGGACTTCAGGCTCTTCGCTCTTAAAGACGCGTTGCCAAACTTATGGCATCTATCTTTACAGAGGAAGAAGAGTGAAAGGATGGGTTTGCACAAAAGATCCCGATGGGTCGAAGTGTTACTTTGAGAATGAAAGGTCAGCAGGCCCCACTAAGATAAGATAAGATGTATTATCATCGTAGTTAACGCACTGACAGAGATTTTACAGCTCTTTATATTAAATAGAAGAACTGGTATTTAAAGTAGGCTTTTATAATTGTAATGTAATCTGTTGTGCATTGTTCAAGATAGTTTGCCATTGACGCGTTTGCTGCCTACACTGTCTTAACCCGGCGAGAGTGAGGCAGGGTATGTTTTACCCAGCCTATTTTTGAAAGTCTGGTATTTAATTATTTTATAGAAGAGAGAGAGAGAGAAACATTTATTGACCACACACATATATAAAACATAACAATAAAAAACAAACAAAAGGTCAATCAGGACCCCGCCTCAGCTTGTGTTGTTGCGAACGAAGCATATCGCAACAACGCTGGTATTCTGGCGGAGCCTGTCGCCGCGCCGGTGCGCGGTGAAAACAATATTATATGGACAACGTACATTACAAACAAACAAACCAAAAAGACAGAAAAAATAAATAAAAAACAAGCGTTGGCAGTAAGACCAAAACTCCTTAGCCTTTAGGGGTTTGAGCAAATAAAAACACCTGTCAATTCGAGACAAAAAGAAAAGGAGTGTTGCCAATCCGCCAACACTTTGCTAAATATTCTATTACAGTTCTACCTACCCAGTTTGTGATAATTTCTAATTATTGCTACTACAAGGCGCCACGCGGCGCCATTTATGCCACGTCATATTGCATTAAGTATGTGAAGTGCTTAAATAAAAATAATGCAAAAACATAATTGCTCACATTCGTGTCTGACACTAGTCGAAGCCAAAGAATATTGCAGCGACAGGAATGGGAAGAAAATAAATAAACCAAGAATTTAGCAAGGCAGACATATCCCACCGCCTGTCGAGCGCTACCCCTAGGTGAGCAAATTTCGTAATTACATTAACGTATACATATAAAACATTTATTCAACACAACAAAACGTATGACAATAATATTTGTATAAAGTGTATTATTCGTACCACAGGAATTAACACTGGCTGTCTTTCCCAGATCTCGCCACTTGGGAAGAAGAAAAATAAAATTAACAACAACAACAACACAAAATGCCTGAGATAGAAATAAAAAGGTATAAAATTAAATAATTATAGTTTTGGCTTTAAGGCAGCATATTTTGCAACGTCATTAAGTGGCGCTTCAAGTTCACGTTTGCTTTGTTCTTAGATCTCACAACGGAGGAGGAAGATCATTCCAGCACTTAGAGGCGGCAAATCTGAATGAACCACGAAATGCTACAGAGTGGTGTCTTGGAGTTAAGAACATATGAGTACAGGACCTTTTTGGGTACTTATAGCGATCCTGTGCCCGCTCCAGTTTTTCCAAGAGATACTGTGGCTTACCCGTGTTGATGATACCAAACAACAGGGACGCCAGATGTACACGCCTACGTGCTTCCATTTTCAGTAAGTTGGCAGAGTTTAGGAAAGGGGTGACATGTGTTCGTGGTGGAATGTGGAAACAAAAGCGCGCGCATGCATTTTGCACTCTTTGTATGAGCTGGACTGTCCTTGCCAGTAAACATGGCCCATAGACTAGAATATAATAATATATAATAAGATACAAGATTTTAAGTTCATTTTTAAAGATTTTTTTAAGTTATGAAAATAAAATTTGTAATTTATTTTTTGTTCCTTCAATTATGTAAATAAAACAATAGAAAATTAAAAAAAAAAATTAAACGTTTCTTATTTATTATACTTTAGATCATGGTAGGTAAACTTTAAAGTAGAAAATGACATTTTAATTAATGTTACTGTTTGAATGTCATTGTGTGGGTACAATTCACCCTGCCACATACTCATGTATTTTTTTTCAACTCGTACTCGCCGGGTTAAATGATGTTGTTATTGTTCCGTATTCGTTGCGTGAACTGGTTTTTAATTATTCTTTAGAGAGACAGTTGCAATATAAACTAGTGCATTCTGTCTTAAATGCCAATACCAATAAGCGATATAGTATTGAACTTCTACCTGTTATTTTAAACACTTAAAGATTGCATATTTTCCAAAGTTTACGCGAACACTACACATTGAAATGTGTTATGAGACGACCAACACCTCAGTCTACTTGTGACCACGGACAGTTGAAAAATTGTCTAAATGTAAAATATAATTTGATTTAACTTCATTAATCATTAATACATTTTGATTATATTAGTTAATTTATTGTCACTAAAAGATAAATTAATTGGATGTAAATATTTTTTTCACCTACTACACTGAACCGCAAAGAAAAAGGGTCGGTCTATACACTTAAATACGCATTAACTTTGAAATCTAATTGATCACCTTGCATTCATGGAGACGTGAAGATAACATATTATGAAAAAATTGGACGGGCATTTACACCAGGCTTATATTTATTTAACGTTTTGGACTAAGGAAAAAAGTCAGCCCGTAAGTAACCACGGTTGGTGCATATAAAAAGGCCAATTAAAAACTTAAGCTTAGGATCTTAAGGACCTACATTTCGTTAATTCCCTTTGAAAGCTTTATTTAAAATGAAATAAGGGTCTAAAATGGTCACTTAAAGTAGTAGTCTTGAAAACAATATGTTTTGTTCCTTGTGGATTGTGAAAAAAAATTTTTTTTGTGAAATGCTCTAAATTGAATGACCATGAAATTGAATGATGAATTTGAACCTTAATAATACAATGAGTAGTGATTAAATTCTCTTTGAAGACAATGATATTGTAAATTGGTATTGGTATTGAAAATTGAAAATTTATTTATTTGAATTTTAAATTTGTCTACAAATACAGTAAGTACTAGTTATGTAAGTCTAGATTTAGTTCTAATTGTTATGATAATATGTAGATATATATTTAAATTGTATTCACTGAGGCTTCTGGTTTTTATGTTACATTAAAGTAATGTCATGTATTATCACGTTGTTGTAAATAATATTAATAATATTCAAATTAAACATACCATTTCGTTAAAATTATCTTGAAAATAAAAATGCTTTTCCTGAATTGTAAGAGTATAAGCCATAATTCCCACATTTTTTCCCATATATCTTGTACTTTTTAGTTTAATTTCAGTCTTGATAATATTGTATATTTTTAATTAATATTTTTTTATTCTGATGAATATATGATTTACATTTTAAGTTTAAATTATTTGGAAATTTTTGATAGGCATAATTAGCGCTTTTCTTCTATAATCTTTTGTAGGTTTTTTTTTATTTTTTTTATTTTTTTCATAATTATCTAATTATGTATTTATTTCTAAATATGTAGTATTGTAACACTCACATTTCCGTACACCATTGTTATACCAAACACATCACAATATTGGCACAGCACCGCACAGAACCGCTACGTCCTCCGACAGGACTCGAACCTTTTACAACACTGCGGCGAGCCCTTGCCCGCAAGCTGTTATATCAGCACGCGAAAATCGACTTGACTTTGACCTTACTACAAGTTCACGCTCGTATCTACGTAGGTACTACGTAGTAAGCGCGTTTGGATCGAGAGCTTTGAGGTGATCTCTTTTCGCGTATCTGTTTTGTTCGCGAGATACGATCGTGGAAGCTAAGCGACTTTCGTGTTGGCGATTTTTGGGATGGCTGATCGAAACGTGGGTATATTTAATTTCATCGATAATGATGTAAATAGTTACTGTTTAGAGGTGACTTTGGAATTTCTTTATGTAGAAGAAATTAAAGAATTCTGCATTTTGGAAACAAATTAGCGTACTATCGATTGGTTTAGGATCGTTGTTAAGGCGCTAATGACCGTGAATTTTATATAAACTATGCACATGTGAAGCGCATTTCACGGTCGTCAGCGCCTTAACAACGATCCTAAACCAATCGATAGTACGCTAATTAAGATTAATTACAACACACAATGCCAAGAAAAATATAATTTATAAAAGAGTTTATTATTCTTTGAAACAATGTGATTGTTTCCAAAATGCAGAATTCTTTATTTTCGTTATAAAGAAATTCCAAAGTCAACTCTAAACAGTATCTAGTTACATGATTATTTTTTATAATTTATTATATAAGTACGCCAATGAAATTAAGTACCTATACTTATTCGCGATACTTATAAAGAAAACGCTATAGTTATTTTTTTTAATACAGTACTTAGATTTTAAATAAATAGAGGTTTTCTAATTTCCTAATAATTAATACTAGTGGTCGCCCAGTGGTCGAAATTCGACCGTAATTTTATTAAGGCTGCACGGATTGTATCCTAAGCAATGAAAAATTAAAAAGATAGAATGTGAGTTTGGATTGGCATTGACAGATTTAGGCCGCTCATCTGGAAGATGAAATTTTTTTTTTGAAAATTTTGAAAAGAGTATATATGCTTGTGTGTCAAATACATGGTAATAGTAGTGCGTGTAATGTTTGTTTTATTTATTTAATGTATTTTTATGCATGCATGCATAATTTAAAAAAGAAAAAACATTCTGTACTCCTTTTGTATATAACCTATAAGTGTGCGAAATTTCATACTCCTCTGTCCGCGCAATTTTCGTTAAAAGGGGTACAAAGTTTTTGCTTCACGTATTAATATATTAATCATATTTTATGCTAGCAACATTCTTTGTCTCGTTCGTCGAAGCTTACTCTATACGGATCGTTAATTCATCATCTCAGCCAAAAGACGTCCACTGCTGGACAATGCCTCCCCTAAGGATCTACAACGACCGGCTCTCCGCTGCTCGCATCCAGCGGCTACCCGCAACCTTTACCAGATCGTCGTCGGTTCACCTTGTTGGAGGCCTGCTTGCTCTGCTTTATTAAACTGCTTAAGGCGACGCATTGGAAATTTACGTTGCGGGGATCTTGATTTTTCCCAACAATTACAAAACACATGAAAGTGATATTTGATGACATGATTTTTCATTTGATTGACTTCATTTTGCTAGTGGCGGAAACACGATTTGTCAACTTTTATAACAGAGAAAACATATCAAAGTAACCTCTTTTAAAACATAGATTTGCATTTTACAGGCAAACCAAACTGATTTAAGCATTTAAATTTTCTTAGAAGATTAGTCTTAACACACGCTTCAATATGCTAGTTCATTTTTTTTAAACAATATGTAGTTTTTATTTGAAGAAAAATTAACAGTTTTTCTTATGGTACGAGGCGCAAACGCTCCGTATAAGATTAATTGTTTAGCGGTGCGTCGCCTTAATTTCTTGTTTGATTTAAATTAATGTTAAATAATTGCCACTAGCACATATATTAATATAGTCTCTCTGACTCAGGCAGTGGTCCTTCGATACGGGTTTGAGCCAGCGACCAATAATTCGTTTACTTGTGACTCTTTAAAATGGTGACGAATAGTGAAAAAAGATAATTAGGTATTTATGCGCTTTGATTGAGGAGCTCGACATGGCGTTGTGGTTACAGCGTCCTTGCGGCTTGCGATTGTTAATGTTAAGCAACTTTCGCAAAGACCGGTAATCGGATGGGTGACCTAAAATTTATCACTCTGAGCACCTTGCTTTGGAAGACACGTAAGACCGTCGGTACCGGCTGCATTAACAGTCGTTAACAACCACCAATCCACACTGCGTCGGCGTTGTGGTTTTGAAGCCTGTTCTCCCTATCCATCCATGAGAAGGCTCGGGCCCCAGCAGTGGGGACATAAAAATTAAAGTAGCTGGTTATAAAATGTTTAAATAATTTTTAACGCAAATTTTGTTGCGAACAAATTACAAAAACACAAATGTTGAAAAAATTTCCACGAGCAGGATTTAATAATATATATTATAATAATATTATGATCAGATGATAATGACGGTTGTTATTATATATATTGAATAATTTCGGCAGGCTGGTTAGAACTACGATAGCTCAATTGGAAGAGCACCTGACCCGGTATGTCAGAAGGGTGCGGGTTCACATCCTGCTCGTGGAAATTTTTACAACATTTGTGTTTTTGTAGCTGGTTATTTGATTAATTGCGCGTTCTAGTTGCAATCTTGCTGCGTCACCGGTTAAGTAACCAAATTAAAAATATCACATCTCAACAGCTTCGGACAGTTCGTCCCGGTTGTTGCCGTATGATGGTAGTCGTAAAAACCCACCAACCCGCATTGGGTTTGCGTAGCGATGTTATCTCTTAACTGTCTGAACACAACAATGCTACAACATGTTGTTAGGGTGACATACTTCATTATCATCATTCAGTGTCATCTTCATACTGAAGTTTGGAAGAGAGCTCCGGGACGTCCGCGACGCAAATGGCTGGACGACGTCAAAAAGTGGACTGGACTTAGTTATTGCCAGTTAAAATAAGCTATATGGGATCGCAGAAATTTTTGTATACTGATCGTCAAACGCAGTATGACATACTTAGATAGGAAGAAATAGCTAGTCAACCCAACCAGAGTGAACGAGAGTGCGGCATCAGTGCCGTGACCTTGAATCGACGTACCGAGCTGTACCTACCGGCTAGGGTTGAGTCACACATAGTTAATTTATTATTGTGTGAATTTGGGTGTTTTTTTATATTGTAAACTTACCTTTTTATATCTGTCGGCAAAGTAAAAAAGGACAACTGGGATTATGGTTGTGTGTGTTGAGACGTCCTCGTACACAACAAGTTTTTTTTCCAGATATTTTCAATAGGCACCCACCTATATGCAACAGAACTTGCAATCGTGATCCACAAACCAAGAAAGATACGTGTATACTGATCGGCAGCGCTCAGTGACATACTTGTTATTCTCCGTTACTACAGCAACATACGCTGCCCGATCCGCGTTTGCGGGGACAGCCTCGCCTCGCCTCATCGCGTACTCCTTTCCCGTGCTTTTTTCTGTGTGCTAATGTAGGTGAACTACGAGCTTGTGTGCGTGCGTTTCGGAGCACTTGTATGAAGTTGCCGCACTCTAGTTCACTCTGACCCAACCCATCAACCGGACCAAACACATTGTGTCCCCCGCTGGGAATCAAACCAAAAACCTCTGATACCGGTGGTCCATTTAAAATAAATACCACAGCGGCTGTTGTTAGCACGAACTAAACCGAATACATAAACATGCATCTCTCGCTGGGAATCGAACTCAAAAAAAATATTTTGGAATATTCAAAAGCACCTTTCTAAAGTTTATTTGAATAAAAATATTTGACTTTGAAATATTTGACCTTGACTTTGACTTTGAAACACTTTGTTAAAATTTTTCATTTATAAGCTAATTCTTTATGAAAACGTTTGCTATTTTTGCTTTTCGTCGCTTCTTCGTTATTTGTGGCCTTGCCAGCTTCTTTCACTCACATCAAAATCAGGTTCACGACTTAGTACCTACTTGGTCCGGAATTCCAAGGTTCTTGATGGTGTAGGGTAAGGGTGGGACACAAGTGACTCAAAGGGGCACATTGATTGTTGCTGAAGTTAAGCAACTTTCGCAAAAACCGATCATCGGATGGGTGACCACAAATGTATCATCTCGAGCTCCTCCGTGTTTCGGAAGGCACGTTATGCCGTTGGTCCCGGCTGCATTAGCAGTCGTTAACAACCACCAATCTGCACTGAGCTCGCGTGGTGGTTTATGGCCCGTTCTTCCTATCCATCAATAGGGAAGGCTCGTGCCCCAACCGTGGGGACGTAAAACATGAGCTGATATAGAGTGTATACGAGGAGCTCGATGGCGCAGTGGTTAGGTTGCCCGGTCTGCGATTGCTAATAGTAAAGCAAGCTTCACAAAGGCCGGTCATTATATGGGTGAAGTAAAGCTGTTGTTTCTCGGTTGCATTAGCAGTCGTTAAGGCGACGACGCACCGCTTAATAATTAATCTAATACGGAGCGTTTGCCCCCGTACCATAAGAAAAACTGTTTTTTTTCCTTCCAATTAAAACTACAAAATATTTAAAAAAAATGAACTAGTATATTGAAGTTTGTGTTAAAACTAATCTAAGAAAGAAAATTTAAATCAAAAGATAAAAAATTTAATCTAAGAAAATTTAGATGCTTAAATCGGTCTGGTTAGCCTGTAAAATGTGAATCTATGTTTTAAAAGAGGTTACTTTGATATTTTTTTCTCTGTTATAAAAGTTGAAAAATCGTGTTTCTGCAACTAACAAAATGAAGTCAATTAAATGAAAAATCATGTCATCAAATATCACTTTCATATGTTTTGTAATTGTTGGGAAAAATCAAGGGGATCTTGATTTTTCCCAACAATTACAAAACATATGTTAAACATATGCCACGTAAATTGCCAAACCACCAATCTCACTGGGCCCGCGCGTATATAGGCTAATTACTTTTAGCTATAGTTATAATATTTGTAAATATAAAGAATATGTTTTTTTTAATCAACATTAGGTCGTTTATTAATTTATTCATGTCACGAGAATAATAGAAACAAGACATGTTTCTATTATTCTCGTACCGTTCAGCCGACGGTTACAGTTATGATCTTTGACTTTTTACCGTATTAACCCATACCTATCGTTGGCCGAACGCTTAGGTGTAAGCGCCAAACAATAAAATTCTATTGTGTTTGGTATTTACGGCCAACGATGGGTTAATTGATACTAAACGACGTGTTATACCATGACATTAATTTCGCGCATAAAAATGTGTATGCGTGCATAAGGATGACATTCCATTAAAGCTGGACTAAGCTGAGCGGAGACTATAGTTGTAAACCAGCGGCTTGTAAGCCGGTAGTTACCGAAACCAGCGGCTAGAAACGAATAACCAACCACTTGATACCGGGTAGATGCCCGACTTGAGCATCGAAAAAAAAAAACGATTTTTATAAATTTTTTATTGTTAAGCTCTTATTTTTGTTGTACGGTAGCACTTATTATGTTGTTTTTTTATAAATAAACACCGAATACAGCGTTAATACCTACTAATTTACTTAATTCAGAGATGAACAGAAAACTATGTAACAACGTTTGTGTTTAGGTGGTGGTGTATGAGAATTATAAGAATATCTAAAGGTTTAATCATCATTGTAAACCAAACAAACAAATACAACTAAATGCTTACTATTACTAGGTATCTGTCCCACTTATTTCATGGATAAATACCTATTTCCAAAACATCACTAACAAATAAATTATTAAAATAGTCCTATTCCACTGCTGTGTCACATTTTGTATTAGAGTTTTGAGTTTTTAACACTTAATACAGATGCAAATGGCATTGTTTATGTCTATTTATGTTAACCTTTTCACCGCCCAACTATCCTGCACGCGATGTCCCGCTGTACGCCAACGTATAAATGTATTTTAATAAAGTAGGTACAAAGAAGAACTTCTATAGAAGTGCTGGCGTGGACGGCACAAAAATCTCGAACTTCTATAGAAGTTGTTGGCGGTAAAAAGGTTAAATGTATCCTATAGTAAATAAATCAGAAGAGAAACAACAAAAACAAAAATCTAATCATGTGAATATATCAATGAAATCTAAGCTGCCGTTTCCAGCCGCTAGTTATCGCTAGAAATGATAATAAGCCAAATAAGCCGTTTCTAGCCGCTAGGCTAGAAATGTTAGTAACCAGCTTCACATCTATAGCGGAGATGTGCTGTTTTAATATTTTATTTTTATTTTACGGATAAGCACAGTGCCATGATCTCACCTGATGTTCGTTCCCCAGCAGTGTAAAATGAGCTGATTATGATGATGATGAAGTGAAACATTGAATTGTTATTAATAAATGGGGATAGCGAGAGAGACACTCGTGGGTCGGTGGGTACGGAGCCGCGCCGGCATGGTGTGACGTTCGGGTGATGATAAGGCCAATGATGGAAGCGCACCAGCAGGATACCCCCAGAGTTTTTAGTGCGTAAACCCCCACTAATCCATTTTTACTCGGGTCCGAGTCCCCCGCGGAGACCAATTCCAAGTCAAAAACAAAAGCAACAATTTTATTTAAATAAACTTATAAATACACACATCAAAAATGTCTGGGGATCAAGTACATTTTAAAGTATCGTTGCGGTATAGAATTAATATTTAAACTTTTTTGGATCGTTATTGATTCTTTTTAGTGAATTTCACGATATCAATGGATTTTTTTTTACATTAAAAATATAGAAAATTAACTGTCTATCTGAATTCCTATAAAAGAGCATACTTAATGGCAATTTTACAAAAGCGGAAGCAGAAGAGTAGAAGTGTGTCTGCGTTCCCGAAGGGAGGGTTCCACAGTAAGTACTATTATTTATTCTGTGCCATAGCACCCCACAATCTTAGGGCCCGTTTACAATGAGCTCGCGAACACCGAAATTGGGGAAAGAAGACTGGCGCTGTGTTTGCTTCTCTGATGAATCACGTTTCGGTCTGAAACCAGATACAAGACGCACTCGAGTTTGTAGGACTTCTGGACGTCAAGAACGCTTGAGTTTTTGTCAGGAATTTCATCCATATGGAGGAGAAACAATCATGGTTTGGGCCGGTATTTGGATCGGTGGAAGAACCGATCTCATTTGGATCAGGGGCAACCTCAATGCTCAAATTTACGCAGAGAGGATTGTTTCAGATGTGATCATCCCCTTGCGAGGCCGATTGGGTGATTCGTTTCGACTAATGCATGACAATGCATGTCCGTCGTCCACACACGGCTAGAGTCGCAACACGCACTCTTGCCGATTCTCATAGCAACATCCTGCCATGTCCTGCATAATCACCAGACCTCAACCCAATTGAGCATGCATGGGACATGCTCTAAAGAAGAGCTCTGCCGAGTATGGATGCCGTGCACACCCCACAACAACTTTTTGACTTGTTAGAAAGAACGTAGGCGGCTATTCATCAAAGTGGTTTGGATGAACTGATTTTAAGCATGGCAAATCTCAACTTTGTTCGTGCTTTTTTGCCAATTAGGTGACGACCTTAACGTACGCTAATTTTGCCCAATTTGTTAAAATTGCATTTTTTCTTATTTTTTTCAACAATCTGACAATCACCAATCAGCGGGGACAATCACCAACCACGCCTAGCTAGCCACGGCCGCTTGGTTGATGATTGTCCCCGTCTGCGACAACTATCAATATTCAATGTATTTATAAATACTCATTTATTATAGATTTTATTATTTAAGTACAGGTATCGGACAAGGAAATATTTCACGTTGCATTCAACATTGCTCAAATTTAATTCTGGGATCGTAGAGCTTGTATTTTCTTTTCAGTTTTTTCCCTTTGCAGTTATTTTTTTATGTTAGTCCGGTTTTTGCAAATATATAATTGTTTTTTATATAGTTAAATATTTATAAAATACAGTGAAAAAATTAACGCCTACCCGACCCAGCGAGCCAGCCAGCCAGCACTCAAAAAATTAAAAAGCAGTGACAAAATTAAAAGTAGCGCTTACGTCAGCCTTTCCGGTAGCATAGCGGTCAGTGCAGCCGCCGGGATTGCGGAAGACCCAGGTTCGATTCCTGGCTGGGTCGGGTAGGCGTTTAGTTTTTCACTGTATTTTATAAATTTTTAATTTAGCTTCAGTGCAGCAATTAGCACATTATTTATACAGTAAAATTTAAATTCCGTAGACGGTGTAGTTCGTCTAAAGAATTTTGATCGTGTGGTCGATCAGTTTAACAGTTTTTTGGGGTCAAAATTACTGAGGTCCACAACGGCCCGATCGAGTGTGGGTCCCTGAAGTTTGTGGACTGTTACAGCCCAACAAAGTATTCATCTTCCGTTCAACTTTTTCTTGCCCTCGAAGTGCATCAAAATCGACCATGCAGGGTTCAGTTCGTACGCCTATACCTGATTGATTACTTTGATTGTACGGTCATCATCATCATCATCATCATCATCAGCTCATTTTGTGTCCCCACTGTTGGGGTACGAGCCTTCCCTATGGATGGATATGGAGAACGGGCCATAAACCACCACGCGGGCCCAGTGTGGATTGGTGGTTGTTAACGACTGCTAATGCAGCCGGGACCAACGGCTCAACTTGCCTTCCGAAGCACGGAGGATCTCGAGATGATACATTTGTGGTCATCCATCCGATGACCGTCCTTTGCGAAAGTTGCTTATCCTCGGCACTCGCAGACCAGGCGCGTTAACCACTGCGCCATCGAGCTCCTCACTATCCTCCTCCTTGATCCCTACGAAGAGCAGGCCACTCAATCTTTCGAATCACACCCACAGCTCCGTTTACTGGACCATGGTTAACGTTAATGTTACGGCGTAACATTACTCGCGTACCAATCGCAAGATATAATGAACCGAGATTACGCCCCGTCTTGTTTGGATCGTCAGGTATGAATTCTTTTCGTGGGCCATAGGTTTTTGTTTCCAAGCATATATCGACAGCGTTTATCTCATACAATTTTAAAGATTTACCCAACTCTGCAGTCACTGTCGAATTGTATGTATCAAATTATATAGTAGTTGGGAATATTCTTACCGCTTCTCCATCGGCAAATGGACCCACATTCTACGGCTGTCTAGAATTTCAAGTTAATCAATTGTTAATTCTCCAACGCGAATATTATTTAGAATGGCAATGTCCACAAATACATTGTCTCCTGCCTGTCACATATTTTGGGTCAACTCGCAAAAGTCGAACAATTGCCATAGATTGGTTACGCCGGTTATGTTTGACGGTTGTCGAAAACAATAAGCACCACCAGTGATTTTTGCTACTGGCGGTAACTGCATAAGATCTCTGAACAAAATAATATTTATTTCATCAAATATGTTTTGATTTTGTTTTAGCTGCTGCAGTCGTAAATGTATATTTCTTAGAGTCAAATAGGGCACCATGGACCATTCGTCAATAATTAACCAACTTATCGATCTCCACTTTTGTAGCTTTTCGCCAGCCAGAGGACGCAATGTTTCAGCTCTTCCCTTTTTAATTGGAAGCTTGAAAGTGGAGTGTAAAGTGCTTTCACCAATGAGTCTAGCCGCTACTCCCATTGGCGCAGTGACTGCTACGCTTTTGCCAGTATCTCTGGAAAATATTCTATCTTCGAATTTGTTCAGACATAACTTTTAGAGTGAATTTTTTTCCAGTACCAGCTCCTCCTGTAACAAAAATCAATATTTGATCAGGATTCGCAATATTTAATAACTTTTAAGAAATTGTTTGAAATAGCTGGCGTTGATTCAAATTTAGCGACGCAACAGCTGTTTCAATCTGATTGACCGACATATCACCGTCATTTCGTTCTTCAAACTCATCAATAATTATTTGATCGGCTTCATCTAGCACGCGATTAATGGGATGATCGATAGCAATATTAATTGTGTCACCATTTTTCTGTTCTGAAACCCATGCTGCCATGTTTTCAGCCACTATGCGCCTAATTGCTTGCTGTATTTCAGTTTCCACTTGCATCATGGTTTCAACATCGAAGTCTTCGTGCAGATGACGTAGTCAATCCCTTTTAGCCAAAAAAGCTTCTCTAGCTGAGTCGAACCCTTCTAATAATTCTTCCTCTGCCCAGAATGGAACATGCGTCGCGATTAAGGAGTAGTAGTATGCTTCGCATCCATTCGAGTCGCATGGTGCGAGAAGGCGGGGACTGCAGTTTTCGAACGTTTTTAGCACGCTCACGCATTTAGTTCAATCGCTGTATTCGCTGTATGTACTACGTAAATGATATACTTAAGTGTTAGTTATCTTACTTACTCTCAAATTATAATGAAAAGAAATAATCAATAATATTTATTTACCTAATCTAATATTTAATAGGACTATGCAGGCACTGAGGTATTTGTAATTAACTCGAACAATTAATGTTGTTAGGTATAGGTGTGCTAAAATTACGCTGTGTTTACTACCTGAATAAATCCATTGCCTACATGGATTATAATGACGAAATAATTGAAAAAAATTGTCTTTATCAACCTAGGTAATTTCTCTTTAGCGGCAATGGGCAAGTGTAATTATGGACAAATTATTAAAATAAAACAAAAAAACCCGACTGCTAAAACAACTATATAAAAAATATACTCGTAAAAAACTAAACATAAAAATTAACTGCAAAGAGAAAAAACTGAAAAGAAAAAAAACAAGCTCTACGATCCCAGAATTCTATTTGAGCAATGTTGAATGCAACGTGAAATATTTCTTGTCCGACACCTATATTTAAATGATAAAGTTCGTTGTTCAGGCGCGGTGTGTATGAAGTTTACATTCTGCACTGACTCTTTTTTTGTGGTTTGTGGAGCATTCAAGCATTAAATTAAGTCAATGACCGCTACAGTATTAACTTGTACCAAACCGTCCTAAAATAAACCTGAAATATAAAAATAACTTATTGCAATCCGCATCCTGCATGCGTAATACGAAGTTTTGGGTTTTTATTTTAATTTGAAGTACCTATTGATTGACGTAATGTTGTTCATTTGTTTTTATTTGATTAGATTTTTTAAACAACTCTACCGAAGCTAGTAGGAGCGCGAAAAAAATTAATTTGGTCTTTCTTCCGGGGATGTGGTACTTATTGCGCAAACTGCTTTACTTTCTCGAATGCTTTTTTTTTTGAGAGATTGCTGATTGCCTCAAACGGCATTTTCAGCGTCACCTGGCTTTTTTGTGGGCGGCGAGGTACGTAAAGGGCACACCTCAAGCCGTGTGAAACGAATCACCTTCGGAGGTTTTCTAGAGGGAACGGCATCGCACACTTAAAAGTGCGCGTCCCCGTGCCCTACTAGATTTTCCGAAGGGTTCGGATCGGATCGGATTCTCGAATGCGCTACGCTAGAGGCTGTAAGAAGGACTTTCTCACCATACTTTAGTATTTTTAGCTTAACAGGTATTATCTTTTTTATTTTCTTACTGGTAAGCAATTGACCTTCTTATCACATGAACTGAGCTAACGATAAGGCTGAAGGTGGAAGTGCACTTCACCCAGAATCCTCAACTACTGAGGCACTGGCTATCTTATCTCTTACTTGGTTATTCCCCTCTATGCTGCATACTAAATTAAATCAATGCACTCCTGGCTGATCTGATCAGCCTTGAGATATGTATGCGAATGAATGGAAAGAGGTCTCGAATAGGTGAATATTGTTTTGCAAGAAAGATCAGTGTGGGACTTCCTGTTTGTGGTTTGTTACTTTTTTACGCGACTGCGTCATAAGGAGGGTTATGTTTTTCGAGTGTATGTAGGTATGTATGTATATGTATGTCTATTTCTTTGGCACGCCCGACAGCCCAAACGGCATGATGGATTTTAACATATGAGGTGTCGTTAGTTTATTTGTTTTTTTTAGTTATTTCTTTTATTATCCTTGTACTATTTATTGAAATTGGTGTTAACCGTTGTAATTAGTAATAAAGAAATAAATAAATCTCTTGCGCCATCTCTCTCTCTATTTCGTTTGTAGTACAAATCATCAAAAATCTTTATTTGCGTCATGTGAGTACAATAACAAGATGTATAAATGGTAAAGGTCCTTTCACATTTTACCCTCATTGGATGTGCAAATATACATAATTCAAAGAAAATTAATTAAAATAGAAAATTTCATAAAGTTGAATGTCAAAAGTATCAAATTAAAATAATAATAAAATCAAAAAAATAATTAAATAATGATAATAATAATTTAAAAAAATCATAACAATAGAAAATAAGAATTAGTACATAATGTTACCTATTAAAACAGATTAAAAACAGTTATCATTAAAGAAATCCTACAGTGGGTGTATTGTGCGCGTTGCCAAACCTGACAGGCTGAGGCCATTATTATAATGTGTTTTTATCGTTATTAGAAAAATCTCCATTCCTTTCCATATCGACGCGTGCGGTCTGAGAAGCCACCCTCATACCGTGCTGACCTTAAAGACACGTACCAAAAAATTTGGACAATTGTTCCTTTGCCGAACTGCCCGTATGTGGAAGGCTCTTCCCGCACACGTGTTTCCCCCCTCTTTCTCTCCCGGGTTATTTAAGCGGGGCGTGAAAAAGCATTTATGCAGGCCGCCATAGTGTGAGCGTTCGGCATAGCGTGGTAGCGCTGTGATGAACGCTTTCACTTCTTGGGCTTCATTGGCGCTTTTCATCAGGCAGGGTGAGGCCATTTTGGCGTGCCACAATAAAAAAATCAGCCAATTCGATCAGCCGCCATCTCAACATTTATTTTATTTTTATCATCTCTTTTTTTAATATTTATTTTGGCACGTAACAGTCATTACAAAGAAATACCCACTAATACTAAAAACTTACAAGATTTATAGACAATGAGTGCCCAAACATAACTTAACTTACCTCACAACAACACACACGCACACGCACACGCACACGCACACGCACACGCACACGCACACGCACACACACAAAGAAACGCACACACCCTCACGTAGAAAATTTTGACAGAGCATAATAGATCCATTAAATTAATTGTGTAAAAAGTTTTACACATACTATCCATCTTTTTTTCAAGTTAGCCTTCAACTTTCATAACCTCTCTCGTCACATGCTAATTATAACTTCTCATTGCATATCCATATACCAAGACATTCGGTTTCCTCTGTGTCACTGGTTGTACTTTCAGACTTCCCCTAATGACTTCCACACAGGGTTCGTAAGTATAATTATCAAGATAATAAGACTCGAATAATCATTAATTGAAAAAAAAACCAAAACATTGCTTAGCAAATTTTAACATGGGAATAGATCGACGATGTCTCTGCCTTAGTGCATTAAATCAACTTCAATTTTGTTAAGGTCTCTGCGCTTCTAGCTAAAGATTGAGAGATCGTTGTAGTACCGCAACCGTCAAGAAATACTCTCGACAACACAAAATACAAAATATGACCTATTTTCATATATTGAATATAGTCTATATTTCTCTGTTTTTTATTATTATCTGTGTGCGTGTGCAACAAAGAGTTTTATCTATTTTGTTACAATCTCGTAAATTGTGAAGCATTCCTTTATTTGTTTTAAAAAATACAATGGTTAATATGACTTTTTAACTGTTGATAATTATAAGATAATTATCAAGCTGTGTTATTATCTTGATAATTTCAAACTCTGCTTCCTCAATCTGTATTATGTAGCAGCAATGATGTATAATGAGCGCTTTATATTCTGACCATCATTCGAGTCAATCTTGCATGACTCACTCATATTTATTCTAAGCGTGGCTTCTACTGGAATTTCAATATTTAGCCTTTCCTTATGTTAAAAAATATTGTTACATGGATTGATGTGTATTGTATGTAAACCTTTTTTAATCGCCTATGTGGTCTATGTTAAGACCACCGGCTTAAGCCCAGAGGTCCCGGGTTTGATTCCCAGCGAGGGGTACATGTTTGTGTGCTCACTCGGTTTGGTTGGCGGTAGGGCTTGTTACAACCATCTTATTAATATTACACCTATATAAATATGTCGCCGTAACATCAATGTTCTCCCTGTGTGGTGCCGGGGATAAAGAATTGCACCACCCCATCTCAACCAGTGGGTGTCGTAAAAGGCGACTAAGGGACCATTCCAGAGGATGGGCAGCAGCATCTCTCTGAGGTTACCCTCAACCTACTGCGATCGCCAACCCGCCTGCCAAGCGTGGCGATTATGGCAAATACCCCCCATCATGGGGGAGGCCTTTGTCCAGCAGTGGACGTCTTTTGGCTGAAATGATGAACATCAATGTTTGTAGCATTGTTGTGTTCCGGCAGCTAGAGATAAGATAGCCAGTGCCTCAGTAGTTGAGGATTCCGGGTGAAGTGCGCTTCGACCTTCGGCCTTATCATCACCTAACATCAAGTGAGATGATGGCCAAGTGTAAACTAGTAAGATGTAAAAAAAAATAATTCAAAATTCAAAATCATTTATTCAGTTTAGGCTACAAATAGCTCTTATGAACGTCATTTTATGCCATCGGTTCGTAAGTCTATCTACTCTGGGCGGGAGATCTTGTACTGAGAAGAACCGGCAAGAAACTCAGCAAGTGTCCAGCTCTTTTCTCCCTTCATCATCATCATCATCATCGGCCTATATTAGTCCACTGCTGGACATAGGCCTCCCCTAATGAGCGCCATAGCGCCCTGTCCTCGGCTTGACGCATCCAGCATCTGCCTGCAATCATTCAGTCTTTCTCCCTTACAGCGTCATAAATATTGGAAAATGCCCCATCATAAAAGGACACTTTCCATCACAAATAAAAACACAAAATGTAACCACATAAATGACCTTACCACTTATGTGACGACCTCCTTGGTCGAGTGGTTTGTACACCGGTTCTCATGGTGTCGTCGCCACATCTGAGGTCCCGGGTTCGATCCCCGGTCGGGTCAATTTAGAAATTATTGTTTTTTCCTAAATTGTCTCGGTTCTGGGTGTTTTCTATGTATAATAAGTATGTATTTAAGTATTTTAAGTATGTTTATCCGTTGTCTAGTAACCATTTTTATTCATACTTAAAATCTACATAAGTATTATCATTTTACCTATAAAAAGGACCACGCTGACCCAGTGCGGTTTGGTGGTTGTTAACGACTGCTAAGGCAGCCGTGGTCGATGCTTTACGTGCTTAAGTTCTGACAACCAGCCCCCCGACCGCCTAACCGATCGCTTTGACTACGCGTATGGTTTATGACGTCATCTTGCCACCTCGCACCGCCTATGAAAGCAATATCATAAACTAAAGGCAATATCTTTCGATATTGCTTTCATAGGTGGTGCGAGGTGGCAAGATGATGTCATAAACTATACGCGTAGTCAAAGCAATCGGTTAGGCGGTCGGGGGGCAGGGGCCCGACCGCCTAACCGATCGCTTTGACTTCGTGTGTGGTTTATGACGTCATCTTGTCGTTTCATGTCGCCTATGAAAGCAATATTGAAAGCTATGGCCTTTAGCTTTTGATATTGCTTTCATGGGTGGTGCGAGGTGGCAAGATGACGTCATAAACTATACGCGTAGTCAAAGCAATCGGTTAGGCGGTCGGGGGGCAGGGGCCCGACCGCCTAACTGAAACGACAAGATGACGTCATAAACCACACACAAAGTCAAAGCGATCGGATAGGCGGTTAACTTTGGTTCTGGCGTTTTACTTTTGCATAAAATAATTTGCTATGGGCTGCTTATTGCCTTCACAGAGAATTGGGCTTAGTAGGCGGCAAGCAACTTACGGTTTTTTTAAGCCATCGTCAACCACACAATATAAAGAATTAGGACTTTTGTACACCATCTGATCGGCTGCAGTGCCTTCTGATGACAAACGAAGTGAGTTGCAATTATTACCTATGCCATCCAAATTCACCTCGGTGGCGGAGTGGGAAAGCGCTCCGCTCGTTACCCGAAGGTCCCGGGTTCAATTCCCAGGTCGTGCAAAGTGTGTTTCGGATTTTTCGATGCATAGTCTGTGATCACCAATCCGCATTTGGCAAGCGTGGTGATTAAGCCATTACCCATCAATTTTAGTGATGATGCCATACAATGATTTAGGCCTTTGCCCAGCAGTGGGACAGTCATAGACTATTTACTTTTTACTTACTTTTACCAAATTAAAAAAAAAAAGATCAAAAATAAATACTTAAATAAAAGTTTATCACTATCATGTTGCCCAGCAGTGGGACAGTGATAGGCTATTTACTTTTTACTTACTTTTACCAAATTAAAAAAAAAGATAAAAAATAAATAAATAAAAGTTATACATGTATACTTTACCCTCCTTTCGGCTTAGTACCCCCGTTCCGACTCCGACTAAAGTAATTTGAATGGGGGAATAAAGCTCGTATTCAGCATAGATCGATTAGTGTTGGAGATATCGAGGAACGTGTGAAGCCAGCATAACGTAGGTAGCCACTAAATAATGTGTAAATGTATGATTAATTTTAATTATATGTTATTAAGTACTTGAATTAAATAATAAGAAACGGAACTATCAGTAATTAACATCACTTAGAAGCAATTGAAGTACACACGGCGGCAGATCAACCTACCCAAAACTGTCAAATTTTTACAATCAATTTTGAACTTTATTGTTTGGCTATAAGGATCAATATTCATTGTAGAAATTTGACAGTTTTGGGTAGGTTGATCTGCCACCGTGTGTACACCAATCGTGTTTGTACTTAATTAACGAGCGCTATCACGGCTTAGTTACATATTAATTTTTTTTTATAATAAGTATCGGCCGCTCGCAGTTTCACCCGCGTGGTTCCCGTTCCCGTGGGAATATCGGATAAAAAGCTAATGCTAAGTGTTATTCTATCACGCCTGCGGGGGGTCGTTACCTACCCTAATTGTTAATTTTATTTAACCTCCTAGGATTTTATTTTTAATTTTATTTAATTTTGTTTTGATTTTAATTTTAATTTTATTTGGTTTTTGTAATATCGTGTTTTTATTTTGATTTTGATTTTAATTTTTATAATTTTAATTTCATTTTAATTGGTATACGATTTTAATTATTAATTATTTTTTAGCTATGAATTTTGTCAATCAACTACCTACTTATATGGACACAGTCTGAAATAAAAGTATTTTTTCATTTTTTTTTATTCCAGGTTATAAACTATCTGTATGCCGAATTTCATCCAATCCATCCATCCTTTGCAGCGTGAAGAAGCAACAAATATACGAACATACATACACACAAACTTTCGCATTTATAATATTAGTGTGATGTTTACAACTTTAAACAGTCACTAGCAAAAATCGATGATCGAAATCAGAATACCAATATCATCATCATCATCATCATCAGCCTACAATAGTCCACCGAGGCCTCTTCAATTGCCACCAACATATTCAAAATAAAAAAATATTATAGTAAAGTAATATTAATTAATAGATTAAAAAACGACGGGTTGCACTCCGGGAGTGCCGGCAGAAGTGAAAACTTAAATATTAACGTTGTGCATTTTTGATATTTTGGAATGGTTAGGGAATAATTTTGCACAAATTGCTTCGATTATCAGTATAAAAGTACTATCATTTATGTGGTAGAATACAATATTTATTTATTGTGCTATCGTACACAAACATGACAATTTATATTACATTAAAAAGCACTCGAACATCCGCGCAAGCGCCCTGCGCCGCCTAAACGAAACAGCAGCAGCAGGCATACATTTTCGCCGCGCCGTAGAAAGAGAGGGGGATACTTCCTCTCCTACGCCGCGCCGGCTGTCATCCGTCTTACGAATTTTCGATCAGGCCACGTGTCCTGACGCGAATTTAACAATTTTTACCCATTACAAAAAAAGTGTACAACGCCGCTAAAAAAGTTTTCACTTAAATAAATAAATAAAATAATCATAATTTATGTATGCTTTTAAAACTTCGATCGATAGTGTACTAGATAAAGGAACCGGAAATTAAAATGCATTTCGATAGTGGTCCTGTTTGCTCATACCTATACATTTAAATTTCGAATAACAAAATCTGAAAAAACATTGGGTAGCATCAACAACTTCAGCTTACTGTGAACCTTAAATATCTAGGTATAGGTATATTATCTAACATGTCTAGCAAAAACTTGTACCCCTTTTATACGAAAATTGCGCGGACGGAGGAGTATGAAATTTCGCACACTTAAAGTTTATATCGAGTATTTATAAAATTCAGTAAAATAATTAAATTAAACGCCTACCCGACCCAGCCAGGAATCGAACCTGGGTCTTCCGCAAGCCGGGCGGCTACACTGACCGCTATGCTACCGGGAAGGCTAACGTAAGCGCTGAATTTTGTCACTGCTTTTTTGAGTGCTAATAGCGGCACAGCGCGCCATCTATCCAACGGTAATTGCAACCGATGGCTAAGCAGATTCATCTTTGCAGATGAAATACCACAAATTTGATAACACAACGCTATAGTAAATTTTTACTTTTTATTTTCAAGTGCTAATTGCTGCACTGAAGCTAAATTAAATATTTATAAAATTTATAAAATACAGTGAAAAAATTAAACGCCTACCCGACCCAGCCAAGAATCGAACCTGGGTCTTCCGCAATCCGGGCGGCTGCACTGACCGCTATGCTACCGGGAAAGCTAACGTAAGCGCTGAATTTTGTCACTGCTTTTTAATGCTTTTTTGAGTGCTAATAGCGGCACAGCGCGCCATCTATCCAACGGTAATTTCAGCCGATGGCTATGCAGATTCATCTTTGCAGATCTTTTCAGCGCAGCAATTAGCACTTGAAAATAAAAAGTAAAAAAAAATATATATAGAGAGATTATTCGAATGTTAATTTTTTTTTTTGCTTCTTGGCGGGAATGTGAAGCGTCATGTCTGCGGTTGTTTTATTTTCTAAAATTTGTGTTATGTCGAATATTAATGTGAAATAATGGTGGATTATTAACCGTTAAGTGTTCGTGAGTGTGCATAAGTGTTGGCAAATGAAACAAAACAGTGCAACGTTACTTTTCAAATTCTCTCAAGAAGCTCTCGTGAGGACTTAGTAAAGCCCCACATCTTTACTGAGATACTCGAGGGGTTGGGGGGTACATCATTTCTCACTCCCCATTTCTAATATCATTCATCATCATCATATAAGGAAATATTGTTTATTTATGTATTACTTGTAAGAAAAATTACTTTGACACTGGCTAAATGTGCTAGTCGCACGAAGTCATCAACTAAAAAAAAATGTTATTTTTTTTATCTACACTAATGTTGTAACATTCTACTTATGTTTCCAATACTTGACTTATAATTACTACTGTTATAGCGCAGACAACAAAACACTCAATTTAAGCAATTTCACATGATGGTATAATATCCACATCGATATCGTAAAATCTCATTATAACATCAATAAAACGCGACCAATTAACCTGGCGAGCCTTATGTCAAAATCCTCATACAAGTTGTATAAAATTTTGATATTAGGCTGGCTTTTGAAAACAGTTGGATTATACGTGAAAACTTCGTCGAAACTACTAAACTTACATACACAAAACTCTTTGGTAAGATCTTGTGGCAATTAAATAAAAAAAGAACAGCGCGCGCTCGCTCCTGATTGGCCCTGCGCGCGCAGCTGCGCTCTCATAGTTAGATTTTAATGGCGGCAAGTTCACTGTGACAATACACGTACGCGTGAATTTAATGTTTCGCAATGTGTTTTGTTTTTAAAATACAAATTAAAAGTTAAAAATGGACAGCCACGATGATATTTGTACGCCTCCGGATATTCTAGAATTGGCAACAAAAGTAACTCACAATCTTTTGCCAGAAAAATCTAGAAAATTATATGAAAAAGAATATAATAACTTTTTGGCATGGAAGATCGAAAAGAAAACTACATCATTTTCTGAAAATGTCATTCTTGTGTATCTCAAAGACCTCTCCGACAAATTCAAGCCATTCTCTATGTGGGCTAAATATTCTATGCTCAAGTCCACACTGAGTATCTACAACAATATTGATATCACGAAGTATTCAAAAGTCATAGCGTTCCTGAAACGCAGTTCAGAAGGACACAAGGAAAAAAGTCCTTGACGTTTACATCAGGTCAAATAAAGATGTTCCTGAAAGATTCACCAGATATTTTGTATCTTTTTGAAAAGGTAAGTGTATTTTAGTTCTGTTATTTAATCTACCTAAGTAGTACTTACGTACTACACACGCAAGTTATCTAGACACTCCGTTTAAGCGCTTTGTGTATAAATTAGGTAGTAGGTACCTACACTTTACTACTTCATAAATCATAGTTTTTGCCTTGGCTATGTACATCAAGCTTATTATATCGTTTATTGTTACAGGTTGCACTAATCTTCGGCATAATGGGGGCATGCCGAAGGCAAGAGCTATACAACATCCAGTTCATCATCATCATCCATCAAAAATACATGGAACTTCGACCCACCCCCTGTCGAAACCTTGCCTTTTTCTTGAGCTATAGATCGGGGAAGTGCGTCGATCAAAGAACTGGTATTAATAAATTTGGTGCTCTGGGAAAAACTATCGCAAGTTTTTTGAATCTGCCTAACCCAGCGTTGTACACGGGGCATTGCTTCCGGCGCACCTCGGCGACCCTTCTCATAGATAGCGGTGGTGATTTGACCGCACTGAAACGACACGGGGTGTGGAAGTCTTCTACTGTGGCTGAAAGCTACATTGATGAGTCTTTAATGAATAAAATTCAAGTCTCAAATACGATCTTGAACAGTATAGAAAACAAGATGAATGAAGTAATTATAAATATTCCAACTCCGTCTACGAGCTCTACTGCTTGCCCCGCGACCGCTACAACTGCTGGATCAATAATTAACATTAACTTTCAAAATTGTACCATCCAAAATTTGAACAATTATTATAAATAAACTATTGTCAGCTTTTACTCTTGTTGTTTGACTAATTGCATTAGTGAAGATAAAGTAGTGTATGCAACTGCATATAACACGGGTATTAAAACACTCGTTACTATTATGAAACTCGCTGCGCTCGTTTCATAAACTCACACTCGTGTTTTAATACCCTTCATTATATGACAGTTGCATAAACTACTATTACATACATACATACATAATCACGCCTTTTCCCGTAGGGGTAGGCAGATACCACTTTTTTCCACTTGCTACGATCCATACATACATATTTTTTTTAAATACATTAAATAAATAAAACAAACATTACACACACTACCATGTATTTGACACACACGCATATGTATTTGACACACACATATACAGGGTGTCCCAAAAATGGCACGCCAGGCTGACACCGGAGATAGCTTAGCTATAAACCTATCAGATAAAATAAAAAAACAAAAAAATAATAATAATTAAATAAAAACTTACTAAAAGTGGAGTTTTTAGAAAATAAAAAAGTGGCATTTTCTCTAAAACTATGAGACTTTTACTAAAGTCATGTTATTTTAATCTGATATGTTTATAGCTAAGCTATCTCCAGTGTCAGCCTGGCGTGCCATTTTTGGGACACCCTGTATATACTCTTTTCAAAAATTTTTAAAATGGAAGAGGAGCGGCCGAAATATGTCAATGCCAATCCAAACTCACATTCTATCTTTTTTAATTTTTCATTGCTTTGGATACAATCCGTGCAGCCTTAAATAAAATTACGGTCGAATTTCCACCACTGGGCGACTACTAGTAAAGACAAAATAATGTTGCAAAATATTTGTACCTACTTAACCTTTTCACCGCCCAACTATCCTGCACGCGATGTCCCGCTGTACGCCAACGTATAAATGTATTTTAATAAAGTAGGTACAAAGAAGAACTTCTATAGAAGTGCTGGCGTGGACGGCACGAAAATCTCGAACTTCTATAGAAGTTGTTGGCGGTAAAAAGGTTAATATTTACTGTTACGCCAACAAACTTCGTTGTTGCTTCGTGGCCCCAAAGTCGCGTACCGTTGTTCTATCTATCTATCTATTTATCTAAGTACGTAAATTCGCTTACGCCCGTTCCCTATATTCTATCTGTCTGTTGTTTTGCTTACTGGAGTTAGAAATTTGACATAATTTGTATGGAGCTCTTGGATATGGCCTTGTTGAATCGGAGGTGCCGTCGCACCTGCGCCAGTACTCGAAAATGGTCATGCAACGCTCTACTGGGATCGCTCTATCATTACGGACAAGACTATGCCAATAAGCCTGATATTGTGGTGGTCGACCGATCCCAGCGCCTGGCAATACTGGTTGATATCACCACACCTCAAGATGAGAACCTCGTGAAAGCCGAGAAGGACAAGCTCAGTAAGTACCTTGACTTGGCTCACGAGGTTACCACCATGTGGGATGTGGATTCAACCATTATTGTACCGATAGTCGTTTCGGCAAACGGTCTTTTAGCCAAGAGACTCGATCAACACCCAGAAAGGCTCTTGCTGAAAGGTTGGGTCAAGGGTCAGATGCAAAATGTAGTACTCCTTCACACGGCATGTATTGTCAGGAGGTTCCTCATTTTGCAGCCCTAACCACCGATAGCTTGGGTCTATCTCCGCTGCCGGTGGCAACCTAGGTTAAGTTTTTATAATATTTTATATTGTAAATATGTTTTTATATAAAATATTGTAAAAAAAAAATATTTTAATAAAGAGAAGAATAATTTAATAAAAGAGCTTTATTTATTACATATTGCTATTATGATAAATTTAAAAATAGTGAAGTGTTCATATTGTTAGTAGAATTTTAAGCTACGTTAGTATTGTTAGATGTTAGAGCCGCCTTTATTGGTGAAAGCCTCCTCCATGTTCCTCCAACAGACCCGGTCTTGTGCTAGTCTGGTATCATGGTCAGTTACATAAGAATAATTATTGTTAACGAGATTATTATTACGTTTTTTGTTGCGTTTGAGTTATTCTATATTTCGTGTGTCATCCGTATAATGTACATCTGTAATCATAGCGTATTCAACTGTGCTGAAATATCAAATATTTTCACGCACAACAAAAAACAGTAATAATCCTTTTTTTATAATAATTATTCTAATCATTATCATATGCAGCTTAACTTCACCCACAGCTGGAGCTAGGGTATAGGCATCCTCGTTTCACGTGGTCCCTCTCCCTTGGGTTCTGCGCAAGTCGCTTCCACTGGCAGACTAAAACGCTAGTAATTTTGTAAGACTGATATTCCACCAGAGCTGTGCGAGATACCTAGTCAGTACGCCAGGCAAATTTACACCGCAAAGAATAGAAAGCAATCCTATTGGTAGATTTTTTCGTCGTGCATCGCGTAGCTACCGCATAGTATTGGTGGGAAAGCAGCCAAAGCTAGCACCACGACACGAGCCCAATGAGACAGTATATAGGCTCAAATCCCCGTTTCGGGCACTCCATGTTAGGAGTGTTGAGAGTGGGTCCTCTAAGATGGCGCTAGACTGCGTCTAGCCGCTTGGCCATGGCGATCGTCAAATGAGATACAAACATTGACACTGGAATGCATAAGTCTTTGCATATATTGAATATCATTATTTCAATCACGGAAACTTAATATTATTATTTCTAGTTTTATAATCATTGAAGAATATTATCATGACAAAATTAGTGTCGCGAATGATGGTTTGCTATTAACGTTTAGTTAAAAACAGTTGTAATGAATAATATTATTTATAGAATTACATCCTCTTACTGCTACTTGAACTGCTATTTGCATTCTGCGTGACAGGTTAAAAGGAGTAATTGATGAATATTTAGTAAAACCAAGCGATTTGATGGTACCGTCTACCTTCGTGGTGGCTTTAAACACATTTTAAATTAAAAGCCTTGGTGAGAGTAGGTTGTTAGTGAATTTTAAATCTTAAATTTGAAAGATTTGAAGATTCCAATAAGTCAAGAAATGCGTACAAAAATAGACTGACCTTCGCCTCAGAGTTGAAACTGACGTAAGAAAAGAAATATTTACATTGACTTGGCAAGTTTGAACGCTGAAACATGTAAACAATGTCATAAAAAGTCAATTTTTATGACTTTTTATGACATACAAATCGAATCATCTCAAAGGGCTTGCTACACCCCAGTCTTCTTTTATCATATCTGCAGCTTTTTCTGCCACCATCATGGTTGGAGCGTTCGTATGAGCCGCGGGAACATGAGGCATCACGCTCGCGTCCACCACACGCAGCCCTGTCACACCGTAGACCCTGAGGCGCGGGTCCACAACAGCTTCAGGGTCATCCCTAGGCCCCATTTTATTCGTGCAACAGTGATGGTAAATAGTGCTAGTTATAGTTTTCATCGCGCAGTACCAGTATTCGTCTGAGTTGAAAGTGTGATGAGAACAGCTCGGCAACGGAATGTCATGGAGTCTGCTACCATATTTCTGGAATGCCTTAGTCTCCGAAAGCTGAATAGCTTTCCTGATACCATGCAGTATCACTTTCTGGTCCCGTCCTCCATCGGAAAAGTAGTTCGCATGTATAATCGGTTTCGAGTAAGGATTTTTGTTTTTCAACAGTATTCGACCTCGAGACTTTGGCAGCAATAGCATAGGGAATACCATCCAGGTGTCTTTGTCACTAATAGGTCCATATACTTTGTCGAATACATCTTTGTCGATAGCAAAAGCTTGCTGGTATATAGGTTGAGATACTAAAGAACCACCAATAAATAGCAACTCAAGGTCTGGATAACCATCAGCGTCGTGAGGGTTCATCGTATCAAAAAATGCGAGTGCTTCAGGGCCACTTGGAGCTGACAAAGGCCCTGTATGGTGACTGAAGTACTCAATAATATTGCCAAATGTAGTTATTCGTTCAGTCCTCAAAGAATCAGTTGTGTTTATCACAAATGTGAGTCCTCCTAACGCGCAGTGATCCTGCAGGTTGTATCCGACCGGCAAATCTACGATAGTCGTAATCTTCTTCTCGTCCAAATGTGCTCTTGGCCCAATTCCACTAATCATTAGGAGTTGTGGAGAGTTTATTGCGCCGGCGGAGAGAATAACCTCCTTTTGTGCTAATACGACTTGTTTCTTGCCATCTTTATAAAACTCGACACCGTATGCCCTCTTACTCCATGGATCAATAAGTATACGAGTCACCATCGCATTCTTAGCGACGTGAAAATTCCAGCGATGTCTGACAGGATGCAGAAATGCTTTGCTAGAGCTCATTCTCGTACCATTGTTAATAGTAAACTGGATAATTGAATATCCTATTTGTGTTCCTGCGTTGTAGTCGACGACCTTGCCACCCGTCTCGACTCCAGCTTCCAGAAAGGCATTTGATAGAGGAGTTCTCCAGTTAGGGTATGTGAGTGACATTTCTCCTTTAGTAGAATGGTATCGTCTGTCTTTCGCTAGTTCTGGTATCTGCATGTTTTCTGATCTCTTGAAATATTTGAGTATCGATTTGTAGTCCCAACCTGCAAATTCATTATCTTTGAAATAAAATTAATTCAAAATCTTCTCTAAGAGATTAATTAAGCTTTTTATTTTATTTTTTTGATTTTAACAATGCCTGAGTCTACAAAGGTAGCGAAAAACGTAACAGTCTAGGTGTTGCAAATAAACAGGCATTTATTTTTGTTAGAAATAAAACTTTGATTTATATTCTGGACGAATCGATTATCGAGATTCAATTTTGTTTGGTGGCATAATGGCCCCATCACTAGTTGTTCTTTTTTTATACTCTTGTCTCTGGAAAGCAAATATGGCTGGTTGAATAGGTTATCGTGTGTTGATAATTAAATAGTTTTATGTAGTAATAAGGGCATTTGGAGCCGTATTATTCTACTTAAGTGGATAGTGCAAATTGTGTGTGCGTCGTAAACTAATTGTTTCGGGAAAACAATTAGCCGGGATGTCGGCCACACCGCGGCTGAAATAAAAGGTATTTTTCGTGGGAAGTGCACTTTGGGGTAGTTTGGGTGTGTTTAGGAACCCCAGAAGACCCGGAGCCGGATTCGGGCCCCATCGGATCATATGGATCCCGTTCAGGACGGCGGGAGCAGCATTGAACTGTGAGTGGACTTTGTTAATTTTAATGTGTAATTTTAAGTGTGTGTTGTGGGTTTCCGCAACATTTTGGTAGCAGAGCGTGGTTAATACCGGACCTCTAGGTTAATCGGTGTAATTTTGTGTATTTTTTGTTAGTTCGTAATAGGTTAAGCTCATTTTGTGTAAAATCGCACTTCCGGGACAGGTGCGGTTAAATTGTAAGGTTGGTAGTACCGTTGTTTTGTTCGTTCATTCATTTGGGCTGGGACATTTCTCAGAACGTTAATTTAATTTAATTTCGTTCAATTGAAAGCATCGAGTCGATTCGGATAATCGATTCCGTGTTTTCATTGACTCGTTTTAATTTTGTGTTTAGGTTTATTTAGGTTAAATTATTTATAATGACAGCGTCACGGCAGGAGTTGGCTCAGCAGCTCCGGTGGTTCACCGGGCTGCTTGCATTAGTAGATCGGCCTAACCGGGAGGACGCCTTGGAGACGCGTTCGAGGGAAATGCAGGCTCGTTTCTTGTTGGCCGAGCGGTCGGTAACCGCCCTATTGTCAACCGACCCGGTCGGGGAGAAGGAGCTGGCCCTCCACGCCCAATATGTCAAGGATCTGGAGCACATCCAAGACATTTACGACGAGGTCCTTCAGCGGGTGAAGGACATCGAGCGACTGCGGGAGGGGAAGCCTGTTGCGCGCCCCGCTTCGCTCCACACCTCTGGACCCAGCGCCATGGGAAGATTGGGTGCCCTGGAGGTCCCGCATTTCACCGGATGTATGCGGGACTGGGCTGGATTCCGGAACATGTTTTTGGCCTTGGTGGATACTCGGAAGGATTTCACCAAGGCCGAAAAGCTGGCATATCTCCGTTCCTTCCTAGACGGAGAACCCAGACAGCTCGTACAGCATCTGGAGCTGCAGGATGCGAGCTACGACACCGCCATGCAGCTGCTGGAGAAGCGGTACGAAAAGCCGCGTCTTCAGGCGGACGCGCACGTGACCCATCTGCTGGGATTGCCGAGGGTCAACCATAGGGCTCAGCTGAGGACGCAGCTGATCACCCCGCTCACAGTGTCCTTAAACGGGTTAAGGACGCTCGGACTGCCCGTCGACCAGTGGTCCTTCCTTCTTCTGCACATCGTTCTGGCCAAGTTGTCGCAGGAGATGAGGGACAAGTTCGAGCGGAATCGACTGGTCCACAAGGATCTCGGCAGCGTTCTGCCCACCATAGGGGAACTTCTGGAGTTCCTGGAAGAGGAGGCTGGCCTGCTGGAAAACCAGCTAGCCTCCCAGGAGGCTCCGACAAGTGCGCCGGCCCGCACTTCCGGAGTCTACGGCGCCCAGCCGCCACGCAACCCAGGGAAGGGTCGCGGCAGGCTGGTGGCTGCGGCCGCCATCAACCCCGGCTCTGGATGCCGGATTTGCGGACAGCAGCACTTGGAGCAGCTATGTCCAGCAATTCTCGGGCTGCCCACAAAAGAGCGCCGAAACCTCGTTCGGACACGAGGATTGTGTTATGCCTGCCTGGGAGGACATAGGTATAATGAGTGTCCCCAGGCGAGGCCTTGCGATGTGTGCGGCGGACCGCACCATCGCTTACTGTGCACCCGTAGTGCTGAGGGCTCAGCACCGGTTCGGGAGAGGGGATCTCCCACGGGTGGCGGTTTGGGGCCGGGGTCAACTCCGCCTCCGGAAAGACGGAGTCCGCCACGGCCGCCACACTACAACCCCTCGTACACCCCGGCTCAGGTGAGTTGGGGACCGCCGGAGCGGAGCCGGGTTCTGGCTACAACCCGGCACCCGGCGCGACCAACACCAGGAGTTGGTGCCTCTAAGGGCCACTGGGTACAGGGAGCCCCACCTCCGGACCCAACACCCGGATACTCGTACGCGTATCCTCCGCCGCCGTTACCGGAACAACAACGACATGAGAACCGTCAACAGTTCTCACCGGTACTGCACGAGTACCCGAGGTTGGAATACCACCCACCCTATCACCGGTATGGTAGGGCACCTGGATACGCACCACCCCGGATGGTGGCCTGCACGCGTCCGACTTACTGGCCGAGTCATCACGGTTCGACAGGGTCGGCCGCTGGCTCTGACGCGTGACTAGCCTGTGGTCGGGCTACGTCGGAACCGAGGACGGTTCTTTTGCCCATCGCGCAGGTACGCGTTTGGGGACCTAGGGGGGACTTCGTCCGGATACGAGCCCTCCTAGACACTGGGGCACAGGGCTGCTTAATTACTACGAGGGTAGCGAGGCGCCTACGTCTGGAGTGCGCGCCTCCCTCAGCTCCGATTCGGGGAGTCGGAGATACAGAAGTGGGGGGTCTGTCCGGTCAGACCCACATTTCCTTCTCTCCTGTGCATTCCGCTTCGATACGGATTGCGGCGGCCGCGATCGTACTCGACAATCTGCTGGGTTGGCATCCACCGACAGACATTCCGCGGGACGCAATGCCTGACACATCAGGTCTCATGCTGGCAGACCCTCATTTCGAGGAGCCGGCTCCGGTGGACCTCATATTGGGAGCGGATGTACTGGGCTGGATCCTTTTAGGGCCTCAGCGGAGTCTGGGCCGCTCTTCGTTGGTAGCTATACCTACCATCTTTGGACACGTTTTAATGGGACCGGTTTTCGACCAGGAGACGCGGGATGTCTCACCTGTCGTCGCTACTACCTCCATCGCTAGGACGATGCAAAAATTCTGGGAACTGGAAGAGCCTCCCATGTTCTCCCGTCTGGATCCGGAGCATGTGGAGTGCGAAACCTTTTATAAGGATCACACACGCCGGATGGCGTCGGGTAGGATCGAAACTCGACTGCCCTTTATCGACTGTCCCCCTCTCTTGGGAAAATCGAGGGCGTTGGCAGAGAAACGACTCTTGTCCATGGAGCGTCGTATGTCTCGCGATCCGGTACTTCGGGAAAAGTATATCGAGTTCATGCGAGAATACGAGGCCTTGGGGCATATGTCGCGGGCGACTGTCGACTGGACAACGACAGATCATTTTTTCTTGCCTCACCACGCGGTGTTGAAGGCATCATCTGGAAAACTACGGACTGTTTTTGACGGATCGGCACCGTCGTCGACTGGAGTTTCACTGAACCAATGTCTCCATTCTGGTCCGAAGTTACATCGGGACATTGTCGACATCATTTTAAATTTCCGAAGACACCAGGTGGTGATCGGTGCGGACATCCGGATGATGTTCCGCCAAACAGTAATACATCCTGCGGACAGGAGGTTTCAGTTAATACTCTGGAGGGAACGTTTGGAGGATCCCATCACCGTCTACGAGCTCAACACCAACACGTACGGCCTGAAGTCGAGTCCCTTCATTGCCATCCGGTCACTGCTGGAACTGGCGGAGCAGGAACGGGCTCGCTTTCCCCGGGCAGCCGCTGTACTGACACGTGACGTGTTCGTAGATGATATCTGCACAGGGGCAGCCTCTCTGGAGGAGGCGCTCATCATCAGGAATGAACTTATCGGACTCCTCGCGGCTGGTGGTTATGAGTTGAGAAAATGGTTATCCAACGAGCCACAGCTTCTGGTTGGGATTCCGGAAGATCACCAACAGAATCCTCAGCTATTCGAGGACGCAGGAGATCCGAACTCTATCGCCGTTTTGGGAATTAAATATCAGCCGGTTCACGATATTTTCACATTCCGGGTAGAACTGGAAACTACAAGAGTTTGGTCGAAAAGGACGGTCCTTTCCACCATCGCTCGGATGTTTGATCCAAATGGATAGATCAGCCCGTGCATTTTTATGGCGAAGTGTTTATTGCAAACACTGTGGACACTCGGAGTCTCGTGGGATGAGCCACTGGTAGGGCTCTCACTCGACACTTGGCTCGCTCTGATCTCTACGATCGAGGCGATCAATCAGGTGGCGTTGCCGCGGCGGATCTTGCCGCGGGGCAAATACAGGGCAAGCCTACATGGCTTCTGCGATGCGTCAGAACGAGGGTATGCCGCAGTGGTGTATCTGCGAACGGTGGACTCGAAGGGTCGAGTCGCCGTCTCCTTGCTTCTGGCTAAAAGCAAGGTGGCTCCCCTCAAAACTAGGCTGACAATCCCGAAGCTGGAGCTTTGCGGGGCGCATCTATTGGCCAAACTGTTGTGCCACGTGCACAAGGAACTGACGTCTACGGTGGACATCCGGAATGTCTACGCCTGGTCTGACAGTCAGGTAGCTCTGGCATGGCTACGCGGGGCACCCCACGTATTGGAAACCTTTGTGGCCAATCGGGTATCTCAGGTACAGAACTCGGGCATCGAAATTTGTTGGAGGCACGTTCCCGGCCCCTGGAATCCTGCCGATTGTGCCTCTCGGGGCTGCACCGCGCCGGAATTGGTGCAGCATGCCCTCTGGTGGGGTCCAGAGTGGTTAAAGGAGGGTGAGTCATCATGGCCGGTCACCATGATCGATGGCTCTCTAGGGATGCTCCCTGGAATAAAGGTTTTGGTGACAACAAACGAGTCAAGGCCAGATCCGAACTGGTTGACGGCTCGATACAGCAAACTGGACAAATTGCTAGGTGTAACTTGCTGGATCCGGAGATTTCTACATAACTGCCGCCATCCAGACAAGAGGCAGTTATCACCCGTGGCGGGTGCTGAGGAACGCAGGAGTTCACTGTTGGCCCTGATACGGCTGGTTCAAGCCGACCGGTTCGAGGACGAACTGAAGATTTTGCGCGTCGGTCGCGCAAAGCTCAAGGGAGCGATCTCTCGGCTCAACCCATTTCTGGATGCGGATGGACTGTTACGCGTTGGAGGTCGCCTCAAAAATGCCGACCTGCCCTTCGGTAGCCGTCATCCTCTGCTACTCCCCAAAGGAGGACCTTTGGTAGAACTGGTGGTCTCGGATAGACACCTGAAAAACGCTCACGCGGGGTGTAATGCGTTACTGGCGATATTACAGAGGGAGTTCTGGATTTTGTCCTCTCGGAGAGTGGTTCGCAGCGTGTTATTTAAGTGTGTGGCTTGTTATCGGGTGAAGGCCTCCACTATGCAGCCACAGATGGGGGATCTCCCTTCTGACCGGGTTTGTCAGACTACTAGGCCGTTCGACGGGGTCGGTACGGATTTTGCTGGACCGTTTCTGGTGAAAACCACAGCCTATCGTAACACTAGGGTCACGAAAGCATACCTGTGCGTTTTTGTCTGCCTGGCCACTAAGGCCGTCCACCTGGAAGTGGTTTCGGCTCTGTCTACGGAAGCCTTTGTCGCCACGCTGGATCGTTTTGTTTCGCGACGGGGTTTACCTTCTCTCATTCGGTCCGACAACGGTACCAACTACAGAGGCACTGCCAACTACTTAAAAGATGTGAACGATTTTCTGGATAAAAATTGTAATAGCATAAGTCAAGCTCTCGCACAGCGGGGAATCACATGGCGATTTAGTGTGCCAGCCTGTCCCCACTGGGGCGGGATATTTGAAGCCGCGGTAAAATCGGCAAAAACCCACTTGCGCCGGGTAGTCGGGGAAACTACCCTCACGTATTAACGGGGGAACTTACAACTGTGTTTTGTAAGGTTGAGGCGGTTCTCAACTCGCGTCCGCCTTGTCCACTCTCCTCTGACGCAAATGACATGGAAGTCCTGACCCCTGGTCATTTTTTGGTCGGTCAGCCACTCACTGCCCTGCCTGAGTATCCCTGGAAGGATGAACGCAGACACCGGATGTCTCGTTTTCAAATGATACAACAAATGAGTCAGGACTTGTGGCGTCGTTGGTCACTGGAGTATCTGCATTTATTGCAGCAGCGTGTAAAGTGGACAGACCGGACGTCGCCCCCTTCGGAGGGGGATCTGGTTTTATTAAAAGAGGCTAATTTGCCATCGTTATTTTGGAGACGAGGTCGCATTTTAAAGTTAATCTGGGGCGCGGACGGGACTCCGCGTGTGGCGCAAGTGTTGGTTGATGGATCGGTGCTAAATCGCGCAGTCGCGACCTTAGCTCGATTACCGGTTGACTAGTTTAAGATTTCAGGCTAGAAAGCGGTACGTCCGCTTTGGGTGGCGGGATGTTGCAAATAAACAGGCATTTATTTTTGTTAGAAATAAAACTTTGATTTATATTCTGGACGAATCGATTATCGAGATTCAATTTTGTTTGGTGGCATAATGGCCCCATCACTAGTTGTTCTTTTTTTATACTCTTGTCTCTGGAAAGCAAATATGGCTGGTTGAATAGGTTATCGTGTGTTGATAATTAAATAGTTTTATGTAGTAATAAGGGCATTTGGAGCCGTATTATTCTACTTAAGTGGATAGTGCAAATTGTGTGTGCGTCGTAAACTAATTGTTTCGGGAAAACAATTAGCCGGGATGTCGGCCACACCGCGGCTGAAATAAAAGGTATTTTTCGTGGGAAGTGCACTTTGGGGTAGTTTGGGTGTGTTTAGGAACCCCAGAAGACCCGGAGCCGGATTCGGGCCCCATCGGATCATATGGATCCCGTTCAGGACGGCGGGAGCAGCATTGAACTGTGAGTGGACTTTGTTAATTTTAATGTGTAATTTTAAGTGTGTGTTGTGGGTTTCCGCAACACTAGGTACTTATAAAAAATATTTACGCGGATCCTACACCAAGAGAATATAAATTGCGTGTTAGTTTTTTTGTGCTGTCGTCTAAATACTGCAAACCTTTACATATAAGTTCAAGTTCAAGTTCAGTTAAGCTACCTATATGACTTTCTCAATTGCAGTTGTTGATGTGGAAAAGCTTTAGCCTAGCAGTAGGACATTTATAGTAAGTAGTTAGTTCGTAAGTATAGTTGCCAGAATACAGTTAATTCAGATATTAGATTTTTAAATTTAGTTTTATTGTATTCAACCTGCAAGCAGGCGTGCAAAAGTTCGGATTAATTAAAAATCAAACCACGACAGTTGTTTTCCAAAAAATCACTGACATTGTAAAATTGACTCAACAGGCATTTTGTTAATACAGATTTCATTTTTATGTTGTCAGGAAGTTTGTATAGGCTGTTAATGATGACGACTACATTAAACTGTCTGTGCGACTTCCCATTTAAGAGGTTGAAACTGAAGGTGCAATAGCAATTTTTCTTACCTGGGTTCCCATTAGCAGCCCATCTGTCGTAGTCCCGTTTGTTTCCCCTGGTGTGCATCATCGCGTTCAGCACAGAGGAACCTCCCATTACCTTCCCTCTTGGCCAGGAGCAGCGACCGGCCAGCATGCCTTTGCATCCTGCTTTCTGCAACAAAAAGTACCATGGAACGGTATTTCTTTTGTATCAAGTGTATCGGTGAACTTAGCTTAGCTTAGCTAAGTTTTACTTGCGCAGGGACGTCTGGCACTTCTCGTGCAACCTTAAGGTTAGCAGTGGGTGCCAGGACAAAAATTATTAGTGCATGAGTAGGGGTTGACTATAGAGATAGATCCTAAAGTAGCTGCTAAAGCGGGTGTCCATAGTATGTAAGTAAGTGTTACTTATGTGACTACCTTCAGTGTTATATAATATACCGTAGGTTAACTTGTAGAAGAAAACTTCGAAGAACATGCCTTCGATTCTGTTATTTTAAAACTATCAGAATCTTTTTTCAGTGGCCTGATTTTGACATTAAGACTCATGGGAAAAATTTCAGAATTAATCAGTGAGCGACGTTCGATTAAAAGTAGAGTTTAATGTGTTAAAAAGGTAGCCAGCCTATATACGATTACTATGTATTCTGGTAGCCGATGTCATTTAAATTTCTTTATTATTATAGGTTGCTTTTCTATATAACTATTCCAAAAAATGCGGTTATCCAACGCTCCGTTTCGTGATATGAAAGAAAGAAAAATAATTCAACACACTTCTATTTTTTTTTTATGTATATGTTTTATAGTTTTTAATATATTAACCAAGGTGACAGTTGAAGGCAAACAGAAACGCAAGTCGAAACGTAAAAAATGTTATTAAACTAATGATGCATGATCTTGAGAAAACTCCTTTTCGGATAACAAATTGCAGGAAATTTTATAGGCTAATGACATCAGAAAATGTAGCATTCAAGGTATTTTCCTAATATAATGATACTCTATTTTAAGCTGACATATTTATGTCTTTCGTCTTTGGTGTGCTAGGAACACATTCCAAGACAAGTCATTGGCCATGGTTGTTATAAGATAAAAGTCATTGTATCCTATAAACCTGCATTGGGCTAGCATCTATGCTATATATGAATCGCATAGGCTCTAGCCTATGGTCATCTCTCCGTGAGCGATTCATATAGGAACATATATTTGCTGATGAAGGGTCGTTTGGCAGGAGACTCGAGCCCGTTTTCACCGACAACCCCTTAGGTAACCCTTAAGCCATATTAGGTGACGGTTTTACTCCAGCAACTGTCAGGTAACATGGCTTAGCGACTACCTAATACTTAAAAGTTGTCAGTGAAAACGGGCATTAGACCCCTGCGACCAGTTGTATACAATTCATGAGTTTCTGCGCTGGGCATATCGCTAGCAACATTTAGGTTTAGTGTCATATAACGGAGTTCCTATGAAGTCGTTAATTTGTTAACTGTGCCTTTTAAGCTTACAATACTACATCCACTTTGCCGCCTAATTATGTGGTAAATGGTATAACCCAAACATTTGCATTTATGTTAACTATGAATCCAACAAATGGAATTTTGTAGCGCCTATGATCAATAGTACCTCGTCCTAACATCCATAAATCTTGCTTTCGTTAATAGGGTCAATTTTAGAGCCGGTTCTTAACCAGTTCCTGTCTAGTTCATAAGTTCGCAAAGTCAAATATTTTTTATTCAAATAAACTTTAGAAAAGTGCTTTTGAATCTTCCAAACATTTTTTGACCTACTACCTATTCAGAACGTTTATTTTTTAGCTGTGGAGAAGAATTGGCGCAAGAAACTCCACGAAGTGGAAGATCCGAATAGTAATGACCTTCTGTTGTTTGCCTTCCTCTGTTATATACTGTAGAGATGTAATTTACAAGGTCGCATAGTGAAGGGATAACTTCTCTTGAGGAAAGGCATTCACTGTAGCATGTGATGATGTCAGCTGGTTTCGTTAAATTACTTTGCTTCTTAAGACACGTGAGTCACAGGCGTAAAGTCTCCACGGAAATACTTTTCTATTAAGGTGTAAAGGTGATTGGGAAAAACGTTTCTGACAATTTGTGACTTGTGAATCATTCGTAAGTTTTTGATGGTTTCTGAGTTAACCACACCCAAACAGACAACTTTGGAAGGTTAAAAATGTTTTCCTATTATGATTTTAATTAATGTGGCAATGAATCACTATATGGATTGAACTGGATGACCACTGCTAGTTTTATTTGGTTTTCGGAAACGAACATATATATGGCATTGGCGTAGGGCCTCCTGGTGATAAACAAGGGCAGTTGAATTTATACCATACAAATTCGCGTTTTCGTTCATTTGTTTGAATGTAAAAAAAAATGCACTAGACAACTTGAAAACGATTCACAATAATTAATGAAAATTTTATCAAAATTAAAGGTATCTATTGTTAAAAATCTGCAAGGTATTAAAATAAATGAATTTATAATAAAATTTATGTAAATGTCTTATGAATAATTTATTGATGTATATTGTAAGTAGGACTTCAATGATTTTACGTTTACCGTGAACTTGTACATATTAGACTTCAGAGAACATATACATAATATGGTTTGTAGTAGGCAAAAATGTTTGGACGGTTCGAAAGCACTTTTCTTAAGTTTTTTTTAACTTTGAATTTTACTTTTAATACGATTTTTTTGGATAAGTGTTTTGCGGAATTCGAACCCGCACCCTCTGACAGGTCAGGTCAGGTTTTATTTTGGAGAGTGTTTGCCGATTGCCTCAGACGGCATTTTCAGCTTCACCGGGCTTGTTTGGGGGCGGCGAGAAACTTAAAGGTAAACTTAAACTGGTAATGTGTAAGATGTCGGATTAGGTTTTAATTTAATCTTATCTTAGTTGTATTCAACTGAATTTGTTGGGATACCTCCAATAACAGTAACGAGTATTATAACTAGTAACTATGTGCTCATATTGATGTTATTGTCACTGTACTTTTAATTAATATTATGTACAGCGCGACGCCGCGCACATTTACACAAAATGGGTCTCCACGGAAGATCAGCGTTGTAGTTTTTGTCCACTACTGCAACATATGCTGAGTGGAGCCCTTTTAGAACACACATAAAAATGTGTGTTCTATTATAATTTGTTTGTTTTGTTTTAAGTACCTACATAAGTTTGTACTGTGTTCTAATAAACATATTTCATTTCATTTCATTTTCATTTCAAAGCCGTGTGAAACGAAGCACCTCCGGAGTTTTCTAGAGGGATCACGCACTAATGCGTGTCCCCGTGCCCTACTAGATTCTCCGATGGGATCGGGTCGGATTGGCGTATAGAAAAAAAAATTATACTATTGCATCTCATTATAATTGGAGGCATAGCATCATACCGTTTCAGAACCAGACTAATATACAACGTCATTATTACGCGAATCTGTTATTTTGAGCATTCCTAATACCTGTTTACAAACTATGCATAATTATTTGTACGAAAAAACCTGTTACATCCAAATAGTTCATTCAACTTACCGTTAACGAAACAGAAGACGATTTGTCAAGTTTTGTGTAATGACAGCTGGTTTTCAACAAAGCTCTTCGACTAATGGGCTTGCGTTATTTAGAGTTTTTGTTAGTCTTTAGTGGAGGATCTACGGGTATGTCGCTGTATCGCTAAACTCTAACTACATTATCGACCTTGTGTCTTCGGTCACAGTAAATTATGCAGCAAATTATGTGGCTCGTTCTTGGGTAAATGTATAACTTTTAATAATAAACTTTCACAAAATGTTGTTGAAAGACCCTTACATAAATTTAAAGCACATGTCAATAAGACTAATGAGTAGGTAAAGGTTATTTATTATAAAGTGGAAGATTATGTTAACCTTTTCACCGCCCAACTATCCTGCACGCGATGTCCCGTTGTACGCCAACGTATAAATGTATTTTAATAAAGTAGGTACAAAGAAGAACTTCTATAGAAGTGCTGGCGTGGGCGGCACGAAAATCTCGAACTTCTATAGAAGTTGTTGGCGGTAAAAAGGTTATTAACAAAGATGTATGGACATAGTTGTACATACACAATAGCGCAAATTAATGTTACGAATGTGATATAATTTATGGCTTTTTTAGGGTTCCGTAGCCAAATGGCAAAAAACGGAACCCTTATGGATTCGTCATGTCTGTCTGTCCGTCCGTATGTCACAGCCCCTTTTTTAAACTATAAGAACTATACTGTTGAAACTTGGTAAGTAGATGTATTCTGTGAGCCGCATTAAGATTTTCACACAAAAATAGAAAAAAAAATTATAAATTTTGGGGGTTCCCCATACTTAGAACTGAAACTCAAAATATTTTTTTCATCAAACCCATTTGTGTGGGGTATCTATGGATAGGTCTTCAAAAATGATATTGAGGTTTCTAATATATTTTTTTTCTAAACTGAATAGTTTGCGCGAGAGACACTTCAAAAGTAGTAAAATGTGTGTCCCCCCTGTAACTTCTAAAATAAGAGAATGATAAAACTAAAAAAAATATATGATGTACATTACCATGCAAACTTCCACCGAAAATTGGTTTGAACGAGATCTAGTAAGTAGTTTTTTTTTAATACGTCATAAATCGTAAACCGCAATTTACCTTTCATTCAATCAACTCAAATATTAAAAAAAAAACATTTAATTTCATAAACATAAACGAATTACAAGAACTTTTATATTATGTTACTTGCTACTACGGAACCCTTCATGGGCGAGTCTAAACTTGTATTGTAACATCACTGGAGAAAGAAACAGCCCTTGCCGAGTTTCTTGCGGCTTCTTCTCGGTACAAGGTCTCCATCATAGGGTTTACGAAATCATGGCTTTGAATTGATTTAAAAAAAACACTTGTTAAAATTCATTTTAAATAAAAAATTTGAATTTTGGATTATATGTTTTTGCAACGGCAACGAAATCAACCTTGTCTTAGATCGCGAATATTCGAGTCGCTTCTTTACTCGCTCTTAGAAGAATAGAAACAAGAAAATTGGTGTAGCGTTATTTTAAAAAGGCGTTAAATGGTATGTTGTTTATTTATGTTGATACTAGCGGCCCGCCCCGGCTTCGAACGGGTGTTTTTTTTTAAATATGCCTTTATAAATATATGCCTTGCCTTTATATAGCCTTTGCTACTCAGCGCTAATGTAGCATTCTAATAATGAAAGATTTTTTAAATCTCCAGTAGTATTAGTTTATTCGTTGCAAACATACATACATACAAAGCTATCCTCTTTATAATATTAGTATAGATTAACGCGATGCGTCATAAGATAGCAATCAACATAGTTAACATAATTATGAGTCGGCCTGTAAAGGATATATCAATAAGCGCAACCACTGGATTTTTCCCTCGCTCGCTCGCTGTGTTGCTCTCTCTCTAGCTTCTGAGTGGTGGATAAAATATTTCATTTATTTTAAAATAATCATTGTCTTTTTTTGTCCGATTTTTTGCATATTTTTTTTTTCTTTTTTTTTGACACTTTTTCTGGTCGATTGCAGTGACAGATAAAGTCTCAGGCCACCCTGCTATACACTACTTTAAAGTTTATACTGACTTCCCCCACCGACCTTACGGTTATAAAGTTAGGTGTCAGACATCCTTACGCAAGCACAAGGGACCATCTACGTCAGGTCATAACGCCAGATCAGAACACGCCGGTACGCATCCTTCATCCGGTACTTTTAAGACTAGTGTCTCGAGCTAGTTGCCCCGTGGACACGTATAGTCCACTACCTAATATCCAGATAGGTTACCGGAGCTGCAAGCTCGCTCACTTCTCGTTGCACTATAGTACAACTCGCAGTGTACCACTGCTCGGGTCGTCAACTCTAAAGTCGACTACCAAATGTCCTCTTTGGTGGCGGAGTTGTAAGCACACTTACTTTTCGGTGCCCATCCAGGCACCTGATCAATTCCAAGGTCCTACGCGGCTGATTCAACCGGAGGCTTTTGCATCTAGCGGGTGGGCGCCTCTAGTTCTCCAGACTAGTGCCGGAGATGTTGGAGAACTGCTCAATGAAAACCACCGAGCAGAAGAACCAACTAAGGGCAACTCACGTGCCCCGCAGATCTTTTCGAATCAGGCCCCCTCCGGACAGCTACGCTAGCTGTGCACGAAATTGAAGCCAGGCCAGACCTCAACCAGGCAAACGAACATTCCCACTTCTACAGCTAACCACATGCCACTACGAGTCCAACCCATGTCCGGGGCCTGCCGGAGACGCCCGCGAAGGCATAACCGGCAGGGGGCCTAGGATCCGGAACTCCCAGGCCAGTCGATTTGCAATATTGTTAGCTTGGTTGATTTGTAATGGAAAGTGTCCTTCTATGGTAGGGTGGACATATTCTAATATGTGATTCTGTTAAGGGGAGAAAAGAAATGCCCTTTCTGAGTTTTTTTTGCCGGTTTTTTAAGTACTAGGTCTCCCACCCTATGTAGACCGAACCGATGGCATAATGACACTCACAAGAGCTACTTGTAGCCTGAACTGAATAAATGATTTTGAATTTTGTAATAATTGTTCTAACATAGAATCTGCATTCTGTAGTGCCTCCGTCGTGATTGCATTCTAACCAGCGTGCAACCTTCTCCATTCTTCACTCGCACTACTGCCTTGACTCCCTTATCTAGTATGGCACGACATTATGACACTGATCTCTAATGGACTTTCCTTGATCTCCGATTTTCCTTTTACCTTTTTTCTTAAAATTATTTATTTAAACTAGTGGTCGCCCAGTGGTCGAAATTCGACCGTAATTTTATTATGGTTGCACGGATTGTGTCTTAAGCAATGAAAAATTAAAAAAGATAGAATGTGAGTTTGGATTGTCATTGACAGATTTCGGCCGCTCCTCTTGCATTTTTAAAAAGAGTTTTATGCGTGTGTGTCAAATACATGGTAGTGTGTGTAATGTTTGTTTTATTAATTTTTATGCATAATTTAAAAAAAAATAACATTCGGATAACCTTCTCTATATAAACTATAAGTGTGCGAAATTTCATACTTCTCCGTCCGCGCAATTTTCGTAAAAAACGGGTACAAAGTTTTTGCTTCACGAATTAATATATAGACAGGACTACCAACAAGACATACATGAAAAAGAGAAAGAAGCTCTGATTTTTATCTTAAGAGCGTTTACACCGCACACTAGCGTCACTAATAAAAAAATAAACATATCTAGTAATTAGAGATAGAAAATCAAATTATGTTCAACAAACTATTTGAATGAAGTAATTTAGCAATTTTACGTTACCTAATGAACACCTCACATGTTATGGTTTAGTTAAATAAGACGTTACGGCCACTTTTAACTATAACGCCATATTTAACTAAACCATAACATGTCAGGTGTTCATTAGGTGACGTAAAAATGCTAAATTACTTCATTGTATATATTTTTAGGATATGTTTCATTGGCGGCGCTAGTGAGCGGCGTAAACGCTCTTAAAGCTAAATGCTGTCTCAATTACCTATAGGTCGCCACGACATGCACTGGTGGCACGTATCAGAAAAAAAAAACAATAATAATAAAACTGAAAAAAAAAGCAAACTATATCAAATATCTATAGACGTAAAACTTAATAAACTTATACCTACTGAATTTAATATATAAAACTTAATAAAAAAAAATGAAACGAGAGAGTCCAAGATCAGGCTTTTATATTTTTGCAAACTGTTTGCAAAAATGTCAACTTCATCTTGCTTCGAAAAACTGTTGTACTCATTCTGCATTCTATTCAAGGCAGAACATTGGGCAGCGTTGGTATTACACAATCGGTAAAATAGCTAAATACGTCTTTTAAATACTGTTTCTGTCTAAAAAGAAGTTCAAGCTGGGCAGCTTGAGTGAAAAAAATACATTCAAAGATGTTCAAACTAGGGCTAGTTTGAACATCTTTGAATGTATTTTTTTTTAAATTCAATTTTAATATTCTGAACATTTTTCTATAAGAAACTAGAACATTAATAGGTACCTGTATTAACCAGCATTTTTAGTATATACCTAGCTACATCGATATAATTGTGCCTACATCTTTAAAGTTGCGGTCTGGTTTAATGTAAAAGTGTATTACATTACAATACAATGTAAGTCTTAATCAATAATTAAATTAAATATTAGCTAAAAGCTGTTTTAGGTATTGTCTAACTTTTGTCATCGTTTTGGTAAAGCAGCGAAGCTTTAGTCCTGAATCGGTGATGAAACCTTGACAATATTTTGGGTGAGACCAAACCATGTGATTCATTAGGCAAAAGCACCATTTTGTGGTAAGTAATAATATTAAAAATCAATTGCGCAAAAATAAACAAAAAATTATTGCGTAAGCTATTATAATCACGCACTAATGTGTTTTAAATTGTTCACTAGAGATTCTTACTCATGCTGATAAATTGCGGTGATCATGTGACGCGATAAAATGCCGTCGGGGAGAATGCTGCTTCTTTGTAAAAATATTAATGATTTGATGACGTAGTTGTCGACATTGATTAGGGCTTCTTTGGCTTACAGAGTAAGAGTAGACTTTAAGGCCGGCCGCTCTTTGGATGTGTTTTCGTCAAATACGCACGGAGGCACGTGCGTATTAGTTTGAAATATTATGTTTGCAATAAATTTTGAGTAGATATTGAGGCCTATGTCAGCCAGCAATGGACTGTTTATGATGATGATGACGATGATTGAGTATAGGGTTATGGTTCAAAACGAACGTCACCGATTCAAATTCGTACGAAATCTCATCAAAAGTGCCTCCGGCCCAAGGCCCACTTTCGGCCTTGAAGTGCAATAAGCTCAGAACACTCAACTTCTAAGGGACTGTCTATCTCATTTCTAACTATCGAAGGTGAATGCGTTTCGATTCAAAATGCATCAGTGGTGCTATGAACATAAAACATATAAACTTAGAAAAATTAACGGAAGCTAGCCAGGAGGATTTACATTAAATTAACTAGGAATGGAACCGGCATATCCGCATCTGAGACTGTTGATCTTAGGGGGATTACGTTCAGAAATATGGGGGGTCGCAATCGCAATGTATTCAATAAGACCCCCCAAATAAGAAATATCTTTTTATTATAATATTTTTAAACAAGTGTTAGAAATTTTATATTAACCATGTGTTGACAACAAAATAAAATAAAGTAGTTGCTAAGCTAGACCCAGACACGATTAAAATCCCGATTAATGTTCGCTCCATAGTAACGTTCGATGCGAGAGGAATATATAAGAATTGTTATCTCGTGACTTGACCCTATGTGTTGTCCAGAGTTCTTGTATAGAATTCTAATTAGGTAGACCCTGACTTCAATTGCACGAGTATTTATAGCATTGATACCACACGTGCAGGTAGGCAGTTCTTATCAAGTTCTTCTTATACTTTTAAAAGTGAACGCACATCTAGCTGCAACATCTAGTCGTCGCATTCGAATTCTAATATGAAGTTCTCACACTCCCACCCGCGCCACAGTTTTTTGGGGGTTGGGTCCGTAGGTTTACCCTTGAGACCCTACACGTGACCCCTGGGTGGTGCTAAATGAGTAACACTGTCTGAGTGGTAGAGCCACGTTGCGTTGCAGCACGAAATGGGCCGGCTCGCCCGGCGTAACACCACCCTCTCACAGAATATCGGCGTGAAACAACGGCGTTGCTGTTGTGTTTCGTCCGGTGAGTGAAAGTACCGGAGGCCCATCTCTCACCCCTCCCCCCTCCCAATTCCTACTCCCTCCTCAAGATCCAACTCCTTTCCAAGGTTGGCAACGCATCTGCGATAACTTTGATTTTGCGGGTGTCCATGGGCGGCGGTGATTACTTTCCATCAGGTGACCCGCCTGCTCGTTTGCCTCCTTTTAACATAAAAAAAAAAAAAAGTTGCACACTTGCACATAACTTCATATGAATTCGAATGCGGCAACTGCGGTGCGTGCGGTGCAACTAGATGTGCGTTCACCTTAAGTTTAAAGTAACCAAAAGACGTGTTTGGCGACAGATTTACTCCGGCATCTGTCACTTATCAGGTTTTAAGGTTACCTTTCAAAACCAAGGTGCTTGCCGTTCGTGTTCCTGTGCCATCGCTGTGGCAGAGAAGGAATGGTACCTGGTTTTAGTGGGGCGGCCTGCCCTGCCTCTATCGCAATGCCAGGTCACTTGGATAGGTGGTTAAAGGTCATCAAATTAAAATGTCTCTTGCTCCTCCGCCTCGGTGGTCGAGTGGCAAATCGCTCGGCCCAATACCCGAAGGTCCCGGGTTCAATTCCCAGATCGGAAAAAAAGTACGTTTCGGATTTATCGATGCATAGCCCGGGTTTTTGATCACCACCTGCATTTGGCAAGCGTGGGGATGTGCCCATCAATTGTAGTGATGACATGATTTCAATGATGGAGGCCTTTGCCCAGCAGTGGAGCAAAGGCTTCCTTGACGACCTCCTTGGTCGAGTGGTTTGTACACCGGTTTTCATGGAGTCGCCATCTCTGAGGTCCCGGGTTCGATCCCCGGTCGGGTCAATTTAGAAATTATTGTTTTTCTAAATTGTCTCGGGTCTGGGTGTTTTCTATGTATAATAAGTATGTATTTCATTATTTTAAGTATATTTATCCGTTGTCTAGTAACCATTTAACGAGTTTCATAACGAAGCTTCTCTTGGGCTAGATAATTGGTGTGACTGTAGGAAAGTTTATTTATTTTATTTTATTTATTTAGTTATAGGCTATTTTCAAGAAGTAAAAACCCTATAACTGTCCCACTGCTGAACAAAAGCCTCCATCATTCTACTTCTTCGAGCTGGAAGAGTTTGTTGTCGTAACATTGCAGTCGTGCTAAATATACAATACAAACCCTCATTAGGTTATGTCCCAATCTCCCCTTGTGCTATTGTTCATGTGGGAAGGTCATACCAACAGTGGGACGTTTATAGCCTGATAACGAAGTAAGTACACCTTGATTTATTGTCACTACGCGATCTTGATAGCCGATGCGGTCGACATCACGTATGTAAACACGACATCTATTACGAACGCCTGTCACGTACAAAATTACAAAATCATATTGAAATGTATGTAAGTAACTGATCTAGAACGTTGTGATATACTTATCACACTGCTATTTGTGAAACAGGTGCAATCGATAGTAAAATGTGTCATGTTCAAGTTTGATACCAATCAGGTGTACGCAATTACGTCTTATTTGAGATTGTAGTCTAATTAGTGTTTATTATTATTAAAGTTTTATTTCGGATATAAAAATCTATATATTTCATACTACATGTTGTATGAATTACATAACAGTATAAAATACAAATAACGGTTCCCGCCCATGACCGATAATTGTAACGACTTTTTCTTCGAGGTTTTGGTACCGATTTTGTGGCGTTGCACTATATAGCATTCCATGCGTTTTATTTTCACTGACTAAAAGATCGGTCACCAATTATCGGACGTGAGCCGGGGGGGCGGGGGGGGGGGACTTAGGAACTGGTTATCTTATCTTTAACTGACAGAACATAACAATTTTACTAACATTGTTTTTTAATGCGACAGCCTAAGACAAGATGGTAGCCGTGAGGACTTTAACGTCTACCACCAACTGGGACACGAGCCTTCCCTATATGGATGGATAAGGAGACCGGGCCATATTAAACCACTACGCGGGCCCAGTGCGGATTGGTGGTTGTTAACGGCTGCTAGTGCAGTCGTGACCAACGGCTTTACGTGCCTTCCGAAGCACGGAGAAGCTTAAGATGTTAAGTTTTTGGTCACCCACTCGATGACCGGTCTTTGCGAAAATTGCTTAACCTTAACAAATGCAGACCGGGCGGGTAAACCACTACGTCATCGAGCTCCTCGCTATGCACTGTGCTGTGTACTATTAGTTAGACAAATATAAACAAATGTATTGATTTCTAACTTAGGTGTCATTTTGTAGATCAAGATGTCGAGTCAATTAAATTGTTTAGTTGCATGATACTTTGATATTTGATGTTTATCTTAAAATATTACGATTACATGATCTTGATGTTAAGTAAATATTACGTTTTGTTTACTTATATCTTAGCATACTTATATAGCTTTCCTTAACCGTCTGACGTTTCTCTTGAGACTTTAGCGTGCTACGAGGGCGACACTGAAAGTTCTTAGATAATCAAAAAATGAATTAACTAGCAAGTTATTCGTTTTATTACATCTTTTCGAAATAGTGTCCATTCACATCAATACATCGCTGCATCCGATGGAACCACTGAGAAAAGCACTTTGTCCAGTCGTCCTTAGGGGTCACTTTGACAGCCTTTTGAAATGCAGCCACTCCTTCCTCGGCGTCCATAAAACATTTTCCTTTTATTTTTCATTTTTGGGAATAAATAAAAATCGCAAGGTCCGAGGTCGGGGCTATACAGCGGGTGACCCAGTAATTCCACGTCTGACGTCGCCAAATAGTCGATCGTTTGCTTGGCGGTGTGCGACGAGGCGTTGTCGTGGTGAAGGAGGATCCTACTGCGAGGTTGCAAGACAAGTGGCAAACAATTGTTAGTGTACCACTCTGCAGTAACTGTTTTTCGATCCTCTAAAACAATTGTTGTGTGTGATGAATGACCTGTCACTGTCTGTCTGTAAGTATGTCGAACACAGCATTTGAGTCACCTCCGTTAAATCTTTGAACCATTGCACGGCACCAATCAACACGACGGAGTTTTTGGGCCTCTGTCAAATTATGAGGTATCCACCGGGCACAAAGCTTCTCCTGACCGCTAAATGTTCATGGAAGATTTTGTGCACTTGACTCATACCGATGAAGCTTGTCCGAATCTGCTGATAAGTCACTTTTTTGTCAGTCTCTATCATACGCTGCACAACACTGATGTTATCATCAGTCGTCTCCGTAGAAGGCCGTCCTTCACGCAGATCATTGGTGAGATTAGAGCGACCACGTTTAAACTCATTAAACCAGTTGTAAACACGAGTGGCACGAGATGGGGCTTCATCGTAAAAGGCCAATCGAAGTCTATTATAACTTTTGTTAATTAAATGACATCGAAAGTCATATAAAATCATTGAACGAAAATTTTCTTGCGTTAAATTCATGCTGACGGTACACAGTTTTTTTATTATATCGTTTACAAGTGTCCAGTTCTAAAAACTTTCAGTGTCGTCCTCGTACTTACATGAACTTTTTATCGTAACTAAAAGTCGCGCAGTGGTCGAAATTCGACCGTAATTTTATTATGGCTGCACAGATTGTATCATAAGCAATAAAAAATTTAAAAAGATAGAATGTGAGTTTGGATTGGTATTGACAGATTTCGGCCGCTCCTCTTACATTTTTGAAATTTTTGAAAAGAGCATAATATGCGTATATGTCAAATACATGGTAGTGTGTGTGATGTTTATTTTATTGATTTAATTTATTTTTATGCACAATAAAAAAAAATAACATTCGGATAACTTTCTATAAATAAACTATAAGTGTGCGAAATTTCATACTCCTCCGTCCACGCAATTTTAGTAAAAAAAGGGTACAAAGTTCGATCAATCGCAATAACCGTGCTATACAGGGTATTTGGCGCATGGACCGACACATTTTTAGGGGGATCCTGTGGAATATTTGCTAGCGTTCACCCATAGATCCTATTTATGTCCTATAAGCTTCTTAATTAGTAACTGTAACTATATAAGTGTGGTTTATTACTTTATTTTATTAACCGTTTTATACCGATTTAAACTTAAGTTATCATTTACTATTCTGTATAGCATGTGCACACATAACTGTCTAGCCTAGCAAAATATTAAGATTCTTATAGTGTGTCATAACCTAATGACATTATGTAGGTATGTATACCTGTATTAAATGAATAAATATCGAAAGGGCCTTTATACTCTGTATGTATATAGAAAGAAGTACACTTCGTTCGTCTTGGAAGTTCAGTGCTGTATTGTGACAAATAAAACTATATTTAAAACTAAAAATATACCTATTTGATTCTGATAATTGTATATTATGGATTTGCAATCAATATATTTAGTATTAAGGACTAGTTAGCTAAACCCTGAGGTCGGTGACAGACAAGGGGGTAGGCATGCAAAGTTATATATTAAATGTTATAAGTTCCAGCTTACCTGAGGTTCTGTGAAGTAGTTCCAGTTAGCGTCCGTGAATTGCAGGAGGGTCGCGAGCACCGGAATGTCCATGTAGACCTGCTCACTTCCACCTGCTTCTACGAGGAGCACCTGCAAATATTTTATTAATTAATTTTTTACAACACATATTACAACAGATTACAGTCAACAATATTATAAGAGAACTTAAAATAATTAAATCAGACTATAACCCAACAAAATGCGTCTGTAACTTGCACTGTGGTTACAAGACATATAATAAACGTCACAACACAAACAATATAAATATCAATAAGTCAGTTTATTACATAAAAATCAAATAATCAATAATTTTACATATTTATTATAGTAATAATTTAGAACTTCATGAATTAAATATTTATAAAATACAGTGAAAAAATTTAATTTACCCGACCCAGCCAGGAATCGAACCTGGGTCTTCCTGGGTTAATTTGCCACAGAATAAGTAAAAGTACTACCCCTTGCCGAGTTTCAATCATTTAAACATTTCAATCTCCAGGTTGACAGACCTTACAAACAGACCTTGTATTTAGAACTTCCGTGCTTTCCTTAAACGCAATTTCGTCGTTATTATTAATTTTAAAGCCAAGAAACTTCAACAAATTGTACCTATTTAAAAAAGCGCATCATACATTCGCAGTCCTTCCGAGAGATTGCACTGTTTCCTATTGACGTTACGACGACTTTTTTTCCTTACGGGGCAGACCGTCATAAATGTAAAAAATTGGTGAAACGAGTTTTTGGTCACAAATGATGGCAAATAATCTTCTACATCCGGTGCAACCAGAGTGAACGAGAGTGCGGCAACTTCACACAAGCGCTCCGAAACGCACGCACACAAACTCGTAGTTCACCTACATTAGCACACGGAAAAAAGCATGGGAAAGGAGTACCCGATGACGCGGCTGTCATCGCAAACGCGGATCGGGCAGCGTATGTTGCTGTAGTAACGGAGAATAACAAGTATGTCACTGAGCGCTGCCGATCTTATTTAAACCGTGTTTCTTTATTGGAAATAGAAAAATTTATTACTTACATAAGTATTCCAAACTAGCCAAAACTATTTTTGATAATATGTCCGACCTTAAATATGTACCTCCATGTAAATGCTTTCCAATAATATATTTAAAAAAATTATACATTGGCATGCGGATATATTACGTTATAAATAACGCAGCTTTCAAAACTGGCCGAGCGAGGCGTAAATATTTTGTTGTGTCCAATTTGTAAATTAATATTTGATTACGATTATACTTTATAATGATATAAGTATTTTATAGTGTACACCTAAATTGTGTGTTTCATTTATAATATATAAGACACCCAAATTCACACAATAATAAATTAACTATGTGTGGCTCACTCAACCCTAGCCGGTAGCTACAGCTCGTACGTCAATTCAAGATCACGGCACTGTTGCCGCACTCTCGTTCACTCTGGTGCAACGATATCGTAAATGTAACTCTTAAATTGAAACCAGGCGGCGCAAGTGTCGTTATGATTTTGGCGCGTTTTAGTGAGCGCTAGCGCGAGAACGTCGTGATTGGTCAGTTGCGCGCGGCGGCCGCGGCCCCCGATGTAAGTGTTTGTTTTCAGGTGCAACAACGACATAAAGGTAATTACGACGTAAGATTTTTATAGTTTTGAGGACAATAATGACGTAAAAGTAGAGTTCTGACGTTGTTGTTCCAATTTCTACCGCAAATAAGATTATTATTAATGAAAATAACTTTAATTAGGCAAAAAGTGCAATTACAAAGATACCTTAAGAATATTACAAAATAGTACAAGTATGTAACAATTAGCTAAGCATGTTATTAAAAAATAAGGATTAAAGTTTGTTAAGCAAGTTAAGAATTTAAGTTCCTCTATAAAAGTCTGATATTATAGATAAGTTAGCATATAATGCATAGTTTATCGAGATTCTTCAGTGCCAATGTAAGATGATATTATTTGTTTTCGTAATTAAACCTTTTAAATTCCTTTTCTATTTCTGAAATGATCTTAACTGTAAATTATAGATTATAAGGAATAGTTTTATAATCTAGCATTATAAATACATTTTATGTTATTAAACTAATAACTTTTTAAATTAAATAATTAAATAATAATTTGTTTAAATCGATCTCCTGAAAAAAACGTTAACTGTTAGTTATGACGTTCTTCACCAGATGTGCGATAATGTCTATAACGAGCAGGAAATATAAGTAAGCTAAGTAAGAGAAAAATACAATTACTTACTTACTTATTGTAAGTAATTATATTATTCTCCACAATATTCTTACACCACCTCTTATAAGATACTACCAATACAATACTGGTGCAAGTCAAAACATACTGACATTGGAAATTTTGTCGTATTGAAGAACAGTACAGTTCAATTTCAAATATCAGTATATTTTGACTTGCACCAGTATTGTATTGGTAGTGCGAATTATGATAAAACATTTTTGTTCTGATTAAAATTGTGAAAGACTGGTGCCTGAGCTAAGCGTCAGCCTGTCTCACAGGCCCCAGTATACATGGTGTCTCATTTAAATCGGTCAGTATGGGAAAGTCTGAAACTCTAAGACATACGAAGTTCTGTTCTTAGGAACCATGTCATCGATTTTAATAAGAAGAAAAACTGCATTCATACATTTAAAAAAACCTGTACTCAGCTCGGGAATCGAACCCGGTTGTTTTGAAAAAAAAACTTACACTATTTCTATTTAGATATCGATTGTGTAGGTCTTAAGCAGTAAATGGCTTTATAAAACATGATGACATGGCTCCTAAGAACAGATCTTCGTATGTCTTATAGTTTCAGACTTTCCCATACTGACCGATTTAAATGAGACTCCCTGTATACTATTAATAAAGAGGTAAAGTTTGTGACTTTGTTTATTTGTTTGTTTGTTTGCGGATGATAATCTGTGGAACTACAGGGCCCCAGCAGTTAGGACATAACATGAGCTGGTGGTAATGATATGATTCGAAATACCTATTTCAGTGTCTGATATTGCGACCTGGGGAGGCAGGCCTACCTACCTTGAAGTCCTCAACTTCCGTGAGTCGATTAGCGACCAAGCAGCCCGCGGTGCCAGCGCCGATGACGATGAAGTCATACTCCTGCAGCAGCTGGGCAACGTCAGGAGGTTCTCCGTTCACCAGCTCCTCGGTGTCGCGAAGGAATCCCGCTACAGCCTCTGGTATAGACCCTCGGTAGCCAAAGGCTGGAGCAGCGAAGCATGCTAAACTGGCAAAAAAATATTGGTGTCTACAATCTATTAAAGATAAAAATTATTGACGTTTACTTATTAAATTTTAAATAACTATAAATAAAAGTTGTTATGTTTCAACGAAAGACAAACATGCAAAAATAGTACATAGAAGTTACAATAAGCATAACTGATAAATGCCATGTAAGCCGAAAGGGCTAATCAGCTCAGCTTAATGTAGCTGCGCTGGTGTTCTGCTATTCTGCTATAATACCTCTTTGGATCGCTAGGCTAGGCGAGGTAGCCTCCTTATCACCGGAGGCCTTGATAAGGCGAGCACTAAACTCTTTAACAAGCTGCTTTTTTATAATATTAGACTACATCACATACATTGTTCTGATCTCAAGGTAAGTAACTTAAACAGTCGTTATAAGGAAATCAGAAACATCGTTGTTTACGGTATATTTATCGGTACCGCAACCACCCAGACCCGACACAATATAGAAAAATTAGTTTTCGTCATTGACCCGATCGGGAATAGAACCCGACACCTTTAGAGTTACAGCCGGTTGCACCAAAACTTTCATTTTACGAATTCGTAAAAAGTAACGTAAAAAGTAAACGTATAATGTAAAACGTTGTTGTACCACGCTTTGCGATACGTTTTACGGATACATTATACGGTTACTTTTTACGTAGCTCAAACCTTGCTCATAACGTAAAAGTATAAGATTATGACAGTTCGTTCGTGTTTGCAATTCGTGTTGGAGGTTAGAAAAAGCTCTATTTATTTAAAGAAACGTGCTCTGAGAGAATAAATCACTATAATATCTTCTACAAGTTCTGACCACCAACCACCCGACTTCAGTAGATATTTTTTTAAACTGATATGCGTATCTAGGTAATTAATAATATGATTTCAATATTATTTCTTGCTTTTTAGAGCTGTTTTCACTTTTTTTAGTTTCCTGTTTTTGAAGTCTGTTTTTTTTTATTATTTTTTTTTTTTTTTACGATTTTTAGTGATGTGTAGACGTAGACCTAATAAGGATGCTTCTCGGATGAGGAAACGACCGCCTAGTAGGTAGTGGTATTTCTATGAAAACCTTCAATCTTAATTAGGTATTATTTTTGTACGAACTAAACATTTTGGCATATTGAACCGTATGAAGTTAGCCCAACAAAAGGTAACTGCTGTAAATCGTTGAGCAATTTCCTCGACAGTCTATGGTCTCCATCTTCAAACCTGTAATGGCACTTATAACCCATATGGGGGTGCAAAGTTCTTTTCAATAGAAATGAATTAAGACCAAACACAAGGTAGCTACTGTAAAACGTTGAGGAGTTCCCTTGACTGACCTTCGTCTTCATCATCAGACCCCTAATGACAGTCACAACCCATCTAGGTAAAGTTCTCATCAATACAAATTCATCAAGTTCAAACACCATGTGATTGCTGTAAATCGTTGAGGAGTTCCCTCGACTGTCTTTCGGCTCCATCATTAGATCGACTCCAGACCTTCATTAAATAGTAGTGCTTTAAAATAATTAATGAAAACATTAGCGCACTAGTCGCTACTACGATTTTCAAAGGTTCCCCTCGATTTCTCTGGGATGCCATCATCAGATCCTGGTTTCCTTATTATGGTACCACCCTTGGGATATCTCTTTTGCAACAAAAAAATCATCGGTTCATAAACGACGAAGTTATTCGCGAACACATAAAAAAATATATATATACGAGTCGTGTTGAGAAACCTCCTCCTTTTTTGAAGTCGGTTAAAAACCTACCATGGTAGTAAAAAACTACTGAGGTAAACTGGTAAAATTAACGCTCTATTTGTGTAGCAAGTAATTTTACTGATACTTTTACTCGTATTTTGTTGGTGCAACGTACATTTACGAATTCGTGAAAGTAACGGAATAGTATAAGTAAAACGTAAAAATGAATTTGTAAATGTACATCAATTTTGGTGCAACCGGCTGTTAGCGTCGCCCAAAGTCCAGCGTGCAAGCCACTCGGCTTCGGACCTGTATTATTTGACACTAAAATATAAATAGTTGTAAGATTACTGTGTAAGAAAATAAATATTTTTATTATTATTATTGTTTTATAACTATTTAGCAATTGACGGTTTTTGACAAGTGCCGGTTTTTTTTGAACATTTTACGATCTCTTTGATATGTTACTATATAGTATTATACGGTGTTACATCTTACAAATACGGTTCAACTTCTTTATTTGAAAGTCACCCTACAGGATGTTATTAACCGCACAGAACACTAATGAAATGCTTTTAAGTTATTGTTCTGTATTTTTTTAGCCAACTTTTTATTATCATTAATCACCAAGCAATTCAAACGCGCGCATTATTTTTTTTATTTACAAAAGAAAATGATAGCTAATCATCTTCTACTTGTACATTGTAACAAAATTCCTCAAATCATCACTCTAATACGCTGTTTGTTTTTATCCGTATTGCGTCAGTGTACCTAAACTAATTATTTATGACGGACGGTACGTTAATTTTATTTTTTCTTTCGCGATTGTATCAACGACCATGATGTTATTTTGTTTTTACGCCTTTCTTCAGACGACGCCGGGTTTTACACCGTTTGACGTCAGAGATATAATGCGGTTACCCCTTTTCGATTCGCTGCGTTATTCTCCAACAAATAGCGGAATTCTAATTCATTTTTTGGTATAAAAACAATAATAATCCTGTTACTCGTAATACTTATTCTGATGAAACAGACCATGGTAGTTTAATATAAATAGTGTATTTCTTATAAAAAAAACACCAAATCAAAATAAAAGTCAATAAAACGCATTAGTATTTTTTTTCCTTTACTTACCAGAGAGGTTCCCAATCTAACTTTCGCGTGGGAAACTTCAGCCAGATGTTGAGACCGAAAGAGTATTTAAGCAGAATTGTATTGAATCTAAATTTAAGATTTTAATGCAAACCCCTATGGCATGCTTTCATAACTTTTCCTCAACGTGTCCTAGTTTTAAGTGTAAAACATACTTGAAAATATGTATTATGTCAAATACCAAAATGTAGTTTATCCCTGGTCATATAAAACACTCACAACACTGCTAATTTTATAATTAAAATTTACTTATAAAATATTTACCTTAAAATTTTGAAAACAATATACCACATAGCGATGTCACTTACTGACACTCTAGGCAAATGACTTGACGCATGTTGAACTTTGAATGAACCAGTAGTTAATTATCAACTTTCAATAAATACCGGAGGCGTTGCTGACGCCAAATTACTAACATTAGCGAAGTTAATTGATCTTTGTACAAATTTTATGTGATTAGCTGTTGGTTGGGCAAAATTATATTGCACGGTAATTTTTCCAATTTTGATGTTTTTCCGTTTGGTTGTTCCATTCTTTGCTGTTAAAAATAAAACATCGTCATAACGAATTGGAACTAAATTAAAATATGACCAATTAAAACAAATTTAAGAGATTTTCGCGTAATGAGGTATTAGAACTTATTTTCTATGTGACCAGTTGTACCCGAAATCAAAAAAATATAGTAGGTATAGTACCTAATATATTTTTTTCGCAAAGAAAAATATTAATATATTATTTTTGTATGCAACTTTAGTTTATATCATAAACCAGGTATTATATATATTTTTTTTAAATACTTACCTACATTAATGTTATCTGCCAAACTTGTTACCCTCCCCGCATTCTTCTACTATTAAGATCTCTGTTTCGGTCTGAACATACATTACATACATACATACATTACACGTTGTTATAAAGAGAGCGATAGACATAAAGTTTAAAGCCTATTTAGGAAATTTGCCAGTGTGTGCAATAATGAATAAATTAAATAAAACATTATCTGTCAATCTGTTGTTGTTGGTTAAATATATATATGTAGTACCAACAATAAGATTCACAATAAAAATCAATGGTTGTCTATGAATTTATCACGCTATTATCACTCATTGTTGTTTCCGTTACTGCATGGTTGTGGTTTTATGTACGGGTAATAGCGCTGGTATTAAGTTAATTCGTATGTATTACACCGCCCCGCCGCCGCCGTTGAATGTGACGTTGAAGCGGAATAACCCTTGATAATTAACCACGACGAGCGACCGCGACGTCCTACGGAATGTTTTGGATTATTTTTAGGTTCGCTAAAACTTTTCCATACATATTTTTTGTTAGATGTTATTGTAATACAACATATATAAAAATCAGTAAATTTTTATACCTTTGCCGGTAAGGGACAATGTTTTTTTTTACGAATCAACTGCAGGATGTTCCTTATTTTTACCCGACTGCGTCAGAAGGAGGGGTATTTGTTACAGCAAACCTTGATTAGATGGCATTGATAAGAAAATATATTTTTGTCTTTATATGCATTTAAACGTGAATCATTTAAATTATTTTGTGAAGATTCTTTTAAATATCAATTTGTCGCCATGAATCATTGATTCTATTACAAGCTTTATACAGAGTGCTTGGTAACCTCGAATATGGCTGATAGAGTACCGTGCAATTATAAAAAAAAATTAACATACCTGTAAGCACCATATTATGGTCGAGACATTGATGAATTTCGATATCCCGTGGCAAACTTGTTTGTGAGTTTACCACGGGATATCGAAATTCATTTCGCCTTTTAACACGAGATCGACAAAACATTTGGCCTTTCTATTACTGATCGAACAAACAACTGGCCAAAATGTATTTTGTCGATATAACAATTGACATTTCTATAATTGATCGAATGAACCTTGACGACCTCCTTGGTCGAGTGGTTTGTACACCGGTTTTCATGGTGTCGCCATCTCTGAGGTCCCGGGTTCGATCCCCGGTCGGGTCAATTTAGAAATTATTGTTTTTCTAAATTGTCTCGGGTCAGTGTTTTCTATGTATAATAAGTATGTATTTAAGTATTTTTATTATGTTTATCCGTTGCCTAGTAACCATCTAACGAGTTTCATAAAGAAGCTTCTCTTGGGCTAGATAATTGGTGTGAGTGTAGGAAAGTTTTAGTTTAGTTTAGTTTTTAATGAACGTTTGGTCGAATCGACGTTTGGTCTAATGAACGTTTGGTAGGCAAACTGCAAGCTTTTTTTATCGCTTGTCGAATATCTCTAAGAACGAGAAACTGAAAAACATAATAATAATAAAAAAAAAAACCGCTGACAGTGACACATCTCATGATCGAAGAAATTTTATAAAATAATATATTTTTATCATATTTTATCCAATTGTTATACAAAATTAAAACAGTTTAAAGTTAAAAAACTATTTCGACAAAAACAACTATGAAAAAACCCGTAAAAATGTTAAAAAAAAAACAGTGAAGTGAAAAAAATTACAATGACACCCAGTAATGTCAATAACAAATTAGTTTATTTGATACAATTTAAGGAATTGAGATGATAACAAGATCACAAGCGGGACATCTAATAAACGCACGCCCACCACCTCTGCCCGCGCCATCGTCCAGCTCCTCGCCAACGTCGTCGGGTGACGAGTTTGCCACGGCACCCGACACCAGCGAGTCGAGTGACGACGAGCGCGGGCCATCGACCCCGCCACCGCCACCACCTGCGCGACGTGGACGACCCCCGCTGCCGGCACGCTTGGGGCCTGCGAGGCAACCTGCCTTGCGCCCGGCTCCCGCTACCGGTGGTGTAGTGCGTCGCATGCGATGGACTCAGCCTATAAATGAGAACTGCATGCGCGCCTACTACAGGGCAACAGAGGGAGGAACAAACCTTACGGCGTATCGTGTTCGGCTGCTGTCTTTGTTTCAGGCCCTTGAACCGACCATCGACGTGTCTGCCCAACGATTGTCGGATCAAGTGCGGGTGATCCAGCGTAACAACTTGCTGGATCAGTCAACACTTGATCGGCTACGCCTGGAGTCACTACGCATTTGTGCGGCTTCTTCTTCGGTGCAGGATCGCTCTGCCCCACAATTACCGGCGGTGACGCCGGTCTTGGTGGCGCGAGTAGATTCAATACCCGAGGAAGAAGATTTCATAAATACGAATGTAAGTACACAGGTGAATGAGCAAATGAGGAGCGCTTTGAACGATGCCATTCTACAGTATCGTGACACGCGTAACTCTAGGCCGCGTATACCTTGTTTGCCCACGAATAAGCATAATTTGGCGTTAATGAGTGCCTTGAACGATTTACTGGTTCCTTATCTTGGGACCAGTGAAAAGGAGGCTGGCGAACTTCTATGTATTTTCAGACCTCGATTTATATGTCCCGTTCATGGATGAAACCAAATGGTACTTTAAGAACTATGCTAGACTAACAAAAAAGTTAATTGTTTCTATGTTTTTAAAGTTAGGACAACAGAGATATGTTAAATAACCAAAAAATATAGAAGTTAGGGTAAAAATCATTTATTTTATAACTTTTTATTTAAAAACAACGCAAATAATTATTAAATGATAAAATAGATAAATAGGTAGGTAATAAATAACAAAGACAAATAACGAAAGTAACCATTATTCTATAAGAGACATAATAGGTATCTACCTACTCGGAGACTCCGAGGGTCCAGGGGGCAATAAGGCAAGAATCTAAAGTCCATAAAACACGCGAAAATCCAATGAAAAAAAAAACACTTTAACACAACGAACAACTTATCACAGAAAGAAACTGAAAATGTTTCAAGTCAAATGACGTGACGTGACTGACAGTCACGTCACGTCACTCATTGGTCAATGTCTGTCTCTAAATAAGAAAAGCAAAAGAATCTATGTTTATACAGTCAATTCATCAGCAGCTCATGCTTTATACTTACTTCATTTAAAATGCGGACCTACCGTGTTCTATCAAAATATTAATTAGTTTTTAATATTATGATATGTACCTTCTTTGATGTATCTAATAATTAAATAAAAATGGCCTTAGTTTACATGACTACTGCGTCAAATGAAACGTATTTACGAGTATAAAGAGTTTTAATCGTTTAGTTATTACACTATAGAAAGCGTCTTGTTCAGACAATTATTTGCGATTTGAAAATAATTTATCTTTTTATCTTCTTCTTTAATAAATCAGACGTTCGTAAAAGTAAATTGTAGGAATTTAATCTAATTTAATTTTCATGTTTCCGAAAGTGTACTACTTCGTAAAGTATTAGGGCGACTCTCGCCGGTCTTCTTTAATTGATACCCACTCGATCCTTTATTGTGGGGCCATCGCGGTTTGTCGCGTTGCTCGTGTCAAATTCCAGGATTCTGGCCGAGTACCGCGGCGAATCGGGACTGCCCCTGCTTGGCAATTGAGGATCGAGGGGCGTATTATTAGGTTCAGGACACTCATTGCAAAGCTAATTTGCTTCAGAAATGGCAATAATCGGCCTCGTGTCATGCGATTCGTAACACAAGCCTTTGTCGGGACTGATGTTCGTCCGGAAAACTATATGGCTTGTGTGACGGAACGTATTGATTTTCTGAAGCAAAAAGTCTATGCGTGGGCAAACCGTATACGTCGCTACAAAGTGCGTGTGAACCGATACCAACAAAATCACCTCTTTCAAAGTGACCAAAGAAAAGTATACAGACGCTGGGAAGGAACTGATCAACGTGTGAGCGACGAGCAGCTACCAGATGTTGATGCCATGACTAATTTCTGGCGCAGCATTTGGTCGGTGCCCGTCGAGCACACGGAAGGTGAATGGATGAGTGTTGTCAGGGAGGCGTGTGAACCTATCGAGACCATGCAGGCTATAAACATTAGCACAGCTGACGTAAGTTGTGCGATCCGAATGGCCCAAAATTGGAAATGCCCAGGACCGGACGGATTGCACAACTTTTGGATCAAATGGTTTCGATGTCACACGAGTTACTGGCAACGCAATTCCAAGAAGCCATAGAGCTCGGCTCACTCCCAAGTTTGTTGACTACTGGTGTCACTTTTCTGCTCCATAAATCAGGTAGTACCACGGAACCGAAAAATTATAGACCCATCACGTGCTTACCAACTTTTTATAAGCTCCTTACATCCATTCTGAGATCAAAAATTAACTCACACATTGTTGCAAAAAATATTTTGGACATGACTTAGAATGGATGTAGGGTTGGGTCCCGTGGTACTAAGGAGTTTCTCCTCATTGACATGACCATATGCCAGAAGATTCGGCGTGGCAAAGGGAGTCTCTCCACAGCCTGGATTGACTATAAGAAGGCCTATGATTCGGTGCCGCATTCATGGTTGGTAAGGATTTTAGAGTTATATGAAATTGATATAACTTTAAAATCTTTTTTGATGTCATGTATGAGGCAGTGGACCACGGTCTTGTGTCAACCAGGATGTCGAGATAGTGTTTCTGCCACGCAGGATTTTATAAGGATAGAGCGTGGCATATTCCAGGGCGACAGTCTGAGTCCTTTATGGTTTTGTCTAGCTTTGAATTCTCTCAGTACTTTGTTGAGAAATTCAAGGTTAGGCTGTCGACTGCGGAGAGGGGGTGAAGTTATGTCGCATTTGTTGTACATGGATGACCTCAAGTTATTCGCACCAAACCGCCAAGACTTGGTGAAACTGCTGAAAATTACTGAGACTTTCAGCAGTGCCATCAAGATGGAATTTGGGGTAGATAAGTGTGCGGTTATGCATGTACAGCATGGGAGAGTAGTAAATTCAACCAATTTACAACTCTCCGATGCGATAAACATCAGATCTCTCTCTGAAGTTGAAACATATAAATATCTTGGTATGTCACAGGCTTTGGGTGTTGATGACGGGGACATAAAGCAGTCATTACGGGAGCGATTCTTTTGTCGCTTGAGAAAAGTACTTAACAGTCATTTATCGGGTGGCAATAAGACTCGTGCCTTTAATGGCTGGGTTATGCCTCTGCTCACATACTCCTTTGGCATACTAAGGTGGTCTCAGACCGAATTGGACGCCTTGGATAGAAGAGTCCGTCAAATGCTCACGACTTCCAGAATGCTACACCCGCGCTCATCTGTTATGAGGCTGTACATCCCGCGGAGATGTGGGGGTCGCGGCTTTTTAAATGCCAAGAATCTACATAACCGTGAGGTGTGCAGTCTCAGGGATTACTTACTTAACAGTGAGTGCGGGATGCATTTGGATGTCGTGGCAGTTGATAGACACTTTACGCCGCTCTCCTTGGCAACAGAAAACTGGCGCAAACCAGTGGTGCTAAGCACTCTCGATCGCAAGGATATATGGAAGAGGAAGGTGCTACACGGTCGCTACTATCGGGCTCTAACTGGGCCTGATGTAGATTTGACTGCCTCGGTGAACTGGCTACGTTTCGGTGACCTCTTTGGGGAAACTGAAGGTTTTGTCTGTGCCATTGAAGATGAAGTTATCAAGACGAATAACTACCGGAAATATATTATGAGAGACGGTACGGTCGACATCTGTCGGGCATGCCGCCGTCCTGGAGAATCACTCCGACATATTATTTCTGGTTGTTCTCATCTTGCTAACGGAGAGTATTTGCACAGACACAACCAAGTAGCCAGAATAATTCACCAGCAACTTGCTCTTGGATATAGCCTTGTTGAATCGGAGGTGCCGTACTATAAGTACGCACCTGCGCCAGTACTCGAAAATGGTCATGCAACGCTCTACTGGGATCGCTCTATCATTACGGACAGGACTATTGTCGCCAATAAGCCTGATATCGTGGTGGTCGACCGATCCCAGCGCCGGGCAATACTGGTTGATATCACCATACCTCATGATGAGAACCTCGTAAAAGCCGAGAAGGACAAGCTCAGTAAGTACCTTGACTTGGCTCACGAGGTTACCGCCATGTGGGATGTGGATTCAACCATTATTGTACCGATAGTCGTTTCGCCAAACGGTCTTTTAGCCAAGAGCCTCGATCAACACCTTGAGAGGCTCTCGCTGAAAGGTTGGGTCAAGGGTCAGATGCAAAAGGCAGTACTCCTTGACACGGCACGTATTGTCAGGAGGTTCCTCACTCTGCAGCCCTGACCACCGGTAGTTTGGGCCCTGCCTCGCTGCTGGCGGTACTCTAGGATTAGGTTTTTATAATGTTTTATTGCTTTTATATTAAAATATTGTAAAAATCTAGTTTTAAGGAAAAAAATGAATAAAGAGTATAATAATAATAAGTATTTATTTCAGAATAATTCCATAGATTGTTAGTAATTACAATAGACCTTATACACTAATGTTAATTACATGACAAAAATTAAAATGCACTTTTAAATGAGCTTGGCGCACTGGATACGACCACCCACCGTTAGAGGACGGTGTGTAGTCGCACCCAATGTTTCAGCATCGGTGAGTCCCAGCGGTCAGACAACGCGTTCAGAATATGGTTCGGACATACTTCTCAGTATAATACGGGAAAAAATACTGTAATCATCAATCATCTCATCTCAATCTCTGGATCAGATCGCAGCGAATCTCCATACCGAGCATGTTAATACTGCTCTGCAGGCCGAGCGATGTGCCTTGAAGAGAGGGAAGGGGTAGGACTGGCGACTTTTTAGCCGTGAACGCGCATACCTGTGTTTTCTTGGCATTGAACTGGAAGCATATTATTGATATGCAGAAGAACAGCGTGGGGGATACAACGGACCCCTGAGATACATCAACGTTCACTGACATGAACCGCGAAGCACATCCGTCTGTGATTACTCGGATCCTACGTTCATGTAGGAAGCCAGCGACCCAGTTGCAGAACTGAGCAGGCAGACCGTATGCCGGGAGCTTGGAGATAAGGACTTTATGCCAGACCCGATTAAATGTCTTGGCTATGTCAACGCTAACAGCCACCGACTCACCACGCTTATCAATAGCCTCACCCCAGAGATGTGTAACGAACGCTAGAAGATCACCCGTTGACCGTTTCGGCCGAAACCCGTATTGGCGTTTTTTTATGGAAAAGTAAAGTAAAGTAAGTAGTCTGTGGCGGCTCCACCTGCCGCATACGCCGCACATTATTCGACACGAAGCAAACAGCTTCTCCACCGTGTCAACAGATGGCGCCACAAACGCATACCAAACGACATCGCCATACTACGACGAAAAAATAGTATGGGAAGCCAGCATCGCGGTAGGGATGTTTCACTATCTCCTTCGTTATATATAGCACCTCCAACTAACATCCGTTGGACCTTGGTCCCCGAGCTATACACCCAGCTCGAAAGAAGATCTTCCCTTTGGCCTTCCTCAATGAGGCATTCTACCTACCATCGGCTTCCTACAAGCCTATAACTGTCCCACTGCTGGGCAAAGGCCTCCATCATTGAAATCACGTCATCGCTCAATTAAAGGGTAATGGTTTAATCACCACGCTTGCCAAATGCGGGTTGGTGATCACAAACCCGGGTTATGCTTCGAAAAATCCGAAACACACTTTGCCCGACCTGGGAATTGAACCCGGGACCTCCGGGTATCGGGCCGAGCGCATTTCCACTCGGCCACTGAGGCGTTAAAAAGTACATTTGTAAATAGGATTTTGCGTGTTATCACGCTGTTCTTATTACACTTGGTTGCTTGGCTATGTTTCGGGATTACCCTACAGTCCCTACACCCATTACCATACACATAACAATAGTTAATTTTTTTTGATAAATTCGAGAAAATATGGTATTGTTTTAAATTGTTAGGGTCTTCCAAATAAACAAAGAATAAGCTCCGAATAATTATTACTTGTTTTGTCTCTTTTACAACACACGGAAACAGGAACACGGAACAACGGGAACACTGAACAAAACACGGGATAATTATTCGGACCTTCTTCTTTGTTTAATTGTAAGGCTCTTAAAATGTAACTTCGATGAAGCATAAAATATCAGTCAAGAATCTCTTAATAGTAATATAATAGTGTAAATGTTTCGCATGGATAAGTACCTATGGATAACGAGGAAGAGTACACTGTCAATCACATTATAGATGAAGAAGAAGAAGTTGTAATTCGTTTTTTTCTAGCCTTGGTCAAGAATTTGGCTTGTCAGCATCTCAACGCAGCTAGCTTAATTAATTTGTTATTAGAACAAAAATATTGTAACAATCTCAAGAAACAACAAAAACACACGACGAACAGTTTTTATTAAAATTTAATCATTCAACTGTAATTAGAGAAACGCTGTATGAAAATGGTACAAAGAATTAAATAAACGAAGGTGGGTTCTTTGCGACGACTGTTGTATTTGCTCATAATATTTCAATAGGAGTTATTAAAACGATGTAAAAATAATGTATAATATAATAAATGCTTTTCAAAACATTACACAATTAACAATCCATTCCATAGGTTAGATTTTTTTGTTAAGGCGACGCATCGCTAAACAATAAATCTCATACGTTTTGATACGAGCGTTTGCCCCGTACCATAAGAAAAACTGTTTTTTTTTCCTTCAAATTAAAACTTTAAATTATTAAAAAAAAATGAACTACAATTTTAAAGTGTGTGTTAAGACTAATCTACTAAGAAAATTTTGATGCTTAAATCGGTCTGGTTAGCCTGTAAAATGTGAATCTATATTTTAAAAGAGGTTACTTTGATATTTTTTTCTCTGTTATAAAAGTTGAAAAATCGTGTTTCTGCAACTAACAAAATGAAGTCAATTAAATGAAAAATCATGTCATCATATATCATTTTCATATGTTTTGTAATTGTTGAGAAAAATCAAGATCCCCGCCACGTAAATTACCAATGCGTCGTCTTAAGCCTCATTAGCTCTGGTGGGTTGTTCGGTATTCATCCCACGAGAACATTTATTCGTGGGATGCCACGAATAAATGTTTTCTTACTCATCCCATATCTATTCCTTACTCAACCCACAGCAATATTTTTATTTTTAATTCCTTATTCATTCCATAAGTATTCCTTACTCAACCCACGTCGAAATTATAAAGGAAGTGTCTATTACTTTAATACATAAATTTTACGGTTAATAAAAGAGATCATGTATATTTTATATTACGTTATGAAATGAAACTTCTAACAGTTGGACATAATCATGTTTTGTTATAAAAATCAACAATATTTGTATAAAATCAACCTTGTATAAATCAACAAACAAAAAACTAAACAACGTACGAGTATTATACATACAATAGGAAATATCACATAATTTATGTTTTCCATTTTTCCAAGTCTAGTTTTAAGCGACAACTTTTCTTTAAATTATCTGAAACTGGTAAGCCATAATCAAAAATTCTTTATGTTATTATTTTATCTATACTAATATTATAAAGCTGAAGAGTTTGTTTGTTTGTTTGTTTGTTTGTTTGAACGCGCTAATCTCAGGAACTACTAGTTCGAATTGAATAATTATTTTTGTGTTGGATAGTCCATTTATCGAGAAAGGCTTTAGGCTATATAACATCACGCTGCGACCAATAGGAGCGAAGCATCAGTGAAAAATGTTGCAAAAACGGGAAAAGAGCCTAAAAAATTAAAAATGCTGCCGAAAGTCACTATTCCACGCGGACGAAGTCGCGAGCACAGCTAGTAGTTTATATATGTCATACATATATTATATTATTTTACTATCATATTACTTATATTATTATTTATCAAGATATTTATCATACTGCCCATCCAGACCAAATATTTAAAACCTTTTTTTGCAAACTATATAAAATTAATTATATTAAATTACTTTTTGTTACTTCGCGTCGTGAATATTGTTTGCCATCATGTTGTGAAACTTTGTTATTGGCTAAGTGTTATAATATACTAGCGGTTATAATATACTATATATATATAGATATATATAGATTGCATTGACTTTATTTAAGTTTTTAAAAATACCTATTATTTAGGGTCTAGTCATCATGATTCGATTGAGGCAGACTTGTAAATTTAACGGCTATCCTATGTTCCTAATAAGCCTAATTAACAAGACTTTAAAGCTAATATACTTACCCTGATAGGATTGATAAATATTCACCTTTCACACACAACAGGACATGGAATAAATAACGGACACATACAATCATCTAAAATATTTATTTGGCATTATAAGTAATATACAAAACTAACTCATACATAACTGTCATAACAAATCGTTGTAACAACAAGCAATAACAATATAGCCTAAGCATTTGTCTATGATGTGATTTATGGTACCAAAGTTAAGAAGTTACAGCACAGCGTTCTGTCACTCTGACATTTGAGGCAGAAATATTATTGTTTGTATTGTTTTTTTCTAAATTGTGTGTAATAAAATTTATAATATTAATAGTTTTCTTTACGTTTTATAAAGTTTTACAACAATGAAAAGGTTTATTAATTACTGCAGATATTCAGTCTGTCTACAACTCACAGTCGGCAGCACAAAAAAAACAGAATATGTTATTTTCAATTTGGTCTAGTATCCACCGCTATACTTATGCCACCGCACAGCATTGCATTGGGCTCGCGTGGTAGTTTAAGGCCCGTTATCTCTATGGTATTTCCATTTATAGGGAAGGCTCGTTCCTTAGCAGTGGGGACATATGAGATGAAGGCAGGTAGTTCATATAATTGATTGATAGTTGGGTGTAAATTGAGTTATTCAAAGTGCTGACATTAGCATCTTCTGGCTATTTGCCAAATGCCCTTTTATTAAGCTATTGTGGATGGATTTAGCCCTTGCGATTTTATTTAATACAATGTTGTAACTTAATATGCCAACAACTACGTCGTTCTCATCTGTTCTTGAGTGTTTCTTGAATATCAGGGATCAGTTAATAATAAGCATGCTTATTTTAAAAATACAAGACCCGTATTACCAGAAAACGTGATTAACTGAACTAGGTATTACAGAGATTTTTTGAACACTTTCTGAAATAATTTTTTTTTGCAATAGGTAAAAACAACTTGTAAATAGTTTACACATTATTTAAAATTCACTACAGAGTTTTAAGTGCGATAGTTTTTCTTAAATTAGTTTATTGCACTTAGACACATTAACAAGCATCAATTAACAGAAAACAATTTAAACATTATTATGGCACAAATACATTTTAACTTTTTTTTGCCGTTAATCCGTTACGTTTTAAGCTTTTTGACTGCGCCAAAACCAATAGCCTCTACATGCATTATACACTCTTTATTAACAGGGCGCCTGTTACGTTTACGAAAACGAAAATTAGTATGGCATTGAAGCAGCGTCTCCTGGCGACATACGAGAAGGGTTAATATTTTGCCATACAAATTCTCGTTTTCGTTAACGTAATCGAATGTCACAAATAACTCACACTAGGCCCTCAGTTCTTATAATATAGGATGCTAGGAAATAATCCGCCAATGCCATTCTAACACAGTCTCAAGAATTATAGACTATAGCGTTATATCTTTATCTGTTAGCATTGTGACATGATACATAATAAATAAATTTTAGACTAAAATGATGAAACTAAAATGATGTGTATTAAAAATTTGATTTAAGTGTAAAATAGTTTTGCTACAATTGCGTCCTGAACTTTTTCTTTATTTCAACTGTCGCCGTTCTGTGTTAGATACTTTTCCCAACATTCTGTATAAAGTAACTGATATAAGTATTCGAAAAATAACACAAAATAACATTTGTATAATAAAATTAATTAACATTACGTATATTAGAGACGTTAACAAAAATGGCAAATATTGTGATGGATGGGCATTGCTACTAATTTTCATTTGTTTCCTTATTTAAGTGTGTTTTGACGTATACTTATTTGAGCAAATATTATATTTGCCTTTCCAAAGAGAAAATGAAGAAGTTCTTCATTGTTGCTCATAGAAACGTCTGTTTTCATACAAATTTCTGGTTGACAAGGAATCGGTAACATTTGTATTTGAATAAAACAGAATAACAGCGATAAAGTAACCTTACTCGATATTTTCCGTATTTAAAACAATATATAGTTTACTGCATTTATTTATAACTTTAATTATCATAATAATTACATTATTTACATTATTTGTATTATTGCATTACAATAATTATTAACGGGATTTTTATGTTAATTATTTTTGAGTATGTTTTGGCACAGTTGGATGTGCCAAAACTCAGTAATTTAGGCTAAAGCGGAGATGGGGTGGTCCAGGATAGAGACAAGAAAGGCTTGGCAGTGGGACGTAGTATACATAAAAAACTGATATTGAATCCTAGAAATAAACTTGTTGTCTCTATTTTTAACAAAATTGGGTAATTTTAAACAAAATGGCCACTTGTTTCAAAAACTATTTCCATCAAGAAACGGATGATGCAATGATAAAGATGTTAATAAACTTAGTATTGACACTGCAGTAGTTAATTTCAAAATAATATTAACGACGTTATTATATATTTCAATTAAAGAAAAGAGACAATAATTATAGGTTTAGTAAACGTATTTTTATAAGTACGAGTGTAATATTTGACGATACATCGATTATTTATACCATGCATAGTTAAATTTTAAGATTTGTATGTTTTTACATACGATTAAGATTATTATATTTATATACAACTACCCTATACAGTCTGTCCGGACATGAACTAGCGATATTTTAAATACTTATATTACAACTATTTTAAAACACAAATACACTCAAGAATTGGGTCCAACCCACTTCCCCCTTAAATGGCAGACATTTTGTTTTTTTGTTGAAATATTCTCTATGTGTGCACAATTGGTCTTACAGAGATAAAAATAGGCTTATTCAGAGGGCAACAATATTATCTACTATATGCATTATAATATAAGGTGTTCACATTTCCATAACATTAAAAAAAATGTGTAAGTTAAAAAAATACATAAATAACTATGCAAATTAGTAAATTATTGGGAAGCGAGTTGGACCCAATTCTAGAGTGTATTTGTGTTTTAAAATAGTTGTTATGTAACTATTTAAAATATCGCTAGTTCATGTCCGGACAGACTGTATATTGCAAATAATTGAATTATATTGAAATGATAAAAACGATCTCTTTAAATAACTTTTAAAAACTGAAATATCGAGTGAGAATATTTTATCGTTTTTACTCTGTACTAGTTCATTATCAATTGAAATGTTTGTAATATTTGCTTAACCTATGCTTTACATTGTTTGTAAGTAGTATTTACATAATTATATTACAATATTTACAAAGCTTATACAACTAATTATTTACAAAAACATTCCTAAACATGTAGACTGTGATTTTCTATATTTGACTATAATTTTACATTTCAAGCTTTGAATAAGGAAGATATTAAATAGAACAGTGCACATATCGGAAGTCGATGAGAAAATTATAGTGCAATTTATATGACATGAAGTTTAATTTCCGCACTGAAGATAATGATAGTAAACATTTGTTATTTTCCTGGGTTTTTATACCCCTATCAGGGTGCCAAGTGCGAGTTCCATTCGCCATTCGATCACGTTAACGAAAACGAGAATTTGTATGGCAAAATTTTAACTCCTCTCGTATGCCGCCAGGAGGCGCTGCTTCAATGCCATACTAATTTTCGTAAACGTAACCGAATGAATACGGATAGTAAACAAAACTCACACTAGGCACCCTGATGTGAATATCTAAATCGATAACTATAATTGCTGAACACAATACAAATACAGCTTTAATTTAAATGTGATAAAATTCATAAATTTTAAAGTAAATCACGTTATTTACAACTTTAATGATAGAGAATTAAATAAACTTAAGTTAACAAAAGTTCTTAAATAACTTTGAGTAGAACACGTCATGCATAACTTTGATGATCCACGTTTCAAAACGCATTTGTTAACAAATGAAGAATTGGCAATATGGTAACATTATTTGAAGAGCATTATTGCACCAAACTTTTACTTTCCTAACGAGCTAACAGCACTAATGTCACCGCATCCCACCTAGCCAGTCTTCCTTGATCAAGTCCGCACCTTTCTCGCCTATCATTATCACCGCGGCATTAGTATTACCACTAACTATAGTAGGCATTATACTAGCGTCTATCACTCTCAGTCCTTCAACACCGTAAACTTTCAATCTCGGATCCACAACGGCTTCTTTATCCCATTCAGGACCCATCTTAGCCGTTCCACTTTGATGGTATATCGTCATAGATATAGTCCGCACTTGACACTCTATATACTCGTCCGACATGAATTTGTATTGTCTGCAGTTCGGCAAAGGCTTCATATACAACCTCGAGCCGAATTGCTTGAATGGCGACGCGTTAGCCACTTTCAACGCTATTTTGATCCCCTCCACTAATCTAGCGACGTCTAAAGGGTCTTCGTGGTAACGAGGATTCATTATCGGATAGTGAAACGGATTTGAACTCCTCAGTCTGACGTAACCTCTTGTGTTTGGACGCAATAGCAAAGGCATTATGGTCCAAGCGTCTTTGTTCGCTATAGGTTTGTACACTTGGTCGTAAATTTCATCCGTCAGTCCAAGAATCTTCCTAACGACCTGGCCATTGTCTGAAGAGAAGGAAGCTGGTGCCATATGAAATTGTACGTCGGGCCATAAGCCTGTGTTGTTGGCGTACTTAGTATTTACGAAAGCGACTCCTTCCAAACCGCCTAAGGTCGTCATCGGTCCTCGTTCATTCACCACGTAGTTCATGGTCACCGGGAACGCTTGGAAACGGTTTTGGACAATCGCTACAGGTTTGTCGACTAGAAAGGTTAAACCTCCAACACCAACGTGATCTTGCAAATTCTCACCTACTGGCAAGTCTTTAAGTACCCGAATACCAACATTTCTCAAGTGATCTTTCGGTCCGATTCCGGATAACATCAGTAATTGTGGACTGTTGATAGCTCCTGCTGATAATATTACTTCTTTTCTGGCGTACACCACTCGTTTAACGCCATGCTTCACATACTCTACCCCATACGCTTTCATTGTCATAGGATTGATTAGCACTTTTGTCACTTGTGAATGCAAGGACACGTCAAGGTTTTTTCGAGTCCGAACTGGTCTTAGGAAAGCCTTAGCTGTGCTGCACCTAGAGCCACGTCTTATTGTCCCCTGTGCTACCATGAACCCCGTTTGTGTAGCACCATTGATATCTCTGTTCTCGTAACCTATTTCTACTCCTGCTTCCACAAAAGCTGCCACTAAAGGAGTCCTCCAAGGCGCTTCTTGGACTGTTAGATAACCCCCTCGGCCGTGATACTTGCTTTTGGCCAAGTAAGGGTTCCTGTTGTCTTCCGACTTGATAAAATATCTGAGGGCGTCTCGGTAGCCCCAGCCGGGGTTGCCGAACGACTCCCACTGGTCAAAATCGTAGCGGTTCCCACGGACGTAGATCATGTAATTTAGAACGCTTGAGCCTCCAAGGACCTGAAACATTAGGGCAAATCATTACTATAAATGTACACAAATCCGTTACACCATCAATTGATATAGAAATGGTTTTTACTAGATTTGTATCTAAAACTGATTTGACAACATGTATATCAGTCATGGACATGCTGTAATATATTTTAATAAGTAGTATGATTAACGTAAAACGTTAATCCCGGTTGAGGTCGTTAGATGGTAGTCGTTAAAACCCACCAGTTTGTCTTGCGTTATTGTTTACATGGGAAGGCCTATCCGGAAGTCAGACGTTTATAGTCTGATGGTGTTGATGAAAGCAAGATAGTACCTTTCCTCTAGGCCAACTGCACCTCCTCTTCTTAAAGCCCAAGCATGCGTACGTGGTCGGCTCGGTCTTGTACTGCCAGTCCAGCTTCGTTAGCTGCAGGTAGCCCGCTAACGAAGGGACGTCAGTTATTTCATTCTCATCTGGACCTGGAATCGTAAAAAAGAAGACATGATTTTTTTGTATTTCTTTACAGGGCTATAACACTGCTCGCTTGCTTGCTCTGCTTGTGTGAGGTATTGAATTTGAATGATATCACTTTAGTATACCTAGTGCTTTTTAAGCATAACAAATTGATGCTTAAATCTGGTATCTGACCTGAATCTAAAAAACTAAAGTACGTACCTGTTTCTAATAGAAGAACGTTCCAGTTTTTGACCTCTGATAACCGACTCGCTACAACTGCCCCCGCCGACCCCCCTCCGATGACTACGAAATCGTACTCCCGTCTCGGCTCTTTATCCAGAACTTTTGCCTCTGGATCATAGGAATTGTAATTGTGATAGGTAAGCGCTCCAAGCAGCAGCGGTATCAGCCACAGCCCAGTAACGCTGATTGTTTTTAGCGCTGTCGACGCTAGAAGGACGTGAACGCCCATTTTTTAAATATCGAATGTAATCTCTTTTATAAATTCGAATTCTTTTTTGTTATCTTTATCACAGTGTTTTTCAATTGTTTCTTTTTATATAGGTACTTGTTTGGCTATCACAGTATAATAATTGAACTGCCTTTGGTTTGTGTGGACTAGTTTTGGGATTGTTTGTGTGTTTGTTTGTCAGGCGGTTTGCTCCTGCGCATCGGCTCGTTGGTGTTCGGTGGTAGATGCCGAGCCGGCGACATGTTATGCCGCATCAGAATCGCCGGTGACAACTGCTTCTTTTGATGCTGGATTCTGGAAAAGAAAGATTAACAAAATTAGATATTTATATCAAGAATATACCAATCACAATTAATACAGAAACGTTGTTAAAACTACAATAGTAGTATATTCAAGCAACCCTTTTACAATATCGCAAACCCTCTGACAGTATTTTCGTGTTTCGACCATTCATCCGCAAAAAAGTCATACTCATTCCTATAGAGATGATTAACATTACATAATCGTTTTTGTGGTTAAACCATCGGACACAGAAGTCTTTAATGTGTCGCTATAACAACATCCCTTTAAGAGACAGGCGTGACTATATGAGTATTTTTATTTTTATTTTATTTTTCTTTGTTTGTTAAACAAACAATTATTACATAAATCTTACAAAAAAATACTATAATTAGAAATAACATAAATCAGTGAAGTTTCCACGTAAACCAACAATACTAATAATAAACAACACAAGATATCATAATATTTATAATATAACGACTAAGTCGATAGAATTTCTCTTTTTAATTATTTTTTTAAGGCGAGGGATTCTAAAAAAACGGTGTTTTTAAATAAGTTTTATTCGAAATATATAAGGATTTTAAATCCAAATAAAATATATGTTATTCATTGGCCTTTTATCTGGTAATTTCGGCTGGTATTTTCACGGTATTTTACAATTTCCTGCATCGAATATAATATCAAACATACGTCTTATTAATAAACTAAATATCATTTTATTCAGGCTATACACCGTTTCAGACAAAGAAAAATATACCAAACCAATTGTCTTTGAATAAGTAATAGTTGTCGGCCATTATAATTTTAATAATAAAATCCACATTATTGCCTAATTCCACCCTCGCGCCATCATTCAGTCCCGAGCGAACGCCTTGGAAATCTCACAGTCGGAAACGCTCGTCTTAAGTTTTTAGCGTTTATCAGCAGATGCAATAAATGCCAAGCGATTTCGCGTTATAGGGTAGAAAACACTACTTAATAATTTTCGAAATATGTGTTTTCTTTAAATATCTTTGCTAATTATTTAATTCTTTATTTTCAGGTAAGATTCTGACAATGTCTATTCACTTGGAGCAACACTGGGATGAACCGAACGTAGAACAAAGAAGGTTGTATTAGTTAATAGGGTAAAAAGGTTTAAGGTCATACCATATATGTCTGTTTTGTTACGAGGTTGGTTGAGGTTGTTGTTACTTTCTTATAAATGATTTAGAATATCGTCTCAAACAAAACTTAGAGAGTTTACGTAATATTTTCTTTTGATTCACGCTCGCTCTATAAATCATTATTTTGTACCTGCGAGCGCAAACGGCATTTTTTATTTTAAAATTATAATACATTTTGAGGCTTAGGTATCTGAGAATTTTTATTGTTGTGTATATGGTCCGAATAGTTATTCCGTGTTTTGTCTCTTTTAATAAAATTTGAAATGACGTTTACATGACAGACATTTGGACCTTAATCTTTGTTTATTTGTAAGGGGCTATGGGTTAAATAACAAAAAGTGAAATTTCCATTTAATGTAGAAGGACATATTAACATAAAAGAACATCTCAACGACTAATCAGCATACCTTAAAAAATAATAAAACTTAACAGTATCTAACTTTGCAAATTCACATCGCTCACTATTGTTTCAATTTAAACGTATTATATAGTACTGACTGATGAATGATTACAGTGTCATGACAGGAAAGAGAGCATTTCGCCCTATTACCGAACAACGAAACGAAATACAGTGTTACTGATACCAATCGATACTTTCACATGGGCTGCGGGTAATGCCTAGAAATCAGATCATATCTTCCGCGCGCTGAGTAGGAAATGAACTGCTCGTACCCTCCGCTTTATAGGGAATTACGTAAAGCTTGCGTATTGTAAAACTATGGTGCCACGGTGGACGGCGAAAAAGGTTTTATTTGTAAGGTTCGGCGGCAGAAAAGCGTGCAGCGTTCTTTTTTTAAATAACACATCGCCTTTGCCTTTTGAAAAGCGAATTTTTGTCTATGTAATTTTCGTTTTTTTTTTAATTTAGGGATAATGCCACAGACCTATGTGGATGATGCTGACTTTAGCATTTTCATTGACAACTGCAAGTACTCATGCATGCTAGTTTCTTATCTAAGTCTTGTCGCCGTAACATTAATGACAGTGGCACTGTTGTGTTCCGACAGTTGAGACAAGATAACCTGTTCCTCATTGCTGAAGGATTACAGGTGAACTGTGTTTTTAGCTTCAACTTTATCCGCACTTAACATGAGGTGGGTTAAAGGCCAAGCACTTACCCGTTGTTGGTAAAAAAACCTTGGAAAAACATGCTTTCGTTTTGTGTAAGTTAATTTATATCTGTTGGAATTTGAATAAGTAATGAAGAAATTTCCTTCCGACTAATTCATACAGATACAGTTGTACATATTTATATATGTAAATACCTGTATTGTTTATAGCAAACATCCGCAAATATCCTCTCATGAGAAAATCACTATTCTCATACAACAACGTAAAGTTCAATTTTAAAATCTTTAGTATCTATACAGTTTTAAGCTTTCGTTATAAACTTCTTTCTATCGTGAATTCTTGATAAATTGAGATTTTTCTAAATTTTAAAGCCCCGATTTATGTTAGACTTTATTTGATATAAAATAAAGTCTAACATAAATCGGGGCTACTTTAGTATCAAGGGCAATATTGACAGGCAGCTCCGTAGTTGCTATTGAAGTTGTCCCTAGCGTCCTAGACGTCTCATGCCTGACTATTAGTATCTATTGTATGACTAGTAGTTATCATTGTTCCTCGATGCTAAAGTAACTCCCGGTTTATTGTAGGGAATTGAAAGTTTTTTTTAATAATATTATTAAATAGTTCTAGACTTGAATAAAAACAAAAGACTATGTTCCAGACCCACCAACTATTAGACCACAGAGTAATTTAATTTAAAATGCCGCGCCAGAAGTGTGATATCAGTCACAACAATAGACAAAGGCGTTGGTAAATTACCATAGTATTTTCTTTCGGTTGCGTAACCTAACAAACGGCGCGGCGTCTGCGCAGCGAAGTTCCGCGGGCTTATCGTGTGAAAAGTTGTAGAGAAAAGTTCTATTCCGTGCGCTAGGTTAGCGAACGAAGCTGAAATCCTATGAAATTTAAATTAATCTACATTTAAAAAACTGCTTTATATTTAAGTCTCTTGGTAAAAATTTACTTTATCGTATATTGTTTTTAAAAGTTTACGCGAATACTTTACATTGAAATTAAACACTATTTAAATTAATTTTTTCATTTATTTATTATTTTTAAGAGCTGGATGAGAGTAGCCGCGGATCGTGCTCGGGGACGTGCATTTGGAGAGGCCTATGTCTAGCAGTGGACGTGTGACGTGTGTATAGGCTGATGATGATGTTAAGGAAATTCATTTTGTCTTGACGTTTCGAACCCTTTACAGGGCCCGGGTCCCTCGCAGGCCACAGAGAGACAGGTGTTGGTCGTTCCATAATTTCCTCCTTTTCCTTCTCGGAAATCTCTTTGACCGTCATTCGGTAAGAAGGGAGTGTTTCATTACTGTATTGTTTTATAGCCTACTTATATGTTGTAAAGAAAAAGGCATTAACTGGTGCTGGTAAAGGCAATATATTTCTTATACTGTTATTGTTTTTTAAGTCCTGATTAGCATTCTTATTCATCTTGTAGTATGCAACGAGCGCCTATATCTGATTCAGCGACACGACCGTTTGTACCATTATTGATCTGACGCTCATCCATCGCCCATAATGTCCCATGTAACATTGTTACTTCCTACATTATAAAGGTTGCATTGATAATCATTATTTTATAGCCTATTGGTGTATTTCTTATTATATGGTGTTTGTAATCGTTCGCACGTTTAGACATCTAAATAAATACTTTTTAGAAAGTTCCTGTTGTTAATACGGAACTGTTAATATGCGGAAGAATCGTTTTATTAGATTGTTTTGTGCTAAAAGATAATGTACTACAAGTTTGAAAGTGTTGTTGATGGCTTCGAACATTGTCTACTAGACTTGATGACTTTTTCTCAGGACAATAGTCTGGCCAGAATCACCATTTTTTTAACTGCGAGAAAAACGCTTTGCGTCGCATTTTTGCGGGTCTGGGCCGACCCCTTGAGTTATGTAGGGCTCTCCCCCTTGCTCCCGACCCAAATCCGAGGAGTTTGACGGAAAGCTGGGTGGCATACCCACTAAAACGCAGTACCATTATCTTGCAGAGGTGGATTTGAACCACGAACAACAGGTACCGAGTAGCCCTACTCACCTTTTAAATATTATTATAGTTAGCGCGGCAAGTGACTCCACTCCATCTGATGTTGAGTGGAAACGAAGTCCAGTCGCGAAGACAACTGGTGCAGCGCGAAAACGACACACCATCAGTCACCCTCACACTGCTTGCGTCTGCACTCCTCGTTTCAAGGACCCCAGATCATAGGAAGGAGGGAAACGTGTGCTAGACTAGACTAGAGTAGTCAATTTCTTATACCGCCTCTGTGGTCTAGTCGTTAAGACCACCGGTTTAGACCCAGAAATCCCGGGTTCGATTCCCAGCGGAGGGTACATGTTTGTGTACTCGGTTTGGTTGGTGGCAGGGCTTGTTTGTCCGCCTGGCTAGCTACCACCATCTTATCTAAAGATGTAGCCATAACATCAATGTTTGTAGCATTGTTGTGTTCCGGCAGCTAGCCAGTGCCTCACTAGTGAGGATCCCGGGCGAAGTGCGCTTCCATCATTGGCCTTATCATCACTTACCATTAGGTGAAATCAAGGCATTGTGCTTACCCGTAAAATATATTTAAAAAAAATAAAAAAAAACCCTGGCGACATGTGAGAAAAAGTAAAGGAGGTTTTAAGTGGTGGGTAAGCCATTCCCCTTGGGTTAGTTGGGGTGAGAGTCCCATATAACCACCTGCGTCTTCCTGGTGCAGTAAGCATAATGCATATTACCCCTGTATATAAAAAAGTATATTATTCTAGCCAATATTAACTATATTCCAAACTTGTAAAAGAGTTTTGCCACTTGTCTAGGGGGGCTGCATATTTTGTAATATTACTTAATTTATAATTACCGGTTATAGTCTTATCTGTTGTACATTCTCTAGAAGATAAGAGAGTGTCCAAGACCTCCAACCATCTCTATGGGAAGCCATGTCGATCCGTAATCACGTTTTGACGTGACGAACAAACAAACACTCTTTTCTATTGATCAAATTAGTAAGAAGTTTGGATTTGAATTTTGGAAATTACCACAGAATAAATAACGAATGATTCAAGAGTACTGTTTCGAGTGAACACCGCAAACTACCAATTGTTATGACACAGTTCGGAGTGTAGATAATATGGAGATGCTGCGATAATCAGACCATGTAGTTAGTTTGCTTGCATAACACGATGCCGAATATTATATGTTCTTATATTATAAGAAGTATGATTAAGATCAACCATATGATTTTTTTTTATTTTGTAACAGACTTGCCTGAGAAAGGTTTTTTGAAAAACTTGTAATTATATTTTTTTTCTAACTACAGCGTATAATTTTTTTTTGTCGCACCATCCAAGCATGGATTGCTTTCTCAGCCCATGTTTTTCTTCCTTCTTACAACATCTGATGGTGATGTCATCTCATCAGCAGCTTATTTTTATGTCCCCACGATGGGGCGCGGGCCTTCCCTATTGACGGATAGGAAGAACATGCCATAAACCACCACGCGAGCCCAATGCGGATTGGTGGTTGTTACCGATTGCTTATGTAGCCGGGACCAACTGCTTTACGTGCCGAAGCACGGAGGAGTTCGAGACGATACTTTTTTTTTTAAGAGAGATTGCTAATTGCCTCAAACGGCATTTTCAGCGTCACCGGGCTTTTTTGGGGGCGGCGAGGTACGTAAAGGTTATCTCAAGCCGTGTTGAAACGTTGATACGTTTTCTGCACCAGTAACTGTCTTCGCATCCGCCCCCCGACCACCTAACCGATCGCTTTGACTACGCGTATAGTTTATGACGTCATCTTGCCACCTCGCATCGCCTATGAAAGCAATATCAAAAGCTAAAGGCTATAGCTTTCGATATTGCTTTCATATGCAGCACGAAACAACAAAATAACGTCATAAACCACACACGAAGTCAAAGCGATCGGTTAGGCGCTGCTTCTGCTTAATTATAGGCAGAACGACAACATTAATCAACAGCCAATAAAAATCCATCAATTGTAGCGCGATGATTTGAATTCTATGAAGGAGGCTATTATATTTTATATAATTATAAAATTATTATTATTATTTTATTTTATTATTATTATTTTTTTTTTTTTTCTTTTCTATTTTTACCCAGCTACTTTATAGTAAATAAACCGATTAGTAAAATATAGTAATTGCAAATGAGTAACAAAAATAACAAAAACAAAAAAAATAAACAAACAGGTAGACAGACTCGCATTTATCCTTTTCGCTTAACTTTATTTACAATTCTATAAAACATCCTTACATTAAAACGCATACACTTTTTATGTACAGGTTGCCAGTTCCATAATATATTGAACTTGGATAATCCGTCATATGACATAATTCACCTTTACTGACCACGTTGTTATGCGTTGTACATGTGTTTCATTGCCAAGGCAAATGCCTGTAATTAGCATATTATATACGTCCGATGCCAGTACACATCCTCACTCACATAATATTTTTTTTATACCACTATAGTCAAAGATAGCACTATGATAAGAATCTTACGGCTTGTCTGAAGGTAAGCTTTTACCGTAACCTATGAATGTTTGCATCACCAGAGGTATTGTAAAAGCCGGAGGGGCCTTTACTTAATTGGGGGCGTATATTGAAACAATTAGAGCGTTTACTTTTATATATTGGTATTTTCTCAAGATATTACAATGATAATTCTATTAATAAGTCGTAGCCGCTCCAGCCGTCGATGCTCTACCCCTCTTCTGTTGTTTTTCACCGCGTGTCGTTTTATTTCAAATACAAGAAGGCAGAACGCGACGGCTGCCAGTAGGTCCGCGCCTGCAAGCAGTCCCGATCACTACAGTACTTATCACTCATTTAATGCCTGTCCTTTTATATCTATACTAGCTGACCCGGCGGACTTCGTATCGCTTTGACAGTTTCTATGTCTACAATGCAGTCAAATCGTTTCTATGACAACAAAACAAACAAACCGTATAGCTAAAAAACATTTTGTATTGGAAAATTAAACAAAAAATGGGGTTTTCACTTAGGGGTGTAAAAAATAGACTACGACCGATTGTCAGACCTACCGAATACAGATATAAAATTTCATAAAAATCGATCGAGCCGTTTCGGAGGAGTATGGCAACTAACTTGTGACACGAGAATTTTATATATATAGATCTATCGATGTATCTTCTATACGATTAATAAAGAGGTGAATATTGTGTCTTTGTTTGTTTGTTTGTTTGAAGAGAGTAATGTCTGAAACTACTGGTCCAATTCCAAAAAAGCTAGAAAATAATATAAATATAATACCTATGTATTTGTGTATCTGCACGCATGGGACGCAGCGTTGTGCATGGAAATTTTCAGTATATTTAGCATTCATCGCATTTTTTTAAAATTTTTCATCCCTTTTTACCTTTCATCATCATCATCATCATCATCATCATCATCATCATCATCATCATCATCAGCTCATTTATGTTCCCACTGCTGGGGCAAGAGCTCTCCCTATGGATGGATAAGGAGAACGAGCCATAAACTACCACGCGGGCCCAGTGCGAATTGGTGGTTGTTAACGACTGCTAATGCAGCCGGAACCACCGGCTTTTCGTGCTTTCCGAAGCACGGAGGAGCTCGAGATGTTAAATTTATGGTCACCCATCTGATGACCGGTCTTTGCGAAAGTTGCTTAACCTCAGCACTCGCAGACCGGGCGGGTTAACCACTGCGCCATCGAGCTCCTCACCTTTTTACCTTTACCTTTACCTTTTTAACAAAGTTGTATGTCACAAAATAATATAATATACATGTAAGTAATAAACCAACTCAGTATGTCCATTATAATAAGCTTCAAACAGGCCATGACAATGCAGTAACAATAACATAACAATGTAAAGAAACATATAATATCGAAATGCAATGTTTTTTACTTCGCAACTCGCAACTGAACATGTATTTCGTTGTACGCCAAATTAATAAACAAACGTTATGTAACGAGAACTAGTCTCAATAAAGAAACCACTAGTTTTGGGTGAAGGCCAACTTCCAAACTTTCATCGTACGATGAGCAACACAAGTGGCTTAACACAGACGGGTTTTTATAGCTGTATTACTTTTTAAATATATAAATTTTTATCGATTGCAGCAGTAGGTAATCTAACTGTTTTGCTATGATTTTTTAGTTTTTTTTATGTAAGAAAGGTCAAACGTGGCGCCCGATAGGAAGTGGTCAACGCCGCTCATAGACATCTGCAGCAGCTAGATAGAGGCTTATTTACTTATGCCTTGCAATCTTTGAGGGCTCTTATAATAGTGCACGGGTAATTCTCAGAAGGAGGGCTATTACCTATGGAATAAATATTATGAATCTGAAACTCCGTGTAACGTAAACTAACAATAAGGATGCTAATTAGGTAGAATGATGTATCTTTAATAAAAATTGCTTGTGGGTGGGGTGGGGACCTCACTTGAGGTTAAATGATGTTAATCATTTTGGGAGAGAATACCGAGCTTTGATTGAACGTCTTTTGTTTTAACCCCTAATTCATGCCAGTATCTCGAATACAGAACTTTGATAAACCGTCTTTTGTTTTTTATCCCCTGATTTATGCCACTATCTTGATCGCTCGCAGTATCTTTTCTCATGCCGATGCCGATAACACGTTCGTGTGAAATTAATGAGACGTCAATTATTGAAACATCGTACGCTATTACATGTTGAAGGCCGCCGCTTTCACCGGTTGCGCAAGCGCACGGGTCCACCGGCGCGACCTTGGGCCGGTGCCCGAATTGGGCGGGTCATTATCGATGTCATCACTAGGCTGTTTGATGTTGTTTACGATTGCACTTCTGGAAGCTCCTCTTAACGTTCTAGAAGTTACTAGTGGGTTGCGCAAGCGCACGGGTCCACCGGCACCGGCGCGACCTTGGGCCGGTGCCCGAAGTGGGCGGGTCATTATCGATGTCATCAATTATTGGCTGTTTGATGTTATTTATGATGTAATGATAACACTTCTGGAAGCCCTCTAAACGTTCTAGAAGTTACGACGACCAATGGAAAAGAAAGTTGGATGACATTAACTTTGTCATTTTATAAAATATCTGTATAAAATAACTATCGGCTTCGTTGTCTAGTTGTTAGACTACGGGTATCAAATCCAGAGGTCCCAAGTTCGATTCCCAGTGGAGGTACTTAAAAGATAGTGGTAGTTTGCCAGACAGACTCCAAAGAAGCCACACTAATAGGCTGATCATGATATACATATACATGCTCTCACATCCTTTTCCCGAAATTGGGTAGATACTCGCCAATATTGACCCGACGCTACATTTAGCATAAACAAAGTAAGTACTTAGGTTTCCTAGGTGGAACAGATACCACCAGTGATGGGTTGACCCAATCGCCTGTTATGCGAGTACCTTGAAACCCCATCTTCGTCCCCTAGTCAACTCTTAAGGCGACACTTTTAAAAATTTACCAACTTTCATCGAAGGTTGTAGAAGTATGACAAGACCAACGAATCTGATATTTTGATATAGATAACTTCATGCCTTTGTCTTTAAAACCCTTGCTCAAAAACACGATTGTGCAATTTTGACGCGACCGTAATTCACACCTCTAAAAAGTCATTAATGCTAAAATTACAATGAAATTACTTAATCTATGTTTTGAAATCACTCAAATATATATATTGGTAACATCAATATTCGTAATTTATTGCTGCATATTTTGATAACTAAAACCAGTATTTTATAAAAATATTTTTTTAGATTCTGCTTAATTTACGGTCTCAATTGTCATAGGCGCTACGTATAACAGAATCTAATAAAATATTTTTGTCATACTTAGTCTTGTCATACTCCTACAACTTTCGATGAAAGTTGATGTGTTTTTTCAAAGTGTCGCCTTAAGACATGCACGGGAAGTTAAGCAGCTGATGCATCTCTTCACGTCCCAGACCAGCATGGGCTGACGATAATAGAGATGGGTCGTACTAGGTAAATTTGATACTAGGTGCACCTGTTCTTAGTATCAAAAGGTTACTATAAAATTGATGATTATTTTAATGATAAGAATGTGTGGTCATCTTAGTCTGCTCGCCTGCACATGTTATTTCACATTGTAAGTAGTTACACATTTTTATAAAAGGTTATTATTAAAGTCAAAGAATAATTAGATGATAAAACAGCCTGGTTTTAATAAAAAACACATTATACTCTATTTGTATCAATATACATAATAAAATTAATTTATATAATTTTTATACTGATATGATAGTTTTGAACAGTGTCCTACAGATAACAAACAGCGTTGCGTTAAATAGATCATTAAGTTTTTATTTAAAGTATCTTGAGTGTGTCATGCTCTCTTTATTGTCTCTGCGGTGGTGGCGTGTGCGTCGGGTCGTTACGTTCCCTAAAATATGGTTGAGCGAAGCGATGGCTGATTCATATGTCATACTCGTGAACGGGTGCCGCCTGTGGAGGCTGGTCTGCTCTTGCATACTTATCTTATTGTTAGTATTAATTACTATAGTTTGACTTTGTTTTTCTTAAACAATTTTTGACTTTTATTAGAGTACTGTAGACATTGTGGAAATTGAAACTTATACCAGATGTAAATTTGATATATTAGATTTGTTTTTTTTTTTTTTTTTTTTACATGTTGTGGTTGTCTTCTATATTTTTTTGTGTTTATTTGTAATGGAAAGTGTCCTGCTATGATAGGGCATTTTTCAATTTTTATTTTTTTTGACGCTGTAAGGGAGAAAAGAGCTGGACACTTGCTGAGTTTCTTGCCGGTTCTTCTCAGTGCAAGATCTCCCGCCCAGAGTAGACTTACGAACCGATGGCATAGCGACATTCATAAGAGCTACTTGTAGCCTAAACTGAATAAATGATTTTTGAATTTGAATTTGAATTTGAACTCGATCCAGATACCTATTCTACCTAGTCCACCTAGTATTAGTAGTTGTAGTAACTGGTTAGACTAGACGTCGACTAGTGCTGACTTCTGATTTTTAATCGCAATAACTTATCACGCGCGCGTGCCAAAATGTATTCAACACTGATTGATTGTGTCGCATCGTGAACTTCAACCTGGCAGGAGAACACGTAAAAACAAGTTTTTTTCACCGGTTAGTAAGCAAGGAGTGAGCATGAGCAGGATGACAAAACACAAAAATAAAAATAATAATTTTGTCATTCGGAACCTTATAATCATACAAAGAGGACCTAAATTAAATTGGTTTCACACTCCACAGTATCACGCAATACTTCAAGCACCTATTCTTCTAGGATCTAGTCTTGTACTTACTACCTACCTATGGAATCTTATTCCGTGGTGTTAAAGTCGAAAACCGTGAAATGGAAAGAAATACTTGGAGTGCACAATACGCGAATACGTGTACATGGGAAAATTACCTTTAATGTTTTAGTGGAAGGTCGAAAATTGTGTAAGTTACAAAAATACTAGGTGGATCACGTATATTCATAAAAGTAGAATACGAGTAGGTGCCGCCTAGTATTGAAAAATACCTAGTGCGAGGATCTGTTCTAGTAAATACGTCTCACCTCTAGACGATAATGATTTTAATAATTACTACAAGTAATAATTTTGGCTCGTATGTTCAGTTGTAGTTGTAACATGCTCTATGGTGGGTTTGTTATCATTTATTTGATCATTAACGGCTTTCTTAATGGCGTCATTGTGTTGGGTTTGTTACGAGTCTTAACGAACTATTGTAAAATTGTCTCTTTGTCGGGGAGACTCATAATTTATTCGTTTTTCCGCTTTGTAAATAAAAACTTTCACTGTCTGTGATGTTTCTATTAGAATTTCTTGTTTTTAACCTTTCGTCTGCTTAGTGCTAGATCCGTCCTACAAACAATTAAAATTATATTGTGTCTATGTTTACAGCAGACGACAGGTTAACATTGAGAAGAGCCCTTTTTATGATCATAATGCACTATTACCGCATTAATGTAACCCGAAAAGTCAGTCTTACTGCAAAAATTCGAGAAAATTTAGTAAAGCCTACACATTCATAGTGTTTGAACGCAGGGCACGATGTTATAAACTAGTATATTGTAGCTATGTTTACTATTTTGGACATATCACACTTAGTAACCCACTTAAAAAAAAAAAACTTTCTTACACTCACACCAATTATCTAACCCAAGAAAAGCTTCGTTATGAAACTCGTTAAATGGTTACTAGGCAACGGATAAACATACTTAAAATACTTAAATACATACTTATTATACATAAAAAACACCCAGAACCGAGACAATTTAGAAAAACAATAATTTCTAAAATTGACCCGACCGGGGATCGAACCCGGGACCTCAGAGATGGCGACACCATGAAAACCGGTGTACAAACAAACCGGTGTAGATACAAACCACTCGACCAAGGAGGTCGTCAAACTTAAAGGCCGTCGGAATGTACGAAAACCGTGATAATTTTTCGTTGTGCGTGTGAGTAAGCCTACAAATGTAGCGGGCGTGAAATGCAAACGCTTTTAGGGCTGTACCCCACACTTTGTTATAGAGGTTTAATTAAATAATTTTGGGGGTTTTTAAAGTGATGTCTTTTATTAAATTTAGATCTTTAGCACTTAGCAATATAATCAAAATATTTTCACAAAACACACTAAAGAATTTATGATGTTATCTTTAGAAAACAATGAACAATGTTTTCTGTTTTGCAAATCACAGTATTTCGAAGTCTACTCCGTCATATTTTAAAATAACGAAATTTCGGAGGCATCGGTAAGACGTTTAGGGTGACAGGTAAGGGCCTAATACTTATCTCTATGTATCTACTATTTTTTGTATCGAAAAGCCTGTGCAATTTTTTGTGCAATAATCTTGATTTATTTTTATATACTTTTGTTTTAAATTTTTCGCTATTTTTTGTTATTGAACTTTTTATATGTTGTCGTGGTACAGTATCAAGGGCAGTTGATAACCCTACTCGGTGTATACTACTTACCCGATGACGTAAAGTATTGCGTTAGTTACGTCACTCGACGCAAACGGAGAAATGCGTCGTTTACTAGTCCCGCGTCCTAGGAAAAGCGTTTAGGAAGATTCAGGCTATACAGACACTTTATATTTTAACCTATTATCTCCCACTGACATCGTATATTGCAACACTTGAAAACCGCTGTTTCCCGATGACACTATATGATGCCATGCCGGCTGCGCGCGGTTTGGGGTCAAAATACGCAAAAGTTACAGCTCGGCTTCCCCTTGAAATTATTCTCACAGAATGTAGAAACATTACATTCCTCATTCATTCGTGTGTCCATAGATTAAATCACAAACGGTTTGAAGCAATGAGGCGCACAAATAAAACTGCGTCAAGTGGCCAGTAATCGCGGGGTTTCACGCGCGCGCTCTAAGGATACCAAAGGTTAAGAGACGTTTAACCGACCCTTGGCCTTAGTATCTCTACGTTCAGGCATGCTGTTCCTTCATCGATCAACGTCACCAATCCAAACGCCTCGGAGAATTTAGCAGGGGCGGGACAACGCTTGCATGATGCCATCCCTTCTAAAGAGATCTTCACGAATGGCAAGCACCGTGTTCCCCCCCTAGCGAAAGTGTGGTTTTAGATGATCGGGCAGACCATGCCCCAACCCCACGCACCGGGTCCAAGCAACAATCCGCTCGAGACGGTTCTTTAGGAAATTTCCACATGTAAAAAAGGACTGTTGTAGCCTGATTCTTCCTTAACATAGTAAACAGCCATCCATTCACATCAACTTACGTGCAGTCGGCGGCAAATCAACCTACCCAAATCTGTCAAATTTCTCCAATGAATATTGATCCTTATAACCAAAACTTAAAGTTCAAAATTGATTGTAGAAATTTGACAGTTTTGGGTAGGTTGATCTGCCGCCGTGTGTGCAAACATTACGTGTCGCTACTCACTTACTGACATACTGAGCGCTGCATTTTCTTTCCTATATTGATTGAGTTGTAAAATGTGAACCGTTTTAGTATTTTCCTTATTGTGTTTTCTTATGCGACTTTGCCTTTCATGCTTTCTTCTTGTTTGTTTCGCAACAGTAAGTAGTTTCCGTACAATTTGCTTAATGTAGGCTGTACGTCTTCGTGTGTAGGCAAATATAAAGATCGAAACGGAACTACATTTATAGATAAATCTTATTATTTTATATGTACAAACAAGTACCTATAAAACCGTTCCGAAAACCAGAAATAAAATAAAATCTTATTTTTAAGAATAGTTGATTGCTGTTTCGATCGAATAAAATGAGCGAATACTTGTAGTAGTCAAAGCGAAAGAGTTCAACGCGCTTCGATTCTAGCAATAGTGAAATAGTCGATGCATGGCTGGTGTTTATTTATTTATTGGATTATCGATATAAGACACAGTATTTAATACAATTTGTAGCTAACTGCTCCTACAATAATTATGGGCAATCATAGCATTCATTAAATCAAAATTTATGTTGAAATTAAAAAATTAAAACATTTTAATTAAAGCCAACAATTGTAAAATTATATTTTATAGCTACAACCAGTTCTATTACCTTATTATAAACAAATGGAATTACCTTAATGTAAATAAAAAGAATCGTCTAGCTATGAGAAGTTTTAAGGACGTGGGAAGGCTCTGGAAATGCATATCTTGGTAGTTCCGGTAACTTTTTAGTTAGATTATCTTACAATATTAAAGACACACAATCCAAGCTGGCTCAATGCCTCTTGGTGGGTTATGACTTCTACATAATATATAGTTGGGCTGAGATTATCCTACTCGAATTTTACAATTTTTTTTGTTTACTAATATTTTTGTTAAAAAAGGATAGGACATGAATTCTTTCAACAAAAATTTGTTAAATGTCAAATTTGTTATTTCTCGCAATTGCGAATGCAGTTGAGCTTCCTTCCTCCAGCCTTCTCAATAAACAAATTTAAGTGGTTTATGCTTCAACAAATTGTATTAACAAAAGATGTCAAACAGTAGCTTGCTATAGTTATTCGGTTAGTTTTTATAATAAATTTATTTAAAAAAATATTGATAATTTTTTTCGTCATGAGATGACTTATTTTATAACAAAATAAATACTTATTTTATATTTCGTTAACTTACTTATATATAAATATCTGTAGTTATTTCTCTATATAAGTATTATGACCTTGTACTTATGTAGATAAATATTTAAAAAAACACATAATTAACGCTAAAATAAGAGAGCATTGGTAGTGGGAAAATTACTAAAAGAAATCTCTTTCCGACAGTCTTTGACACTCGTCTAGTATCTATTTCTAGTATTTCTAAACGGAAATATGTGTATAGGTTAATCTGCGACTCAGCACTAGACGCCATGTTGAAACTCATCTATGCTAATGTATATGTTTTGGGCCGGCTAAGCGGCTCCCATTCTTTCTGGCCAATGGCCTGTCGCAAGCAACTTTCGAAGTAGATCACACCAATTTACGAATTTGCAGAGAATGAATAGTGCGATTACGCGCCGCGGCGTGACCTCATTGATTTACGTCACATAATTTACGTAGAATAATAGCACGCGGTTGTGAAACAATGTAAATGCACATAGAGGTTGGCTATGTTTGGCTCCGAGATGCTCGATGGTGCAGTGGTTAAGAGGCCTATTACATCTCGACTGTGATTTTTGCGTAAAATGCCCTATTTCGCATTTTGTAGTAATTTTCCAGTTGTATTTATCGTTTTTATCGAAATAGGATAATAAATTCATGCTTATTATTACAAATTTCCATTCTGCGAGAAAAAACTGAGTTCGGACGGCCGGCGCATCGCATTTTGTAGTAATTTTGCAGTTGTAGGTGTTTATCGTATTTATCGAAATAGCATAATAAATTCATTATAAAATATTTATTCCTCATGAAGTAACAATTATTCTGGTATAAATTTTGCTCAATAATTTTATCGTAGATAGGAGAAATTCACAGCGATCTTAAAGCGATTTTCGAAGTTTTTTGGTTTAAAATAAGATTTCTTTTCTATGTAAAATCAATGATATCTAAAAATTCCGAGGCCGCTACGAACTATTCGACTATGAGATAACATTCTATTTTTTTTATTTCATTTGTTATAAGCGAAAAGCGAGGCCGCTACGAACTATGCCAATAGCTATTCTACACTATTCAATAAGTCAAAATTGTTAATGTATTTTCGTTTCTGAGATCGAGAACGCCAAAATTGGCCATTTTACGCTGGTGCTGAGGTTAAGCAACTAACGCAAAGGCCGGTCATCGGATGGGTGACGAAAAATGTAGGTATCATCTCGAACTTCTCCGTGCTTCGGAAGGCACGTAAAGCCATTGGTCCCGGCTACATTAGCAGTCGTTAACAACCACCAATGCCACGCACTGGGCCCGCGTGGTGGTTTAGAGCCCGTTCTTCCTTCCCATCCATAGGGAAGGCTCGTGCCCCATAAAATGGGGACATAAAATGAGCTGATGATGATGATGTGTTTGGGTTCGCGTAAACTTTAGATAGTAACTAATGTAGTAGTAACTAATGCATTCGGTTTTTATGTTTTGAGAATTTTCTGATTTCTTTTTTTTTTTATTGGTTATAGTCAGGCATTTGACCACACCTCACCTGATGTTAAGTGACAGTGCGGTCGAGGATGGAACATGCCTGCCTAGAAATAGCCTATTCACTCTAGCCTTAAAGAGGTCCAGATTATTATTATACAGATTATTATTATTTATTATAGTATATTATTATTATTATTATTATTATTATTATTATTATTATTATTATTATTATTGATGACCTTAGGCTGCCTTTTCAGCGTCACTGGACTTGTTTTTGGATATACTTGGATATAATACGTACCATACATTCATTCTCTCACGTCTTTTTTCCAAAAAAAGGTTGACAGACCATCAAAATCACCATCGAGTTCGACTAAACTCGCCACATTTAGCATAATCAAAGAATAAGGTTCCGAGGTGGAGCAGATGACAACCGATATGGCATAATGACGTTCTTAAGAGCTATTTGTAGCCTTAACTGAAGAAATGATTTTGAATTAGGAATTTTGAATTTTGACATTAGTGACAGGTTGCTAACCAACCTGATGTGCGAGTATCTTGGAGCCCTTGTCCTTCAGTCGGCTCTTACGACATGCAAGGGAAGTCAGGCAGGTGATACTTTATTTTCTCGGACCAACATGGGAATACCATGGAGGATTTCACCAGCATGAGTATCGACGATAAATAACGAATATTTTTCATCCAATCATCTTACTATCAGCCAAATAAAATATATATTTTACCTATTTATTATTATACTCTATATTTATTTTCTTTCTTAAAACTAGATTTTTACAATATTTTAATATAAAAACAATAAAACATAATAAAAACCTAATCCTAGAGTACCACCAGCAGCGAGGCAGGTCCCAAGCTATCGGTGGTCATGGCTGCAGAGTGAGGAACCTCCTGACGATACGTGCCGTGTCAAGGAGTACTGCCTTTTGCATCTGACCCTTGACCCAACCTTTCAGCGAGAGCCTCTCTCTCTCTCTTATTATTATTATTTATATTTGTGTGGGAATGGATTGGTATTTGTTTTGTTGGATAAGGATATCTTAGGTTAAACTAATTATCCTATCCTTAAAACAAATATTGCAATGGTAATAGCATATTTTTTACCGTTCGTGCTAAGAATAAAACCTAATGCGTAAACGTAATATTGATAATTTATAATTGATTTAATGGTTTCATTAATAGAGCGTGCGTTTTAGTTTTTAACGGTTAACTGAGTGACTTAATGATTAGTTTAAACTACTTTAAACATACCAGCTTTATAAGGAAATGTAAAATTGCCTTAGCGCTGATGTATCATCATGCAATTCCCGGCCATTCGCTGGTGATGCATTCCATGCAATGGATCGTTACATAAGCGAATGCTTACAATATTGCACGTTCGTGTTTCAAGTTCGAACCTCGCCTGTAGTCTGGTTCTAGTACTGGGTTCGATTAGCAACGGGTACTTAGTACATATTATTGTACTTGGTTAGATTTGCAGGTAAAGGTAAGCAGGTAGAATATTTGTTTATAGACGAAATTTACGAATGACTAGCTATGACTAGAGCTACGACTATGTTATTATTTTCCAAGTCTACCGCTATAACAACAATATTAGTTGTGTTGTTTGTTGTGTTCCAACATTTAAGAGATAAAATAGCCAGTTTTTCAGTGGTTGACGATTTTGTGCTTCAGAAAGCAAGTAAAGCCGTTGATTCTCCTTATCCATCCGGAAGGCTCGTGCAGCAGTGGGGACATAAAATAAGCTGATGCTGAGGATTCCTCCGCTTGAAATGCGCTTTTAAATAGCATTATTTTCACTTTACATTAAGTAATTAGCTTTTTAATGCGAATAAATTGATTTGATTTAAATGAGTTGCAGGACTAGTTAAACAAAAAGAATATTTTTGAAGTTCTACATCTCAAGAATTGATGCATACCTATTTTTAGTCTTAAGCGCTGGACACACAGAAAAGACGTAAGACGCAGATGGGGCGCGGACAAATGTCTCTTCCGCGTCCCTTTCATGCAATATGTATAGAAGCGTCGCAACGAAAAACAGAAAAGACAGGGCGGGGGCACGACGACGCTTACTCGTTTGCGCCCTATATTGTAAAACATACAGAAAGGACAGGGCACGGGCGCGAGCGGACGAGCGAGGGGAGCGGGCGGAACACGCGCGTCGCTGTCACACACTAGGGTTGTCACCCGGACTTTATTATAAAGTATTGTACGTTATTTCGGGTAATTGTACTCTATACTTTATGAGAATAAAAAGTACGCGAAAATACTATATTTCACATATTTTATTTCTCAGGGATTCTTTTTACGTTAACTGCTTGGCAGTATTGAGATTAGTTTCTTTAGCCTTTCCCGAAAGGGATAAATTCAAAAAACAATAATAAACGTCAACTTCAAATTTGTTGATGAATGCCGCCGATTGTTGAAAAAAGTTTAATATATTTATATAAATAAATTGTTTGATTTTAACCCAACTTATTGGCTCAACCAATGCCAATTTATGAATTAAGGCACGAAAATTGAATTTAAACCTTAAATTTAGTCACTAAATTAAATCAATGTCAACAATTCCTATTCAGAAATAATTATAGTTAATGAAATTATTTCAAAATAAGCAACAAACAAGTGTTTAAATCTAAAATTACTGCTGAAAAATGGAAAATGCTTTTTAAAAACTCAGATACAAATTTAACAATTACATTTTAAATTATTTCCTTTTTACTTTCCATACCTGCAACTTTTGCTTTTACGGAAAGATTTTTTTACCGTAATTAATATAAAATGGCGAGAAGAAAGGAATGGGGCCTCTATTAATTTAATTAAAACGAATTGTTAATTTATTTTAATATGGATCTAAATTGCTCAGATTCCTATAATCATTTTTAATATAATAAGACTTTGTTAACCAAAGCTAAGACTAAAAACAAATACACATGGAAAAATAAATAATTTCTTACTAAAAATAAATGTGTACTATTTTTTTTCTTCAATTTCCCAATAGTACTATATTTTTTACAATGTTTTGAAAAAAATACTATCTTACCTTCAAAAAAAGGTGGCAACCCCACGTGGCGCCCAGCATCAAGTCCGTGTCTCGTCTTTTCTATATGTTTTAAAAAGTCGCGACGGGGCGGGCGGCGCCTCGTCTCCGCCCTGTCTGCACCCCGTCCGCGTCTTACGTCTGATCTGTGTCCCGCGCCCGCGCCTTAGTCACATCGCTAGCGATGCATTCTGTGCAACGGAACGTGTTACGTGACATAACCGATTACTGTTGCAATGTTTCCTAACGAGGAGGATTGTTGGCGCGCTCGTATTTAAATTTTAGAATCAAATGACTAGATGTTCGAAATGTCGAGCATGGATGTATAGTTATTTTTAGACACATTGGTGGCGATGCATTCTGTGCAACGGTACATTACATAATCGAATGTTGTTGCAATGTTGTCTCGCGAGGAGTGGTGGTTCTCTTATTTTTCAAATTTAGAATTAGATGTTCATGGATGCATAGCTTTAGTCACATCGCTAATGGTGCATTCTGTGCAACGGAACGTTACCCCGATCCGATCCGAACCCTTCGGAGACTCTGGAAGGGCACGGGGACGCGCACTTTTAAGTGTGCGATGCCGTACCCCTCTAGAAATCCTCTGAAGGTGTTTCGTTTCAACACGGCTTGAGGTACCCTTTACGTACCTCGCCGCCCCTAAAACAAGCCCGGTGAAGCTGGAAATGCCCCTCGGCAACCAGCAGTCTCTCTCCAAAAAAAAAAAAAAAAGGAACGTTACATAATCAAATGCTGTTGCAATGTTGCCTTGCGAGGATTGTTGGCGCGCTGGTATTTCTAGTTTAAAATTAGGAGTTCATAATGTGGATCATGTATGCGTCATCTTGCTTGCAGTCTTAAGTTTAGCTATTAATCTAGTTGTTTGGATGAATCGCTGTAAAGCGATAAGATCGCCAAATTTTTTCTTTATTTTATTTTAGTACTTAATGTGTTGCAAATTGCAATAAAAATATTATCTATCTATCATAGTAGGTACCTATTAAAAGGTGCTGAGATTTGTTCAAAATGCAGAAGCATTGTTTTAAAATCCCGTTTTATGCTATCACAAAAGAAAGTATCGCTTTATAATTCACTCAGATAAAAAAGTGCAAAAATTACATCATTTTAAGTAACAAAAACTCATTTTTACGTTTATAATATTGGTAAGGACAAAAAGTTATAATTTATAGCTCTATTGAAATATGAAATTGCCGCCTGCCGCCAGTCATGATACAAAAAATCTAGAAAAGACTTGGCTTTAAATTAATTTGTAATACTTTTATCTGTTTAAACTCGCTAAAACTTTGAGCTAATATTGGCCTACTGACGGAGCCATAAGGATTGACCCACAATTTCTCAAAACAACTAGCAATAAACAAACAATGACAAATGACACGACATGATATGACAAAACTATTTTTTTTATTAGCCACCTATTATTCACTGCTGGTAAATGTCTAAGTATCCCATTTCCTTCCATTTCTTTCGATCTCTGTCTCCGATCAGCCTAAATCGTGGCACAAATGCTTTTGTGGTCTTCCTTTATCATCATCATCATCATCATCCGCTGGTACTGCCTCGAACATTCCATCGCGCACAAAGAAATTTGGTGACTCGTTTCTTTGTCGCACTTCCAAAAGATGGAATAGTCTACCAGCACACGTTTTCCCTCCTTCCTATGACATGGGGTCCTTCAAACGAGGCGTGAAGAAGCACCTTGTGGGCCGGTAGGGTGAGGGTGACTGATGCTGCGTTGTTTTCACGCTGCACCAGTTGTCCTTGCGTCTGGACTCCGTTTCCACTTAACATCAGATGGAGAGGAGCCATTTGCCGAGCTATGAATTAAAAAAAATCATCATCATAGCCAAAAGACTGCTGGACAAAGGCCTCCCCCTAAAATCTCCACAACAACCGATTTTGTGCTGCTCACATCCATCTTCCTATGTACTATATAATATAATATTTCCCTTTACCAATGTCCGAACTACACTCCACCATGTTTAGACGTTAAAACCAAACTACACAATGACCAAACGCTTCTAACCCGCTCAGACTAGTCTGCCTGCCTCTCGGCTCAATGAAATCAAAAGTAAACGAAATCGAAAACAGACCTGACATCATTTAACCTAGTAACCGACAGTTGCCGCAGCGAGGCCGTCGCCAGCTGTGTGGTGCAACGAAACGCACATGGGACACTTATTACTACGACCTTCTCGACTTTATTGCAGACGGAATAAGGCTGGTGTGTAGCAAGCTCATTTCGTTTTGGCGTTTTACCTCCATACTACTTTCTTCTTTATTTATTCGTGATTAAACACATTTGCTCTTGCAATGTGTCCTCCTTAGAGGTATCGATTTGGAATGCCATTAAAAATAAAAATATATATTTTACTTACTAATATAATTATTTTTACTAAGATATATTATGACTATGTACTTATTTTAATAAAATATTAATAATTTTTTACAATGTGGTGTCAAGATTGCAATTGGGAACTTTTGGGACAGGATAGTTATGAAGTTGTATTTAAAATTGTTATGTTGCATTAAAATAAAAACTGATTGAAAAAGCACCGAAAAACAATAAATAAATAAAAAAGGTTTAAATTATATGTTTAATATGGAACGCGAAAGTTTAAAAGTGTAAATGTACAATAACACTAATCTAAAGACCTTCCTTAGTTAAAAACCATAAAAGAATATTTTGGCTCCAATATTCGGGACGGTTTTTGAAGCGTTTTGATTCAATATTGAAAGAAATGTCATATTACAGAAATGTTATCCTCTATTACACATAATATATTTTGTACTGAGACGTCTCTCTGTAACCGCATACCCTGTAAAGAGTCCGAAATGTTACGATAAAATAAATAAGTAAAATTAAACGCTAGTAAATCCGATAATTGTTTCATTTAATTTTGTTGTTTTAAATAATTTTAATATAAACATTTTTATTTTATTAACAGTTTTTTGTGTTTAACTTTGGCTGCAAATATAAACTTATTTCTACTTTAAAGTACCAATCTCATCTTTAAATTGGTTACAGACGAATCGGTCCGCTTTCGTAATCCAATGTTTCTCTCCCGAATGACTCAATTTTGTCCTCTTTGTTTTATAAAGCATTAGATGTAATTGATGATAGCATTGTGTACCTTGATGTTTATCTTGGCTGTTGCTGGTTACAGAAAGCGTTTTGGTGCAAACTAAATGGCTGTAGAATATTTTACTCGATGTCCCTACATCTTTGTATAAGGAGTATAAACATCAATGAATATATCTTTACCTAATATGTATTCGAAATAAATCTTTGTCAAAATGGGACAGTAATTCTTAAAATATACAATGTTTATACAATGCAATGTAACACATATATATACACACATTTTATCTTTCTGTACTTCTCCGTATGACCGCACGGAGATCATTTTATCATTTTATGTCCCCACTGCTGGGGCACGAGCCATGCCGATGGATAGGGAGAACGATCCATAAATCACGTTATATTACTTGTGGTTGCCCCAGTGGTCGAAATTCGACCGTAATTTTATTATGGCTGCACGGATTGTATCATAAGCAATGAAAAATTAAAAAGATAGAATGTGAGTTTAAATTGGCATTGACAGATTTCGGCCGCTCCTCTTCCATTTTTAATTTTTTTGAAAAGAGTATATATGCGTGTGTGTCAAATATACATGGTAGTGTGTGTAATGTTTGTTTTATTGATTTAATGTATTTTTATGAATATTTAAAAAAAAAAAAACATTCGGATAACCTTCTCTATATAAACTATAAGTGTGTGAAATTTCATACTCGTCAGTCCGCGCAAATTTCGTAAAAAAGGGGTACAAAGTTTTTGCTTCACGTATTAATATATAGATTAATTATAGATTGTCAATAGGTAATCTAGGACAGTACTCAGACCTTCATAGTGATGAACCTTCATAGGGAGTGCCCTATTGTGAGATGAGGCCATAACAAAACGTATAACGTAAACGTAACGTATCATTGACGGATACCTGCCATTAATTACTCTCTTGTTGCACTTGGACTTGATGTGTTTCACTTCCCGTGCGCGTTTTCTTGCCATAATATTATTTACGTCTAAACAATTTTGTTACATTACACACAAACGGTTGGCTCACTTCAATCTCCGGAATCCATTGCGGAACACACAATCCTATTATATTATATTGTGTTGTTTGCTTGCACCGTGCATTCCCATGAATATTCTGTGCTTGCAGCTTTACCAATTTCCCTACTTCCGCCATTATTTCGCCTATGACTTTCCAAAGCAAATGACTGTACGTTGTTGGCTGTTTCAAGCGCCGATTGCAGGGCTGTCAGAACGTGTTATTGGATACAAAATGTGTATAATATGGTTGATTTATGTGTCCTGTTTGTGTAGGAGAGTGTCAGGTATAATTGGAATGAAATGAAATAAATCTTTATTACAGTAAACTTAGTCAATAAGCGCTTTTGAATCGTCACAAAATATTTTGCTTTGATAAGCAAATTATTTACACACACAGCTAAAAGACGTCTTGATTAGTTGATACCAATCAAGACTGTGTGTGTGTAGCTGTGTGTAGAAGAAGAGGTGCCAAAAATTTCACAGTTTTAAATAAGATGTACTTTAATACAAAATTCAAATGTGATTAGAAAAAGTGTAGAAAAAACCTGATATACTTACCTGGTCAGATGCACTCCATTGTGCCATTGTTGTGGCTCGATGGAAAAAAATGTTTGCAATAATTTTCCATATATTAATACCTACGTGAAGCAAAATTTTGTACCCCTTTTTTACGAAAATTGCGCGGACGGAGGAGTATGAAATTTCGCTATATATAGTTATAGTTTAGTCGCTATAGTTTATATAGAGAAGATTATCCGAATGTTAATATTTTTTTTAAATTATGCATAAAAATACATTAAATCAAAAAAACAAACATTACACACACTACCATGTATTTGACTAACACGCATATTATACTCTTTTCATCAATTTAAAAAATGCGGCCGAAATTTATCAATGCCAATCCGAACTCACATTCTATCGTTTTTAATTTTTCATTGGTTAGGATACAATTCGTGCAACCATAATAAAATTACGGTCGAATTTCGACCACTGGGCGACCACTAGTAACCATAATTCCGAATACAGATCTTGGCGAGAAAGTCTGGGCGACCTGTTTAAATCTTCTGAATACTTAGATATAAAATTTAAATACTGTTTCTCAACAGTTTCGTTGGTTTGTTTGTTTGATTTGATTTGATTTTGTATAACTCCTGGGCAAGGAGTTGGTTCTACTGACAGCCCTGGATTGCGTGTTGGATGACTTTCAAAATGAAGTAAGTGTCTGTTACAAAAGGCTGGCTAAATAGTTGTGCTGACCGTTTACCTCGTTTTGTAACTTGTTTATAAATACTATTTGGATTAGTTGTTTCACATGGCATTTGGTGATAATTAAAAAAGCTGAATAAAATTTTATCGCCGATACTTTTAATTGATTGCAACTTTTAACATTGATGTCGATGTAGTGGATTTTTTATCGTGGATTAGGCCGGCAAATGCTGTTATGTAAGATTGTATCGAATGGAGATTTGTGCACTGCGTAATGCGGGAACAAATTTTTTTTTTTTTTTGTAAAGAATTGGCGGCAATCTAAATGCGAAATTAAAAATAGAACTACGGAATCAAATAAATAAAACAATAAGTAAAACTTCATTTAAGCTTTATTTTGAATCGTATGTAGATGTTATGAGTCGCTCATATAGTAATAATTAACATAGGGTCAATTACTTCTGCCAATTGTTCGGTTTCAAGCGTAGATGCAGTATGAAGTAATGCCTTCCAGCCCGGTAACGGTATAATAACGATATACAATCATATAAAATAAAATAACTTATAATTTTATCATATTAGGTACTCTAACGTAGGCGATCTAAGTGGAATAGTTCACTGAGGAAAATTCGATAACATCAACGACTATATCGTTACGAAAAATTAGCGCGAAATCGCTTTTGACATTGGCTGAACCAAATTTGTACCAAAATATATCGTTAAAACGTTAGAGACGTTGGTAAATAGCGCGATTGGGGCCCTGGTGATGTGATAATACCTTGGCGTAATACCACCCTCTCACAGAATATCGGCGTGAAACAACGGCACTCGTTGCTGTTGCGTTTCGTCCGGTGAGTGAAAGTACCGGAGACCCATCTCTCACCCCTCCCCCCTCCCAATTCCTACTCCCTCCTCAAGATCCAACTCCTTCCTCAGGGTTGGCAACGCATCTGCGATAACTTTGGTTTTGCGGGTAGTCCATGGGCGGCGGTGATTGCTTTCCATCAGGTGACCCGCCTGCTCGTTTGCCTCCTTTTAGCATAAAAAAAGGGTTTTTTTTGTAAAGAGTTTTCTGATCGCCTCAGGACAGGCTGTTCAGTGTCACTAAACTTTTTTGGGGGCAGCGAGAAACTTAAAGGATTCCTCAAGCCGTGTAATTGAAACACCGTCAAAGGGTTTCTAGAGGACATGCCATCGCTCACATGTCCCCTTACCCCACTAGGTTTTCCTTGGGGTTCAAATGGATTCGGGATTCGTTTGGGTGATCTAAGTCAAGTGGAATACTTACCGTAAAAAGTGACCGCGTAATTTTTCATAGTGCGGTAAAAGCTAACCCTTTATTCGTCTGCCCCGCTGTAACTTACCGATTGCGTTGCGTCACAGCATCGGCTACGCTTTCCCATCGGTGTCAGGGGATCGCATGGTGCATTCTGAAGATTTTACGGATTGCCACTAATTACGGAGGCCGATTAATAGCATGCGCATTAACGTTTATGCAGATTTCAAATGTAATTAATTTGAATCACGTAAAATTATGCTTTAAAGGCACTCTCCGCAAATCTCTTTATTTGGAGGCTAAAGACTCTCTGATATTTAAGCTTTATGTATCATCATTTCAACCCGTAAGGACCCGTTGCTGGGTAAAGGCCTCCGTCTTTAACACGCCAACTTATCCGGTCCTATGCGAGCCTCATACACAAGAGAATGTAATCTGTCTTATATTTGATTCTCTTGTCTGTACAGACTTAGATCACCTACTCTAGAGTGGGCAGTCAGTTCTGCATATTTGGCCCTGTCCTCGACAAGGCGAAAGAGCTCATGGGCACTCGCTATTATTTCTACCCAAATGTTCCACAACCACGACTTTTTTCTGCGACCAAGTCTCCTCTTTCCATCTCTTTATCACAAGTTGTAAGAGTTCGTATGTTTTTGGGGCTGGATTTGCAACCTTTTTCTGTTTCACTGTCGGAGATCTTCCTTCTTTGTGCATACGTTTTTATGCACGGTCAGGAATGTAAAACATTTTTAACTAAATATAGAACGTTATAATTGTTGTACAAAAACATGCAGAATGTTGTACTTCGCTGTATTGGTCTGTTCAATAAGTCATTCTGCTCCGTTCACTTGAAAGCAGCTCAGCTTTTGTTTACAAAGTTATTACGAAATATAGTATAATGGCTATAAGAATGACTTTTCATTTGCACTCGTTTTTTATTTGCCGAAAGGCCTCTTCCGTTACTAAACATGAATTGACATTTTTTATTTTAAGCCAATATCTTGCGCAACTCCGCTTATTTGGGTAGAAATATTACCATATCGGCTGTCGTTGGATTAAGCTACAATACAACCAAATCTCAATTAATATTATACTGTTACAGTTGGTCTGTATCATCCCATTGGTGGGCAAAGGCTTCCCCCCATTGTGAGGAGTGGCGGCTTCACGATTTCACACCACCGCTTGCCAGTCTTTTTATTAACACTAGTGGTCGCCCAGTGGTCGAAATACGACCGTAATTTTATTAAGGCTGCACGGATTATATCATATGCAATAAAAAATTAAAAAAGATAGAATGTGAGTTTGGATTGGCGTTGACAGATTTCGGCCGCTCAGCGTTCCTCTTCCATTTTTGAAATTTTTGAAAAGAGTTTAAACGCGTGTGTGTCAAATACATATGCGTGTGTGTGTGTAATGTTTGTTTAATTGATTTAATGTATTTTTATGCATAATTTAAAAAAAAAATAACATTCGGTTAACCTGCCCTATATAAACTATAGTCCCGGGCACTCCCGGGTTCTGATCCCAGCGTACATGTTTGTGTACTTGAATTGGTTGGTTGCACGGTGTGTTTGTCCGCTTGGCTAGGTACAACCATCTTATCTCAATTTGTCGCCATAATATCAATGTTTATAGCATTGTTGTGTTCCGGCAGCTAGAGATAAGATAGCCAGTGTCTTAGTAGTTGTGGATTCCGGGTGAAGTACCCTTCCACCTTCGGCGTTATCATCACTAAAAGAGGGTAATTTTTGAAAATACGAAAAGGATTTACAAAATACATTTTTAATAGGAATCTCTTTCTAAAAAAAATATCTCTCTGATGCAGGCTATATTTTATTCCCCCGGCAAGTAACAATGTTTCAAAACTTTCTGGTATTTTATTGTTCGACCTTTGCATTCTATTTTTCAAGTGTTGCCACTCGATCTCAAATCTACTGAAATGAAATTGAAAAGAATTGAAATTGTTTCTTTTGCGTATACTATAAACAGGGTACATGGGGACATTTTTTCGCTCATCCTATTCAGCTAACTACGGTAGCATGCATACATTAAAATTAAATAAATTAATTAATGGAAATAAATAAATTACAAACAATTACAAAATTAATTGTGGCCTTATGATGGCAGTTCCTCTGCCTTATTTGTTTGTACTGTCTACTGTCTAATAAAAATCTGTCTTGTCTACGGCTGAAAAGTTTTTACCTTCTCTAAAATATGACTGAAATTTCTGATGAATTCGGTAGGTAAAGCAATGGTTGCATTAATTCAGTTATCAGAGTATCTTTTCAAGAAGTGTTTATCAAACAATATCGATAGCCCACATTTTCTTTGTACATGTCTTGGAGTGTGACCTCTTTTTCAAACTAATTTATTCACGAGATTAATAACTATTATATGAGAATAGGTGTCAGAATCTCCGCCTATCTTTCCTTCCTCCTATTTTGAACAGTCATGGTTTACGCAATGTATATTATACTCTTATATCTGTCATCTTTTTGTATTGGCAACAACAACATTGTTGTACATTGTGTACCTATCTTTACATTGTATGGCACAACAAAACGTTGCGATGTTAAAAATAAATCTGAAAATAAGTACGCTTATCTTCGTTCATTGTTAAAGCCATTTCAACGTTTTAAAATTCAAAAGTCCGGTTAATTAATATGAAATGTTATGAAATCGCAGTTCGTTTGTTAAATATAACACAATTGGAACTTGAAAATAAGTTTCATTACCTAGTAACGTTTAAAGACCTGACCATAGTCAATTGTTTTCTTAAACAAATGACTATTGCCTTTTGTACCTGTAGTATCTTTCTTATTCCTGACCTTCCTGTCTGATTTGTTTACATTCATAAAACCTCTGCAGACATGTCTTTTGACATGACATGACATGACGTCAAAAACTATAAAAAAATCCAAATAGTAATAATCTATAATTTAGTTTAAACCAAGCTGTTGTACGTACCGCCAATTCGTATTTTGCGAGAGCCTTTAACAGAGCTGGCAAGAAACACAAGGCTTTGAAATGAAACAACTTTTACGGATCTACTCGCGTTTATTTTACACATCCTGACGTTTCGAACCCATTGCAGGGTCCGTGGTCACAGGGAGACTGAGGTGTTGGTCGTCTCATAATAATAGAGGATAAACATTAAATAAGTAATGTGTAAAATAAACGCGAGTAGATCCGTAAAAGTTGTTTCATTTCAATGTGTAGTGTTCGCGTAAACTTTGGAAAACAATACAGAAGGCTTTCTTATTTATTTTCAATTCCCTTTCCATATTTTCAACCAAAGAGCATCGAACGCTAACATCATTTTTTTTTTAAAACCTCACTTCCAAATCGGTCAAGTTTTGGAGGAAGAATCAGAGGACTACGAAACGTTGATTTTGTCTACTTTTCATACATATTTTTCAATTCAGTCGACCTTAGTGTTTCCTCTTAAGCGCGGTATGTTTTAAGCTTACCTCTCCGCTTCTCGCTTCTGGTCTCCTCATTTTGTGCCATCGTCGCAGCTTCAGTAATCACAAATTACGTATGAACCCAACACTTAGGATTCTGTGGAACAGGAAACCAAATCCCGACACCCACTAATTGTTAGAGCATTACGTTGGCACTTCTTCCTTATTATAATTACTGTGTTGCATTCTTTCTTGGCCGGTTAACAGTGCGTGAAAATGGTTATAGTCACACAAAAGGCACTGCGGTTAAACTCTATAGAACTTTAAGAGACACAATGGGGCCAGCTGACAATATTCTATATGGAGAATTGGCACTGTTGCATTTTATGCTTTCGCTATACGGGATAAGGGTACTTTTAAGTTTTTGGAGGCTGTATAAAAAGTGATTATGTTCTCTCCATTCTCGGTTCGATAGATGTTATTGAAATCTTGAGAATTGAGCAATGATTATTTCCATTTCTAACGTTGTTCCTGACAGACGCAACAGATTGTTGTTACTCAATATAAAACCTGCTTATACTAAATTCTTAGTTCAAAGTTTATTTGTGTCTGTTTGTTTGTCCTTCCTTCCTTAAAGTTAATACGGCATACTTTGCATAGAGATAGTTGGAGGATATCTTCAAGTGCTAATTGCCACATTTTTATTCCCGGTTTACTAATATATTCCCAGGTTTAGCAGTCAAATCGATCGTACATGACGCGGGGGTAGTTAGTAATCAAACCATCAAAACGCATCACATTGCGAGATTTGTTAGATACGCGATCAGATAGCTAGATAAATGGAGTTTATGGCATAATGTTCGACAGAAACCTCAGAAATCGTTCTTTTTCCTTAAACCATTAAAATGAATGGTTAGCAACTGATTTCAGTCTTTAGCATCAATATAATAAAGACCACCTACCACTAGGGTTGCCAACTATTTTTCAGGTAATTAAAGTAAATCTATCACTAACTAGTATAAAACAAAGGATTTGGAGAAAAAATAAAGTACCTATTTTCCAAATTCATTTATTTAAGCATTTCGTTTCACTTTACCCGAGTCTGAGTATAATTCAGTAGTTCAGAAATTAAGTCAACAGGAATATTCCGCTCAAACGCACGCATTAGTCGGAAATAAAGTATTTTCCATACTTTATTTTTATTAAAAAGAATAAAGAATGGGGATGGAAAATAACGTAGGATACGTTATTTTAAAGTATGGTTGGCAACCCTACCACTACCACTACCTTCCTATCATCATGCTGTTAAATTTAAATAAAAACCTATGTTAATTAAAAAATTTGGCCACAAAAACTGTGTCGAAAATAGGACTTCAAAAGTAGAACACTGGTTCACTGCCATACTTAATCGTAATTGTACGCCATCTTGCTTCTCGCTGAGTTCCTAAAAAAGCGTATTAATTCTTATAAAACTCTTAGAGCGGTCGTCATATTTTAATGTGGTAAAAACGAGTGCAAGACGTTTCATAACCTTAAACTCGACCGGAGTCATTTACAAGCGGATATTTTGTTCAACGAATGACATTCTCGACTCGATCCATCAAAAATGTGGCTTTAGGAGTGGCGCATTGTGCAATTTCGTCTGTGGAACTAGGTAGATAACAATACCTTCAGTGGGTAATACAGATTTTTAATAAAAAAATTAATTAAAATAAATACCTACTTTTTATTTAAAAACAGCAAAGTAATGCCTAATTCCGTTAATAACAGATTTTTGTGTTTGGTTGTTTCTATGAGCTCCAAGAATTTGCTTCGAATAGCTCGAAGATTCAAATAAAATATAAACATTGCTTCAAATTTCATAAATGTTTGGAGCTGATGCAAATTTTTTTGGGATTGTTTTTGTAATGACAAGACCATTGTAGACTTGTAGAAGATGTACTAAAGTAAATAACCTTATGGTTTCTTCTTTTAAATATATATTATTTAATTTAATAAACTTAGAAACTTTTACAGCTTTCGGCTAAATGTACGGGCCGTTAAGATTAAAAATGCATAAAAAAAAGAAAGGCTTCGCTTGCATGGTGTTCGTGTTCATGCATAAGTTTACAATCCTCTCAAGGTTTCCGCGCGAGCTAGGTATTAAACGTTATCGAAACTAAAAAGGTTTTAATTAATTTATCATAATAATATACCTACTACCATCAACCTAATAAAAAAATACTAAAGACTAGGCAGTAGAAGCTAAATCCCTTTGCCTAACTTAATGTTTAAAACTATATAAAATTAACAAATTATGTATTGGCTTTGGGCAAACTGCACGAAGTCTTAATAAACAAACAAAAAAAAACCTTAAAAATGATTATTTAAAAAATAGCTCATTAGCGTTTAATTACATCCCTAAATAAGTCTCTGGCGTTATTATTTGATCGTGTCTCTCGCACCACATGAATATTTTTGTATTTAAAACTATTTTTAAACCCTTTATTCGTGCGCCAAAACTTTTTTACTACCACTATTTAAAATACGTGTCGTGTGATAAGTTTTCATTTAAAGGAAAAATCTTAATGGCCACCAAAGTTCACTCGTTATCACTAGACACATTTAAGGAGTAATTTTAATTACTAGACTAATCTTAATGAGTTCACTAACCTTGCTCCATGACCTATACAACAAAAACATTCTTATCTTAATTTTGACACAGAGTTTGAATACTTTCGAGTAAAAGAATGATGGCGCGAATGCGAGAAGTCGTCTTGAAACCTAACCTAACTTACCTAAGACAAACAAATTTATATGCTCAAAAGTGCAGGAGCCATGTTTTTGAGTCTAATACAGGCGCCTGCATAATCAGACTATGCAAAACTGGGCAATTTCTTAAAAAAATGTTTAACCCAATAGACATACCATAGCTAGACAATAGCTGAGGCGGGGTCCTAAATGATCTATTGTTTGTTTTTATTTTTATTTTATGTATTATTTATATGTGTGGTCAATAAATGTATTTCTCTCTCTCTCTTTCTCTCTCTTTCTCTCTCTCTCTCTCTTTCTCTTTCTCATATGGATCTATGTCTATTGAGGACATTTGACAGTTTGTGGTAGGACTTCTTGGCGGGAAAGTGAAGAGTCATGTCTGCGGTTTTGTTTTATTTTCTAAAATTTGTGTTATGTCGAATATTGATGAGCAATAATGGTGAATTATTAACCGTTAAGTGTTCTTAAGTGCGCATGAGTGTTGGCAAATGAAACAAAAAACAGTGCAACTTCACTTTTCAAATTCTCTCAAGAATTCCGCCCGAGGACTTAGTAAAGCCCCACATCTTTACTGAAATACTCGAGGGGTTGGAGGGTATATCATTTTTTACTTTTCATTTCTATTATCATTCATCATCGTCTATACAAGAAGGAAAATTTGTTTATTTATATATTACATGTAAGAAAAATTACTTTGACACTGGCTAAATATGCTAATCGCACGAAGCCATCAACTAAAGGGAAAAAAAAAGTTTGTGGTAGTGGTAGTCTGATGCGCAGACGTGCTCTACTGCCAAACCAACCCAATCATACCACGATTTCGTGTTAAACTTCTAAAAGTTCATACATTTGGTTTGCAAACCAACATCGACCAGTGTTGCTTTTGTGCGTTGACGCAATGCGTTCGTATCGACTTGGATTTTGCATAATCGACTGTCGACCGCCTGGCGCCTGGCGCCTTTGGTGCACAGTATCAAGAAAGTACCAACCTGTATGTTGTTGTAAGCGATCATAGACATTATTTTTATTTTCAAATCAAGGCCGATCTTTTACTAATAATGTTGGATGGATGGAGATGGAGGCGGTCTTCAAATCGAACTTTAAGTGAAGTTAAAATTACTACAACTGTTGTTTGTTAAAGTTATATAAATAGCTTTATTCGACTTTGTTTTGATCAAAACAAATTTGTGTTTTACTTATTTATAATTTGTATATTGTAATAAATTTACTAATGATGAGATTGTAATAGTATACTCAATTATATTTACTTACATTAAAATACTTACTAACGGGATTTATTGTTACTATCCGATCGATATCGATATTTATAGTATCCGATATTTCGGCATAGTTTAATGCGCCCTAAAAATATTGCCATTGTTTTTCGACTTAGGTACACTAAGAATTCATAAAATACGAATTCAATAAAATCTCAATAGTATTTCGATTTGACAATTAGGACTAGAAATTGTCAAAATCAGGCCACCGACACAAAAAAAACAACAAAATCAAAGCCTATTTTCTACGCCCAGTAACTATTCGATCATCAGTACCTCCACGCGGAACTGTCTTTTGTTTTTCACGCTTTTCTAATCAAACTGCAATGCCAACGACAATAAAAACAACTTCCAATTCGCAATAAACACTTTCATCAAAAACAAAGTTACAGAACCATTCTCATTAATAAATTATCTCTTGACAGTTTGTCTTGATTGAGCAATAAAATAACAAAACACAACTTCAAATTATAATCAACAATTGTTACTAACACACGCTACTGGCCTTGGCACACAACTTTTTTTGTAGCCAATACATCTGATATTACCGACATAGAAGCGAAAATTAATGGCGTAACTTTATAATTTGGGAGTTTAGTCGGCCATTGATCCGCAATCTGTTGATGGACGATTATTTTATCTGATGTCTCATCATAATGACTCAATCGTAGGTAGGTATGTATAAACTTTTTGGAATGTCAATTTTGTAACTGAAGTTGCGTTTTTAATTAACATCATTAGTCTATGGATGTTCGGCTGCTGATGTCCGTAGACTAACCATGCACGGCACAATTTTGTTGTCGCCTAGTATTTCTGGCCGGTTGGATAATGGATATCTATCCAGTGAACTGAGGATACGATTTTGAAAATGCTATTTTCCTTCCATATTTTACTAGTTCAATATTAAAGCTGAAGTTATGACCCCTAGGCTCAGATAAAAGAGCATATTTTTTTAGCTTGAAATCTTTGACCATTGGTTTTTCTTTCTTTTACGATATAAAAAAGCTTTTATGATTACTTACTTTCATTGCTGACAGTTCCGATGTACTTCAATCCCAAAACGAGTCTCCTTAATGGCTGTATCCAGCCAGCACTTAACACTCACTTAATGTTAAAAAAATACACCAACAAATACTTTTCTGATGAGACACAGTCACAAATTTGTTTACGCGTTAGACACTGTCGTTATCCATAGACACTGGAAGTTTGAAAATGGAAAGTGATGTCAAATGCATTTAGTAATTAACCTGTCGTGACACTAGCATTGTTTTGAAACCTCCCACGTCACTTCTCACCCGTGTGGCGATGCCCTCGCGACCTTGAGTACAATTGCTATGCCTTAAAAGACAATAAAAAGTAGGTATTTAATTATGGAGTCGTAATCAAGATGGCAACTTCACTTAATGACATATTAGACAGAGAAAATTTTAAAAAGAATTCGAAATTCAAATCTTGACAGTAGTTTTTTTATGTGTTCATTTTTAAAAAGTTTGTACTAAAGAGGTTAAGGTTTGTATAGATTTCAAATAAAAAAGGTACATTTTTTTCTTTTCTCAATAAGCACTAGCAATAATAATTGCCAGTTAAGATATTTTTAAAATTACGACTACACATATTTTATTCACGCTCGAAGTCGTTAAACAGAACAAATCTTTTGGCGCGAAACCGAGGCAATTACTATTTTACTTTGGCCAGCGTAATCGGTTATCTAACGAGTGGCTTATTGGAAGTTATTATGATTAGCAGCCATTAGTTAAGGCGTCGCATTAAGTCACTAAAGATCGCATTGCATCGTAAACTTTTGTTTAGTTTCAATGTGACGCTACTTAAATTATAGTCACCTTATTACGTTTATTGAAATACATATTTAGCGTACTGATAGAGGTTTTATTTTTTTGATTTGAGTAAGTACTTTTGGTGCTTGACTTATTTGCCGTATGTTAAAAGTAACAGTGGAGTCTAAGGAGTTTTACACAAATCCAAATTAAACTAGCTTGAGGTCATTTTGAAAATTTTGGAGCGGGAAAGATATTGTTCTTGTCTTAAGTTTTTCTTTAGTAGCGACTCTCTCTCTTATACGTACGAATAATAAGGGTCGGTGCGACTTGTTTGCTGCGCGTATGTAGTACAACTTCCACGAGCGGAAGAATTAAGTTCCACATTTCGTATTTAATGAAATAGGTACTTAGGCCTTATTTATACAATAAAGAAAAATTGTTTTTATAATAATAATAATATTTTTCATAATAAAAATGCAAATTTGCAATAATAATAAGTTTATTTCATTATTACATATTGTCTATGCTCTAATGCTCGTAAAAACGGCATTTTCGAAATATTGCTTAGAACAGTTTAGCATTTTACAAGTCTCTAACTGGAACCTTTTAAATTGCATCATGAATAATGATATCGTCTCATTGAAATTTGAACGTCAGATCCACCAGAGGTTACGCAACCGAGTGACTTACCGTACACGGTGACTCAACTAATCGTGTTTAATGAGACTTCCTAAACAGAAACACTTGTACGCAAGCAGTCGCAACGCGTCGCGCCGCACCGCGCAATATAGCACGTGCGCAATTGTTTAAATCATTATAGTGATTTTAAACCTAAGGTTGCCTGGAAGAGATTGCTTTTTAGCAATAAAGCTGCCTATGTTGTACTATATCTCTTTGTCAATTTCTCTGTATCTGTATTTTTTGTGTGCAAATAAGGTATAAATTTACATTTTTAAATTATTATTATACCTAATATTTAAAAAGCTAATACATAATTTATAAATTAATGTGTTATTATAAAGTTATTTTTTTGCGAGGGGCAACCTTTTGGCCTTGCCAGTCAAGTTATTACAGCTGATACTGAAAAAAAGAGATGAAATTCTTTTTATGAACGGCAATGTTTGGTAATCCGGGCTAGGTCATGTCGTTAGGCTTGATCACACAAATGTGATAAACATAGAAAATTATACAAATGTTTCCAAATCGACATAGAATCTTATTTAATCTTATGACAAAATCTAATATCCCAACTTATTATAATAATGAAAAATATCTTTAATAATTATTACAAGTGTTTGATTTCAATGTTAAATTGCTTTTGTAAGTGAAGTGCTATGTTAAATTTTACTAGAATCCTAATATCTAGAATTGTGGTGACTCTGGTGACCAATTTTTTTTGTTTATGGTATGGGCATCCAGTGTCGATTCCTCCAATCCCCAGACACCACAGACTTTTTTATGAAAAACAAAGAATAATGAAATTATTAAGCAAGCTACCGCCGCCGGTAGTTTTGCTCGCATTTAACTCTGTCTTCAGTGAATTCCCAATATAATTAGATAGGATTACGGATATTTTCGTGTTCCTTGTTTAGAAAGCACCGTTGTACGCAGAATTTAAAGAGTCCTTAAATTTTAAAACGTTTTTAAATCGTCTCATAGTCGTTGCGACCTGACGTGTTGACATCCGTTAAAGTGTAAATGAGCTTCAAAGGAAAACCGGGAAGCGATTATGTTGAGATTAAGCGCAATAGTTCACTTGTTAATCGCGTGATTCTAATATCGTATCGTGTGAGAGGTTACGGTACAGTGACGAACATTGACATGTATACATTTTTGACTAGTTTTGACTCTTATTCCATTGCATTAAGACATACATTGTTTACGTGTTAATGTTCGTGGCTGTACCGATTATACATAATGACTGGTTAAAATATTAAAGAGCAATATTAGACAGTTGGTATTTGTCTAGGCACCTTGTTTACATAATGGTGTCTATATAGATACTATTGACGGGTATATAATATAGAATAGTCTACAATAAATGTCGATGACTGTTGATTTGGTGTTTTAGTTGGCGGTGACTTGTTTTAGTCCGCATGGATAGCTGCTACCGTCTTTTTTAAATTTGTCGCATCAAGGTTATTAGCATTATTGTGTCCCGCCAATCAAAAGGTTTTTATTAAAATACTGGCTATAAGATACTGATTTGAACTGTATAAAACCCTCTCAAGAGTTTAGATAGCCAGCTTTTGAGTTATTAATTCCAGATAGAGTATGGACCCATCTTTCGGCCTTATCGTAAAGCCCGGTGACGCTGAAAATGCCGTATGAGGCAATCAGCAATCTCTCTCAAAAAAAAAGGCCTTATCGATACTTAACATATGGTGAGATGAAAGCTAAGCACTTTCAAGTGTGTAATAAAAAAACAATAAAATCAAGTATTAATTGAAGCAATAATACAATCCTTTTTCGTCCTTAATATAAAGAGCAAAAAAAATAGGTATTACGGAAATATTTTTAAGCCTGATGGAACGACTTTCAATATGTTTATTTATTAAGTAATATGTAAGTGCTTGAGTGGTTTCCTTGACATTAAAAAATACCTTTTACTTTGATTGGTTTGCCTTGGTTTAAGAAGGTATTAAGGATACTAAAAGATTTGCAACATATTCTATGTCTATTAAGTTTTAGTTGCGGGAAGCTGCTGGATGCGAGCAGCACAAAACCGGTCGTTGTATCCATCATCATCATCCATATATACTGTACTAATTAAAACGAACGTTATGCTAACTTTAAATATTATGTGCTTTTATAAATTTTGAATTTGCTAGCATGTTGTATACCTACCTGTTGATGCTACTGTTATTAAGTATTCTGTGGCTAAAGTGCCCATAACTCGGTTCTCGGAGAGCGCCGAGCACTCTCGCTTTTGCGTTTCGATTTTATACATTAACAATATCAAACAATGTCATAATTATTCTGATGACGTTCCTTCCAAATACTATTTTTTTATATATTTTCTTATTTTTATAGGCAAATTGATAATCAAATTTACATTGTGCATTTGATAATGACATCATAATTGAATTTAATTTATGCGCATTATGTCAATAGCAGTCTCCATCAACATAGCCGTGTTGTAACTGCATAATGTACAAGGGTGCACCTGAATTTATGTAACTGCAACTGGCCTATCCAGTTACGTTAGGTTAGGTAAGGTCCTATTACACCATCCGACTGGTTTTCAATAACTAGATTTTGATATAATCGCTGAAACTTCAGGCACCACAACTTTAGGTAATTCCTTAATTTAATGCACTCGACTCATCGAAAAAAAGTAAAAACAATAAAAGAAAAAGAAGGCACAAATCGCGCGTAAATCCAAAAGAGGTCGGATTGAACTTCCGCGCTGTTTCGAAAATGGAATCGTGAAAAAAGTTTTCAAACTGACAGTTAGGTTCTTTAGGTTGGATCTCGCGTCAGTCGGCAACTGCGCGACGCGCGTTCGCGTGGTGTACTGGTGGTGCGCGTGCGCGCTCGCCACCGTCGCCCCACGCTGCGATTGCGCGGGATTACGGCAAAATCGGTTATTCATGTTACGAAGCGACTTATGTGGAGTTGTGGGTCGACATTTTGGTGGACCATTTCCATACTGTTCCATGGATGTTGAAACGCGGTTGCATCGCCGGCGACTTTGTTTCGAACTCTTTAAAGTGCGCATGGCGCGGCGCCGGCGCCGGCGGTCGTCTGACAACATCCATGTGTTGATCAATAATTGGCGTCTTAAATGGAATTTATTACTGAAGTAAAATAATTATGACATGGTTTTACATAACCGAAACGATTTGGGATAACGTCATCTTTCTGCCCTTGTCCGTATTCAGTGTCGTCGGACAACATCTAAATGTTGACTGGCGTTTAACATAGAAATTATTACTAAAGTTAAATTATGACATAGTTTTACATAATGTCAACACGATGTGGTATACAGTCATCTTCCTACCCTTGAATGTATTCAATTTAATCAGTATTTGATGTTTTTTTACAGGTCCTGTTTAGTTCTGTAATTTCAAGCTAACTAAAACCTAAACATTGATGGAACAACGCTGGCTAATTAATAGTGTAGAACTTAGATAAAGCAACCAAAGTCTTGATAGCCTTAGATAGTTTAGCAGCTGCCTAGAAAGCGAATGGGTACAAAATTGACGTCAAAAACTTTAAAAGTCTTCATGGATACTTAGCGGTGGAATTTCTCGCTTCGAAAGGCACATAAAGCCGTTGGTCCCGGCTGCATTAGCAGTCGTTAATACCCACCAACCCGCACTGGACCTGCGTGGCCCGTTTTCCCAGATGTGTTACCATACATAGGGAAGACTCGTGCTTCAGCAGTGTGGACGTGGAGATGAGGTATATTATCTTTATGCTAAACAATACTAAGCATTTTGAATGACAATAGCAATTTAAATTAACATAGTAAAAGCTACGGCTATGTTTTACATTCATACTTCTTAGTGATGCTGATGCTATGCCAATTAGGGGCCAAAAGTGAAAAGATATTGCTTTGGAGCGATAGAAAATAATGACGTTCTTCAATGTTCAGTATTAACTATTTAATATGTCGTAAGAGCCGACTAAGAGACAAGGGTTCTAAGATGCAAGTTTACTTGAAATGTAAATGTATATGAACTTCTCACTAGCTTGAATTATTCAATTATTGAATAAATAATAATAACGTGTTTATTATTTTCCTAGAACTTTCGTAAACAAATCAGTAATTTAAAAGATGTTAACTTGTTTTTATGGTTTTGTTTGACAAGGAAACCATAAATATTATTAAGACGTTCCGTTTTACAAAAAATATGGAAAATATATTTATATCATTGTTGATTTAGTTTTAATATATTTTTGTACCTAGTTTTTAAAATCCGTAAACAAACGCCTAGCTAAAGTTTATAGCAAAATGTCTAATTGAAGCTTGTTAACCTATTTACGAAGTAGGAGTTTCTGTGACTTTATTTTCAGAATTGCAAAGATTTGAAAAGTTCCTAATTTGTTTTACATATGAAATAACAATATTTAGCTATCCAGCATTACGTACTACTAGATACGATGTTTATACATTTCAGGGCAGTCGTCCATACTGTATTTAGCCATGTCCTTTGTGATTTTGACGCACTGGGTCCGCGTGGTGGTTTATGGCCCGTTCTCCCTATCCATCCATAGGGAAGGTTCGTGCCCCAGCAGTAGGGACATAAAAATAAGCTGATGATGATGATGAAGATGCTCTGTCTACTCCGTTTTGGGAGAAGGACGTGAGAGTATTTGTTTGTATGTTAATCTATTTAAAAATGTTTATGTAGGTACCTAACATTTCACCATTGACCCCTAAGTTTTAGGTGACCCCTATGCCATTTTAGGTGACGGTTTTGCTCCAACAACTGTCACTTAACTCGGCTTAGGGGTCACCTAAAACTTAGGGGTCAATGGTAAAATCAGACATAAGTCTTGGGTCACTGAAATAAAATAATATGCTAAATTAATAAACAACTTCTGAAAAAAAACTTATATAATCAGTTTAGGCTACAAATGTTAGCTTTGAGAAGAACCGGCTAGAAAATAAGCGAAGGCATAATGTCCTTACGTGGGAGGACCCTTTCCATTATAAAAAAAACACAAAATAAAATGGTTAACAACATGTTTAAAAGTTTTTTTTTTTGACAAAAATATCGAAAATTAGCTTTGCATAATTAAAAAAGTTACAATATAGTTGTCTTATCGCCTCCAAACAGAATCTCCAAATAACTAAATTTATTTAAAAAAATCAGTACATGCCGCCGTTGATGTCTTTTAGCTGCAAGCGTTGAACAAGACAATATTAGCACTGTTTCTTTGGAATGTTTCTGATAATGTAATCTGTTAAAAATGCATAGAATGGTGGACTTGCGTGAATAAATTCAGTGACGAGAATAATTTTGTAAAGTCATTAAGTTTTTTTTTAAATTAGGTCTTCCCTCATTTTTAATGCGTTCATTGCAATGGTTATATATGATTATTTACATATAATTTTGCGCAAATATTGTTGCGAACAAATTACAATTTGAAAAAAGACAGTGTTGAAAAAGTTCCACGAGAAAAATTAAGATCGGATGTTGATGACGTAGTTGTCGACATTGAATAGGGCTCCTTTGGGTTACAAAGTAAAAATAGATAGTGTTGATTAATTCCGGCGAGTTGGATTGAACCACGATAGCATAGTTGGCAGTGCACCTGACCCGGCATGTGATGGGGTGCGGGTTCGAATCCCGCTCGTGGAACTTTTTCAACACTGTCTTTTTTCAAATTGTAATGGTTATAAAGTTAAATTACTTATTCTTCTTCTTGTGTTTCGCAATGTACTCAGCCGACACTTTACATGAATAGAAGTCCAGGATCCGTCAGGATCAGTCAAGGGCTAGATGGCCTCAATATTGTTTTCTGCCGCCAAGTATTGTTTCCCACTAAACGGTAATACAAGACCAAGTGAAATTGTAGGCCTTACTCATTTTCAGTTTTTGAAGAGTGTTTGCTGATTTGATTGCCTTAGACGGCATTTTCAGCGTCACCGGACTTTTTTGGGGGCGGTGAGAATCTTAAAGGGTTCCTCAAACTGTGCGATTGAAACACTGTCATAGGTTTTCAAGAGGGAATGGCCTCACGCACTAGTGCGTGTCCCTGTCCCCTAATAGATTCTCCGAGAGGAACGAGCAACGTGCGAAAAAACAGTTAGTGCGCACGACTGTTCCTAGATGGCGCTGTACTTGTATCAAGATTTTTACTTCAACTCATATGTATAAAAGATTTTATAGTAATACCTTTGTAATTTTTTTCATTTCTATTTTTATTTAAAGCCATTATAAAATGGTTAATGATGGGTAGACGTTATTACCAAGACCGTGGGTTGCATGTGGCCCAGACTAGCGCAGAATCGAGCGAAGAGAGGCCTATGCCCAGCTGTGGATTGAGAGGGGCTGATGATGATGATAATAAAATGGTTTGGGTAGCTGTCCCACTTCTGGGCAAAGGCCTTGATAGGTATTGGCATAATCACCACGCTTGCCGAATGTGGGTTGGTGATCACAAACCAGGTTAAGCACCGAAAATCTTATAAAGAAGTTGCCCGACCTAGAAATCAAACCCAGCACGAGAACACGGAACGGGCGTTTTACCAAACCGCCATTGAGGTGTAAAGTAAAATGTAAATAGCCTATATACTGTCCCACTGCTGGGCAAAGGCCTCCATCATTGAAATCAAGTCATCGCTACAATTGATGGGTAATGGCTTCATCACCACGCTTGCCAAATGCGGGTTGGTGATCACAAACCCGGACATGCATCGAAAAATCCGAAACACACTTCGCCCGACCTGGGAATTGAACCCGGGACCTTCGGGTATCGGGCCGAGCGCATTTCCACTCCGCCACCGAGGCGTAAGTAAAGTAAAGTAGAATACTAAATAACTTATTGAAGAATAGTTATGAAGTAATTTTCATTATCATAATATAAAGAGAGAGAAAAAATTAAATCTATCAATTTACAGTATGAGGCAAAAAGCGTATAATACAATAATGCTGTTAGACAAATTCTTTTTAGACCAAAAAGCGATTAAATCAACTTGCTTGAAGGCAAATCACCTTTAAGATAAAATACGGTCCTACATAAAGAATATATGACAAAACACGATCGTGACAAAATGTGATTAGGGCAAAACCTTACTAGTAAAAAATTCGTTCGAGGCACCCATCTAACAAATCATATTAACTACATGTCGTCACGCCCGCGTCTAATTAAATCTATTATTCAATCAATCGACCTAAACCCGTTTGCGTAAGATCCACAATCAATACCTGGCGTGTCATCATCCTTCCTCGTACGTGACCCAGGATCCAATACTAACTTGGTGTCATTAGCGGAGTCGCGTAGGTACGCATACTGTGACGTAACGATGACGTCATTTTGTATATTCTTACATTAGTCGTGTGCTACAACTGGGAAGAACTTCGCCTTTTAATCACATTAACGAAAACGAGATTTTTTTTGGCAAAATTTTGACTCTACTCTTTTCACCAGGTGCTGCTTTGATGCCATACACATTTCGTTTTCGTTAATGATCGAATGGCGAATGAAACTCGCACTGTTGTTACTGGAAGATCGAGAGTGGAGTGTTTAAAAAAAATATTTTGATTTTGAAGAGTGAATCATTTTTTTTATGGATAGGTTAGCAAATATTCCTACTTTTTTTTTGGAGAGAATTTACTGATTTTTTCAGACGGCATTTCCAGCTTTACCGGGCTTGTTTTGGGGGCGGCGAGAAACTTAAAGAGTTCCTCAAGCCGTGTGAAATGAATCACCTGCGGAGGTTTTCTAGAGGGGACGGCATCACGCACTAGTGCGTGTCGTATCGGATCGGAAATACTCCTACATGATGTTAAGTGGAAGTAGAGTCCAGTTGTGAAGACAGCCAGTGGAGCAGGCTTGTGCCTCATTAGCCGACCTCACGACCTCACGTTGCCGACGTGTCGCCACTCGAGTGGAGACCGCGTATCGGCAAACGTAGTGTAGGACGCCCTCAGACTAGGTGGAGCGATGATGACGTTGCCGCCCGCAAGTTGCTTCTAAAAACGCGACTGCTAAAACAACTATATAAAAAATAATAAAACCTATACTTAACAGGTTCCCTGTCCCATGAGTCACATGTGATACATAACAATTGATTATCTATTGTTTTAATTTTTGGACAGCGAAACTGTTAAATAATAAAATCTATAAAAATACTCCTACATGATTAGGGCTGCCATCCGTCCGGGTTTCCCCGGATTTGTCCTAGTTTGGAGGGCGTCCGGGGAGCGTCCGGGTACAATCCGGGCACTTTTTATGTCAGGGAAAATCCGATTAACTTGATAGAATGGAATGATTAGCAATAAATTACAGCATTACATAGTTAAAAATTCGGTGCGTCAATATATCCGTGCACTCGTGAGTCTCGTGACGTGACGTGGCCCCCTAGAATAGTCAATTAAGTTGATTTTATATAAATAAATAAAAATATGTTAACTATGTTTTTATTTTATTGTAATTTTTTTTCCGATTGAGTCCGGGGTAAAATCTTTATTTCACCCAAATTTCCTGGGTTTTTGAAGTTTTTGTCCTGGGTCCGCAATTTAGCTGATGTCAGCCCTATACATGATGTTAAGTAGAAGTAGAGTCCAGTTGTGAAGACAGCTATTGGAGCAGGCTTGTGCCTCATTGGCCGACCTCACGTTGCCGACCCGCAAGAAAGGAAAAAACCGGCCAATTGCGAGTCGGACTCGCGCGCGAAGGGTTCCGTACCATTATCTATAAAAAAATGGAAATAAATTTGATGCTGACTGTACCAATCGGGAGGTCTCAAGGTCGATCTGTTGTGCTTGATGTCCGAACGAATTCGTAAACGAACGTCGATCTCGGGATTCAGAGACCGATCGATGGTCTAACCTCTAGACTACAGATGTTCTTACATAGTTTCATTCAACAATTATTTTCGTGAAATTCTAACCATTTTTTACTGAAACGGAAATAAAACACATTTCATTAACATCTCGTAATAGTTACTTCCGGTGTTTAGATTTTATTTATTCAGCATTTACAGCTATTATTTACATAAAAATTAAATTAAAAAGTGCCTTATATAATGTAACGAAGAGGAATGAAATTATATATAAAGGATGTGTGCTTAGTGTGGCATATAGAAAGTGTGTCGTTAAACAAAGGAAACAGAACAGAGCCATCCACAAATACATAGACTTACGTAACTTAGGAGTAGGGTGACCATAATGATCTTGAGAGAAATTCCAGAGGCCTTACGGATAAATAAAGTATAAGCTTCGAATAGTTCCGTGTTTTCCCTCTTTTACTATCTTCTGAAATTAAGTTTACATGAGCGGAACAAAACACGGAATACATATTCCAAGATCATTCCTTGTTTATTTGTGAGGCTCTTTCTAAAATGGTTATATCGTGGTGGTACACGGGCTAAAATGGATAAAATATGGCAAATTGTACAAAAAATAATTGTTTTTGTAGAAATAGCAATATGGCCTTTTTAGAGAGACAATAGACAATAAAAATGAAACGAATGCAGTATTTCTATTCTAGTAACTTCTGCTAGGTTTATTACCTATTCATAAAGAAAAAAGATATTTTTTTACGTAACTTTTTTGTGATAAGAATTCCAAATATCAGTATAAATAAATTAAACTTTCACTCACCAACTTACGAATCGTCACCAAATCACAAAAATAGTAATTTTGTAAGCGTATATTTTATCTATTATAGTTAGGCCGAAAATAGTAGTGCACTTCATATGGAAACCTTTACAACTGAGCGCTCCAATTATAGCCTCATCATCATTAGCAACAACTAATTTTATATCCTCACTGCTGGGGCACGAGCCTGCCCTATAGATGGATAGGAAGAACGGGCCATAAACCACCACGCGGGCACAGTGCCGGTCGGTGGTTGTTAACGACTGCTAATGCAGCCGGGACCAACGGCTTCCGAAGCACGGAGGAGCTCGAGATGATACATTTTTGGTCACCCTTCCGAGGACCGGCATTTTGAAGATGTTGCTTAACCTTAGAAATCGCAGGCCGGACGCGTTAACTACTGCGCCATCAAGCTCCTCAATTAAAACTTCAAATACATATATATTTTTATTAAAATTGTTTTAAAAAAATAGCTTCCGCGAATCTTAAACTATGATGGACACAGTACACAAACAATGTGATATAGACCATACTATGTGGAATAATGTATACGATGTGTTTGTTTAGTAACTTCATTACAGATGAGGAGACAGAGCCGTTATTCAATTAAAAATATATATAACTTTACTCGGACTAAAAACTTGCAAATATGTTTGGTAGAATTCTTGACTTTATGGTTTTTTTCAACTTGATTTTTTTTTATCTTAAAGTAATGGCACGCCTCGGTGTGGCTGAGTTACAAAGCGCTTGGCCTGATACTTGAAGGTCCCGGGTTCAACGCTCAAGTCGGGTAAAGTTCGGAATTTTTCGATGCATATATAGCCCGGGTTTGTGATCACTGCCCGCATTTGGCAATGACGGAGGCCTCTCTCTACCCAGCCCGTGGGACAGTTATAGGCTATTTACTTTTTACTTACTTTACATTAAAGTAATCGAGCTCGATGGCGCAACAGTTAGCGCGTTCGGGTAGCGATCTTGTAAGTGAAGCAATTTTTGCAAGGTGGGTCACGGGATTGGTGACCGGCATGTTAAACCGATTAGGAGCTCGATGGCGCAGCGGTTGACGCGTCCGGTCTGCGAATGCTTAGGTTAAGACGACGCATTGGTAATTTACGTGGCGGGATCTTGATTTTTCCCAACAATTACAAAACATATGAAAGATATGATGACATGATTTTTCATTTAATTGACTTCATTTTGTTAGTTGCAGAAACACGATTTGTCAACTTTTATAACAGAGAAAAAAATATCAAAGTAACCTCTTTTAAAACATAGATTCACATTTTACAGGCTAACCAGACCGATTTAAGCATCAAAGTTTTCTTAGTAGATTAGTCTAAACACTCACTTCAAAATTGTAGTTCTTTTTTTAAAAATAATTTGTAGTTTTAATTTGAAGGAAAAAAAAAACCGTTTTTCTAATGGTACGGGGCGCAAACGCTCGTATCAAAACGTATGAGATTTATTGTTTAGCGGTGCGTCGCCTTAAAGGCCGGTCATCAGATGGGTGACCAAAAATTTATCATCTCGAGCTCCACCCTGCTTCAGAAGGCACGTAAAGCCGTTGGTCCCGGCTGCATTGGCAGTCGTTAACAACCACCAATCCGCACTGCGCCCGCGTGGTGGTTTATGGCCCGTTCTCCCAATCCATCCATAGGGAAAGCTCGTGCCCCAGCAGTGGGGACTTAAAAATGAGCTGATGATGATGATGATGATGATGTTAAACCGTTGACTCGCTAAGATGATTGTCGATAAAACTTAGTAAGTCTCATACGGCTAGTGTCAGTTTTGATCTTTCCATATTACACATGTCGCCTGATGATGATGATAATGACGAAGATGGTGGAGTGAAATACCAAAGATGTATTTGCTATCGTATTGGGACCTATCTTGTCGCGTTTTCTTGCTCTCAATAAAATTGTGGGTTAAAAGTGTGTCATAATGTCATTTTATGGTGTTTACATGCCAGAATGGGCAATGTCCATGCAATGTTGAAACAAAAACCCATGTACCACTTTCTTGGCAGTGTCAAGAGTCACTCTGCCCTGCATTGTCCAGGTGGTACAACAATTAATGAACAAGTGGTGTTAAGTTACCTACTGACAGTCAACATGCAAACAGTATAGCACATTTTCAAACGCGCAAACTGTTTTGTTATAGATATTTACTATCTTTGCGATTTTCTGTCAGATATAATCTGACGAGAGATAAGATAGCCTAAGTAGTTAAGGATCCCGGTTGAGGTGCGCTACCACTAAGTATAGCCCCAGAAGAGATAATAGATAAAAATCTTTCTAAAAAGAGGTTGTTTTAAGAAAGGTCTGTTTTACCTAGAAAAAAAAAGGTTTTAATCTGTAAGAAGGTTTTAGTTGACATACTGTCCACTATTGAACTAATACAATACCTCCGTTGAGTATTACGCGTTGCGTAACGAAGGCGCGTACGTGATCGCAGGCACACAGTCGCCGACGCAACTCGAACGCATACTAATAAACATTATGTACACTGAAAGCCACCGAAACTGCACCTGACAATTTATTGATGTCTTTATGTAGCGTTACGCTTTTGTTAAGGTGCTGATAACCATCTAACCGCAGCGCTCACTGCCGATCTGCATTACAGCAGAAGGGATTCAAATAGTGCGTAAAATCAAGACATTCAAGCATTGCAATATTTAAAGTCTGAATTTTTTATAAAAAAAATAAACAATTACGTTTTTTAATAAGTATTACGAATAAGTATACCTACTTATTTTAACGACGACGTAACTAAAAAAAAGATACTTAATAATATAAATAGATACTTACTGTTAAATTCAAATTGAAATCATTTATTGATATTACATTACAATATAATAATAGGTGGAAAATTTATTAAGGTATTCATGTGACACCCTGCAAGGGCACAGCAACAGCATCATCATAAAAAATGTCTTACTTATCTAGTTATATTATAATTAGATGTATAGAAGAGATTTTTATTCTATCTAGGAAATTTTATACATTATTCTAGTTTGTTTTAATAGTTCCACCTCTAATCTTACAGTTTATTAGCTCTCTCCATCCGTTGTCTGGAAGTAATAGCTTAAAAGCGATAAGACCGCCAAATTGTAACTTTGCAAATTATTATTTTTTTTTGTTCATGATTATGTTTTATAGTGTTGCAATAAAAGTATTATCTATCTATCTTTTTTAATTCTGCATTTTGGAAACAATAACATCGTTACAAATACTTTTTATATAACCCATGTATATGTGAAGCTCATTTCACAGTTGTTAGCGCCTTAATTCAACTAGGGGGCGTTGGGTGGTGATCTCACTGCGAATAGGGTATTTGACTACAATGAAAATATTGATCAAACTGTTGTTAACTTAATAGTAAACATGTTTTTAAACTAATTTAGCCAGCACAAAATTTTAAAATAAGTGTGGTTTTAAAAAAAATCATTAATAACATGATAAAATTTTTATGATTGACCACGTGATCAAAAACGCACGGGATGACGCTGAATCTGGAGTGACGTCACCAGCTTGTTTACAGTAAATGTCAATCAAAGTTTTGTACGTTTCATTTGACAGCTAAAATCTTGCTTACAAGCAGGTGACGCCACGACATCACGTGACCTGCATGCATGGCGTCTTCAGCGTTTTGGCGGCTATTTTATTACTTTGAATTTTAATGGCGATTTTCATAAAAAATAAAGAAATTCATAAAGAATTAATCAAATTGCAAATATATTATGCTATAATGAACCATTAGACATATTTTACTAAAACCTGTCAAATACCCCATTCTATTTACTTATACCACAGAACAGTTAACCTTATTTATCTATTCCGTGACTTATACCACCAAAGAGGTAGTACATACACACGCCTGTTCATCACACTATACCACACACTGTCAATTTTCCGCAATAGACTTAGAACTCTAATATTACATGGGTATGGTTGAATATTTATTAAAGAAATTTGACCGTCTTATATAAATCGATGTGCAGACGACTGTACAATAGACACGCAAGCCTATAGAAGACTTTTTTTGTATATAGTAGATTGTCTGTTGAGCTGCTATCTCAGAAGCCCTGCTGTTTGCCTTTTTAGCATATTCGCAATTTTATGAAATAGAAATAGATATGTATTTATTGCATATTAAGTTTACATAAAGATCTTATTCTAGGTAAAATGTAGGTGGTTTATAAACTTAATTACCCTTTTTAGGTATTGCAATTTACTTAAATTAACATTAACAGTTCAAATTTTGAAAGTCTAAACATTACGTGAAATATGGGTCAAAATATTCTGTTAAATTATAGAAGGCTTTTCCCATCAACCAGATTTTTAATTTGATTTTATACAATTTGGAGTTTAAACCTTTCAGTTCTAAGGGTAGATAATTAAAAACTTTTATTCCTGTAACAAATGCACTTTTGTAATACATATTGTTATTGATCATTGGTATACACGGGCGGCGAGGAACTAAAGATTTATTTATTTATTTATTTAATCTTTATTGCACAATAAAATAAAACACAAAAGGCGGACTTAATGCCAAATGACATTCTCTACCAGTCGACCTAAGGGCTAGACAGAAAAATTGGTAAGCGATGCGACAAAGAACGTAAATGAAACATACACTATATAAATTTATAAGAACTGAAATATACAATTGTTAAGTTTATAAAATTAAATGATATTAAATAATGTAATATAGGTATATACTATAAAAAAAGACTACATAAACAAACAGAAGAGAAGATGATGAGAATCTCTTACGTGGGTGTTGATTCCTGTAGAAACAGTTTATACACCATTATTTTAAAGACCAATTTACTTGGAGCTTGTCTGACTTTTTCGGGGAGAGCGTTCCATAATCGAATGGCCTGAACCGTGAAGGAATCTGCAACGAATCCTGAATGATGCACAGGAGTGGCGAGAAGATGATTATTTTAAAGATGCCGCTAGCCGTGTGATCGAGGCTGTCTTGATCTTCGATCGACTTGTCTTATGCCTGCCATCATCATTATCGCGGGCGCACGTAACTAACTCTGGCAACCCCCCCGCCCGATCCTCTAAATGCCATTACACATTTACAGAATACACTAAACATGCACACTAGTTTAGGCCCAAGACACCGTACTCGTAGAACAAGGGTACGACGAACCGGTTCACACGCGCTCTTTACCAGGTACAGACATGTTCCGCTTCCCGATCCGATCCGATCCCTTCGGAGAATCTAGTAGGGCACGGGGACGCGCACTTTTAAGTGTGCAATGCCGTTCCCTCTAGAAAACCTCCGAAGGTGGTTCGTTTCACACGGCTTGAGGTACCCTTTACGTACCTCGGCGCCCCCAAAAAAGCCCGGTGACGCTGAAAATGCCGTTTGAGGCAATCAGCAATCTCTCTCAAAAAAAACTAACAACACGTAATAAATAAATATAGGGAAATGAAAGAAAGTCATAGAACACCACAAGTAGCAGATGTAAGAACAACCATTCTTGCCAGTAACGCAACTATTAACACCACTATTAATAGTATTGCGTGATCATAACCCAACGCTTGTTATATATATAACACCTTTGTATGCTGATATTATGTGCGGGAGATATCTATCACAATCAATCTTACGGTTGCCGCACCGTATATACGATTTGCTATCTGTTAAAGTATCATTTAGACGCTTTTAAAACGCCGTTTTGAGGTCCGGTATCCTCCACGGTGACTGGCAAGAGCTGGATGAGAGTAGCCACGGATCGTGCTCGGTGGTGTGCACTTGGAGAGGCCTATGTCCAGCAGTGGACTAATATGGGCTGATGATGATGATGATGATGATCCTCTTAAAATGCGTGCGATGGAGCGAGCGATGCTTTGGGTTTCTCTGGCGGATAGAATCTATTGGTTTTGGGCTGAGAGCTATTTTTTGTATGATAGTTTGTTGATGCCTCGGACGGCATTTTTAGCCGTCATTACACTTTTTTGGGGTGCCGGAAACCTAAAGGGTTTCCTAAGCCAGAGGTTTTCTAGAGGGATTGGCATCTAGACTAGATTCTCCAATGGGTTCGGATCGGGTCGGGGCAGAGCGCATTATATAGGTTAGATGAAATGTGTTGACAACAGTCAATATAATTTTGTTTTACCATCTCTCCGTTTATTAGTCGTCAACTAGTTAAGCGGCGTTGAGAGGAGATGACTATTAAAATATTCAATAACATTCTGTGTTACAATCTAATTAGTTGTTGGGCGGAGAGCGGAGAAGAAAGAATATGGGCGGAGATGAGAGATGTTTTTTTCATTAGTAAGGTCGGAAAATAAATAAATATATAAACTTTCCCACACTCACACCAATTATCTAGCCCAAGAGAAGCTTCCTTATGAAACTCATTAAATGGTTACTAGACAACGGATAAACATACTCAAAATACTTAAATACATACTTATCATACATAGAAAACACCCAGACCCGAGACAATTTAGAAAAACAATAATTTCTAAATTGACCCGACCGCGGATCGAACCCGGGACCTCAGAGATGGCGACACCATGAAAACCGGTGTAGATCCCTACATACCACTCGACCAAGGAGGTCGATAGATAGATAATACTTTTATTGCAACACTTGGAAACCTAAACATGAACAAAAAATAATTTACAAAGTTACAATTTGCCGGTCTTATCGCTTTTAAGCGATTTCTTCCAGACAACCAGTCGGATGGAGAGAGCTAATAAATTGTAAGATCAGAGGTGATTCTTATTTGCCCTCCTCGCTCTCCGCTAGCCTCTTTCGCGGTAGCCTCAACTATGACAATTTATCGTTGCGAGTTAAGAGGGCTTATTAATGACCTCGCTCATTTCGCGGTTGAGCCCGGGCTTTGAAGTTTGAAAGTCTATGAAATAGGTTTCATTTGTTTCTACCTAAGTATATCTCCTTTGCGCTTTTTGATTAATAACGGCGTGTCCCTCGTTCTCAACGTTTATATCGGGCTTTAAACTGCCTCTGTGGTGTAATGGTACTGTCGTTGATCCTGCCATAGAGAAATAGACGAGGAAGACAGACATAGAGGTCTCAATGCCCATAATTATGAGAGTTACTTTATTGCTCTCACAAATGAAAAAAAGTAGTACTTTTGGTTGGTAGTACGACTGTTTATAATGTAGGCTATGGATGGTAAAGGACAATAAAATTAATGATACTTATCATCTCAGCCAAAAGACGTCCACTGCTGGACAAAGGCCTCCCCCAAGGATATGAGGGGTAATCGCCACGCTTGGCAGGTGGGTTGGCGATCCCAGCAGGTTGAGGGTAACCTCAGAGAGATGCTGCTGCCCATCCTCTGGAATAGTCCCTTAGCCGGCTTTTACGACACCCAGGCCACGGGAAGAGAGGGGGTGGTACACAGGGGAATGATACTTATACATATTTTTAAAGTGTGGTGTATCGTATCCAAATAAAGATTCTTTCTATTTTTATTTCTCTTTCTACTTAGATTTTGTATAGGTCCATAAATTACCTAAAGATATTAAGAAATTAAAGCTATGATTACTATCAAAAGAATGCTTGAAAACCACATTTGAAACTATTTAAAAAAACTTAGTAAAATTATTCTCTTAATTAAACTTCTTAAATTGAACTTCATCTATAAATAATGAAAATCAACCTTAGGTATTCAATAAATGCTATTAAAATTTATTAAAAACTTTAGACCTTTAAAATGTTGGGTCGTGAGGCGATTTATACCGCTGTTCGGACCACGGTCATACCGTCACAATTGCACAAGGATCCTTGTTGATGTCGATTCGAACCAATAATTACTTATTCTGTGCCAATATCAAAACTTTTAATATTTAGTCCATTTTCTGTACTGATGGGTAGAAAACAGTTATTGACGCAAGCTTAAACCGCGAATCTTATGAAGTGCTAGCCGCCTTACGTAAGAACTAGCAAGCAGCCGCATCATAGTTGAGCGCACCTGAAACTCGTATTAAATTGCGTAGCATAATAACATAATTATTAATATATTAAGCGACCGACAGCATTACACAATCTTTAGGAATAAGTGAATTCGTAATAAGTACCTACCTGCTTTTATATTTTTTTATAGGTATTTCTGCGCAGTTTCTTTTTTTTACATAAAAATATGTTAATAGGTTTTTACCTATATATTTCTCATTTATTACCTAGGTCCTAGACATCCAAACCGAATTTGAACTTCAAAAAATCATATACAATCTAACACCGGTTTATTTATAATGTTATCTTTTAAATTATTAATATGGAAATTTAAAAAAAGTTAAATTTAGTAAAACCATAAAATACTTAATTAAGCGCCACCTACCAGCGAGTAGTGTAACTACTTTGCAAATTAACTGCAAGCGTAGCACTGCGCTGCTACAGTAAAAGTATGCTAACTAACAACCTATGCTTAGGCTGTTAAAGCTGGTAATGTTTGCAGCATAATACTTTTACCGCCAGCCACTAGATGGCACTACTAAGAAACGAACTAAGAATTTTCCGTCATTATTCCAACCACTTATTTTTGGTATTTATAAATGGTGTGGATGCTTTGTGCAATCTTAACGTTGCGCATTGGTTAATAATATATTATATGCATTAATTATTTACTTACTTACCTACTTATTTAAGCAAATAGATGTCGAAACTCATACCATTTGGGAGAGGGAGTAACTCTATACCTTTTAGTATTATTGGTGGTAGCAGTGTTACTCAACGTAAACGCAAATAACTAAGAGACATCACATAAGCCTTATTTTTTTTTTATTTCAACACAGTCATGTAGTGTTATCGTAACCAAAATAAATAAAGTTACCTACCAGTAGTGTAGTCTAAACAGTTTCTATGATCACACTTCGTAATCCGTTTTCGAGATTCGAAATTTGAAATTAGGAAATAACACCACGCACAAAACAAAAACAATTGACTGGCTCTTTCATCAGCCAATTCAGAAGTCAATTTAGAAATCAAATAGAATGATTATTGTACGGGATTAATAACTAAGGGCTGATTTTTCAATCGTCAGTTTAAGTTTATTCATTGAATACAAATCAGACATAATGACAGATTCTATTTAGAAAATATGTCACAATGACAATCTTATTCTTTAGTTAAGACTTATCTAAGGATTAAAAAATCAGCCCTTAGGCAATGTCATTTTCTGCTTATTTACATATATAAAATAATGTAGCTTTCTTCAGCCTTGTTTTTTTTGGTCTTTCGCTTCTGTCCCGGTTTGGAGCTTCAAAATTATAAACAATAATCATTATATTTATTTTCTATTCTATTATCGTTTTGCCAGTTTTGTCTAGGGGGACAGTAAGTGCACTTTTATTTAAGTGAATTGGTAGGTATATTGTATCTGAATTGGTTGACAAAAACTGATTTCAGAACTATTTTTTTCATTCGTTTTCTTTAGATTATAGCCATTTTACATTTTGGTAGGTATCCATACAAACTTCATGGCTCCTATTCCTTTTTATTCTTAAGGGAAATACAGATATGTTGACAGTATAAAGAAAAGATGAAAAAAAAAGATTTGTTTAATTTAGCTTTATGTACTTAAATTGAAAATTTATCGTAATTTTTTTTTTATAACCATTAGAAGGAATTATTTCAATTGGCTTAGTAGATCCAGTGATCGATCATCCTACGTAGTACTAAAAAAATTTTTTTTAATATATTTTACGGGTAAGCGCAGTGAGTGCTTTTGATCTCTGCTGATGTTAAGTGATGATAAGGCCAATGATGGAAGCGCACTTCACCCGGGAACCTCAATACAAAATACTCAATATTTTTATTGCACACCATAATGTTACAAAGTTGTTATAATATAGGTAGGTTCACCTCAACTAGTGAGGCACTAGCTCTCTTATCTCTAGCTGCCGGAACGGAACACAACAATGCTACAAACATTGATGTTTGATGTTATGACGACATTTTTAGATATTACCTCTTTCTAATGTTGCTAGCCAGCAAATTTTTTTTTTGGAGAATGTTTGTTGATTGCCTCAGACGGCATTTTCAGCTTCACCGGGCTTGTTTGGGGGCGGCGAGAAACTTAAAAGGGGGGGAACCCTTTGCCAAGCCGTGTGAAACGAATCGCCTTCGGAGGTTTTCTAGAGAGAGCGGCATCACGCACTAGTGCTGCGTGTCCTCCCCGTGCCTTCTAGATTCTCCGAAGGGTTCGGATCGAACTCTATCAGGTGTAGACAAATAGATAAATCAGTAAAACAAAATAGTTGTAGGTAATATTGCATTTATCTAAGCACTTAACATTAAGCTATGCATACAAATATAGACTACGACTGAACACTTAAAACGCTAAAATGTTTTATTTATGTTGTTCACACTATATACAAAATTATATGAGTACTTTGTCAAACTTAAATTTACAGTCAGTATGCCTTAATGACATACAAAAATGGAGAACGATTGTTGCTTCGCAATTTTATTGTTCTTTTACACACAATTCGGTCCAAATTCCTTAACATTAGTCGTGCGATTAATCACATATAGGGAACACACTATCTATCACTGTCTAATATCACTTCGTAATATCATAAGTCTTCATCTCAATATATAGACTCCTTGAAAATTTTCCACACGTTGGAATAAACCAAGGCTTTAAACAATATTTCTTTTCAAATTAAGAACGGTAATCAAAACAAAACACTGTCATAATACGAGCCAATCCTCCTTGATCATGTCCGAAGCCTTTTCACCTATCATTATGACTGGAGCATTGGGGTTACCACTTATAATCGTGGGCATGATACTCGCGTCCACTACTCGTAAGTTCGCGATACCGTGAACGCGAAGTCTTGGGTCCACGACAGCGTCTGGATCACTTTTCGGACCCATCTTGCAAGTACCAGTTGGATGGTAAATGGTAAAAGTGAATTGCTTAAGGCTACATTCCCAGTATTCGTCGCTGAACAGTGGCAGGTGCTGGCAACCAGGCATAGGGATGTTGTGAGGCCTCGAACCGTATCTCTGGAAGGCGGTGGTGTTGGATATAGCCATTGCAATCCTAATACCTTCGGTTAACACTTTGATGTCTTCCTTGTAAGCGAAGTAGTTGGGCTCTATAGAAGGTGGATGGAACGGGTTGCGACTCTTCAGCTTCACCCATCCAGAACTCTTTGGGCGGAGGAGGAGCGGTAAGATAGTCCACGTTTCAGCGGTTTCCATCGGCTTATATACCGTGTTGTAAACGCGATCTCTTAAGTTCAATATTTTCCGGATCTGCTCCCCACCGTCCGAGTTCACCGAGCTTGGCGCGAAGTGGAACTGTATGTCTGGCCATTGTCCCGACGGTGGTGCGTACTTAGTGTTGACGAAAGCCAGGCCTTCGACCCCCTGCGTCGTCATGGGACCTTTCTCGTACAGTATGTAGTTCATAGCGACCGCGAACGTTTGAAAGCGGTCCTTCTTAAACGTGACCGGTTTGTTAACGACGAAAGTGAGACCGCCCAAGCCGACATGGTCCTGCAAGTTGTGGCCCACTTTAAGATCGGCTATCACGGGGATGCCGTGCTCTTTCAAGTGCTCAGCTGGACCGACCCCGCTTAACATCATCAGCTTTGGTGTTGACAACGCTCCGGCTGACATGATGACTTCTCTTTTTATTCGCACCTTATGCCTCTGCCCATTCCGTATAAACTCGACGCCGTACGCTTGTTTCTTGACTGGATTGATCAATATTCTGGTGACTTGAGCACCTAAAGCGATGTGAAGGTTGCTTCGCTGCCGGACGGGTCGCAGGAACGCCTTGGCCGTGCTGCATCGGCTGCCGCGTCGCATGGTCGCCTGGGTCAGCATGAAACCGGTCTGTTTCGCTCCATTAATGTCGCGGTTGTCGTAACCGAGTTCCATGCCGGCTTTGATGAACGCCACCGACAAAGGTGTCCGCCAAGGTGCCTCTTGGACTGTCAGATATCCTCCAGCCGAGTGATACGGCGTGTTGACCAAATACGGGTTTCTATTGTCTTCGGACTTCAAGAAGTACGGAAGGACATGGTCGTACGACCAGCCAGGGTTGCCCAAAGCCTCCCACAAGTCGTAGTCGTTGCGATTGCCGCGGACGTAGACCATGGCGTTGAGGACGCTGCAGCCGCCGAGTACCTTGCCTCTGGGCCAGTTGCAGCGGTCGCCGTTCATCGCGAGGCAGTAGGAGCGGTTGTGGGAGGGCGTCGTCTGGTACTGCCAGTCCATCTCGGAGAGTTGCGTGTAGCCGGCCAGCGCGGGGATGTCCGAGATCTCGTTCTCGTCCTGGCCTGCCTCTAGAAGCAACACCGTCCAGTTGCCGACTTCGGAAAGGCGAGAGGCCACCACCGCGCCGGCCGACCCTCCGCCGATCACGATGAAGTCGTAGATCGGCAGTATCTGGAAATAACAATGTTAAAATTTTAATTCCGGTGGTAGATAACGCTATGTGCTATTTTGATTTTTCTAGTGGCTAAAAATACTTTATCTTTTAATAGTGTAATAAAAACCAGAAAGATATATGATTGTTCAAGAAAAGAGACTACTTGTACATCTGTTAGTATTCAGGATACTTTGAAATGTTTAGCTGAAAAAAATTATGCCCCTACATTCATGCTACAAAGTTGCATCAGCAACATTAATAAAAGATGCAGTCTTAAATATCGATTGCAATGTAATAGTCCATCGTTGACCCATTGAATAAATAATAAGTTACAGACTATCAAACGCCTCTCGTATTCACAGCACGCATTAACAGACTTTATTAGACAAGACAAAGTGTGTAATAGAAAGTTTATGGCGCAATAAACACTTACAGCATTGACTTCCGATATGTAAGACTCAGGATCGTATTGCTGGTATCTGAAGTACGTGATTCCCAATGCCAGGAGTGGTATCAGACCCAGCACGGTGATGGGCGATGGAGCCAAGCTGGCGAGCGCGCCTGCCGCCTCCATTCTCGAAAAGGTTCCACAACTATTGCTATTCTAATATTTACAAGCTATCCTACAGTCTTTGCTCTCTCACATCCAGCTATCGACCTTCTTCCTCTGCTCCTCGTCAGACAGAATCTTGGGCGTGTAATTCCTTATGCCCGCTTTCTTCTGCGTGGTCAACGACTTCTGAGCTATCTCAGCTTCGCTAAGGTAACTTTTTAATCTCGCACTCTTCAGCTCATCCTTTTCGATGTCGATCAATTGTAGTTTGTACCGCTTGTCTTTTATCTTCACCGGCTTGTATAGCTCTTTGTTGACGTCTTTGTAGTGGTCGTTCTTGTATAGAGAAGTACAGTAATAATCGCTTTTGGAAGAACGGTTGGAGTGGCACTCGTATGTGCTGGAGCTGCTTCTGTAGCCGCTGCTCTCTGTGGACTTGTCGCTTTTGAAGCTGTCCGCGCTGCGTCGGTGCTTGTGCTGCTTGTAGTCTGCGTCGTAATCGGGGGGTCCGTACCCGACGGGGCCCATGTACGGGGTGGGCCCGGGCCTGCCCTTGTAGCGGGCAGCGGGGGGCGCGCTAGCGTGCGCGTACGACTGCTCCTGGCCCATGATGCGAAGCGCGACCGCGCTCTCTCCTCTGTTTCCTGGAAAAAAAAGATTGTGGTTTAATTAAAAATGTTTTATTATTTTATTATTTCGTAGATTGCTAGACATCGCTAGAGTGGCAATGTGCTGGGCCCAATACCAAGATCAAAATTTGTTTAATATTTATCGATGCATAGCCCGGGTTTAGTTTTACCAAAACATTATAATATGTCTTACATTTGTATTATGTGGTGATATGCTTAATACGATGGTTGCCAGGCGGGCATAAACTACCAACCTGCCATACCAAACTGAGTACAAAATATGTATCCCCCGCTGGGTACTAAGCCCAGAACGCCTGGGTCTGAAAATGATATTCCAGCCACTAGACCACAGAGGCGATTTATTTTAATTACGAAGCATCCTGTGTTAGTTGATCGTACTAGCGTCCACTAAAAAACATAAGAAGTTTTTATTTATTTATTTATTTATTTATTTATTTCATCATACTTAGTACTAACATTACAGATAAATCCAATGCGATAGTACAAGCACTTATCAAACTTACTAACCTAACCTATTTACCCTATTTACATTATTTACATTTGTAACAAATGACAAACAGTGCAGCCCTTGTGAACTCACTCGAGAGTACACCCAAACAAATCTACTTCTTCCGCTAAAGTATTAATGAGTTGTGTGGCGCGGATGAATATTCTAGTGTAGATGCTATGCTAGATAAGCAAGCCTGAGAAACTCAAAACACGGGGTTACCCCTCTGTAAATGTAATTGTATTTTTGTATTTTGTATCTAAGTATCTTAAAAGTAAAATAAATTTTATATAAGAATTTGTCAAGTGCATACTATGTAGAAACGTTATGTATTTTAGACTGATATTAATAAAGCCATCGTTAAAAAAATATATGATCATAATACTATAGATTTGCTTTTTATTATTATTAATTAGGTATATTAATTTCACTTTCAAAAACAATACCTGTTGTTAAATCTGTTATGTAGATAGAAGATACATACAGCTAAACATACAAATAAACTCTTGTTATGTACAGAAAATTATAGAGGTAAACTATCTTTATGTTAAAAGTAACTAATTCTAGATAAAACACAAATGTTGAAAAAAAATCCACAAGCATTTACTTTTTACTTTGAATGGGCGCCTTTGGCTTTCAAAGTAAAAAGTAAATAGTGTTGAATAATTTCGGCGGGCTGGTTAGAACCACGATAGCTCAATTGGGAGAGCACCTGACCCGGTATGTCAGAAGGGTGCGGGTTCAAATCCTGCTCGTGGATTTTTTTTTTCAACATTTGTGTTTTTGTAATTTGTTTGCAACAAAATTTGCGTTTAAAATTATATAAACATTTTAATTCTAGATAGGTATCATTATAAATAGAACTAACTAACTGACTTATGTAAACATATTATGTTAATGTTAAAAGCATGCTCCGACTTTCACTTAGATGCTGCCATATTGTAATAAATTATCTAATAGACCTGAATCAACTGCATTAATATAATAATTCTAACATAAAGATTTCTTTTTCCAGGTAATATCGAAAGCAGACCTTCTGAAACAACGTTCAGATTAAAAAGATCAAATATTTCAAGACGAAAACATCAATAAACGGGTAACTAATAAAATGAAACAAATATATTCACATAACGCTGAACATACTATTACTTATTCTGTGGCTGAACATAAAGTTGTATTTTTTTGTTATGTTCTAGTCATATAACTCCAAAGTATAATTTATAAATTTAATTAATGAACTACTAATAAATTTACTAGTAAATTACAGATCGTATAACTACAATCTTCTTTATCATTACTCACTCATTCATTATTTAGCAATAGACATTAGACAATAGGTATAGGTAGTTCATTTAAAATTACAATTATTAATGAATGAATTGTAATTTTAATTACTTTTGCTTGCTTGCAATCGGACAAGACCAATCATGCTACAACTTAGAGCATTATTTAACGCTCTAAGTGTTACTGTTTTACATTACATTTAACCTTTTCACCGCCCAACTATCCTGCACGCGATGTCCCGCTGTACGCCAACGTATAAATGTATTTTAATAAAGTAGGTACACAAAGAAGAACTATAGAAGTGCTGGCGTGGGCGGCACGAAAATATTGAACTTCTATAGAAGTTGTTGGCGGTAAAAAGGTTAAAAGCAAGACAACGCTTACCTCTCTCTTTACATATACCATTTGCTTTTGTATTTATAAGGGGCCAAAAACAGCGTCAGTTAATCACTAACAGGTCTGCGATAGTTGACCTGAAAGCGAGCGGAGTGGAATCACAGAGATTCATATCCAAGATCATCACTCGCTGTTCAGTCGAGTCAGTTAAGACCCTCCTGATGGCAACTTGTCGACAGTTTGTTCACGCTTATGTACAAACGGAGTGAACATCGTGATAGCGCGATTCAGAAAAAGCGTGTATTGGGTACAGCGGCGCCATCTAGTAGCGAGTGGCGCAAACGACGCTCGGGCAACGACCTTGTCCTTGATACCGTTACCGTACAAGATAATACCACTATAAAAGCAATGTGACTGTGCCAACTCGACATACGATTACTCCAATAATTTATACAAAGCTACTGTATATAAAATTAAAATGAAATTGTAGCACTGAAGCGGAAATTAATGATTTCAATATTTGAGACAATATTTTCTATCAAACCTACTTACTGTTTTATCTATTCGTGATGTCGTGAAGTCGTCTTATGTTTTTAAAGTGATCAATGACAAATTAGTTACATGTTCTATTTTTAAAATGTAGCTCCAATTCTTAAAAGAAGTCTTTATTTAGCATGAGAATAGTCTTTTGTTTGTTACGATCACTACAAAATTCCCGACGAATTGTCTAGCGTCCGCAATAAACTTTCACTTGCAATCCAAAGTAACTACCTTAATTGAATGTCGCTGCATCTTAACGTCGTTTTCACTGACTCGCCCATTTAGATTTACATTCCAGATTGTATTTTGACCTCAAGGCAGATTTGCGGTTTGCACAGCGCAATGCAACTAGTGGCGAACTATTGTTTACAAAATGGAGGTTTTCACTCTTGAATGTGAGTGAGGTCGTGAGGAGTGATAATTGTCATGTCTACACGGCCGTGCTAATAGAAGCCCTGTCGCTTTTAACTTTAGAAAACTATCGTAATGCAGTTAGACATAACGCAAGCGGCAGCAGTGTTCGACGGGAACCACTGATCGGCACTTTTTTCTTTAATCATCTAAAGTAGGGGACGGTAACTGGTTTTTGATGTGTAACATCTTTCCTCTCGCTTTCTTGCAATTTGTGGAAGTGATTTCGTGAAATGGGACGGAAGTGTGTAACAGGAAGTCGGGGAAGCGCGCCATTTGATTTGACGAATGAGCGCGCGGTGGTAGAGTTGGCCGTCGGATGGTACCCAACCAATCGGGGAAGCGCGCGCCATTTAATTTGTCGAATGAGCGCGCGGTATTGCATTACTCTTAGTGTCAATTAAATAAAATACGAATTCCATTAAAAAGAATTATTCTTTGTTATGAAAATTAATTTCAAATAATACCTGACCCATTTTTTTTTTCAGAATATAATGTTAAAATGTCAAATGTTACCCATCATATGCGACTACTGTAAGGTTCGCTCGTTTTTTCGACCTTAGCAACCATTAAAACACAGACCATCGGTATAAAATAGTGCCATCGGCTTCCTAGTTTTCATCCAGTAAAGCTTCATTGCAATTCTATGTTATTTTTTGGCGCTGAAAAAGAAGTGTCGGTCACAGTTTAAGAATTATCAAGAAACTTATAAAGTTTTTGATTCATTTTCAAAATTCATTTCATTTTAAATTTTAAAAATAAAATTTGTATTTTCTTGATTGATTTCCAAAAGTTAACGCTACGATTTTAAACAAGATTGGTTTAGAATTTCGGGTAAAGGGTTAAGGGCTCTATTTCTATTATATATGAATTGATATAACATTAGAAAAATAAATTTCCCGAGTTTTTGACTCGATATCTCAGCAATATATTTATTTTTATATTGATAAAAAGTCAGGCACGATATAAAAATGCTTTCTTCAAAATAAAATATTTTTATATTTGTTACTGTAATTAACATTCGATAATTGGTCAATTACCTTCCTCGCATGCAAGTTGCAACGCAACAGTTCCATAAAAAAAAAAAAAACTTATATGAACTGCGCAGATGAGATGAGATAATAGATCCGGTTATTTATTTATACAATAAATAACATATTTTTAGCAAACTTTTATTCAGGAAGGGTTGAATAGTTAAAATGTAACGAAGCTGTTTCTAACACGAACACAACAACAAACACTTACGTTGTTGATACTGTAAAAAGCTCACTTCGTCTTAAAAAATAAGTAAGATTATCTGGGGCTGAATGAATCTTGACACAATTTACACAAGCCGAATACACAACTATGGTAGATTAACAGCCCTAAATGCCAAAATGCTTTGTACCAGTTCATCTTGACCCTAAAAATCGTTGGGCTATAAAATCACTATCCTTTATCAAGCTATTATAAGGAATACTAGTATTGTACAATTCGTATGCGTCTCATGATTGCAGTTCATTACAGTGTTTACTTGGCAATGCAAATTGCAATACCACTTATCGTCGTCTTGCTATCTCGGACAAAGATGTAGTTGATATGCCATATAAGTATGTATGTGGTTATATAGAAATCTTGCGGATTTTTCACAAGCTTCTTAAGGGTTGTACCAGGTATATTGGATATAATAAAGCGAATGCCCGAACTTAAGTGGAATGGGCTGGTTAAGGCTCGTTGAATGGAGACCCTGGAGAGAAAAAGGCCCCGCTGGTATGATGACCTGAAGAAGGTGGCCGGCTTCAAGTGGAAAGAGAGAGATCACAAAACAGGGAAGAATGGCAAAACTTGAAGGAGGCTTAATTAATTCCACAGGATTGGGAACAGCTGACAAGGAGAAGAAAGATATTAATTGATGACAATTAATACCTTATATTAATGTCTTAATAAATATCTACTTAGGAAAAAGATGGTAATTGATATGCCCTAAGGGAATATTAGCAGATTTTATTCCCATGTTTAAAAAAAATCAAAGAACTTGTCAATCAAAAGTACTAGACTTTGCTATTTAAAAGAATAAGGCGTTTTAATATAATTCTTTTATTAAACGTTCACGTACGCGTACACGTTGCATTCAACATTGCACAAATTGAATTCTGGGATCTTAGAGCTTGTTATTTTCTTTTTAGTTTTTTTTGCTATAGGTTTAGATAGCCAGGCTGTCTTATAACAGCTCATCCATCAAACCGAGTATTTTATGTCCGCTGGGAAATGAATTCGAGACTATTCTATTTATTCTTTATAGTTCTAATACTCTTTTTATGTAGATGCCTTCTGTGTTATATCTTCCAAACAAATATATGTAATTATATTAAAATACTACGAACTTTGTCTAAATGTAAACTGCACTAGTAAATTAAAGTTAACGTTAAATCTTTAATTTGTTTTTGTTAAAGAGGGTAATCCTTATGTTGACCGATTTAAAAGTGACAAATATTGCGTTTAAAGATATGTAAATCCTTTTCGCAAATATTGGCAGAACAAATACCTCACACCTGCCTTAAAGGGTCAAATTAAAAGTTAGAGAAAGTTTTTTTTACCACTTGGATAATTCATGTCAGACTTGAATAATTTGTAGCTCTTTTCTAATAAGTTTTTTTTTATACACTCACCATTTATCTAGCCCAAGAGAAGCTTCGTTATTGAAACTCGTTATATGGTTACTAGACAACGGATAAACATACTTAAAATACTTAAATACATACTTATTATACATAGAAAAAACACCCAGACCCAAGACAATTTAGAAAAACAATAATTTCTAAATTGGCTCGACCGGGGATCAAACCCGGGACCTTAGAGATGGCGACACCATGAAAACCGGTGTACAAACCACTCGACCAAAGAGGTCGTCAAGAGGGTTATACTTAGCTAGCGTGTATATAACTAGGTAGGTACCTACTTACTTGTATTGTGATTTTATATACTTATATAATATTTAACAATGTAATGTAATGTATTGTATTATTATTATCGATATATGTATTATTGTATTATCGATGTAGATAAAACGGCATTAACACAAACGTCGGTTGCGACTTGCGACTATTATGTTCAGGGCCGATGATAATATAAAATGTAAACAATTACGAAGTATGAGTACACCTCGAAGTTTATTCATTTATTTATAGTTTTTTTAAAGAGATTGATGATTGCCACTGGGCATTTTCAGCTTCACCGGGCTTTTTTGGGGGCGGCGAGAAACTTAAAGGGTTCCTCAAGCCGTTCCACCCCCAGCGGGGGGTACATGTTTGTGTACTCGGTTTGGTTGGTGGTAGGGCTTGAGGAGGTCGATGGCGCAGTGGTTAACGCGCCCGGTCGGCGAGTGCTGAGGTTAAACAACTTTCGCAAAGGCCGGTCATCGGATGGGTGACCAAAAATGTATCATCTCGAGCTCCCCCCGTGCTTCGGAAGGCACGTAAAGCCGTTGGTCCCGGCTGCACTAGCAGTCGTTAACAACCACCAACCCGCAGTGGGCCCGCGATGTGGTTTTGTGGCCCGTTCTCCTTATCCATCTATAGGGAAGGCTCGTGCTCCAGCAGTGGGGACATAAAAATGAGCTGATGATGATGATGGTGAGGGCTTGTTTGCCTGCCTGGCTAGCTACCACCATCTTATCTAAATATGTCGCCATAACATCAATGTTTGTAGCATTGTTGTGTTCCGGCAGCTAGAGATAAGATAGCCAGTGCCTCAGTAGTTTAAGTTTAAGTTTGGTTAAGTGCGCTTCCACCTTCCGCTTTTCATCTTCACTCAATGATGTTGAGATAAAAGCAAAGAGCTTACCCGTAAGAACATTTTACTTTTTATTTTTAAGTGCTAATTGCTACACTTAAGCTGAATCACTACATAGTATAAAACAAAGTCGCTTCCCGCTGTCTGTATGTCCCTATGTATGTATGTATACTTAGATCCTTAAAACTACGCAACGGATTTTGATGCGGTTTTTTTTAATAGATAGAGTGATTCAAGAGGTGATTGGTTGGATTGGTGATTTCAAGAAGTGATTCAATGAGAGATATGTATAAATACATGCTTAATATATATAATATCCCCTGTGTGGTGCCGGGGATAAAGAATTGCACCACCCCCTCTCTTCCCGTGGGTGTCGTAAAAGCCGACTAAGGGACTATTCCAGAGGATGGGCAGCAGCATCTCTCTGAGGTTACCCTCAACCTACTGCGATCGCCAACCCGCCTGCCAAGCGTGGCGATTACGGCAAATACCCCTCATATCTTCGGGGGAGGCCTTTGTCCAGCAGTGGACGTCTTTTGGCTGAGATGATGATGATATATAATATATAAAGAAACACTGATAATGATAAATTAATAGAAATACGATTTGTTTGTTTTGTTGTCATAGAAACTGTCAAAGCGGTATGAAGTCCGCCGGGTCAGTTAGTTAAATATAAAAATACAGTGAAAAAATTAAATGCCTACCCCTGACCCAGCCAGGAATCGAACCTGGGTCTCGGCAATCCGGGCGGCTGCACTGACCATTATGCTACCGGGAAGGCTGACGTAAGCACTGAATTTTTATTCTGCTTTGACTTCTTTTTAGCGGCAGCAGTGCCCAACGGTTATTGCAACCGATCGGCTATGCAGATTCATCTTTACAAGATGAAAACGCACACAACGTAACACAACGCTATATTAAATTTTATTTTTTATTTTTAACCTTATTCTTAGCATAGTGGAATATTTGAGACCTTAACTTATTAAAAAAATCGAGTAGTGAAAAAAGATCAATTTTTATACAAAACATACATATTTCCACAAAAAAAAAACTCTGCCAAGTATAGGGTTAAGTGCTAATTGCTACACCTGAGCTGAATTAAATATTTAATATTATATATATATTTTTTATAAATATTTAATTCACCGTAAGAATTTAAAAAAAGAGGAGCCGTGAACCAGGGTTCAGCTGTTTTTAATCGTTCAGACAGCTAATGAGTGTTACGTAAAGTAATTGGCACAGGTAACCGTGTCGACCGATGTGGGCTGCGGCGAGCAGTTACAAGCAATCAGAGCGGGACGACAATACATGATCCTAACTAAATTCATCTCGGCATCTCGAGAATAGATACCATCTTACCTGTTGGAGTTTACGGACCGCTGTACTTTGTAGCAAAACATGATTAAGATACGATTAATTAACAAAAATGTTATCTAAATAAAATAAATGTTATTATGAAATTAGCGTTATTTATTTATTTCATCATCATCATCATCATCTCAGCCAAAAGACGTCCACTGCTGGACAAAGGCCTCCCCCAAGGATCTCCACAACGACCGGTTTTGTGCTGCTCGCATCCAGCGAGCATTTATTATTATTATTATTATTATTTATTATTTATTATCCATTTATTTATTTATTTATTTATAATTTATGTACACTTAAACAAACAGAATGGAAAACAGTAAGTTCACAGTGAAATTTCTTCCAGGATGTATTATGCAGTATTTTGCTTATTTTAATAGAAAAAAACGTTTAAATAGTTTTTTTTTTATAGAAATTCTGAAAAATATTTTGCATAGCGTAAAATGGTAAAATCGCTTAAGTTCATGAAAGGGATAACCTACAATGGTTACGTTACGGCGTTTGGTACATTTTTGAATTAAATCCGGTTCACCAAGTAGGATGTTTACCAAATGAGGTGTAGCCCAAAACCCCTTTTTAAAATACTAATTATTGTCATTAAAATATTACACAAATATTTTTTTTATTTTACAAAATAAATAAATTATTCCTTTGTCGTTGACGTGTGTTGAAAAAAAAATACTAAAGGTATTTTACCGTTAGTATTTTTTTTCAAATAATTGTAGTAACTTGTTCGTTTATCTCTGGGTCTTTGCTCATTTTGGGCAAACTGGTTTTCTCTCGAATGTCTTGACTGAAGTCAGTTAGCTTTTGAGCTGGATCGACGCGATTATTCGTTGGTTGACCTCATTCCGAACTCGTGTAAATACCTTTGCCAAATCTCGCTTAATGTGAATAAATATGGAATGTAGGTACAGACGCCTGCAAATCAGCCTATCCAAAACTGTCATTTTTTGATGTGTAACATCTTTCCGCTCGCCTTCTATATAATTATACAATTTGTAGGAGTGATTTCATAGAAAAGGGACGGAAGTAGGGTCGTAACAGTGTCGTAACAGTCGCCTTCTATATAGTTATACAGTTTGTGGGAGCGATTTCATAGACGACGTGGGGACGTAAGTGGGGTCGTAACAGTGGTCGTGCAGTGGAATGCCACCAGTGATCGACACTTTAAGCCCAATGTCCGTTGTAGGTCGTAATATTTGTGTAGCAGTGATTTCGTAGAAATGTGACCGTAACAGTGTAACAGGATATCAGTGTGGCATGTCTTCTAATGAGTATTTACTGCGTTCTCTTTATGATTTGTAAATCTTTATTCTATTTTCTATTGTTATATTGATTTCAAAAAATATATAAAAAAGGGAAAAAAATTTACGTCATTGTTAATTCTATATTCTATTTCCTATTGTAATATTGGTTTCAATAGGTGAGATGTCAAACATCATATGCGACTACTGGCAGGCGTGTGTGTAGGTAATACAGGCTTCAAATATATAATGAAGCTTTTGCTTGCCTTAATGGTGTGCCTTGAGTAGTCTTGACGTAGTTTTACCGGAATCATATTATTTTTAAACCAAACAAACGCTTTTTATTGATACGCTTTTTTTTATGAGTACGAACTAAAGAATCTCAATGTTTAGTTCGTACTCTCACCAATAGATGGCGCTGCGTTGTTCTTTCGTGAATTGCGCTATTAAAAGTTTTTTCTCTTTTTCTATAGTCCTTTTTCAATTTTTTATTTTTTTTACTATGCTAAATGTGAGCTCGAGGTCACTAACGTAACGGCGAGTTTACTCAAAATCGGTGGTTTTGTTTTGATTTTGATTGATGCTTTCTTTTCTTTTTGGGAGACGGACGTGAGATAATGTATGTATATACTAAGTAGGTATGTATTTTATGTAAGATTAATGTAAAATATTGTTGAACATGTAAGTAAGTAAACAGCCTATAACTGTCCCTCTGCTGCGCAAAGGCCTCCATCATTGAAATGAAGTCATCACTACAATAATAAGTAATAGCTTAATCGCTACGCTTGCCAATTGCGGGTTGGTGATCACAAGCCCGGGCTATGCATCGAAAAATCCGAAATACATTTTGCCCAACCTGGGAATTGAACCCGGGACCTTCGGGTATCGGACCGAGCGCTCTGCCACTCGGCCACTAAGGCGACTATTGAACATGAATATGTATCTGTTCATGTTGTCGATTTTACCGTACTGATATAGGTATTTATGCTCGTGACTGTACTGGTTAGACTCGGTCCAGCCAGCTGTCATTTATCGCACGCACGCACCCACAGTTAAGTAACGGAGTTATTTCTGCTCTATGCCATTTAAATGACAGCTTCCTATTCCGATCAGACCTGTTTGAAGTTACCCTTTTTGTCTACCCGTCGGTCGGTCTTAAAGTAAATACGACTCAAACTCTGTGTAATACGACTGAAGATTGATTGATCGATTGAGTCGCCACAGTACTATCCCCCTTTGAAAAATAATTACATTAGTATTTTAAACAGCTGGACCGATTTGGATGAAATTGTTTGTGTATGTTCAAGTGGATTCGAGAATGGTTTAGATTTACAATTAGACCGTAGGTGGCGCTGCTATAGGGGTCCATCATGGGATAAGTACGGGTGTTCTTAAGCGGACGATTTATTTGTTTGTTTTGTTGTCATGGAAACAGTCAAAGCGGTACGAAGTCCGAAAAGCGGTAAAATGCCTTATTGTAAAGCATAAGTTGGGCCTTTAAATAAGTTATAATAAGGTATATCATCATCATCATCTCAGCCAAAAGACGTCCACTGCTGGACAATGGCCTCCCCCAAAGATCTCCACAACGACCGGTTTTGTGCTGCTCGCATCCAGCGGCTTCCCGCGACCTTCACCAGATCGTCGGTCCACCTTGTTGGAGGCCTGCCCACACTGTGCCTTCCGGTACGCGGTCGCCACTCCAGGACTATCCCGCCCCAGTGACCATCAGTCCTGCGAGCAATGTGCCCTGCCCACTGCCACTTGAGCTTAGCAACTCTTCGGGCTATGTCGGTTACCTTTGTTCTTCTTTGGATCTCCTCATTTCTCATTCGATCACGCAGAGAAACCCCGAGCATAGCCCTCTCCATTGCTTTTTGAGTGACCTTGAGCCTTTTTATGAGGCCCATAGTGAGCGACCACGTCTCAGTCCCGTATGTCATCACTGGCAACACACCCCTGTACGCTTATATCATTTAAACTACGCAACGGATTTTAATTAAATTCTCAGCAATAGATAGGTTGATCCAAGAGGAAGGTTTATCTGTATAATACATGCATATAAATTGGACTCGGTAGGTCGCGCTGATAGGGCTCTAGATAGGATAGGGGTGTTCACTCAAGCGGACGAAGTCGCGAACGGGTCTCTATAGTTTACACTTAGATTAGTTTACAATATGATGGAAGTGGGATAAAGAATTCCCCTATTTATATATAGCCGCAGTAACTTGAAAATTTCAATTTTTCAAACCGGTTCTATGCTTAAGCAACATCATCATCATTTCAGCCAAAAGTCGTCTTCTGCTGGACAGAGGCCTACCCCAAGGATCTTCACGACGACCGGTTTTGTGCTGCTCGCTTCCAGCGGCTTCCCACGACCTTTACCAGGAACATACAGTGTTCTAAATAAGTAAACAAAACATTTTAAAAAACGTGTGTAAAGGCATTTATTTATTTATTTAAGTATTTATTTGCTACATGCACAAAATATATCAGATCTTTGTATAGGTATGAGGTAGGTAAAGTATAGTTGGCTTAGAAGTGAATTTTGTTTGCATATAATGAAACAACAAGCTCTATTTTTGTTTAAAAGACCAAGTGAAAGATACGTTGTCATCATTGACAATGAGCCTTAGCGAAATTTTATTGTAATGGAAGTTTTTGTCAAAAGTGATAAAGCAATTTCATGGTCGACTATACATGTCCCTGTTGGGGTATTGCAAACATAAAACACAATAATTTAAATACTTATCATCATAAGGTAAATTATATTAAAAGTTGAAGCAGCGTATCCCGGTAAAAAACAAGGAGAGTTCAAAAATGGCAATGCCACTTCCCGTTTTCGTTAACGTGATCGAATGCCAAATGAAACTCGCACTAGGCACAAATCTACTAATAGCACCTGCCAAAAATATCAATAGGTGCTGAATGTGGACTAAGCCAGGGGCCCGACCGCCTAACCGATCGCTTTGACTTCGTGTGTGGTTTATGACGTCATCTTGTCGTTTCGTGCCGCCTATGAAAGCAATATCGAAAGCTATAGCCTTTAGCTTTTGATATTGCTTTCATAGGCGGTGCAAGGTGGCAAGATGACGTCATAAACTATACGCGTAGTCAAAGCGATCGGTTAGGCGGTCGGGGGGCAGGTGCTATTTGTGCAGGTGCTATTTAGGCGGGTGCTCAAAGACAATTACCTCCAAATAAGAAGACTTCATAAGGTAATTTTTGTTTTGAGAGAGATTTCTGATTGCCTCAAATGGCATTTTCAGCGGTACCGGGCTTTTTTGGGGGCGCCGAGGTGCGTAAAGGGTATCTCGAGCCGTATGAAACGAATCGCCTTCGGAGGTTTTCTAGAGGAACGGCACCACACACTTAAAAGTGCGTGTCCCCGTGCCCTACTGGATCTCCGAACGGTTCGGATCGGATCGGACATAAGGTAAGATTCATACGTACCGCGCTCCAGCAACGCATACATAGACCACACAAAGACCACTCTCACGGACACAGAATCTCGGAAGCACGCAACAGCTGCGCTCGCGCGGACTGTTTTCGAGATGCGGAAGCGGTAACAGTGTTTCCACTTTAATGATTTCTTTTCCCCACGCCTCAATTGAAATTTCCCCTTCTCAGGACTTTTTTCCCCTCAAAAATTATTCCGCTATAGTTTTAGCACTAGTAACTAGTAGTAAAAATCTGGGTTAAAATTTAGAAATCACCCCCCACCAATTTCGTTTTTTTTTAAATAAAAAAATTTTCTACCTCACCTCAAAATGTATTTTGCACTAAGAGAATTAAAAAACTTGAGACTTCTGAGTGTCTTCGGCACTGCGGGAAGTGCAGCCCCTCCGCCCTTGCGTGGCAAACCGCAGGCACTTCACTGTCTGTGCTGTGGTTTGTCACAGCGGGCGGGGGCTGCCCTCCCTCTGTGCCTCCAGCTTTATATATACACTAGTACTGCCTTACAAATAAACAAAGAATAAGCTCCGAATAGTTGTTCCGTGTTTTGTTCCTATCATGTAAACGTCATTTCAAATTAGAGCGAAAGAGACAAAACACGGAATAACTATTTGAACCTTATTCTTTGTTTATTTGTAAGGCACTAGGGGTAGGGCAGACTAATACCACGTGGAGTCGGGGTTGACATACAATTCTGTCACTATTTGTCATAAATATAATAATAATCAGTGTCCAGAAAATGTAGCCAAGTCGTAGAAAATAAACAAAAAGAAACAGCAGGGCCCATTCACATAAATTTGAACGGAATGACGCAATTTGACGCTGTCAAAAATGTCAAAGCTACGTTCAAAATGGCGGATTGGCGTATCGTTTCACGCGTTTTAATAGGTACTTCAAAAATTTCAAAAACATAGCTTAGACTAAAAAAGTATCGAAAATACGTTTTGTTTCACGCATTCACAGTACATTTCAATTTTAAAAATTAATTCAATCGTAACTCCGGCAGCCGAAATTGTTTTACGGGATCTTTGACGAGCTTTCCTGAGCCCCCATACATATTCAGTTTCCTCAGATTCAGGCGACTTATTTCTAAATCCAACCCAAAATCTGCTCAATGGTCACTCATATCATAAAGATTATCGTATCATTTTTATTTGTCTTATCTTGTTCCATGCTTACTAATAATCTGCCTACCTACATCCGTAGTCTGTGGTTCGCTCATTGTTCCGTTAGATTTGAAATTAAAATCAGTTTGAAATACCACACCTCAAGTTTGTACAGGATAAATGCAACTGCAAGCAAATCCAAAAAAATTAGACTAAGCATAAATAAAGTATAATTCAACATTCGTATTCTTATTTATAGCCTGACCAGTTATATATTAAATCTGCATTGGTGTCGCCACTTTTTTTTAACACATAGTATTCCACACAGAAATTAATTCCGAAATTTTCCGCCTTATGGCGAGGCATTTTTATTTTTTTGGTTAGGCTTTACCTTAGAGCATTAAGCCATGATTTCCCCTTTTCATCTCTTTCTCCTTTTTCTTCCCCTCTGGACCCTAATTTCCCCTCAAAAGGGAAATTTCCCCTCATTGTGGAAACACTGAGCGGTAACGTCCGTGTAATGGTGGCACTTCACATGGCTATTTGTATTCGCGTATTTGCCATATTTGGCAAATAATTGCCATGTGTTGTAGGGCAATTATTTGCCAAATATAGCAAATACGCGAATACAAATAGCCATGTGAAGTGCCACCATAAGATTGTCTATGCGTGCGTTGGTCGAGCGCGTTTGTATGAAGCTTACCGTTTGCAGTCTACTTATTTTATTTATTTATTTATTATTTTAGAAAGTTTAACAGTATGATCACTAAATATTTATAAAATTGATAAAAAAAATAATAATATGATAACGTCTTTTTAAATAATTATACATATATGATATGATGCTGGGGACTTCTTGGCGGGAAAGTGAAGAGTCATGTCAGCGGTTTTGTTTTATTTTCTAAAATTTGTGTTATGTCGATTATTAATGTGAAATAATGGTGGATTATTAACCGTTAAGTGTTCGTGAGTGTGCGTGAGTGTTGGCAAATGAAACAAAATAGTGCAACGGCACCCTTTCAAATTCTCTCAAGAAGTCCGCATAAGGATTTAGTAAAGCCCCACATCTTTACTGAGATACTAGAAGGGTTCGGGGGGGTATATCATTTCTCACTTCTCATTTCTATTATCATTCATCATCATCATACAGAAAGGAAATATTATTTATTTATATATTACTTGTAAGAAATATTACTTTGACACTGGGTAAATGTGCTAATCGCACGAAGCCATCACCTAAAGGAAAAAAACTAATTATATGTTCACATCAATATCTTCAATCTAAAACTATCTAAATTTAAATCAGATATGAAAAAAAGTTTGGTTTTGTAGTTTTATAGTAGTATCTTGATGTAGTTTCTTGTATGTTAAATTAGTTGTAGACTCAAAAAAAAAATGAGGTTATTTGTAAATATAAGAAATATATATATTTAAGTAAGTACCTACTTCCCTATGTATTTAACGTAGTTATCTTAATTATAAGTGGAAACTGTTTTGGCAAATGTGAAACATAGATTAAGTTATTACGTCTCTACTATAAAAAATGTTATTTGTTTCCCAATAAATAAATAAATAAATCTCAACATATGTTTGTTTTGTGCCCTAGGCTAGGCATCATGAATACAAAACTAGGCAGTTGCGAAACTGTCCACAGAATGGCAACCGCAGCTTCGCCTATTCGCATAGTTACACCAATCGCTATGTGCTGTAACTGGAAGTAGTAAAATACGTTTGGCTCTTGTTCCCAAATGTAATGGGCTTATTATTTATTTAGAATGGCAATCATAATTTTGTTTAGCACACCTTCGAGGATTAACCCTTTCAGTCAGATCAGATATCTACGTTGTTATTTTATTTATTTTATTTTTTATTTTAAGGAAGGTTTACAGCCAATATTGGTAATTGTACAACTAATAAGCTTCTACAAGCTAATAACAAACCTCCACATATAGAAGTCTAAGTAGTAAGAAAAGAATCTGAATCTAGTATAGAAATAATTATAAAATACATTATTTTCTATTCATATTCGGCACCACACATTTTTTTGAAAGTAACACAATACTGCCAACATGACACTTTCCGCCAGGACATACAAATAAAAAAAAAACATTGTGCCCTTGATGTTGCCAGTAGGTAACAAAAGGTTTCAACAGGCATCGACAATATTTCTCGATACTCGGTGCGTGCACGTTCGATTTTTAAAACCAAATGTCAAGGGAATTTACTTTCCCTCCAACATTATGGCGGCCCAATGTTGATAATACGAAAGAAGTTTCAATAGACTTCAACAATATTTTCTCGAATCTCGGTGCGTGCACGTTCGATTATTAAAAAGTAAAATGTCAAGGGAACTTGACTGGCCATTCCGCACGACACCATTCACCACAAATTATCGTATTTACGTTGTAAAATTGTCAAGTAACTAACTAACTAACTGTACTTGATATTTTTTGTTTGTTTTTAATAAATGCAACACCAAAAAGGAAACAATTAATTGTTGCGCTATGGTGTTGGATCCAACACAATTTTAAATGAGAAGGGCGCCTTTTTAATTAAATCTACACTTCCAAATACCGTCTCAAGTTTACTTTTTTGGACGTAATTTGCAAATAATGCGATGCATGACCAGAATATCGGTAAATCCTTTACGGGATTTACGATTTTAGCTAAAAAAAACTTATAACTTACTTGATTCTCCGAAGCGTCGTTAGTAAGTTAACCTTTGCGTGAGTACAGCACTGTAGCAATAAAATCCCAGGTCTATCACACTTTTGAAATTGCCAAATTGAGACGCTCTCTGACCTTGTAATGTATTCAAAGAGAATATAGAATTATGAATGCAAGGAGTCCTGTTTGTGATTTGTTGTTTATTCTTTTTAGTGTTAATTTTTACTTTATGTTTATTTTTGAATTACTTTTTATGATGTGATTAGTTTGTTTACCTTAAATAACGTATATATGTTTATATAGTTAAACCTCAAACTCATGAAGTCGTGTAGGTATATATGTAATTGCCATTCTTTATAACATGGAAGATAGACTATATTACAGTTTAAACATTAAATTCAGCGACCATACATCAATGATTACAGCATATATACGAACGTTTATATGTCACAATACACCAACGTACTGCATATAGCGACAGAATATAGATTATTGGTTCTACTTGTACTTGTTTATGTATTTGAAGCTTGTAACTGCCGGTGGCGGTGTCGTACGTGTACCGAATAGGTGGTAGTTTTATTTACCACAGCATATAAATACGTGCTTGACCACAGAACATCTCGAAAAAGTCGGCGTTTTTTCTTCAGTAGAAAGCTGTAATGTGTATTCGATATAATATATGATTGAAAATAGCCTTTACACTCTTAAATAAAGTCGGACGAACAACAAGTATGAGGGTCAGCAACGCGCGTGTGGTATTGCTACCGTCTATGGGCTGCGACGGCCGCTTTCCATCAGGCAGGGGCAGTATGCTTATTGGCCAGTTCGGTAACATAAGAAAAATGTCTTCAACAAAAAAGTGAGTTTCTATCTTTATGCAATAAGGAAAGAAAATGTATAAAAGAGGCTTTAATACTATTTGAAACAAAATTAAAAAAAATCTTTTGTAAGGCTGAGAAAACTCGCGCCCTCTGCCTTAAACTCTTTTGACTGTGGTCTTAATCGAGCTTACTATTCCGAATTTGAAATCTGGAACGAAGTACCGTATTATGTCCGAGTCTAAATAATGCATTATTTATTCCTCGGCCATTAGCCTCAAATTGCGTATTCCGTTGCTTTACACATAGTTGCTTTTTTGGTACGAGCGCTTACATAAGTGATTGCCCGGTGGCAAAGCCATTTTACCATTGACATGACCACAAAGGAGCTTTGTGAGTGACATTCCTTGTCTATAGTTAATCGTCCACAAAATGTCGACTTTTTAAATTCCAAAACAGAAATACAGAGCAGGGCTTTTAAGGTGATCCTTGTAAACTTTAAAATTAGCATCAATCCTTTATTTAGCTAAGTATGTCTTTATCGATAGTTACTCAATGTTTAAGTAGCCGATTTCCTGTATACTATAAAAAGAGTATTACATGTGCCCCGTCACGTCAGACCCCATGCCCAGACTATCAACGCCTCGTTAATTCAACATCGTTGCCGTTACGATCTTTATTTGGGACGCCCAACTGGGACAGTGGCATCAATTGGAAGGCCTATGTGCACTCAGGATTGCCAATCAAAGTTGAGACGCAATCGCAAGGTCGTAGAATACATTATTCCAAAGAGCGAAATGCAGGAAACAATGTCTCTGACATAAGTGATTGATTCGCTGTGTCCACAAGGGCTGCCATTTTTTATAATCTATTTTTGTACCTATCGGATAAAAGCTACTAATAACTACCAAAAAGTAGTAATTTCAAAAAAGTTAGATGGCAATAGTAATAATTTTGACAGCTATCATTAATGTCAATAGTCAAAGTGGTAGTAATTTAGCTTGTATTATGTTGTTGTGTTGGCTTTGATGCACTCAGAGTTCTTCGCTCTCACTTAGTACACTACAGTACCTAGTAAACGAAATAAACTTACACAGTTTTAGTAGAAACTCATAGAATGTAGTTTCGCTTTCTTTTACCTTCATTTAAGTGCTTACTGACTGAAGAACAAGCAATCCCGTCTATACTCTTGCGAATATTAATAAAGCTACATTTCAGCATTTTCAGTCCATAATATATAGGTTTGAGATTCTGTGCGATACAGTATAGCCCAAATCACTGAACTAAGAAAGCTGAAATTTCGCAGGCGTTGAACTGCAAGGCAGGTTGACGTAGTAGGCAAGAGTATAGACAAAACTTTCAGAAATTCCTACTAGATCTTGGCCTCAGGTGTTTACGAATAAGTTGCGGGCGGATTGCTATTTAAGATATATATTTTATTGTTTACTGGCAACCCTACTGTCCACCCACCTTGGAGAAAGCTGAGATCGGTTCGTTTGAGCTATGGTTGGCCTATGAGCATAGTGGCGTAACCACCGAATTGTGGACACTCTCAATTTCTATACTCTATTGACACATCTAGTTGTGATGACATGTGAATTTTTTTGCTCAGCGGTTAACTATAGCGCCTATAATAAATGTCAAATTATGCAATATTACCATTATATACCATGTAAGATTTACGTTGCTACCTTGTTGCTGCATACAAATTACAATTAGGAAAAAAACACGCGTGACGAAATTAATTACTAATTACACTTTTTTTTATATTAGTAGGACTATACATACTATGAAGTGTATCAAAACGATATTGAAAACTACCATATAAACTGTATAAAACTACATATTATACACAAATTATTGTTTTGGAATTTATCACTTGGGAAATAAAAATATTTAATGAACAGAATTGTTTTTTATAATAACCCTACAGTAAATTATGACGTTCTGTTTTATTTATAATAGACTATCTATATAATATTCTTTATTTGCACAAAACAACACAAACAGAAAACAATGTAAGTACAAAGAATGGTGAGCAATGGTGAACATAATATATTTTCTGAATTAAAAAATAACTTTTAGTCTTATCTGCCTGTAATGGAACAATAAGGTATGTTTTTAATCCATTTTGTAGTAGACCACCATCGATTTCGATGTAGACCACCAACAACTATTAGCAAGTGGAAATGTGGTAACACGAGCTAAGGCTACGTACGATTATTATTATTATTTACGATTGGACAAAGTAGTTTCTTTCCGTATTTCACTCGCTCAACTTTAAAGCTAAAGCTACAATTCCAGTTTAAATATTGCTATTGTTTAAAGCAACCTTGAAAACGTCTTAATAATATTCAACATTCACTACAGGTGTTGACGGAAAGTAGACAATTCGACACGCTCATTCATTACAGGCAATGATTAACATGTTTCAATTTGCATACACGCACTGTGTAGTTCTTTACAATGGAACCTGAAAGCCCTATTGTAGAAATACGAATCGGTTTGTATTTCATGAATCATCATCATCATCTCAGCCAAAAGTAATCCACTGCTGGACAAAGTCCTACCCCAAGGATCTCCACAACGACCGGTTTTGTGCTGCTCGCGTCTAGCGACTTATTTTTTTTTTCATTTCATGAATATTATAAACAAATTATTAATTATAAATGAATTGTAAAAAATGCAATAAAATTGATTTTGTTTTTTTTTATGATTTGGAAATAACAAACCAGGATAGTAGCATAGTAGTGCACAATTATTTTTTTATTACTTTTTTAGTAATATTACTTATTATTACTACAGGAACCTTGACAGAAAGGGGTGCCTAGTGCAAGTTTTATTTGACATTCGATCATGTTATAGAATGTCAAATGTAAATGTAAGTTCATATTCATATTCATTTATTTGGTACAAGTACAAAATATAACAGATTTTTGTAAATGTACAATGTATAGGTAAAGTACACCCTGTTAGGGTATCGCAAACATAAAACACAAAAATTTAAATACTATTCTTAAAGTTATAACAATACAGAAATAAATGAAAAAAATAACACATTTTATACATAATATAAAAAAAAACACAAATTAAATTTCCACATTAGACACAAATTAAAAAGCTTCATTAAAATATTCTTTCAAGCTATAAAATGTATTTTTTGTTCACTTTCGTACATTGTGTGATGTATTGTACCAAATAAATATTATTTATTTTTTTATTTATATTTATATGACACTCGCTATAGTCACCCAGGACATTATTTGTTAGTACATTTGAAGTAATTCTCGGAACAACAAAACAAAACAATATGGACGGTAACTAGGTTGAGTGTTTGCATTGTTTCAAGAAGATGTATTCAGATTTCTGAGCATTATTTCTCAAATCTCATTTAAATGTAGTGCAAAGTCATACTTTAAAACAATGCTGTTCGTAAAAAATATATTTAAATATATTTATTGTTTTTGCAATATAATGAATCTGTGTTTTTCTCACAATTCATAAGGACGTACACACACACCTTTGTTATCTTTTATTCCGTTTTAATACAAGTTTAACGTTAGCAACTTCTCTGCGAAATTGTTTTGTTTTTATAAATATATTTTTTACTATGTATTTATTTAGAACCTAACATATTTTTAATATTTTATGTTTTGGATATCTTCATAATTTATGTACTCGTATATTGCCTTAAATGTTTTATTTCATATAAGTAAATAATGCCCAGGTGGGGCAGAATGTATATCGGATTTTTCTATGCCCTGGCTGGGTTGTGATGATCCACATATGGCAAGCGTGGTGATTAAGCCATTACCCATCAATTGTAGCGATGACTTTGATGGAGGCCATTGCCCAGCAGTGGGAAAGTTATAGGCTACTAACTTTACTTTACTTAGTAAATATGTAAATAAAAAGTTTTTATATTTTTTCAATTTGACAATTGATTAATTTCAATTTGCCAAAAACTTAGCAATGTTTAAGTCATTGTTTGAGTCGTGAATTTGTAGCACAACGTTCCACCTACATACCCTTGTCGAATCATGGCATGTACCTATTGTTCTAAATGTATGGTGAATATATGAATATAAATGTATAAGAGATCATATGGTAGCGCCACTGAAACCGGCCGTCTGACGAGTAAAACGCAAATATTGGTGACATGCCCACAGAATGGTAATCGGTTGTGTGGTCATCGTATTAGAAATCGTGTGTGATCGGTCAGTATGTCACGTGCCTATTGGAGGTACTTAACTCCTGTCTTTTATATATATTTAATTAAGTTTTGTGTGGTTTCGTCATAGGATTATAGAGCTATATCGAAGCGCGAATAGACATTGGCATGAACAAAGCGTTGCGTACCTATATATTTCTACTTTTTCGAAACCGTTTGTTTTTACATGTTGTACACACATACAAATGTTGTGTTTTTTAAATATTTAATTAAGTTTCGTCATAGAGTTATAGAGCTATGGAACCGCGAATAGGCATTACGATAAATAGCATGAAAAAAGTTTTGCGCTAAGTTAGGTGACGGTTGCTGGAGCTGAAGCTAAGCTGTCTGTCACCCACCAGACTTGGTTACCTAAACAACGGTAGGCAGTGTTTCAATCATGCACTTAAAAACTACCAAAAAATATACAAAGTACACCAAATACATATATTCCAACGTAACGTTAGAACTTTAGTGAGGTAAACGAAGAATCAAATGAATAACTAGTTTTGGGATTGTTGTTGATATGACAAAATAAATAAATATCTAAATAAAGTTTATTTATAGATATATGTTATATACATATAACTAAATTGCGTAATTTTTGAGTTAAACAGAACAATACGCAAGGGTAGTTAATTGATTATTCAATTGAGAAACTTTTTTGCATCTCTGTCAAACTGTTATTCTTTTATAGAAATTGTATTGCGAACTAGACCACAACGTTTTATTTTAGGATACAAAAATCAGTGATCAAATCAAGTAACGGGTTAACGATTTCGAGAACTGTCATCATTCGTATTTCTAATGTTTTGGAACTTTATTGTTTATTTTAACATTTTTAACCTCTTTACTATAAAGCCGTTTGAAAATACTAGTTGACCTTTTGTAAACAACACCAGTGATCTATTGCTCGAATGTGCGATAGAAAGAGAGGCAGCAACAAGGACGGGTGTACCAGTAAAAGTGGTTATAGGATACAAAGTAAAGAGACCCAGAAGGAGCACTCACGCATAGACCCCCTGCGCCCTGCACGGACACAGATCTCGGAACAACCCACATTCTTATTACCGAAAAACGCAACCGGTTGTTAATTGTACAATTGCAACGCGACTGCTCTAGTTACGGTTGATAAATTGGTATTACGGACACAAATCGCTCATCATCATCATCATCATCATCTCAGCCAAAAGACGTCCACTGCTGGACAAAGGCCTCCCCCAAGGATCTCCACAACGACCGGTTTTGTGCTGCTCGCATCCAGCGGCTTCCCGCGACCTTCACCAGATCGTCGGTCGTTGTTAACTATGTATTACATACATTTAAATCGCAAATGCACTGCGAGCGATCATTGAGCGATTTGTGTCCGAAATATTAATTTATTAACCGCAATTGCAGTCGCGTTGCAATCGTACAATCAAGAGGAAATACTAAGTTCGACTGATTATATAAAAGTAGACAAAATCAACGTTTCGTAGTCCCCTGATTCCTCCTCCAAAACTGGACCAATTTAATTACTTTTTCATTAAAAATTAAAGAAAGGCTTTGGCTGTGTCCCTATGTTTTGCTTTTTTCATAAATTAGTTATTAAAAAAGATATGAACCTATAAAAACCTTAAAAATTTACCAGATTTTCCACTGTTTCTTCGAAATTGGACGAGATTATATAAAAAAAAGCAAAACATAGGGACACAGCCACAGACTTTCTTTAATTTTTAATGAAAAAAGAAATAAATCGGTACGGTTTTGGAGGAGGAATCAGGGGACTACGAAACGTTGATTTTGTCTACTTTTCATATAATCAGTCGTACCTTAGTATTTCCTCTTAACAACTGGTTGCTTTTTCGGTAATAAGCCTGTCGGTGCAGTCCGATCACAGTTGTTGCGAGATGTCCGTTTGTCTATGGGTGCGTTACTAGAGCGCGTTTGTTTGAAACTTACCTTCTGCTTACTTCTCTGTTTACTTTGTGTTATAGGACGAGACTGGAATCTCGCACGACCGGTGGTAGGTAAAGCAGGAAGTAGCCATCTCTCACTGTAAAGGATCGTAGAAATCACCTTTCTATTTGTTATGAACCTTATTACGTTGAGGTACAATACGAAAGAGCCTTTAAACATTTCTGTATACCAGGGGTCACCAATTAGTTTCGCTCGGGGTCCGTTTTCAGAAATGAAATGACCATCGCGGTGTGCACAACATTTTATAGAAAAAAATATTTATTAAACAAATGTAATTACGGAAATAACAAACGTATTTTTTCTATATCAATGAGTAAAATTCCATTTTTTGTTGCGGACTATCTGTCTGAAGTTTGGAGTAAAATTGGTGCAATCTATTACATAGTCTTTAGTGCAAGTTGCTGTGTTCTCGCGGTCCACACAAAATGGGTTGGCGTTCCGGCCATTTGGCGACCCCTGCTGTATACTATGCATAATTGTCTGTATTCCATATTTAATTCAAAGTTTAATGAAATGAAATTAAATGAAAATCCTTTATTCAATTTAGACATATAAATAATATATTAAGAACGTCAAGTAGTACACATAAAAAAAAACAAAAAAATATTAAAAAATAATATAAGGTACACACAATAATAGGTACTTAAAATATATAATTTAATAAACAATACATATATGTAATGCGATTCTACTGCTGGTTAGGATGATTGATTCTGATAAGAAGACTCCAGCAAGAAACTTAGCAGCTACTCTTTTAAACTAAGAGTTAAGTATATACAAAAGTGTAACTACTAATAATTTGCAGAGCAGTCAGTAAATTTTAATGAAACTTTCTATGCATAAAGAAAGTACTGAGATAATCTTAACATATCATACTAATATTATCTTTATATAGCTTTTTATTTATGCAACGTGTAACAAAAAGGTGTGGTCAAAATGAAAAGAACCAAAGTGTATCCCGGGGCTTCTTGGCGGGAAAGTGTAGAGTCATGATGTCTGCGATTTTGTTTTATTTTCTAAAATTTGTGTTATGTCGAATATTAATGTGAAATAATGGTGGATTATTAACCGTTAGTGTTCGTGAGTGTGCATGACTGTTGGCAAATGAAACAAAACAGTAGTGCAACGTCACTTTTCAAATTCTCTCAAGAAGTACGCCCGAGGACTTAGTAAAGCCCCACATCTTTACTGAGATACTCTAGGGGTTGGGGGGTATATCATTTCTCACTTCTCATTTCTATTATCATTCATCATCATTACTGGAGGAAGAACGAAATATTGTTTATTTATGTATTACTTGAAAGAAAAATTACTTTGACACTGGCTAAATATGCTAATCGCACGAAGCCATCAACTAAAAGAAAAAAAAAAGTGTATCCCATCTAGAACTCGTATGTGTTGTTACTAAGACATAATTATTAACTTTAATTTTTCATGCAGTGGGTTAATGAAATATTTATATTTGTGAAGGGATGCGCGTCAGGCGCGCATAAGCTCAGCAGTGATCATAAATGTTAGTACATAGAGGTTACTAAACCACTAGGGCTGAGATTTGTTTATTTTGATGTGACGTCATACTAGAAATATTAAATTAAAAATTACAATAACACAAAATTAATAATCATGACTTAGTAACTCTGCATTCAAGATCTAGATCGGATACACTTTGGATCTTTTCATTTTGACCACACCTTTCTGTTACACGTTGTATATAAAATATATTATCTTTAAAAAGCTTTGTATTTTTATATTTGTGTATGTTTGTAACGAATAAACTCAAAAACTAGTGGACCGATTTAAAAAATTCTATCACCATTAGAATGCTACATTAGCGCTGAGTAACATAGTCTATATTAAAAAAGAATTGTCTACCCGTGCGAAGCCGGGACGGGCTAGTTACTAATATATGAATCTATTAATCCTTTATACATAGAAATTACACTTACGATTACTATTATAGTAAAATAAATTATTAGTTATTTTAAAACAATAAAAAAACGTGTATTTCAATGCTTTATCTAAGTAAGTACATTAACAGTTTTAATTCAAATCGCAGAAAATTGTACGGAATACCGAAATAGGTATAAGTACGAGTGTCAGTACGGGGTTAACGAAATTTATTTATTAAAAAAAATCAATACAGTAGCTTATTTACATGCGAAATATAACAAATCAACATCAACAACCAAAGAAAAACAAATTTTTGCAATTGCGTTGTGCAGACGAATTCAATGTATTTAAGATAATTTAATTTGAATTTTATTATCCGATGTAATTTGCTGATTTAATTTATTAAAGTTATGATAGATTCGGCACCCTTTAAATACATTGTTTGCTTTTGTGGTTCGGTAAAATTAGATAATCAGCTGTTCTGGGCATTGATCTGCTATTTTGAAGTGGCTTAGTGGCCTGGTTCTGACATTTGTCCCATATAGTCATAGGTAGTAACTATTACTTAATCTTTCTGACCACTAAAAAAAAGTATGAAGACATTCTAAAATACTTATAATCTATTGCTTATTTACAACTTTAGCTCGTTTAATACTAACGGACTTTGATATAAGTATTGGTTTGAGAGAGATACAAAATCAAAGTTGACGACTTATTTAATAGTAATGTAACAAAAAAACAACGTCATCCTATTTTAATGTCATGAAAGTTTTTAAAAGTTGACAATCACTGAGCGTGAAATATCTGGTTTATTCGGAGTCTGGCATCGCATAAAGAAAGTTATAGAGGTGTCATTACGGTTTTTTTTATTTTATTTTCTTTAACATTTATCTAAAAATAAATAGGGTTTTTAAAGTTTCCTTGTTCTTATATTTGTCTTTATTAAAAACTCGACTCTTTTTTTTTCATATTTTTCAACAAGTTGTAAAAAAGTATAGGTAGGTACTGTTTCGTACATAAAAGCTGCTTAATTTGAGCTTTTAACGCTAAAGTATAAGTATATACTAAAGTACACAGCGCAATGTAATTTAACATGTGGTAGGTAATATCAAATGGCATCATTTGATCATTGCACTATCGCTAACATACCTGTCTGTAATATTATGGGTACAGAATATATGTATTACGTTTTCTTTGTAAACGGGATATTTGTAGTTTTGAATTATGCAGCAACAACTAACATTACCCAAAAAACACACTTTCAAAGTGTTATTAATACAGAGATTAAGATGGACATAGCACAGAGATATCATCGCCATGACACTCATAGCAAAGAGACCGTACAAAAAAACTGTGAAATGCAATTACCTCGGCTCCATTGTTACAACCGCAGAATCCAACATGAGATGTAAAGCCATCCACTATGTAGATCACAGAGCAAATCCACTCGATAGAAATACGAATAGAAATACGAATAGACACTCAAAACAACACTTTCTTTAAGTTATCTGTCACTTGTTTTGGAATGAAAATAGCTCGATGCTCCTCTGTTTCAATTTGTAATGTCACCTCTATAAATTTTTACTTTTTCTGGACTGTCACTTTTTTATCAATCTGTTCGGAATTTGAAATGTCGCGGTCGGTCTGTAGAAAGCCAGTCCGGTACTTTCATCGACGCGTGCGGCTACGCGGTGCGATTTGGAACGAGTGAGGTGCTTTGCTGGCCATCAATACCGGTTGGCCTAGACGATTTTAATTGGACTTTTCTCGAGTTAACATGGCGATATAGTACCATAGACACCAAAAGGGATTTGAGCAGAATTGATGGCATCATTCGAACAGTGGATGAATGAAAAATGGTTGAATTAAAAAAGGTGTTGATTTAAAAAGTTAAAAGCGAAAGAAACGAGATCGCATGCCTACGTGATGGTCATCACATTGCCATCGATATCAAACGTCTAAACTTTCGCCTTTAAGGTGAACGCACATTTTATCGACATTGCATGCGTTGTGTATGAAATTAGTCACACCTTTTTTGAATTGCATACTTATTGCTGGTATTATTAAAATACTCAGTCAGACTTCATAACAGTTCAAGACCTGTTCTTGAGAATGTTATTTTGTGAATAGAATCATCCAAATCAGTACATAAAGGTCGGAGCTATGCGTGAATATAGATTAAAAATTATATACGGACTTATTTACCCCCTTTTTATGAAGGCGGTTAAAATTACGTATTAAGTGTAAAGGAGATTACTGCGTGGGTTCCAAACCAACGACGCGACGGCTTTTAAAGGCTGTTTTAAACATTTATCAGGATAAGGAGCGACTCCGGGTTATGTTGGACTCTTCGCCCGCCCAGCTGTAAGGGAACTATATAACCTTTAAGAATAAGTATGGCTATGTCTCATGTATTCTATATACATATAAACCATTTTCTGATTAATAAATGGACAGTCTTTAAACCCTTCTTGTTGTTTAATACCTCTCCCCAACGCCATCCCTACATGGCGACCGCCCGGATTGGCAGGCCACAATCGGAAGTTCGTGTTACGTGCTTGGTCAATCTAAATTAAATATGAAGGCTTCTCTTTCACCGTTGCGAGAGTCGGTCATCTATAGAAAAGTGCAAGAAATAAATCAAAATGTACAACACGGGAGCGGGCAAACCTGCGTCAGCGACCAATGACGTTTCAAGAACTCTGTAGACCAACATCGAGAGTACAAGCTTTTACCTGAGAGTAGAAAAGTAACAAAGTACACTGTACAGCCACTAAAAACTCGAGGGATGGGGGGGGGGGGTTGAGTGATTGTTAACAGGTGCTAAAGCCGGGACGTGCCTTCCCAAGCACGGAGGAGCTAAAGATGATACATTTTTAATCACCTATCCGATTACCGGCCTATGCTTAACCTCCAGCAATCGAAGACCGCCTACTCTCCGCTCTCTCTCGCTCGCCCAACAGTGAGGACATAATGGTGAGGCCACTCGACCACGGAGTTGTGCGTGTGTGTGTGCGGGTGCGTGTGCGTGTGTGTGTGTTTGTGTGTGTACGTGTGCGCTCCTAAGTGTACAAACATAGTGGGAGCGGCGCGGGAGGCGGGAGCGGATGCGGGAAGGGCGGAAAACGCATATTCCTACTGGTGAACACAGTACTTCGCGGGGCGTTTTAGCGTAAACGCGTTGCATTATCATGTCAATCGGACGCCACGAGAGGGAAACGCAAACTGGTTTGCGTCCTCCCGCGCCGCCGACACTGCCCGTTTACCCCGCTGCGGAAATCGCTCACGCTGTTACTTTGTTCACACGCTTATGAAGCTATGTGTTTGTACAGTCACCAGCATAAATATATGACTATGGACAGCCCTGCAAAAATATCTGATCATTGGTAAGGGGATAAACATATGACGATCTAACTCGGTATAAGTAAGTATGTGATAATTTGTGGCCGGTATAAATATCGATTTCGGAAACGGCCAACGGTAGTTGTTAAAATGTCCAATGTTAACAACTACCGTCATTAACATCCGATCATAATATTTTGTTTGTTAAAAATATATAAACATTTATAAATAGCTTGCCTACTTCTTAACTGATCTTAAATATTTGTAAAAATATTATGATCGGATGTTAATGACGGTAGTTGTTAACATTGAATGGGCGCCTTTGGCTTTCAAAGTAAAAAGTAAATAGTGTTGAATAATTTCGGCGGGCTGGTTAGAACCACGATAGCTCAATTGGAAGAGCACCTGACCCGGTATGTCAGAAGGGTGCAGGTTCAAACCCTGCTCGTGGAAATTTTTTCAACATTTGTGTTTTTGTAATTTGTTCGCAACAAAATTTGCGTTAAAAATATATAAACATTTATAAATAGCTTGCCTACTTCTTAACTGATCTTTAATATTTGTAAAAATATTATGATCGGATGTTAATGACGGTAGTTGTTAACATTGAATGGGCGCCTTTGGCTTTCAAAGTAAAAAGTAAATAGTGTTGAATAATTTCGGTGGGCTGGTTAGAACCACGATAGCTCAATTGGAAGAGCACCTGACCCGGTATGTCAGAAGGGTGCAGGTTCAAACCCTGCTCGTGGAATTTTTTTCAACATTTGTGTTTTTGTAATTTGTTCGCAACAAAATTTGCGTTAAAAATATATAAACATTTATAAATAGCTTGCCTACTTCTTAACTGATCTTTAATATTTGTAAAAATATTATGATCGGATGTTAATGACGGTAGTTGTTAACATTGAATGGGCGCCTTTGGCTTTCAAAGTAAAAAGTAAATAGTGTTGAATAATTTCGGCGGGCTGGTTAGAACCACGATAGCTCAATTGGAAGAGCACCTGACCCGGTATGTCAGAAGGGTGCAGGTTCAAACCCTGCTCGTGGAAATTTTTTCAACATTTGTGTTTTTGTAATTTGTTCGCAACAAAATTTGCGTTAAAAATATATAAACATTCATAAATATCTATTCACAGTGAACGAATAACCATCGGATCACAGGTGGACCGCATAAATATCTAGCACGATACAAAATCAAAAATATATAATCAATTTGCAAATAACTTTATCTTGTTGTCTTACGATAATATTTTCAATACATCGACCTGACGTTTCATGGAAAGAGTGCAGACTTGTCAGTGCATATGTCCGTCTCACGTTTCAGGCTATCGCAAGTTTGACAGATAAAATTGCTAAGGGTCACTGTCCATGGCGCGTCATTTGACGATAGTCATATATTTATGCTGGTGACAACAATTGGTTTGTATTAATTAATTGTGTTGTACGACACCCGCTCGCGGATTCCGCCTCCCGCGCCCCTCCCACTGTCTTTGTACACTTTTAGAGGCGCCCTCGGGTTGTTCCGCTCCCGGTCCGATCCGAACCCCTCGGAGAGTCTACAGGGATGGGCAAATTACGGCCCGCGGGCCATCTCCGGCCCGTTAATGATCGAAGTCCGGCCCGCGACCATCAAACAAAAATTCAAAACAATCCAGCAAAAAATTTAATAGCCTGGCCCGCCATAGATTTTGTTAGTAAATATTGTCACGCGAATGTAAAAGTTTGCCCATCCATGGTCTAGTAGGTCACTGACGGGAACACGCACTAGTGCGTGATGCCGCGTTCCCTCTAGATAACTTCTGACGGTGCTTCATTTCACACGGCTTGAGGAACCCTTTAAGTTTCTCGCCGCCCGGCGCCCCCAAAAAAGCCCGGTGGAGCTGAACATGTCGTCTGAGGCAAGCAGCAAGCTCTCTCAAAAAAAAAAAAAAATTGTGCGTAGGTACAAATTTATTTTGAAGGGTCTGTCATCATTACCATAGATCGGATTAGGTAGAGTTTTTTGACATACCTTTGCAATGTTAGCATAACATGGATAATCTTAAGCAAACTTAGTTTTTTCCAAAATTCGGATAAAACAAAGTATAATAGCCTAAGGACTTTCCGATATTTTTGTAAAAAACTCAATAACAGGCCAAATTTTTGTAAACGGCCATTAAACCATAATTATAAGAGACTATATTTTAGAATCCAACAAAATCTCGCATTGGAAGGTATCGAAAAAAAGTTATACCCCGAAAATGGTGCAATTTTACAGCAAATATGCTATCACCGGTTTTATCGTGAACAAGTGTTTATGTTCACCTTATCTAAGCACCAAAGTTGAAATCCATAAAAATATACAACAGAAACTAATAGTTTAGGAAGAAGTCGGTTGTTTCACTAACTGCACAATGTACTATAAGAAAATAATAATAGCAGATTTTTTATTATCATTATATATTTAAATTGGATTTAGTACATTACGTGTTAATGGAAGCAAATGGAACAAAAGTAATTAAAAACTGATCTGATAGCATTTTTAACATAGGTGTAATGCCACTTTCGAGTTTACGTAGAGTTTTTTTAAGTTTATTTGTTTTTCATTTATATTTATAGGAGGATTATTAAATTTTACAAAAGATAACTAATTCAAATGTAAAGTAAATAATATTTATAGCATTTTTGCCCATTTTTTATAGATTTTATAAAACTTTGTATTTGTTTTTTTTAATGTCGCTGTCACAAATATTGGTGGATTACTAATGAATTATTTAGTAAACTAGATAATCTAATGTTTTATGTTAAGAAAATACAGAAATAGAATTATTGTTGAGTCTCCATATAGCGAATTAGTTTGGCTCTCAGGCTATAAGATTTTTGTAAATAATGTCCAGTAACGGTCACTTAAATCACACCTTAATAGTCTGACGTGCAAAAGAGTCAAAAGTGTTTTTTCTCTTATTATTTTATCGGGTTATCCATACTATTGATAACGTTATGACGCAATTCACAGAAAAACTACATATTCCGATCTATGGTCATTACACATTAAAGAGGTCCTTCAACGATTTACAGTAACGCCGACATTTGTGTCGGCAATTAGATTGGCCTATTACAATTATGTTTATTACATTCCTCAGGCGGGATCATTTGCGAACATAATTTATTGAAATTAATTCAAGGCATTATTATTTATTATAATACCGTATGGATCATTAAAAGTTTATGGCTATGTTGATGTATGGCCTTTGCAACAGTGATACTGTGAGGAGGCGACACCGCAGCCGATCAGTGAAAGTCTTGACAACAATGCAACAATGCAATGCAACATTGTTGTTATGGTATTGTTATTCCTGTGTGGTGCCAGGGATAAAGAATTGCACCACCCCATCTCTTCCCGTGGGTGTCGTAAAAGCCGACTGAAGGACCATTCCAGAGGATGGGCAGCAGCATCTCTCTGAGGTTACCCTCAACCTACTGCGATTGCCAACCCGCCTGCCAAGATATATTGTGTGTACGAGTTCATGGGGGAAACATTGAAAATTTCAAAATTTAAAAGCAAAATGAATTATTTAAACTTTACCTTTAATAATGCAAATTGCAAGTGCAACGTTGTGATCTTATTCGGCATTAATGGCGCCAAAATGTCTCGTCACCTGACACTGCGCTGTTGCCGCTCTTATCAAAGGTCAGTCACCTAACATTTCCTTATGGTGTTCTATTTTGCTTGCGTTTTTGTTCTATTTAGTTTGTTTGAAAAATAAAATAAAAATATTTCAGTGCTAAGATTTATTTGATAGTTTCAAATTATTTCTATGAACTAGTATAGCCAATATTTTCATTTATTGTCGTAGTGTCATATCCAGGTTGTATAATAGTAGGGTTGGCAACCCTACTCGGAACAGTCCGACCGCCCCGCCCCGCCGCCCGCCGCCGGCGCCGGCGCCGTTGTTGTTGCGAGATTCCGTGTCCGTGAGAGCTTGTCTAAGTGTGCGTGGCTCGAATGTGTTTGTATGAGTTTACCTTCTGCAATCTCATTACTTTGCGCCTATAGAAAGACACTTTCGATTACAAATTAAGTTTTACAAGTTACTTTAAAACTGCTTAATATTTTTACTGTTGAATAATTGCCAGTCAATGGATAAACCTGTCTCATATTAGTTATACTTATTAGACAGGTTTATCCATTGATTGTTGGCAATTATTTATTAATGAAAGATTACAAAACCTATGGCCGTTAACTCATATAATAAAAACCGGTAGGTAGAATAAGTTTAAAATGTTGGTTGTATCGCAACTGCGGAAATATTTTGGGGCTGGTTAGCAAAAGATTAATAAAACCATAATCATCAGCCTTTCATCAGTTATAGTCGGATGGGGGATGAAGGCCAGTGTTTACTCGTAGAGGGATAAAAAATATATATGTTAGTACCTATCCTTTATTTATAACTTGACGACCTCGGGAAGTGGATCAAAAACTTGCAAGATTTGATTACAGACAAACAAACAGACCCCTGTGTGGTGCCGGGGATAAAGAATTGCACCACCCCATCTCTTCCTGTGGGTGTCGTAAAAGCCGACTAAGGGACCATTCCAGAGGATGGGCAGCAGCATCTCTCTGAGGTTAAGTCTCAACTTACTGCGATCGCCAACCCGCCTGCCAAGCGTGGCGATTATGGCAAATCCTCTCATGTATCCTTGGGCGAGGCCTTTGTCCAGCAGTGGACGTCTTTTGGCTGGGATGATGAAACAAACAAACATCGGGACAGGTGAAATTAAATAAAAGCTTGTAAAAATAGGATGGCAAAACCAAATCATACAATACTAGCTGTGCTCGCGACTTCGTCCGCGTGGAATAGTGACTTTCGGCAGCATTTTCAATTTTTTAGGCTCTTGTTCCCGTTTTTGCAACATTTTTCACTGATGCTTCGCTCCTATTGGTCATTATTATCCCAAGCAAAAACAGACTTTACGCTTAGACATTAAAAGTTATTTTACTAAAACTTGAAAATAAATATAACCATTTAGTGTTCCGATCAATTCGATGCTGACTGTACACACAATTAGAATGTTGATACAGCACTAATTAATTTCAAAACACGTATCCAACATATTTTCGTTTTCACTCAAACTTGATTGATTTTCTATAATCCGAATTCCTATTTGTTGTCAATAAATACCTAAGAGTGACGTCATAGCCCGTTGTTGCTGACCTACGGTACAATTTTAAAATCTTTGATTAGGTAATAAAAACATTTGCTTAAAAGTGACTGTTTTGACTCGACTGTCAATTATTGTCAACGTGACGTCATGGTTATAGGTATAGGTATAATCTGTGGTCATTGGCCGATTTTACCATACAGTTTGTAATTTCGTAGGTTGGTATTAGAAATTAGTTTTCATTTTTAATTCATAAAATTTGCTCAATAGACAAAATTTTAGACACCTTCCCAACTGTTAGTAGGTACCTACTTACCTACGTGAAGAGATATTGAACTCTAAAAGTATACACACTTAAGTCGTTTGTGCCGCGTTCAAAGCGACCTAACTAGGTACACACGGCGGCAGATCAACCTACCCAAATCTGTCAAATTTCTCCAATGAATATTGATCCTTATAACCAAACAATAAAGTTCAAAATTGATTGTAGAAATTTGACAGTTTTGGGTAGGTTGATCTGCCGCCGTGTGTACCTAAAAACTGCACTTGCGTAGTTTTATCTGAGGACCGGATAGATGGCCTTTCACGATGCAAACTCCTTACAAATCTCTTTATCGCCGTCTCTGTCTAGGAGACGATCAGTCTTAATGTGCGAAAGAGAAAGTTGGGAGAAACCAGTTAGCGCGTTTTCGGAGATATAATCGTTTTTTAATATCGGCAAAATGAGTTTTGGATGAAATCATGCGAACCGTAAGATTTGTGTTACTGCATTTCTGACTTGAAAGAAATGATGTAACGTCCGGTCAAGTTGTTAGAAGCAAGGGAAAATCTAATAGGTATTGGTCTAATTTATCTTTACAAGTGCAAACAGAAAGTAATTTTACTAAATAACTACCTACCTAGTAATTCCAAATAAAAATGGACAATTAATAATTTAATTATATACTTTTTAGGTGATAAGTACCTGTCAGTAATTAAGAGCGGCCTAGTTGTTTACTTGAGTTATAAATTTCGTTGAGTATCTAAACAAGTTGTAAATATATTTTATATATTATATATATAAAATATATATTTGCTATATTTTTTTATTTATTATTACATGCACTGCCATCTGTCGTCGGCAATTAAATTTACGTACAACTGCAAACTTTGACTCGCCATCTACCGCCGAGTAGCAAAGTTACGAACTACCTAATGCGTAATGTTTTGTAAGCCTGTCGCTAGAGGGCGCAGCGTCTCGGCCTAGCAAAATATTTTGTTTTTTACGTTTACATTTTTTCTCTTTCTATTTAATTTAATAAATTCACTAAAATAATTTATTATGCGACGCAGTTGCCAACGATACACACAGTTCACAAAACTTATAAGTTTCCAATTACTTTATATGAAAGAAATATCTATTTCTTTCCTTTATAGATAGAAAAGTATTTATACCTTTTTTTTTTTTTTTAATACTACTTCCTCCAACATGATCGGAGATCTTTTTATTGCAATCCTCTTTCACTCCAGTTCTGTCTTTTATTATTTATACCTAGGTAGAGGTAACTATATTCCTAAAAATTGTTATATATTTTTTGTTATTAATAATTTTTTGCTGCCTTTACCCAGCCGTGGGACACAACATACGCTAATAAAAAATAAAAATAAAAATATAGTAAATGTACAAATAAATACCTACTCTATTATTTGTGTGACTGTGTAACATAAACTTACCGACATTTAAGTTTCTAATAAACATGATGGCTAAAGTTAATTATACAACATAACATGATGATAACTTAAATGAGACATAAAGTTTGCTTTTCTCGTTAAAATAGAAAACTTTAGTGCAAAAATATCACTTTATCACTGTTCGATCAAGTTAACTAACTGCAATTGGGGATTGAACCAGCGCCATCTAGCGTTGAGTAGGTTGGTTCACAAGTTTGTCACTAGGTGGCTATAAAAACTGCGAAACTATACAAAAACGGAGCTCGTATTTCAACAGTTTCTTCCATTTCATAGGTGTAATAAAGAAATCGTTAGAGAAGGACGGATGGCGTTTTAACTGTATTTGTTTTACGTAATTCGTTACCGAGTGTAGGCAATGAATATTTTGTGTCAATGTTTGTCACCAAACATCGGAAAGAAGGTACCTACCTATTTAATATGAAACTATTGTTACTATCATTGTTTCTGCACTATATTACACACATAATTTATTTTTTATTGTATGAGAACAGTACTAAAATTCTCTTTATAAGTTCGAGTGATGACTCAGTAAAACACCTTTAGTAAAATTCAAGGGGATCGGGGAAATATCACTTATCATCATTACATACCTATTATTAATTTAATCTAATTTCATTATTACTCTAAAGAAAAACTGAAAACCGGCTGCATGCGCTAGATTCTTTGGCCTTCCCTAACGAGAAAATAAAATTAATAAAAAAGAAAATTTGGCGTGAACGGGGAAAATTGTAAGATCAGTTTTTAATTTTTGTTTTATTTAAAGTTGGCAAATGAAACAAAACAATACAACGTCACTTTTCAAATACTCTTGAAAAGTCCGCATGAGGTCTCAGTAAAGTCCCAATCTTTACTGAAACTCGATGGGTACCATGATAACACTTAGTGCCTTACAAATAAACAAAGAATAAGGTCCGAATGGTTATAAAGTGTTCTGTCTATTTTACACTAATTTGAAATGACGTTTACATGACCGAAACAAAACACGGATTAACTATTCGGACCTTATTCTTTGTTTATTTGTAAGGGGGTTAATGATTAATCAATAAATATTGTGTTTTCTTTCCTAACTCTCAAACTGTCATGTGCAAACCGTATAAAGCTATTTAATAACACAGATCTATCACAAAATTTCGTTATTTTGTGGATCTACTGTGTTTTTTAATAAGAAACACCTAGTTATTATTATTATCTATTTCTTTATCGGTAGTACTGTTTGTCTAGCTGTCAAGATGGCTGTTTGGATTGTGCATAACGATTTTAATTACTATGATTGCGTGGTATACATACAAGTAGTAATTATACAGATAGTCACACTGTTATAGAAACGCCTACGGTTAAAATTTTGTTTAGTTTTTAATTGTAAAGTATACAGGGTTATTATTTCATACTGCTTAAGTTGCATGCAAATAAACATGCATGTAAATTTTAAAAGTTACATTAACAAATGTAAAACTGTGATTAATGTAGGTACATACGACAGCACCTTCTTTGAAGCCATATTTGGCTCCAAAAAAGGTGCTTCAAAATAGGCGCGCGTACTTACTTTCTATACCGTAATTATTCTAAGATAAATATATATATATTTTTTTAATTCAATTCTTTCTTCCCTGAGCAAGTTTTATCACACCACTAGCAACACTGGCAACAGCTAAGCCGCAGCGCCGATCATCTTATAAATTTTGATAACGACCTTTCGGTCATTCAATACTTTGACACACTTCGCATTATGACTCCGCAAGTACCAGTATGCCACCGACCCATTGCTCGGTTGTAAATAAATATTGTAATCTTACGAAATGTACAAATAATGAGGTGGTTGCGCAACACTTCCGGTGGTTTCCTCACACGGTTGCATCGCAAGGCTCTTATTGTCATTAATTAATGTTATGGTTTTATATTTTGGTTATTTCTATACTAATATTATAAAGAGGAAAGCTTTGTATTTTTGTATGTATGTTTGTAACGAATAAACTCAAAAACTACTGGATCGATTTAAAAAAATCTTTCACCATTAGAATGTTACATTAGCGCTGAGTAACATAGGCTATATTAAAAAAAATGTCCACCCGTGCGAAGCCGGGACGGGCCGCTAGTATTTTATATTTATGTACCGCGGCGTCTCTTTTGTTACTACACAGTACACTTGCGTGCAATTAACGGATTTTTCTACTTTATAAAGCTTGTCTCAGTGGCCTAATTTTGATGTTTGGACTGAACAATGTCAAAATCAGACCACAGATAGAAAAGTAAATGTTTTTTCATCATCAACTCATTTTATGTCCCCACTGCTGGGGCACGAGCCTTCCATGGGGAGGATGGATAGGGAAAACGGGTCATAAACCACCACGCGGGCCCAGTGCGGATTGGTGGTTGTTAATAACTGCTAATGCAACCGGCAAATTGTCAGTTGTCTCAAATTGTCTCTTTCCAGGCGAGACAGGACAAAGAAGTTGCAAGACGCACTGAGAACGCCTGGAAGAGCTTTTGGTCTATGAAGGATCTTATGAAGGGAAATCTACCATTATTCTTGAAAAGAAAACTCATGGACGTGTGCATTCTCCCCTTTCTGAAATACGGAGCACAAACGTGGTCTTTGAGAGCTCGTCAGAGGTCTGCGCTCGAGGTTTTTCAACGAGTCATGGAGCGCAGTATACTTAGCGTGAAACTTACAGATCACGTCAGGAACACCATACTGCGCTCAAAAACAAAAATTACTGACGTCACACGAAAAGCTGCCATGCTAAAGTGGGACTGGGCAGGACATGTCTGTCGTATGTCGGATGAACGGTGGGCCAACGTGGTGGTGGGCGACGTCGCGGCAGACCAAAAATGAGATGGCGGGACGACCTTGACTCCCATCTTAGTGATTGGTCACTTGTTGCTTGAAATAGAACAAAATGGAAAGAGGGTGGGGAAACCTTTGCCCTGCTGTGGGATATTACAGGCTCATAATAATAAAAAATAAATAATAATGCAACCGGCAGGCTTTTTACCGGAAAAAGCAATCAGTTGTTAATTGTGATGGAAAGAAGAAAGAAGAACGCAACTGCTCTAGTTGCAGTTGATTAATTGGTATTACGGACACATATCGCTTAATTATAACTCGCTTAATGCATTTCCGATTAAAATGTATGTAACAAAAAGCACAAATGTTGAAAAAATTTCCACGAGCAGGATTTGAACCTGCACCCTTCTGAAATACCGGGTCGGGTGCTCTCCCAATTGAGCTATCGTGGTTCTAACCAGCCCGCCGAAATAATTCAACACTATTTACTTTTACTTTAAAAGCCAAAGGCGCCCATTCAATGTCTACAACTGCCGTCATTAACATCCGATCATAATATTTTTACAAACACTAAAAGATCAGTTAAGAAGTAGGCAAGCTATTTATAAAATGTTCGCAACAAAATTTGCGTTAAAAATTATATAGACAAAACAAAAACATTTTATGTATGTAACAGTTTACATACATTGAACGATTTGTGTCCGTAATACCTTTATCATCATCATCATCAATCATCATAAGCCCCTTTCAAACCACTTCTGAACATAAACATAAACCTGAACCGGAGACCCAAGGCTTCATAGTAACCTTTTTTAAATTAAAATATTACGGTGAATCGATTTATTTGCACGCGAGTGTATTAATTACAGTGTTTTTGTTACATGAAATTTAATTAATAGGATTAGCGATTCAATGAAGATACTATCTGTATTTCCACTTTTGAAAGTATCATGGTCATTTCTATTATGGTCTACTAGCGGCCGCTCGCGGTTTCACCCGCTTCCGTTCCCGTGGGAATATCGGGATAAAAACTATCCTATGTGTTAATCCAGGTTATAAACTATCTGTATGCCAAATTTCATTCAAATCCATTCAGTAGTTTTTACGTGAAAGAGTAACAAACATCCATCCATACTTACAAACTTTCGCGTTTATAATATTAGTAGGATTTTATTACCGTGTTTTTGTTATCTATGAGCATCCGATAATTTAGTACAGTTGCAAATCTGGTCCAACTGTACTAAATTATCGGTTGCTCTTATCGGTAGATCATCGTCATCGTCATCAATTATTATATTGTATGTAAAGAAAAAAAGAAAGAAACAAAATACATTCTTTGTCACTATAAATTTATTTTATTGTGTCAAAAATGTTATTTACTCGTCTTCGTATATAGATCGTGGCTTATCATGACTCACATAATACATAAACATAGTACCTATTTTATTCGCGACCGTGATATTTTAAAAAGCAAAAATTTTAGCTGATAGCCTTGTATTGAACACAAGAAGAACTGGCAAGAAACAAAGCAATAGCAATTTTTCCTTTTCTCTTTATAGTGAGAGTTACAGAACACCGAAAGAGGTTTCGTGTTTCTGGCGGTCACAATATGGAAACTACCTTAGTTTCTCTAACCACTGTTCAAAGGAAAATCATATATGTATATCATAATATTCATAATATATATCATAGTAGGAAACTTTCCATCAAAAAACAACATACTGACAGAAATAAGTGTAATTTTGCAAAACAATGCCATGCCGTGTGACGATTTGACGAATATAGTTAATTCAACATTAATCCTACTAATATTATAAACGCCGTAAGTATTGATGGATGTTTGTTACTCTTTCACGTAAAAACTACTGAATGGATTTGGATGAAATTCGGCATACAGATAGTTTATAACCGGGAATAACACATAGGATACTTTTTATCCAGATATTCCCACGGGAACGGGAACCACGCGGGTGAAACCGCGAGCGGCCACTAGTAATAAATAATGCAAGTTCGCTATCCCAACAAAACTTAATAAACCATGTTTTTTTAACATATTTTTCTCTTGTAATAATCTATATAATATAAATGGATGTATATTATTTATGCTAGTTAGCAATATGTTAGTTATGTTTTATTTTTTAGTTTAATTTCATTGTTTTAATTTAATTTTTGTTTTTTTTTCTGTTTGTACTGGTACCCAATAAACGTTTATTCTATTCTATTCTATTCTATTCAATATTTATATCTTCTATCCTTCCAAAGCGTACAGATCACATGTTATACTCATTACACACAATTTTTTTTTTTAATTATCTTTATTTTTAACGGACTTTTGCCTTTTGGCATGTCAATCCCATTATAACTAAACTATTGACTTAACTCTATTAATATTAGATGGGAAAAGGAATCATTGATTGCAAAACTTTACTAGACTACATAAGGATCTATTAACCTCGGAATTTGGGTTATGTAACAGGCTTTGAATAATGCCAACATCCAGCCGGTTAATGTTAAATTTGTTTATGACTGATTCCCTCTCCCTTCGATTCCTGTCACATTCCATCAATAGATGTTGTACGTCTTCAATTTTCCCACACGTATTACAATTGGGCGAGCTTTCCTTCTTCATTAAATACGCGAACTTCTTGGATGGATAGTGACCGGATCTAATTCTAAATAGTAACTTAATGTTACTTCTATTTAATTTTGTATTTGCAAACCAAGGTACTCGAAGAGACTGACATTGGATTGTTTTATACCAAATACCTTTAGATTTTGAGCGTTCATCGAAATATTCTTCCCACTCTACTTGACATAACTTTTTAAATCTTAGCATAATTTCCGAGTGACCTGGCTTAATATTATGATATTTACCGCTTATACCTGCAACTTTAGCTATTACACACAATGATTCCAGTGAAAGTTTCATACAATTATAATTTTTATTGTTTTTGTTGATTTATTTACGTATAGTTTTAAATCTGTAGAAGGGAGAGGTGGTGGTTTCATATCTTATGGTGATAGTGTTACGGTCCATTCTCGTTTGTGATTTTACATTATTGCTCAAGTTTGCATCTCGCTTGTAATTAATAAAGAGCACGTAATCTGTTGTAATGAGGATTTGGTCTCGATTGCGAATGTGCATGTCGGATATAGTGAGAGCAGGGTGGGTGTCTAGTGAGTTTTATTTACTATCCTTAGTCATTCGATTACGTTTACGAAAACGAAAAATTAGTAAGTAAGTAAGGCTATTGTATCGATACAAGTATCGAATCGGATCGAACGTCCTTAGGTGGAAGCGCACTTCACCCGTAATCCTGCACTGCGTTATCTTATCTCTAGCTAACGGAAAACAATGCTACCAACATTGATGTTATGGCGACATATTTAGATAAGATGGTGGTAGCTAGCCAGGCTAAACAAGCTGCCTACCACCAACCAAACTGAGTACACAATGATTACCCGCCACTGGGAATCGAACCTGGGACCTCTGCGTCTTCGATTTGTGGTCTTAACCACTAGACCACTAAGGCGCTTAAAATTTTATTTGGCTAATCATCATCATCATCATCATCATCATCATCAGCTCATTTTATGTCCCTACTGCTGGGGCACGAGCCTTCTCTATGGATAGATAGGGAAAACGGGCCATAAACCACCACGCGGGCCCAGTGCAGATTGGTGGTTGTTAACGACTGCTAATGCAGCCGGGACCAACGGCTTTACGTGCCTTTCGAAGCACGGAGGAGCTCGAGATGATAAATTTTTTATCACCCATTCGATGACCGGCCTTTGCGAAAGTTGCTTAACCTCAGCACTCGCAGACCGGGCGCGTTAACCACTGCGCCATCAAGCTCCTTATTTGTCTACACGAGTGCCAAACGATTAGGCTCGATGTCCGAACGTCCTGGGATCAATTCCCTAGTTAGGCTAAGTGTGTTTCGTTTTATCGATGTAAAGGTCGGGTTTGTCACTAATCCGCGTTTGGCAAGTGTGGTGATTAAGCCAATACCCACCAAATTCTAGCGATGACTGCATATATATGACAAGGCGTTTGTCATACCGTGGGAGTGGGACAGTGTATATGCTTATGCTATTACTTACTTACATTTTAATTTAATATAACTTAATCTAGGTATATATGTCAGTGATCACTGTAAATCATCAGTCATCATCAATCATTGACCATTCCCCATCTTGCTTGAGCTTGATGGCTATGATGTGAGGCAACTCCTTTATTTATACCTAGTTAAGTTAGATATTACTTAGTTTTGTTGCAATAACATTTGTTGTTATTTACGGATTTGAATTGAGACAGCACTGAGATTTGACTTATTTGTTTTTTTTTTTCAATATGTATTTCATAGTATCAGCGTGAGGTTATGGCCTGGCCAACTTTTGTGCAATTCTTCTATTAGTATGTACTTAATAGTTCTAATAAGTATGTGGTGACTTGAGTTTGATGATGATGATTATGAAACGAAATGCGACACATATTATTTTTATCTTATTATGGTCCTTATCTACCTATGAAATTGACGTTTTTTGCTCACTTATTAGTAGATGTATTACTTCTGAAAGTCAATACCGGTTGTTAATATTATTATAAACCTTTAATTAGGACTATGTTACTTAGGCTTCAGGACTAAAAATGATTATTCATTTTTTGTCTTTATCGCCCAATTTCTTTTTTAAATTGACTTCTTTTTTTGTTCGCGGGATTGACCTTTTGTTACATTGTAGCTTTGAAGGGTCTTGATTTTTTTTCTTTTTAATGTCTGCTATATTTAGCTAGTGAAACAAACACACTACTCTACAGTTTTTATAGTGTTAACATTAATAGATAGTAAAAAAATTAAAAAAATGTTAGTATGAAAAATATAATTTTAGAAAAAATCTTCGTACAAAACGTCAATTTCATAGGTAAGGACCTAATAGTTAATTTGCAATGAAAGTTGCTAAAACTTTTTTTAAGAGTTTGCTGATTTATTGCACCACGCTTTTTTGGGGGCGGCGGGAAACTTAAAGGGTTCCCAAACCGTATGTAACAAAACACCGTCAGGGGTTTCTAGAGGGAACGGCATCACGCACTAGTGCGTGTCCCCGTGCCCTACTAGATTCTCTCCGAGGGGTTCGGACCGGCAGTGCTATTCTCTAAGCAAATCAGCGTCGAACTCGACGTTGAACTCGCTCATAACTTGCAAACGAATTTCAACCTACTTTAAATTTGTAATAAAGTCTACATTCGTTTGCAAGTTATGAGTGAGTTCAATGTCGAGATCGACGCTGTTTTGCTTAGAGAATAGCGCTGCAGATCGGTGAAGAAAGCCATGACCGCTGAAACATTGTCGCCCCCTTACACAATGGTTACAACTCATGGATTTGTCAAAATTTGCAATAACTTAAATCACGATTCGAAACTTTATGCAACTTCTACATTATGTAAATGAAAGAGTTTATGCGTTACGTGGGTATGCAGATATTTCGACGTATTATTTAATGCGTGTGCGTTCATTTTGAAACGGCAATTGAGTTGGGTACATATTGCTTTGTTCCTGATTTATTTATATTGTTTATGACAAACAATATAAATATAGTTTTTGATTAATTATTTGCTGTCACCGAAAGTATCATCATCATCATCATCATCTCAGCCAAAAGACGTCCACTGCTGGACAAAGGCCTCCCCCAAGGATCTCCACAACGACCGGTTTTGTGCTGCTCGCATCCAGCGGCTTCCCGCGACCTTCACCAGATCGTCGGTCCACCTTGTTGGAGGCCTGCCCACACTGCGCTTTCCGGTACGTGGTCGCCACTCCAGGACTATCCCGCCCCAGCGGCCATCAGTCCTGCGAGCAATGTGACCTGCCCACTGCCACTTGAGCTTAGCAACTCTTCGGGCGATGTCGGTTACCTTTGTTCTTCTGCGGATCTCCTCATTTCTGATTCGATCACGCAGAGAAACCCCGAGCATAGCCCTCTCCATTGCTCTTTGAGTGACCTTGAGCCTTAAGAAAAAAGAAAAAAAGTATACATACCGAAAGTATACCGAAAGTATACCTACATGAAAAGATCCGATGTTGGGCTAACTCTTTTGTTAGAATCGGTAAATAAACGGAAAAAACAAAAGCTGGCTGAGTTTAAATTCTTAATTGGACTAGAATAAGAACTTATCATATTACGAAAATTAAACGAATTGACGAACTCCACAGCCGAGTGGCTTGCACGCCGGACTTTGGGACGGCGCTAACTCTGAGGTCCCGGATTCGATTCCCGCTCGGGTCAATATCTAAAACGAACTTTTTGATATTGTGTCGGGTCTGGGTGGTCTGTCCTCATTGTTTCTCATTTTTCATAAAAACGAGTGCTTTACCTTGGAGTCAGTATGTGTAATGTTGTCTAATTTTTTTTTTAATTTTTTATTTATATTTTTTTTTTTTGCAAATCTATCACTCATCACATTATTTGTAGCGATGACTTGATTGCAATGATGAATTGATGGAGGCCTTTGCACAGCAGTGGAACCTATTATGAACCTTTTAGTTTTTATTTGTCCATCATGTGAAAATGACATAGGTTTTGTATATTTGTGGAGATCTGCTTAATAAAAATACTAGGTGCCTTAGGCCCCTATGCGACTAACGCGCGTTAGTTCAAAAAGTCGTCGTGGGCGAGGGCCCTTACAAATAAACAAAGAATAAGGTCCGAATAGTTACTCCGTGTTTTATTCCTGTCATGTAAACGTCATTTGAAATTAGAGCAAAAAAGACAAAACACGGAACAACTATTCGGAGGTTAGTCTTTGTTTATTTGTAAGACCCATAGTCTTCATAAACGAAGAGTAGCAATTGAATTAAAAGAACTTTTACGAATCTACATGCGTTTTATTTATACATTAGTTTTAATTAATGTTTATCCTGACGTTTCGAACCATTTGCAGGGTCCGTGGTCAGAGGGAGACAGGTGTTGGTCTTCTCATAATTAGTTGGTTGCTAGTATATCCTCAATTTAATTAAATTAAAACGAATGTATAAAATAAACGCGAGTAAGTAGATTCGTAAAAGATTGTTCCATTTCAATGTGTAATGTTCGCGTAAACTTTAGAAAACAATGTAGATAATTGCAATGTTAATAACATTAAAAATAAATGCAAACATAGTACTTCCGAGACATACTGAAGATTGAATCAGTATTTTTTCCTCCTAAATAACGTAAAATATCGGAGGAAAACGGCGCGGCGCCATGCTCAGAGTAGCGCTTTAATTTATTGGCATTTTAACGATACGATTACATAGGGGTTACGTAAAAACCTTATGCGTTAGTATATCGAAATAAACGTCTGCATTGGAACAACCAAAGTATGGCGTGACACGTTATTTTTTCTTTTGTAATTATAAACAAAGAATAAGTTTCGAACAGTTTGTGTCCCCGTGACCTACAATATCTCTTCTGTGGCCCTACTAGATTCTCCGAGGGATCGGATCGAATTGGATCGGATAGCGGAACAACCCGAGGGCACCTCTAAATGCTCGGACCCCGGCTCGGGTTGACCGGGCCGTGGTGGAGGAGAGAAGCGCCCAGGTACATGTCTGTACCTGGTATAAAGCGCGTGCGAACCGGCTCGTCGTACCCTTGTTTAAAAATCTTATCTACTGAAAAAAATACATAAACTCTACGTATATTTTTTTTTCAAGTCTAATATTTGTAATTAGTATACACAATAAGACCTTAATTGTGTCGTGACTTATGAAACAATACAACAACAATGACTTCACAACCTCTCGCGTTATCCAATAAGCAAGTAGGTGCATCATTATATGTCCGTATTGACCTAACTTCGCTTACGAAGAAAAGTGAAAATGCTTACTCTACTTGAGTCTATGATGTAAGTATAATGCCATAGTTTGAACTGCTTTGCTCCGGTTAGGAGTGCTTATTACACGTTTATGGCCTTCTGTGGGCTTCTTCTATGTAATTTACAGCAATCTTGATGTGCGATTGAACGCTAAACAGGTATGCGTTTGCAATACTTATATTTTACGGATACGCCATTTTTGATGCCGGAGGCTTCCCCCCTCTTACTTTTTATTCCAAAAATAAATGTAAGTCGTTAATATTGAAATTAGTTTAAATCGTAATTATGTCACTTAAGACAATTAACAGATGGGCCTGATAAAAAGTATATACCTATATCACAGTACTTAACACTATAATTTTAAATATATATCACATTTCTTTTTTCTGGTAAGCACTTTTTTTTAAATTAGTATCTATTCTAAAGTCAATTAATGTGGTACGAACGAAGGCACTTGCGTAGGTATGTTTTGTATAGTCTGACGTTTCGAGATCTCTGCACGGTTCAGATTATAGTATAGACGTGTATATAAAGAAAAATTCTAGTCTCTGCTAATGGAAGTTGGTGGGAGTTGACCAAGTGGTGACGTATGACCACGGCCACTGTATAAAGAAAAGTTTCCACTTTTTTTTAAATATTTTTAACTTGTGCTTTTTGTCTTAATTTGATAATTTTACTTTTCCTATAACGATACATTGTGAACCTATCCAGAAATATCATGGTATGAGGTAATACTGAAAACATAGATTACATACACGTCTAATATATCCTACTAATATTATTACTAGCGGCCGCTCGCGGTTTCACCCGCGTGGTTCCCGTTCCCGTGGGAATACCGGGATAAAAAGTATCCTATGTTTTAATCCAGGTTATAAACTATATGTATGCCGAATTTCATCCAAATCCATTCAGTAGTTTTTACGTGAAAGAGTAACAAACATCCATACTTACAAACTTTCGCGTTTTTAAATAAACTGATAAAAGCTTGTTAATATATCTTTGAAAAAAAAAAACAAGTACCTATTACATAAAATTGTAACAGACACCACTAACATTCAAATACATAGACATAGCAATTATACGTTATAAATACTAGGAAGGAGGAAATGTAATGTGCTGTCTGGAAACAGGACTAGCCCAGATCAAGTTTCTACACCTTAAGACTTGAATAATGTTTCAATAGATAAGCTTCGATAAGACGAAGGGATTTCATCAATAAATACCTAATTGGGGATCAATATACCTATACTCGATAACAGCTTATAGATAACCAGCGTGCTCTGATTCCTTTAGCTGCTTTCCAAGCTATGCAGTGAAAGCTAAGTTTGAAATAGACTCCTTCGCCGTATCTAGTTCACAATTTGTTACAGTCGACAGATAATCTTGGTGTACTTATAATTGATTGATTACCTATTATTATCATCAGCTTATAAGCTTGGATATGGAAAGATACGGCTATGATCCAACAATAATAATATATATATATATATATATATAATAATAATAATAATAATAATACGGGTAACTGTTATCTTAAGACCTCAACTTGGACCGACGTGACGGCTTAACGTGCCAGCTAAAGCACGGAGGAGCTCAAGTTTTTTAACTTGGTCAACTAATTTGCTGTTGCGATTGTTGCTTGCTTGGATGATGGCAAACAGAATGTGCAAACGCCTCCATTTTGACATGACAACTTAGTTTCACATCATCAGCTCATTTTTGTGTCCCCCCTGTTGGGGCACGAGCCTATATGGAAGGATAGGGAGAACGGGCCATAAACCACCACGCAGACCCAGTGTGGATTAGTTTGTTAACGACTGCTAATGCAGCGAAGACCAGCGGCTTTAAGTGTCCTCAACTATTGAGGCACTGGCTATCTTATCTCTAGCTGCCGGAACACAACAATGCTACAAACATTGATGTTATGGCGACATATTTAGATAAGATGGTGGTAGCTAGCCAGGCGGACAAACAAGTCCTACCACCAACCAAACCGAGTACACAAACATGTACCCCCCGCTGGGAATCGAACCCGGGACCTCTGGGTCTAAACCGGTGGTCTTAACCACTAGACCACAGAGGCGGTTAAAAAGATAAAAGGATCATGAGGAATCAGATAAAAGCAATATTTATTTAAAACATTTAGAACCTAAACCATAATAACCAAACCAAACAAATAAACCAGAATTATAGTTCTCAATGTTCACTTGAATTGAGAGTGTGATAATAATTACAGTCATGCGTATGTCTTACCGATGATATAACATTCACGGTAAACAAGTGAACCGATTAACCAAACAAGTCTGCGTACCAAATTGGTGTTTGTCTTTTTATTAACAACTTGTCTAGAAGCATGTTTTAGAAATCTAGGATGTGTGGTGCTCACTACTGCAAATTGTATATCATCCATCATTAACGGCCTTAAAAGGTCCCACAACTGGACTCAAATCTTTGCAAACATAAAGCACTAGCAAACAGGAACAAATTGTTTTTATTTTAAGTACCTAACGATAATGATAATGCGCTATCAACAACATCTATAAGAGTCCGGAAACAGGGTGCTTAGTGTGATTTATATTTGACATTTTGATCACCCTAACGAAAACGAGAGAATCCGGTCACTTGCGGCCAATTCCCTGAACGGACCACTTTGTGAATTCCCACATCGGCCATTTCCTTGTAAGGGCTTTTCCTACTTCAGCCATTTCCCTGAAAGACCACTATGCAAATTCCCACTTCGGCCACTTCCCCGAAAGACCACTGTGCAAAATCCTACTTAGGAAATTTCCCCGAGTGACCTCTACGTGAATTCCTAGTTCGGCCATTTCAATTGAAATTTGAGAATATGGCATTGAAACAGCCAGCGAGCGCTTCCTGGCAACATACGAGAAGAGTTAAAATATAACCCTACAAATTTTCGATTTTGTAAATTTAATCGAATGAATACAGAGAGGAGCTCGATGGCGCAGTGGATAACGCGCGCGGTCTGCGACTGCTGAGGTTGAGCAACTTTCGCAAAGACCGGTCATCGGATGGGTGATCAAAAATGTATCATCTCGAGCTCCTCCGTGCTTCGGAAGGCACGAAAAGCCGTTGGTCCCGGCTGCATTAGCAGTCGTTAACAACCACCAATCCGCACTGGGCCTGCGTGGTTGTTTATAGGCATTCTGGACTTTGAGTAACGCTAAGAATTAGGTAACGTTACCTCTATCATACAAATATAACGTTTATAACAAAGGTAACTTTAAGCTTGGTTATTAAACTCGGTGTAATTTTTACCGGCAAATTAAATAAACGCTCTATTCGGATTAGCTAAAGCGCATTAGGTAACGAAAAGTAACGATACTTTCCTAGGTAGCGTTACCTGCTTTACCTCTACCAATTTAACTTTATAGAAATAACGTTACTGAACGATACTTATTGTATGAATTTAGTAACGTTATCAAGCCCTGTTTTAACTTTACCTAGAATACTAATATGCTTTTTTTAGTCATAGGTGTTCACGGCAGTAGTTTAACGTAGCTTTGGGATTGAACCACGGTTTTTCGCATTGAACCTGAACATCTATCCGTTCAGCTACCGACAAAAGCTTGTCCATATGTATACATCATACTAATATTATAAAGAGGAAAACTTTGTATTTTTGTATGTATGTTTGTAACGAATAAACTCAAAAACTACTGGACCGATTTAAAAAACTCTTTCGCCATTAGAATGCTACATTAGCGCTGAGTAACATAGGCTATATCTAAAATAAATGAACACCCGTGCGAAGCAGGGACGGGCCACTAGTGTTACATACAGGGAAGCGCTCCGCCTTCATCACTGGTGCTCGACCAGGAACTAGTGATAGAAAAACCGGTTTGTTTTTGTTTAATCATTAAAAATAGTAGTCCGCAACTGATTTTAGTCTTTAGCTGCAATGGAATACAGTCCATTTCCGCTTCCCAGCTGCATCCCGTAAAATTTCAATGGGAATTTATGTAAAATTTTGGCTATGTAAACTGTGTCAAACACTAAGCTTATAGTGTGGGACACTCTGTCTTGTGCCACTATATCTATACTAATATTATAAAGAGGAAAGCTTGTATTTTTGTTTGTAACGAATAAACTCAAAAACTACAGGACCGATTTTAAAAATTCTTTCGCCATTAGAATGCTACATTAGCGCTGAGTAACATAGGCTATATTTTATACTAGAAAAAAAATTGCTTAATGACAAATAAATAGAAATACTATTTGTTTGTTTTGTTGTCATAGAAACTGTCAAACCGGTACGAAGTCCGCCGGGTCAGCTGGTCTAACATAATTGGCAATTAGGCAGGGCTGAAAATGGAAGCGCAATACTCCCGGAGTCCTCAACAAACTGAAGAAATAGCAGTCTTATCTCTAACTGTGGGAACACAACAATGCTGACAATGCTACTTAAAGTTGTTGTTATCGCCTTCGTTGTTCTTAAACCAGACACAATAGAAATTCAATGGTTCTATGGCACTGTGGTTACATTGGGCGTCCAAGTATCTACGGCGACATACTTAGATAAGATGGCGGAAACTGGCCAGGCGAACTAAAAACAAGCTCTGTCCATCAACCAAACTGAATACATTAAGTTGTATTCTCAATGAATCGAACACGGCACCTCTGAGTTTGAGACCATTAGTGTAACGACTAGATCGCAGAGGCGGCTAAAGTACAGTTTAGTTTTTTTTAAACATAAGTAGTAAACATTTTTATGTAACGTGAAACGTACGAAAGTCTGCGAATAATTACATCTTTCTATTACACATCACGTAATGCACTCTAATTATTATAAAACAATTCTTTAATTGCAAATTGGTACTCGCAACCAGGTAATCACTTCATAATACCTAATTCTTTTAAGCCAGTACCTGTCGCGCCAAAAAGAGGTTTATTGCTAAGTTTTACTTACCGAAACAAAAAGGTGAAATATCCGTATGTGTGTGATCCTTTGAAAAAAAGAACGAACTAAACAATCCGCATGTTGCCAGGTGACGAACGAAAAGAAAAAGAAAAAAGAAAATTAAACAAAAACACGCGAGAGCGACGCCGACGCTCGCAACGACACCACTGCGGCTGCGCGTGCGCAAGATCTCGCCTCCTACCACCCGGTGGCTCGTAAAGGCGCACTTACCGCAGCGCACGTGCTTGCTTGGAGTGGAAGCCGTAGACTCTAACTGCACGGAACAATTATGATTATTATCCATTTTGTATTTTTTTTTCAAAGTTACAACTTTGTAATTTAATAAGATCCGTAAAACAAAAGCCTTACTACGGGCTTATCTGAAGTAGATTCGTTAGTTTATAACATTATTTTCTTCTCTCTTAGCACAATAATTACTTGCTTATTAATGTATGTCTTTTCATTCAAACGCCATTATTTTCGGTCTTGGGCTTTCTGCATCCAGTTTTATTCCAGTTAAGTTTTCTGTTTTTTTTTATCCGGGCTTATTTAGTTTAGTCTTCCGTCCAGCTAGCCTTGCCTATGTTGTCGTTCATCTGACTCTATTCTATTGTTTTGAAATACCAATTTCATTATGACAACATGGAATAAGACAACGTCTATAAATGGAATTAATAACTGACAACTGTCATTTCATAGAGTTTATGATTAATATCATAATGCTAATAAGTATTAGCATGATTCAACATTTAGAATTACGATTTTGATTAAGAAATCGTCTTAGGCTCACAATATTGAGGTCAAACGTACCTTTTTTTAAGTTTGACGGTTAGACATTAATATATTAGGTTGAGGAAAAAGTCTTTTTTTCAGTATGTATGAACTTGTAATAAAATCTCTTTGGCTATTTGTATATGGCTGGTTTTGGTATCATTAAAAGTTTAAATTTTAAAGAAGATAATTCCAAATTTAAATTAGGAAAATTCATTTTCAACCTATATTAACATTATTATTTTATTTGTAAGGTGTTGTGTCTTTAACTATTTTAACCCAGCGAATGCCTCCATGTTGCCTTACATAATGTATGGTGAGTGTGACTTTGTAACACTTTACACTGTACAATTTGTGTTTTCCTCATTACATTAGACCGTTTATTCCACAATTTCCAATGTGATTTCCTACACAGGAGTAGACTAGAAAGCGTGTATATGATTTTGATCGAACATAAAATAGATTCGAATCTTAGTAGCGTGTAGGGTGGCCATGCCTGTCAGGACTTTCCTGTTCAGAATTTTCTGGCATGTAAGCTACGCTTAAAATCTGCCATTTCAAATCGTCCGCAATAATGTCTCAGTAGCCTGATTTGGAAATTTGGATTATGGGGAAATATAACAGAATCAGGCAACTTACCAGCCGAAGCAAGGCTCTGTCTGTTGAACCTAATAAATGGCAGGATTTCTTTAGCATCAAAGTTTATTGCCAATACTTCTTATCATGTGTCAGGCAGGCAGTTTATGTCAGATGATATGACACATAAAAAAACTAAGAACTTATTATATTTCTGTAAGCATTTTATTAATCACAAAATTTTTGTGGGAATTGTTCTTTACTACTGGTTTTACTAGAGCTGCGGCAATATAGTAGCAGTATTGTGTTTTTTAGATTCTTTTTTTGCTTTTTGATTGGACTTCTTGAATTCACGTCTGGTATCCGTAGTTGCGTGAGAATAGGCCTACATGTCTTCATACTCATCAATGTTATCGTATATTGAAACTATGTTACGGTTGGTTATGAGGAACTTTTGATTAAGCTTCTAAATTAAAGACGTTAGAGTTGCAATTTAATTGACAGTTTTACTTCTTAACGTTATGAATATCTCATAGCGTGCGTTAAAGCCTTAACAGCATAAAAAATAAGACGCATTTTAGATTATATTGAATATAAATAACTAAATTAGTTTATTAATTATTATTTTTTATAACAGATGTAGACTTTCAAACCTACAATGTTCAATCATTTGTTATGATTATTCATCACAAGTTATTATTAATAGTAAGCGCATTTCTCACATTTACGTAGATAAATGCAATAGAGATATTTTGAATCTTTTGAAGTAAATAAAATAATTTAAACTACAACTACGTAGGGGACATGATTTATAGTTTTTATAACTAATAGATTTTTCTTTGTTTCTTGTTTTGCTGTGATTTCCCATGTCAGTTATCTTGAAGAAGAAGCTTTCAGTTTTGTGATTATTTGAAGGGTATTTTTAGGGTTCCGTACCCAAAGAGTAAAACGGGAACCGTATTACAAAGACTCCACTGTCCGTCCGTCAATCCGTTCTACCGTCTGTCTGTCCGTCCGTACGTCCGTCCGTCCGTCCGTCCGTCTGTCACCAGGCTGTATCTCATGAACCGTGATAGTTAGACAGTTGAAATTTTCACAGATTATGTATTTCTGTTGCTGCTATAACAACAAATACTAAAAAACAGAATAAAATAAATATTTAAGGGGGCTCCCATACAACAGACATGATTTTTTTTGCCGTTTTTATAGATAATGGTATCGGGGTTAATGCAACGTGCCCTAGGTCTGCTGGAGGAATGGTGCAATGCCCATCACCTCTCTGTAAACCCGGGGAAAACAACAGCCATCCCCTTTACAAGAATGAGGAACACTACGGGACTGGGTAACCTAACACTCTATGGCACCCGGCTCTCTTGGTCCAAAGAAGTGAAATATCTAGGCTTAACGCTGGATAGGCAACTTACTTGGAAACAGCATGTGGACACAACCGTAGCCAAGGCTTACAGAGTCTTTGGCATGTGTCGGTCTACATATGGCAAGACTTGGGGACTCAACCCCAAAATCATTAGGTGGATCTACATGACGATGGTGAGACCGATCCTCACATATGGCAGCATCGTCTGGTGGCCCAGAACCAGGCTGAAGATTTGTAGGAATGCTCTTAGCAAACTGCAGAGAACAGCTTGTCTTGCAATCACTGGCGCCTTTAGAACCACTCCAACGGCAGCGCTGAAGGTCCTCACAGACCTTCCACCCCTGCACATTGTAATAGAAACAGAGGCAAAAAAAGCGTTACATAGAATAAAGGTGGCCGGACTATGGGACGCATCTAAACCTCTGACCAGACACACAAAATGGGAACCAAGTGACATTCCTGATAGGATCATGGAAATGGGGTGCGATAAAATATCCCCCATATTCGTGTTCGAAAAGAAATTTAAAGTTTATGTTCCAACCAGGGACGAATGGAAACGAGGGCCACCGTCTCCGGAAAAAGACAGCCTAATCTGGTACACCGACGGATCAAAAATGAAGTCGGGCACAGGGGCAGGCGTCTATAATAACGACTTCAAGCATAGTCAAAGCATGGGAAAATTTGCTACTGTTTACCAAGCAGAAACTTTCGCAATTCTCCTATGCGCAAAGCAGAATATAGAGTTAGCTATTAAAAAGCGCAATATATTCATCCTGAGTGACAGCCAAGCCGCGCTCAAGTCACTCATATCGCCCCGAATCGACTCGGGCCTTGTTCTGGAAACCACAAAAGCTCTAAACAAGCTAGGTGGGCATAACAAGGTGCGATTGATCTGGGTCCCAGGCCATATGGGAATCCACGGCAACGAGATGGCGGATGCACTTGCCAGGGAGGGCTCAGAAACTCAGCTTATTGGTCCTGAGCCGTTCGTGGCACTTGCACAAAGTACCATCAACAAGGCCTTAAAAGATTACATCATAAACAGGCACGGCATTGAATGGAAAGAGCAGCCGGGCATGAAACACTCCAAATCCTTCCTAGGCGAAAACGCTTTAGGACGGAGTAAGTTCATATGCGGAGGCAGCAGAAGACAGGCCCGATTAACCATCGGTGCCTTGACAGGGCATTATGCCACAAAACAAATGCTCCACAGAATGCACCTTTCAACAAATAGTTTGTGTAGGGCATGTGGAGAGCAAACCGAGTCAATGCAGCACCTACTGTGTGACTGCGACTCTCTGGCTAGGAAAAGAATGGGACTCCTGGGGTCGGCCTATCCGAAACCGGAGGACTTCAGGCTCTTCGCTCTTAAGGACGTTGCCAGACTTATGGCATCTATCTTTACAGAGGGGGAAGAGTGAAAGGATGGGGTTGCACAAAAGATCCCAATGGGTCGAAGTGTTACTGAGAGGTGGAAACCTCGGCAGGCCCCACTAAGATAAGATAAGATAAGATAGATAATGGTACGGAACCCTTCGTGCACGAGTCCGACTCGCACTTGGCCGGTTTTTTTATTGTTATTTGTGTTGTCAGAACGTGTCTGCATTAAACCTCTACAAAGCGTCACCAGCACCCTTTTTCTTCCTGATTGTTAATAGGAAATAGCATGAATGGTCAAACGAGTGAACTATTGAATATTCAGTGTCATATAATCCAATAAATCCATATTTATAATATTGTTTTCTAAAGTTTACGCTAACACTCTAATTAAAATTTAATATTCATACGGATATACTCATAGTAAATTATTTAATACTACCAATCGTTGACATTGACCAAATTGCATGTCGCTTCTAGTCTCGCACGTTTTATGTATCTTTTAAAATTTTATCTAAAAACATTATTGTTAGTGAATAAGCGTTTAAATAAGCAGCTACCCACTATTATACAATAATTGAAGTTGTTGCTTTCTTTCGTATGTGTAGCTCGTTGTAATTTAAATTATATTTTGCTATAGTTTCTCACGTTGAGTGAATGTTTATTCTTAGTAAGTAATAAATCTTTAAAGCTAAACTTTGTAATTTATCACACTCTCAAATATATAACCAGTTAGCATGTACATATAAACCGTACATCTATCATCATTATACATGTCTAAAACGTTTCTCCTTCTAGGTGTTCTTTATGAATCCACGTCTTTTGCACTTGTTATGTGTTGGACACACGCGCTGTGCACATATGATTCAGTGTCCACGTTAAAAGTACTTCCAGTGATACTTTTAAACTATATCTGCAAATTAACTCTAAAATGCACATGTGTTGTTTTAGTTAGAATGATTCACCAGGCACCTAAATTACTGAGGCTATCGTATCCCTAGCTGCCGGAACACAACAATACAAATATTTTGTACAAGAGACGGCCTTATCGCTGAACAACGATTTCATTTCATGCAATTCATTTAACTTGGAAACGCATGACATTGTGTTGTTCACCATAAATTTAAAATGCATAACAGTCATTAGCCACTGTCAAATTGGAATATAATCGCTGTTTACGCCTTCTTACAAAAACCAACAAGAAAGGTCGATCAACGGATCATAGGTTTGACGACCTCCTTGGTCGAGTGGTTTGTACACCGGTTTTCATGGTGTTGCCATCTCTGAGGTCCCGGGTTCGATTCCCGGTCGGGTCAATTTAGAAATTATTGTTTTTCTAAATTGTCTCGGGTCTGGGTCTTTCAATGTATAATAAGTATGTATTTAAGTATTTTAAGTATGTTTATCCGTTATCTAGTAACCATTTAACGAGTTTTATAACGAAGCTTCTAAGTAGTGTAGGAAAGTTTATTTAGTTTATTTTATTTGTACAGGTGAAATACCGAGCCTCATTTATTACTCCAAAACTTGAACGACTCTGTTATTTCTGCCATATTACAGATGAAATAGGCATAGGCATATGCCTATGGCTATGGCCTATAGTCCAATACATATGTTTATAATATCAAATGACTAATATGATTACACAACTTAAAAATTTAGTTCATAATTATCATCAATTTTCGATTCATAACGTTATCGATGCTATACATATAATAAGTGATGTATCGAGAGCGTTTAATCAGTTCAGATGATGTTGATTTATAGAAGATATTTTCAACTAACTTACGTTTATGTCTGTATGAGGGCCCTGCAATATCAGACTTTTTTTAGGCTGTAGTTTTTTTTATTTATTTTATTTTATTTTTAGTTGTTTATATGAAGCGTGTACTCTTAGTTGAATTTGAATCTTATTTATGAAATAACAGAACAATGTACTAACAACAGAATAATGTATTAAATTTAACTAGTGGTCGGCCAGTGGTCGAAATTCGACCGTAATTTTATTAAGGCTGCACGGATTGTATCCTAAGCAATGAAAAATTAAAAAAGATGAAGAATGTGAGTTTGGATTGCCATGACAAATTTCGGCCGCTCCTCTTCCATTTTTGAAATTTTTGAAAAGAGTATTCTCAAATACATGGTAGTGTGTGTAATGTTTGTTTTATTGATTTAATATAATTTTATGCATAATTAAAAAAAAAATTAACATTCGGATAACCTTCTCTATATAAACGTGTAATAATTATTTAAATTATTAAGCATTTAGCTTTAAGATATAAAATTATAGCTTTTTTCTATTTTTAATGTATGTCTTGTTGGTTGTCCTATTTAAATAAATAAATAAAAAATTAGTGTGCGAAATTTCATACTCCTCCGTCCGCGCAATTTTCGTATTAATATATAGATTTTGGTAATATGGCAGCATAGCCCTAAAAGGTTTTAGTATTATTTCAGTAATGACTGCTTTGTCACTGTTTTGTATTTGTTAGCTGAACGAACCAATGCTCGGGTTGAATGCGAATAATCGTGGTTCAATACCCATATCTCTACTGGACTACAGACGTGAACACATTCCTGACATAAGCGAATTAGCTTTCTGATTGAGGTGACAGTGTTAACATCAAAATTCGCTTTTTAATTGGTTTGCGTAAAACATTTCTTTATATCTTAAGGCACTGACAACTGTCGATCTACATACAAGCAAAAAAAGATGCAAATAGTGCGTGTTCCACTGCATTCAATTCAGAAAAATCGAAAAACGCTGCTAATTTAAAATTAGATGTTTTATTAAAACAATTGCGTCTTTTTAAATATTTATTACGAACAAGTAAACTTAGTAAGTAACCCCCATAATCATAAAAACTATTTAAGCATTATTTCGTTAAATATTGTTTTGTCAACGTCACACAAACGTCATTTTGAATTTGAGAAAAAGAGGCAAAACAATTATTAACTAAATAATGCTGTAATAGTTTTATGAATAAGGAGTTAGTGTACTTATTTTCATCGTACTTTAATAAATTAAAAAGATTATTATGTAACCATACTGTTTACGGTTTTTTTTTTCTATCGTGGAAATTTCATACATCTGCATTTTGGAATGACGTATGTATATTTTTCTTGGCGTTGTGTTTTTGCATACTTTTTGTATAAAACATGCATAAGTACAGCACATTTCCAAGTTGTCAGCGCCTTAAAGACAAATCGTTTGACACATTGAAATATAGCTAATTTGCATGGATGTTTATTGATTTGCGTGTGTTAATTTTTGATAATATTTTAATGTAATCAATCATAATATTGACACTACTTCTCTGTTCTGTTTCTTTTATAAATAATTGTAAGCATATTAACATCCTACAGCAGCCGAACTTTGGTATTTTTATAAGGACAGAGATATGAAGAGATTGACCCATATCCCACAAGTCAACAAAACGGGATGTTGGGTAATCTCTTTAAAATTACCGTATGACATGGAATATATTTGACAAAGTTCTTATTTTGTTCTGAAACTCTATTGTTGTGCTCCGACTCAGATAAAATTGCCAGTTTCTCAGTACCTGGTGAGGATTCCGGGTGAAGAGTGCCTCCACCTTCCGCATAATCGTTTCTCAACAATTCATCTGCCAATGTTTTGTACTCGTAAGATTATGTCAAAAACTATGCAGTTTCTTGTAAAGCGAAAATTGTCATCAAATCATTCAATTTTCAAAATCGATACTTTGCCATTCTACTAGTTAATGGATACGACAATTTGTATGGCATTGTCTGAACGCCATCCTGAATACTGTTGCTGATAGGCGGGACTCGCCAATGTGGAAAAGTTTTGTGCGAAGAGTGATTACTGATTAGTGATCACAGCACCGCCCCAACTAATTTTAAATAATAAACCCAAATAACTAATACTAACACCTAGTTTTTAAAACATTGTATACTAACACCATGAAACATAGTTTATAAGAATATTATGTATACTAACACTTTTATATGGATCTCGGTCTGAAATTATTTTTTTTTTTAAATTTTTATAACTCTTACATGTCACCAGAAGGCGTTGTTTCAATGTCACAAATTCTCGTTGTCGTAAGCGTGATCGAATGGGAAAAAAAGTCGCAATATACACACAGATGATGATATCAACGTAGCATGAATTATAATTTCTGTCTGTTCCTATTTACAACGCTGACCCCGTTTCTGGTGCTATTCATTGCCCTACAACGAGTCCAAGATGGCAGCGTGTTACGTCAGAGCCATAGACCACTAGACGTCTCGTTGTGTACTATCTGTGGTGCCATCTGGTGTGGTTCGCTGTTCGTTTGTATGCCTCTGCGTTCGTCGTGACCGCTCGCGGCAATGCGTAAGTGCGGCCTATGAAATGACAATACTATGAATGATAGTATTTTTAAAATGTTTTGAAGTACCAACTACATCAATGTAGACGATTTCGTTAAAAAAATATTTCTAAAAACAAGACACGTTACTTTGTTACAGATGCGATAAAACAAATGCAGTCACGAAATATTTTTTGCTTCGAGTTTTATTAATTTATGTGATAAGGGTGGATCGTTGTTTACGTAACTAGTTTTAAAATGATCTTACGTAACTAGTTTTAAAATGACCTCTTCTTAATGTATCTTTTTGCTTACAGGTAAATTTCGCATACACACATAGCAAGGCAATGGCGTAAGACGAATTCATAGTAAGTAACTACCCCAAGAAGATTTTAGTTTTAGAACCGAAGGGTATTGCTAAACGAAACTAACGAATTTTGTTATAGCAATAATCTACTGTCGCAGTCATTTTTTTTCAGCTTAAATGTAAAAGTTCTGTTTAAAATACTCGTTTGTATTTCATCACTCCATCGCTCCTATTATCAAATTCGTCGTATATAGACGGTAATTAAACGACGGTGACGGCTCATGAGCGCAAGAGCAGATCCAGACGCGTCCGAGTGAAAGTAAAACTCGAGCGTTTACTTGATCCAACAGTAATTTACTTAGTCGGCCGGATTTCAGACGTGGTTCGCAATATAGCGTGTAGGCGATTTCTTTAGGAGCGAGAATTTTCCGCTAATATTTGTAACTACTACTTAATACTTGTACTTACTTGTTTTTAAGCATAATACTTTAAGTTTTCTTTTATATACGTAGCACGGCAAATGACTCCAATCACCTGAGGTTAAGTGAATATGGAGTCGACGACAACTGTTGCAGCGTAAAAAAACTCGCTCACTCTGCCGGCCCTCAAAGTCAAAGTCAAAGTCAAAGTCAAATATTTATATTCAAATAAACTTTAGAAAAGTGCTTTTGAATCGTCCAAATTTTTTTACCTACTATCCATTCAGGACGTCTATTTTTTAGCTGTGGAGAAGAATGGGCGCAAGAAACTCCACAGCTTTAATATAATATGTAACGACATTTACAAAATGATATGCCGTTACCAAGTTATACAGTTTAGAAAACCTTAACCTCAAAGTGCCTCTTCACGCACTATCTTGTATATTTTGTTTTTTATCATCATCATCATCATTATTATTAGGTATATAAAGATCCACTGCTGCGCTTAGACTTTCCCTTGAACAATGAAGATTGAGCCATACGCGGGCCCAAAGCAAGTTGGGGGGTTTTAACGGCAGCTTTCTTAGGACAACTATCGAAATAGACTTGCCCTTCGTGATCCCGAGCCATCCCCGTGGCAGAGAAAGGATTGTACACACGCTTGCACATCGGACTACCACAAGCTGTCAATTTTCCTCAATAGACTTTCGATTTTATTTATTAAACATAATTTAATATTTAATTTAATTTATTGAACAAATTTGACAGATTTGAATAGGTAGGTTAATTGATATGCAGGCGTCTGTACTAGGTTTTTAGTGGGTCGAGCTTAACGAGGGCTGGATGAGGGGGGATGACGGGTCGTCACTAACCCCGGTGTATGCGGAAAGCACCTGCAATTTCTTCAGGTCTCGACAGCAATGAAACAGCGCAAAACGAGCAAACAATTTTATATTAAAATGATAAAAATTATGAAGATAAAACCTGATGTAAATTTGATAACTTAGATTTTTTTGTTTTGTTTTTTTACATGTTGTGGTCGTCTTTTATATTTTTTGTGTTTATTTGTAATGGAAAGTGTCCTGGGGCGTAACCACAAGCTCTTATAGCAGTATTATTGCAGTTGTGAAAACAAGACGCGTGTAGCGGCGAATATATTTGCGTCTCTTTTCCACAACTGCAATAATACTGCTATAAGAGCTCATCAGAAGAAAAGAGCTGGAACCTTGATGAGTTTCTTGCCGGTTTTTCTCAGTACAAGATCTCCCGCCCAGAGTAGACTTACCAACTGATGGCATAGTGACATTCACAGGAGCTACTTGTATGTAGCCTAAACTTAATAAATGATTTTTGAATTTTGAATTTTTTGAGTATGGCGCGGGACAATAAAATTTTAGTAGCGAGAGGGCGCGGGCGTTCCTTGCGATGCTAGTGGCTACTGTTTGTCAAATTCAAAATGTTCGTTTATATCCGCAAGGACGCAGCCGCGCCCGGCCGTTAACAATAATTTTTGCGACTGTCTTACAAATAAAAATAACAAAATAAAACACAAATCATTACCTAGCCACTTAGTTGTTCTTAAACCAGACACAATAGAAATTCAATTGTTCTATGGCACTGTGGTTACCTTGGGCGTCCAAGTATCTAGTTTATCTAGTTTTTAGTTTTAAGTTGTCTAAATATAAAGTAAAATTGTATTTTCGATAAATAAATTAAAAAAATAAAAATAAAATAAAGTGAACATAGTAATATTCCCTTAATAATATAATTAGTGTGTAGTGATGGGTAATGGAAAAATTTCGTTCGGAAAAGTAAAGAAAAAATATTTTTTTCCCATTAGTTTTCAAATATTTTTCTGATATTTTTCCTAATGTTAAAAACTCACTTTGCTTAGAAAAAAAAGATAATTACCCTGAAATATAATCAACATTTATTCTTTAACGATTACAAATACTTGTACAATTGGAAATGATGAAATTTGAAGAAAATACACACGCCAGTGTAGGTGTTTATTTTTGTTTAGACTGAGGTTGAGGATGCAGCACTGTTATTTCATCCATATATATGTTTTCCTTTGAAAACATCTACAAGTTTTAAAATAATAGGTTGGGGAAAAAGTTTCTTCGCATTTTTTAAGAAAATATTTTTTTTTTTTAATATAGTTTAATTACATTTAACTAAAGTATGTAGATGCTATTTTGTTCGATAACTTTTTGCCATCTTGTAGGTAGGGACATGATCCCATTGCTATAGAAATTTTGGGGCTTCTGAACAAAATACCGCGACAAGTGGTTTGGCAGTCCTCTCGTGATGTTAACCTGACACTGCCTAAAAATTTCTGAAGAGACCGAAACAGGTGGAATTCTGAATTAACACCTCCCAGCCAAACTCTTATTTTTTGCTGAATGGCTAAAGATGTGTGAGGTCTAGCGTTATCATGATGAAAAACCACATCCCTTCTGTTGATTAATTCCGGCCGCTTTCTCTAAACTTCTTGCTTTAATCTCATCAGTTGTTCGCAGTAGAGTTCAGAATCGATGGTCCTGCCTGCTGGTAATAGCTCATAATGAATAATGCCCTTCCAATCCCACCACATACACAGCATCACCTTGTTGCGAGTTACCCGGGTATCGCCACAGTCTGTGAAGCCTGACCGGCCTTTGACCACGACTTTTTTCACACGTTCTTGTCGTACATGATCCACTTTTCATCACCAGTTATTAGCTTCTTCAAAAATGGTTCGATTTCATTACGTCGTCGTAATAAAGAATCACAAATGAGTACACGGTTCATTAGGTTTCTTTCAGTGAGCTCGTGAGGTACCCAAATATCGATCTTTTTTGTGTACCCAGTTTTTTTCAAATGCGCCAAAACTGTTTTTTGGTCAATTTCCAGTTCTTCAGCTACGTCGTAACTACTGATATGCCAATCTTGCTTCACTTTTTCAAAAATGGCATCCATTTTATCCGTAATAGGGCGACCAGAGCTACGTGCATATTTGACATCAAAATTTCTGGATTGAAAACGCTTAAACCAAATTTGTGCTACTCTCACAGACACTGCACTAGGTCCATAAACATCGCAAATATTTTCGCGGCTTGCGTTGTATTTTTACCTTTCTTGTAGTACAATTTTAAAATGTATCGAATTTATTCATTAGATTCACTCATCTTGACAGTAAGAAAAACAAATGAAAATCACACATTTTCCTAATTTGAATTTGGAATTATGTTCTTTAAAATTAAAACTTTTAATGATACCAAAACCAGCCAGATACAAATAGTATAGCCAAAGAGATTTTATTACAAGTTCGTACATACTATATACAAAAAGACTTTCCCCAACCTAATATGACGATAAAGCAAGTTTCTCATACACGGTGGTACATATTGTAAATCCTCCATAAGTAAACTAGAAAAATGATAATTTCTTTTGTCGAGATTTCCTTGTTTGTCGACACAATCAGGGCATTTTTTCTTAATCTGATCTTATCTGATCTTACACTTCATAAAGACACAATCAAAATCATTTGTATCGCGCTCTTCTGTAGCTGACTTATTTTGATTGATGTCTTCTTTTTCTGAGCTTAACTGATCTTCGGGTTCATAGATTGGTGAATAATAAGTAAATTTAAAGTCGCTGAAGTAATTTTTACAGCTCCTATTACATTTGCATCATGTGAACGCTCTTTTAGCACAATCAGCGGAATCCATTCAAGGAAGCGTAACAGGCTGCTTACGGATAGAGCTGGAAAAATTGCCTTCATTGCATATAATTGGACCATGGAAAATAAAAATAACGAACAATCACCTGCTCATAACATTTAAGTGGAAGAAGAGGTCCCACCAATAGAAGACTTGTTATTTGTCATCGATATATATGTTAAAGTCAATGTTATTTGTAGATACAGATGAAGTACAAAATAGAGATAGTGATGAGTTTTATGCAAGTGATGATTCGGATTCTTCTGAATCTGAATGATATGCCTAATTATTTGCTTCGATTCAAATATATTATCTACATCAGTATCTCGTGTATTTGCAAACAATAAGTCTCATGTTAGATTTTCATCAGGCTAATGAGTGATTGTTTAAATATTGTCATTATTGGACAATGATAGGTTGATGATTCGAGACTTTAAGTTACTACCCATGCCTTTTTTGTATAATTTTATACTCATGAAGATGTAAAGTCTATAAGTAAGGTGTGATTTTAATGATTCTTGTCAAAATTTCACAGTAAACAATATTTTTCCATTATATGTCCATTTATTTATTTTTCCGAAAAATAAATTGAAAAATTTCTATGATTTGAAAAGTTTTGGAAAATTACCCATCACTATTAGTGTGTCACTCATCAAATCATCATGGTTATGCATGGTATGGTTAATTAAGCATCAGTCATCATAACCATCCATTATCAATTTAACTAGAAACAATCTGCACGCGTCGTCTATCTGGAAAGGAATGGAGAGGAATATTGTGTGCATATTTTGTGTAATTTTTTTAAAAATAGTAATGTTGTCATAGGACTGCTCTCAAGCTAAATATATTTGTGAGAAAAGACCATAAAGACACAATAATATTTATTATTAGTTATGTATACTTATTTTTTTCTTTACGATTAAAATTCTAACTCACCAGATTCTTTGGCATATCTTAATAAAACGCTTACAAAAAGACACGTCTTTACAATTTCATCTCGGAGCAGAGGCGACGTGAAGCGATGGCTGCAGAGAGATCGCGTTTATTACTTCCCTGTGATTTGAGGTTCATTAAACGTATATAATAAGGTTTGCAATAAGGAAGTTATTGGAATAGCAATAAATAAATCATTATACTACTGAATCTGCAACCTGCATCGCAACAAAGTGCAAATCAGACTGAGTAATGGGTTATGATAAGTATCTACTTAGTTTCCTGATGATACAGAATACAGCTTGTGAATTAAGCAAGCTTAATTGAACTATTTTGAGTAGGGTAGTATTTTTCTAATTGTTTATATATAACTATGACAACCTCCTTGGTCGAGTGTTTTGTACACCGGTTTTCATGGTGTCGCTATTTCTGAGGTCCCGTGTTCGATCACCGGTCGGGTCAATTTAGAAATTATTGCTTTTCTAAATTGTCACGGGTATGGGTGTTTCTATGTATAATAAGTATGTATTTAAGTATTTTAAGTATGTTTATCCGTTGTCTAGTAACCATATAACGAGTTTCATAACGAAGCTTCTCTTGGGCTAGATAATTGGTGTGAGTGTAAGGAAATTTATTTATTATTATTGTTTATAACTATCTATCTACTCCTATATGTATAAAGGATGAAACATTTTCTCACATTTAAAATCATGGTCACCCTACATAGTAAACTATTGACATTTCAGTTTAGAATAATAAGCCATTTCGGCTGAACGTCGATAAGCCGCATATACAATACAGCGCTGTTTAAAATTTTGACGTTATTATATTGTGCTCGGTCTGGTGTAAGTCTGCTCAGCTAGCTTAATTATCAAAGTCAGTTAACAACAATAGCAGCATTGTTATATTTATCCCAATCGCGCTAGCGTGATAAATAAACGTATCCCAATCGCGATAACGCTGCTTCAGCCGCGAAGGCTGCGCTTGGGTGGGTCGGTGGGTACGGTAAGTAAACAGCCTATAATTGTCCCACTGCTGGGCAAAGGCCTCCATCATTGAAAACAAGTCATCGCTACAATTAATGAGTAATGGCTTAATCACCACGCTTGCCAGATGCGGGTTGGTGATCACAAACCCGGGATATGCATCGAAAAATCCGAAATACATTTTGCCAGACCTGGGAAGTGAACCCGGGACTCAGCCACCGAGGCGTTCGGTAGGCAGGTACGGTACGAACGGCCTAACGACCCGCTTGGATGCTCAGTGTAAATCGATGTCAGTGTAACAAAAACCTATCTTATCCTATTGTGATGTCCGTCAGGGTCCAAGGTACTCTAATTTGGTTATAAGACCACATTGTGAAATACAATAAAGACATAGAAACAATAAACCCATTAATGTGTCTTGTTGCTTAAGTAGTTAATGTGCAGTCAGCTTAAAGTTTTAGGTTAACATTTTGTTAGGTTAATTGTACAACACAAGCTGAGGCGGGGTCCTGATTGACCTTTTGTTTGTTTTTTATTGTTATGTTTTATGTATGTGTGTGGTCAATAAATGTTTCTCTCTCTCTCTCTCTCTAATCAGTAAAGTCACTCCGGAAAAAAATTAGACACTTCATATCTTTCCGAATAAAGGTGTATATATATATATATCCAGTTAGCTTATTAATATCCGCTTAATCTATAATATATGAAATTCTCGTGTCACAATGTTAATTGCCATACTCCTCCGACACGGCTCCATCGATTGATTTGAGGTATTCCACGAAGCACCCCCAGACGAAGCAGACGTAAAGTATTCCACGAAGCACACCCACAGGTGTTATGAAACTTTTTAAGTATATTCGGTAGGTATGAGAACAGGTTGTAAAGTACAACGTTTGCCGGGTCAGCTAGTATAAATATAATAAAGTAGCACTTTACCTTACGACTTCGCCCGCGTGGATTTGCGATTTAAAAAGAATCTCTTTTTAAATAAAATAATAAATCAGTGAAAGAATTTATGGAATTGAACCCGTAGTTCTAGAGATTAGCCCCGCCATACAAACAAACAAACAAAGTCACAAACCTACCTTACCTCTTCCTATTAATATTATAAACGCGAAAGTTTGTTTGGATGTTTGTTACTCTTTCACGTAAAAACTACTGAATGGATTTGGATGAAATTCATATTGGCATACAGATAGTTTATAACCGGGAATAACACATAGGATACTTTTTATCTTGATATTCCCACGAAAACGGGAACCACGCGGGTGAAACCGGGAACCACACGGGTGAAACCGCGAGCGGCCACTAGTTATTAATAAATAAATAAATAAACTTTCCTACACTTACACCAATTATCTAGCCCAAGAGAAGCTTCATTATGAAACTCGTTAAATGGTTACTAGACAAAGGATAAAGATACTTAAAATACTTAAATACATAGATACATAGAAAACACCCAGACCCGAGACAATTTAGAAAAACCATAATTTTTAAATTGACCTGACCGGAGATCGAACCCAGGACCTTAGAGATGGCGACACCATGAAAACCGGCGTACAAACCACTCGACCAAGGAGGTCGTCGATTAATAATATAGATTAATAAGTATATCCGTCGTAATTAATCCATCCAATCCGATCCAATTTAAATCTATTTTTCAAATGACTATATATATTGAGTTAGCAGATAAACAGGTAGGCATATCCGGTCTATAATAAGATTCTTACAATCTCCAGCGTTTGGTATTTCTTTTCCTTCGGCTATCGTAGTCTGTAGAACGTAGCATCGCTCTTGATCACTCATTGATATGAATTTATAACGAAGAGCGAATCGCTTTGCAGCAAGCAACTGATAAGAAAAATAAGTCTCACAAACAGTGGCGAGGAGTCGAAATACCGCGAAGATAAGCCGGCCAAGAATTTACGAATCAGACAATAATGAACATGGAAATAAATCATTTTTTTCACTATGCAACTGCCTGGCACACACGTATATTTAACTTTTGCTGACAATAATTACTGACATCATCATCTCAGCCAAAAGACGTCCACTGCTGGACAAAGGCCTCCCCCAAGATGGGGGGTATTTGCCATAATCGCCACGCTTGGCAAGCGGGTTGGCGATCGCAATAGGTTGAAAGTAACCTCAGAGAGATGCTGCTGCCCATCCTCTGGAATGGGCCCTTAGTCGCCTTTTACGACACCCACGGGTTGATATGGGGTGGTGCAATTCTTCCCCGGCACCACACAGGGTATTACTGACATAACTATTAATAATAATAAATAAATGTTTCCTACACTCACACAAAAATTATCAGCGCCCCAAGAAAAGCTTCCTTAAGAAACTCGAGAAATGGTTAACCTTTTCACCGCCCAACTATCCTGCACGCGATGTCCCGCTGTACGCCAACGTATAAATGTATTTTAATAAAGTATGTACAAAGAAGAACTTCTTTAGAAGTGCTGGCGTGGGCGGCACGAAAATCTCGAACTTCTATAGAAGTTGTTGGCGGTAAAAAGGTTAACTAGACAACGGATAAACATACTTATACTTAAATACATACTTATTATACATAGGAAATACCCAGACCCGAAACAGTTTAGAAAAACAGGTACTTCCAAATTGATCCGACCGGGGATCGAGCCCGGGACCTCAGAGATGGCGACACCATGAAAACCGGTGTGCAAACCACTCGACCAAGGAGGTCGTAAGGTCGTATTAAGATCTGCATGGTGGATCCCTGGAGTAGGATTTCTAATAGGGAAGCCGATGGGAATCGGTATGTATGGATCCTTCGCCACTGGTAGATTGGTGATTAGATAACTAGGAAACGCTATTAAAAAATTAAATAATGTTTGCAGTGGTTTATATCTCCTGGACAACTGAATCCGGAGTTGCCCAAGTCCAGTTAATTGTGTCATCATCATCATCATCATCACCATCTCAGCCAAAACCGTCCATTGCTGGCCTCCCCCAAGGATTACATGAGGGGTGTTTGCCGTAATCGCCACGCTTGGCAGGCGGGTTGGCATTCGTTATGGTTGAGAGCTAACCTCAGAGAGATGCTGCTCCTCCTCATGCAGATCCTCTGGAATGGTCCCTCAGTCGGCTTTTACGATACCCACGGCAAAAAATGGGGTGGTGCAATTCTTTATCCCCGGCACCACACAGGGCGGTAATTGTGTGCAAGCAGCATAAAGATGCAAACTGTTGACACAAAACAAGGAGTTCTGTTGTCCTCATTTCATACAATGGCACCGATTATCTTTGACAGCCTGACAAATGCCACGAGGTCACGTAATATTTGATAGTACATGGTCTAATCCACTTATCGCAATCACGTTGCAACACTACCATCCGATCGTTCGGAAGATGTTTAAAAAGGCTATTGTCAGATCGTTTCCGTACAACTAGTCAATGAGATTTAAGTGTTAACCACTGTAACTTAAGACTTTAGCTGTTTACATATAAATTAAAATCTTTCTATTCTTTTTCCTAGCTAAAAAATCGTTGAAATGAAAATTAATGTTTTTTTGGCATGCAAAATTGTCTCAGAACAATAACTAAAGCTATAGAAGGATGGCTAAAATAAAAATCGTAAATATAGTAGATATTTAGTTCCGTTCTATCCTATGGCTAGAAAAGGAGGTTGGACTGCGACAAATGGTTGACACTTAGTTTTTATTTTTTGTATTGTTATGTCAAACGGTCATCAGAAAAATTGAGTCCCTGAGTCCTATTGCCCGGCCAAGCCTCGGCCAAATTCGGAAGTACATTGGTTTAAAAGCTGACAGTTCGTTTTAGATATATTTGACTTGTTCGCGTATTAATAGTATCGACTGTCAACATAAAGAAATGTCAATAACTTTATTTCAGATTTTATTAGTATTTCTGTCTAGATTGCACGAATGGTTTGGATTACTAGAAATAGTAAAATTGTGGTCTATGTGGCACTATTTATTTTGTAGTTAGGGGCTACAAGTTCTATTATTCTCTAAAAGAAAATAGTCAAGGACTATTGACTTTCAATCGGTATGTTTTTGCTATATTATTTGTCGAATGTGGTCTATTAGCGGTTAGCGAATAAAAATACAAATAAAATTTGGTAGAACCATTTTGTAGCAAAAACCAGGCGTGAATTCAATTTTAATAGCAGATTTAGCAATAAATCAGAAACTGCATCGGGTTATGTTTGTCATGATAGTGACGTAAACAATGTGCATATTTTTATTCTATCGATATTTTTATTTTACAGATTTTTTAAAGATTATGCACTAATGTAAGTGCATGATCGAAAAAGGCTAAAGGCGAAGTGTAAAAATAATAGTGGCTAAATCGTATTGGACTCCACAAAGGCATAATCACATTTAATCTAAGCATTTTACTATGGATTCATTTGTATGTAAGGAAAATGTGAAATGAACGCGACTTAAAGAAAATGCGGTTCCTACATTATTTATTATGGATGGATCTGATTAAATGGTATAATTTGTATTAATTCATTCAATTCATGTTAACAATTAATTGCAAAGAAACCTAACTTAAACGGTGAACCGTCAAAACTTGATTTTACAGTATTACAAGGAGTGCTAATGTGCCTGTAAAGGAAAATATAGCACAGGTCTGCAGATTCAAGAAACTCTTTAGAAATTTAACACGAAGACATGTCGTACATAAAAATAAAGAAATAATGCAATTTCAGGATATCATACCAACATATTTTTATCTTGCCAAACCATCTCGCACCGAAGTCCGGTTAGTAATTTATTTAATAAAAAGCTTTTGATTTATATTTTAAACCTATTAAACATTTATTATGATAAGAAATTATTTTTTTGCAGAAACGCTTGGCACAGATGTCAACATACTCAGACATATTCAGAACTTGATTATAAAAAATCAAATATTGAAATTAATGTGAATATTTACGAAATCATATTTTTTGATAACAAATTCCGTGTAATTGATATCGTATTGTTTTTTTAACGATGGTTTAACCTTTTTCTGTATACATACTGGCCCTAGCCCATCTTTAAATAAATATCACAAAGATTTTAATCCTGAGTAAAATGTAAAGACAAGTATATGCGAGTATTGTTTCTTTCATTATTAAAATTATTTCTTTTCAATAAGGTTGCTGTTTGATAGTGCAATTGATGGTTAGGGTTGCATTGTTGTGTATTTATTGTCAAATTAACACATATGTTTAATAAATATAGTGACAAAATAAATACTATGTTGTTGTTTCCAATTCATTTATTTAGATCGATAATAAAGTCGATAAAGTCACCACATTACCTTAAACATGACGTCACAAATCTGGTGACACCTTCGAAATAATGAAAGAAAAGGGACAATCGATCTCTTTCCAATACATCACCTAGGTTCATTAGTTAAAATAGTGCGAATTAATGAATTTGTGTTGCTATTTTAGTCCTGTTTCTATAGCTTTAGTTATTATTCTGAGAAAAATGTGTCGAACATTGGTGCCACAACCCAGTTCTAATTTTATCCTGACGGTTTTCTTTTATCCTTTAGTTGATAGCTTCGTGCGATTAGCACATTTAGCCAGTGTCAAAGTAATTTTTCTTACAAGTAATACATAAATAAACAATATTTCCTTCCTGTATGATGATGATGAATGATAATAGAATGGGAAGTGAGAAATGTTATACCCTCCAACCTCTCGAGTATCTCAGTAAAGATGTGGGGCTTTACTAAGTCCCCACGCGGACTTCTTGAGAGAATTTAAAAAGTGATGTTGCGCTGTTTTGTTTTTTGCCAACACTCATCCACACTCAGGAACACTTAACGGTTAATAATCCACCATTATTTCACATTAATATTCGACATAACACAAATTTTAGAAAATAAAACTATACCGCAGACATGACTCTTCACTTTCCCGCCAAGAAGTCCTGACGTTTATTTACGCGGTCGGTATAGTCAACCATGAAATTGCTTTATCACTTTTGACAAAAACTTCAATTACAATAAAATTTCGCTAAGGCTCATTGTCAATGATTACAACGTAGCTGTCACTTGGTCTTTTAAACAAAAATAGAGCTTGTTATTGTATTATATGCAGATAAAAAGTCATAATATTTCCACGTATCCACTAAAATAAAAGCGTCTAAATAGTTCCCACCTATCTTTACCAGTGGGGACAGGTGGAAAAAAAAATCCACCTATCCCTACCAGGGGGGATAGTTATTAGAGATATATGGTTTTTTTTCCACCTATCTCTACCAGTGGGGACAGTTGGGAAAATAATTCACCTATCCCTACCAGTGGAGATAGCCTGGTCGACTATACATTAGCGAACCACAGATATTTTTTTTATCTAAATAGTATTGTCTTATATCCAAACTTTTTAGTGTCTCACTGGCCTTCTTAAAGAGTACACTCATTGCGTAATACACAAGTAAGCTTTGTGATAAAACGATGACCGAGCAGTTATTTAAGCACTATGCTAAGCTATACCACAGAATAATTAATAGTACCGCTGTACCAATTAATCTTCCAGAAGCAATGCTAGTTTAGGTAACATTTAAAGATCTATTATGGAACAAAACGGTTATCGTAATGAAGAGCTCGATGGCGCAGTGGTTAACGCGCCCGGTCTGCTGTCTTACTTATAGTTTGACTTTGTTTTTCTTAAACAATTTTTGACTTTTACTAGAGTACTGTAGTGGTTCTGTATGACATTGTGGAAATTGAAACTTTTACCTGATGTAAATTTGTTAACTTAGATTTTTTATTGTTTTTTTTTTACATGTTGTGGTTGTCTTCTATATTTTTGTGTTTATTTGTAATGGAAAGTGTCCTGCTATGATAGGGCATTTTCCAATATTTTTAACGCTGTAAGGGAGAAAAAAACTGGACACTTGCTGAGTTTCTTGCCGGTTCTTCTCAGTACAAGATCTCCCACCCAGAGTAGACTTGCGTACCGATGGCATAGTGACATTCACAAGAGCTACTTGTAGCCTAAACTGAATAAATGATTTTGAATTTTGTTTTTTTTTTTAATTTTGCTATATTGCTAAAGTTAAGCAACTTTTGCAAAGTCCGGTCATCGGATGGGTGACCAAACATTTTTCATCTCGAGCTCCTTCGTGCTTCGGAAGGCACGTAAAGCCGTTGGTCCTGGCTGTCGTTAACAACGAACGCACCGCACTGGGCTCGCGTGGTGGTTTATGACCCGTTTTCCCTATCCATCCATAGGTGGACATTTCAAGGCAAGTGTGAACAGGCATTATCTAGGCAAGTATGCTATATCCTAGGCCGCATCACCACTTACCATCAGGCGAGATCGCGGTCAAATACTTGATATATATAAAGAATAAAAAAAATAAAAAAAGGTAAGGTAAGGTAAGGTAAGGCTCGTGCCCTAGCAGTGAGGACATATAATGAGCTGATGATGATGATGATGATGATGATGATGATGATGATGATGATGATGATGATGATGATGATGATGATGATGATGATGATGATGATGATGATGATGATGATGATGATGATGATGATGAATGGCACCAGTGTTGGACACTGTAACTAGGGTTGCCAACTATTTTTCAGGAAATTAAAGTAAATCGATAGTGATAACTAACTAGTATAAACAAGAGGATTTGAAAAAAAAATACAGTATATTCCAAATTTATTTATTTAAGCGTTGCGTTTCGTTTCACCTCACTTCACTGAGTCTGAGTATCATTCAGTAGTTCAGAAATTAAGTCAACAGGAATATACCGTTCAAACGCACGCATTAGTCGGAAATAAAGTATTTTCCATACTTTATTTTTATTCGTGTTATATTATGTTAGTGTTTTAAAAGTAAGTTATTGTGTGTATGATTTGTTTTTTTTCCTGTTTCGTGCCATGACGTCACTACTGCTACAGCTGCGTATACTGAGCTGTGCACAGTGTTGACATCACATAACAGGGCGCAATGTCAATTGTTATTATTTTTTATTATTTTTGTTACATGTTGTATGTTTTATTGTGTGTTTTGTTATGTGATTCCAATAAATGTCTTTTATTCTTCTATTCTTAAAAAGAATAAAGTAGGATACTTTATTTTAAAGTATGGTTGGCAACCCTAACTATAACCCAGTGTTAATCACTACTTTTCATCGCCAAAAAATAATATAGAATTTCATTGATATTTTACTGGATGATAGCTAGAAAGGAACAAGTGGAATGTATTAACCTTTTTACCGCCAACAACTTCTATAGAAGTTCGAGATTTTCGTGCCGTCCACGCCAGCACTTCTATAGAAGTTCTTCTTTGTACCTACTTTATTAAAATACATTTATACGTTGGCGTACAGGGGGACATAGCGTGCAGGATAGTTGGGCGGTGAAAAGGTTAAATAAATAGCCTATAACTGTCGAACTGCTGGGCGAAGGCTTCTATCATTAAAATCAAGTATCAGTCATCACTACAATCTATTGGTCAAATATCGTTTTCCAAATGCGGGTTTGTTATGACAAATCTGAGATATGCATAAAAAAACGAAACTCACTTTGCCCATTCTGGCAATTGAACTTGGGCAGAATGATTTACCAGTCGGCCACCGCAGCGGTGTCCGACTGGTAAATCAAAGTGACAAACCAAAGTGAACCGTAAATCATTGTGGTAGAGTCTATTTTGATAGAGCAGGATGCGTTTGTCTGTTCTATTAATCAGCACATATACCTACAATGAACTACATGTTATTGAAATGAGGCCGTTGATAATAAAGAACCTAACTCAAAGGATTAAAGAGTAAAGAGAATCGTCAGTTAAAATATGCTATACCTAGGGTTGCTAACTAATTTTCAGGAAATTAAAGTAAATCCTATCGCTAACTGGTATAAAAAAAAGGATTTGAAGAAAAAATAAAGTATTTTTCAAATTTATTTATTTAAATGTTTAAAAACTTATTTCTTTGTACTCTTGGCATTTTCTGATATTTTTTTATTGTTTGATAGCGCGTTCAGAAGTTAGCGTTGCATTTCGTTTCATATCACCTGAGTCTGAGTATCATTCTGTAGTTCAGAAATTAAGTCAACAGGAATATTCCGTTCAAACGCACGCGTTAGTCGGAAACAAAATATTAAATAAAGAAATAACGTAGGATACGTTATTTTAAAGTATGGTTGGCAACCCTAGCTGAACCTAATATGGAACCGCAGGAAATTTTGCGTACTGATCTCCAAACTTCAGTATGAAAATGGCACTAAATGATGATAATAACATCTCATAAGTATAGTTTCAAGAAGCACACCCAAACGAAGCACACCCAGACGAAGCACACATAAAGTATTCCACGAAGCACACCCATAGGTGTGCATCAAATAAAATTTTAAAATTGTTAATTTTCTATTCCACGAAGCACACCTACGAATATCACTAGTGCGGGGGACTAAGAAATAAAAATGTCGACAGAAGAAAATATTTATTATATTGTTTTCTAAAGTTTACGCGAACACTAAACATTTGTAATTTGCGGAAAAGATATGCATATTGATAACTTGTCTTTACCAAATATTATTAATGCCCTGTAACTCAAGAGTGCCTATGTGACTGGTATCCAAATATTCAATCATCTGCCCACAGATCAAAAAGCCTTAGTAAATTTAAGCTGTTTGAAATTTAATTTAAAAAGATGGCTTATGGATAAGGCGTTTTACAGTTTGACTAAATATTTTGGTACAAAAACAGCATAGTGGCTGTTTCTATGTAACATGTAACCTACCTACTAAAAATTGCATGCCCGACTAGGGTAAATTGTTTGTTCCCATTATTTTATGCTTAACACCTGCTATGTATTTACACAATTTTATGGCTATAAAAAATTATCTTATCTTATCTGTACTCCTAAAGCTTTCGACTTTAGAAATCACTTATTTTACAGGACAAATTATTTTTAACGACATCTTAACGTTATCGCCTGTATTTCTGAGAAAGAAAGAGTTCTACGCGTGCTTTCGATGATTGTATGTAGTTCCATTATTCGTCAAAAGATGGCGACTGTAACGTTAATTTCCTTAGAGCATTGTTGGTTGGTTTAATCACGGAATAGATAAAGTTCTGTGGGTTTAATGCTCTAAGTTAATTTCACTTGTTAGCAAGAATAAGTAGCAGAAGTTTTTGATTATATTTTGTAAAAAAAAACCCGACTGCTAAAACAACTATAAAAATAACTGCAAAGAGAAAAAACTGAAAAGAAAAAACAAGCTCTATATTCCCAAAATTAAATTTGAGCAATGTTGAATGCAACGTGAAATATTTCTAAATACATTGAATATTGATAGTTGTCGCAGGCGGGGACAATCACCAACCACCAAAAACCAACCACCACCACCAATCACCACCACCACCAACCAAAGAGAGTGCGGATTTAATTAGCCTAGCCACGGCCGCTTGGTTGATGATTGTCCCCGTCTGCGACAACTATCAATATTCAATGTATGAAATATTTCACGTTGCATCCAACATTGCTCAAATTTAATTCTCCTGACGCAGTCGGGTAAAAATGGCGCGGGCCGCGAGAAACCCCTCAAGCCATGTGACCGACACACCGTCAGAGAGTTTCTTGAAGGATGGCATCACGTTTTAGCGTGCGCCTTTTCCCTACTAGATTCTCCGAGGGGTTCCGATCGGATCGGATCGGAACTTTAACGTCATTGAATGGTAAATAAAACTCTTATTCAGCACTCTAGTTATATTTGGTATACCGTGTTGGTAATTTGTACGAGATGTAGCAAACAAAACAAGTTTAAATCAACTTAATATAAAATGTACCTATTCACAATCTTACTTTAGTTACGCTTTTCCTAATATTAGATAGGCCTAAATTTATAGTTTACAATGACACATTATAAAAAAATATTATAAAACTTGGTTTTGTAACACATTTTGTGATGTGAATTATAATTATAAGTTCTAACATGTCATGTAACACAAACAGCATCCATTTGCGAAAAAAGACTACAAATTTATAATAATTTTAAGTTAAACATCATAACATAGTTTAAATATTTAAAAAAATATAATTGAGACAAGGGTTTTTAATATTTTAACATACTAATAAATAGCCAATTTAGGGCATTTTTTAAAGCAATTAATGAAATAAATTTTATTATTTTAATGTAACTAAAAATACATACGTGATAGAATTTTCTACTGGATAATTTTATCTAATTAACCTTACAAAAACACAAATGTTGAAAAAATTTCCACGAGCAGGATTTGAACCTGCACCCTTCTGACCTACCGGATCTGGTGCTCTCCCAATTGAGCTATCGTGGTTCTAACCAGCCTGCCGAAATTATTCAACACTATTTACTTTTTACTTTGAAAGCCAAAGGCGCCCATTCAATGTCAACAACTACCGTCATTAACATCCGATCATAATATTTTTACAAATACTAAAGGTCAGTTTAAGAAGTAAGCAAGCTATTTATAAAATGTTATTTAAAAATAAATAATATTTTATAAAATAATGCTATTTAAAGTTTTATTTTCAACATTTGTGTTTTTGTAATTTGTTCGCAACAAAATTTGCGTTAAAAATTATATAAACAAAACAAAAACATTTTTACTAGCCTTCATAATTATATAACTCTAAAAAAAATCTTAAGAGCTAAAGCCGACATAGTGGCATTTTCTTTGTTGACAAATCTTTAAAAGAATCATTACACAATTTCAATCATTGTATCATCATCATCATCATCATCATCATCATCAGCCTATACTAGTCCACTGCTGGACATAGACCAATCAATAATAATAATCATTTTATGAACACGTAAAATTTGAGAGGAATTGCTATAAGCTGTGCAAAGAATTTAAGAGCTGCAATTAATTAAAAAAAAAATGTTTTAGTGGAGTTGCTCTAATTGTGTGTGGCACATAACATTAAACCATTGTTTAGAGATATTTGTATAAATCTTATTGTATTAGTAAGTACATTGTTATTTGTGATGAAAGGACTAGATTGGTAACTTTACAAATAATATAATCTTCACATTATAGATTAGTAAGAAAATAAGTAATGCTGAATCACTAGATGAAATATGTCAAACCAAAGAAAAGCATTATCAACAAAATTACATTTATACCTTTGTTGTTTTTATCGAAAGATTTTCTTTCTACTTCCAACCTTTTATTTATATCCGAGTTTATGGCCTACTTATATTTTTATATACGTCATCTACCAATTCTACATAGAGTACTATTTTTGTTTCTGCCTAATTCTTTTAATCTAGAACATTTGACTGATCTCTTTCTTATTTTACTTGTCATCCAAGCTTCCTTTATAAGATCAGCCCCCTTTTCAGCTACCATCATTACTGGAGCATTAATATTTCCATTAGTAATGGTAGGCATCATACTAGCATCTATGACTCTTAGCCCTTCTATACCGTGTACCCGTAATTGTGAATCAAGTACTGCCATAGGGTCACTAGCAGGACCCATTTTAGCTGTGCCAGAGATGTGGTAGATCGTCATCGTATACTGACGTATCAAGCAGTCCCAGTAGTCGTCGGTATATAAAGGTAAGTGCTTGCAATTCGGAAGAGGTTTGTTATAGAATCGAGCGCCAAAGCGTTTCATAGCCTGAGTTTCGCCTACTGCTACGGCTGCTTTCACACCTTCTCTCAAAACACCAACGTCGTCAGGGTGCGTCAGGTAATTGTGCACCATGATTGGATAATCCAATGGGTTTTTCGATTGTAGCTTGATGAAACCTCGACTCTTTGGACGAAGCATCATAGGGAATATTCCAAACACATCTTTGTTATTGATTTCACTAAACACTTCCTCGTAGAATTCGTCTGTGAGACTATGAGCTGTCTTCACTTGGGTCCCGCCATCAGACGGAGTTGAACACGATGTCATCATGAACTCTATATCCGGCCAGTCGTCTGAAGCATTGGCGTACTTTGTATTTATGAAAGCGACCACTTCTAAACCTATACTTGAAGTTAAAGGACCATCTTCCGAAACAGCGTATCTCAAAGCCGAATTAACATTGACAAGTCTGTTCATTACTAAACTGATTGGATAGTCGACTTGGAAAACCAGGCCGCCGATGGCAATGTGATCCTGCAAGTTACTTCCCACTCCAGGAGAATTATGTATCACGTCAATGCCGACTTCTTTTAAATGTTCCTCTGGACCAATTCCTGATAAAAGGAGTAGTTGAGGAGAACCGATAGATCCGGCCGATAAGATAACCTCTTTCGTGGCGTAAACAACTTGGTGTTCACCATCTCTTATGAATTCAACGCCGTAAGCCCTTTTATTGTCACTATCTATAAGTACTTTCGTGACGTGTGAGAACAGAGCTACGTGCAGGTTCGGTCTCAACCGAACCGGTCTCAAAAAGGCTTTGGCAGCGGAGCATCTGGTGCCTCTCCTGATAGTGAACTGATACCAAGCGTAGCCAGTCTGCTTGGCACCGTTGACGTCTATTATCTCGTATCCCATTTCTTCTCCTGCTTGAAGGAACGCTGCGCCAAGCGGAGTGTTGAACGGAGAGTCTTGAACTGTTAGGTACCCACCTGAAATTAATAAAATAAGACTTTAAATATTTGGTTGTTTTAAAGAAATCAGATTGTGTTAGAAAAAAGAAAAAAGGACAGTGTTGAATAAATTCCACGAGCGGGGTTCGAACCCGCACCCCATGACATGCCGGGTCAGGTGCACTACCAACTATGCTATCGTGGCTCGTGGTGGTTTTTTCAACACTTTGTCTTTTTTCTAATTGTAATTTGTTCGCAACATAATTTGCATAAAATTATATATAACCATATTCAGATAGTGTTGTTATTGTTAGCCTATATGGCTTAGGATTCAATGTGAAGTAGTTACTTTATATTTAAAACCATTTCGCACATATGATTTGTAATCATTAATGAAAGGCTCCTAGGTGTACTGGATGAGCGAGAGAACACTAAGAAAGTGGTACCTCGTAAATATGCTGAATTTCCCAACTTTACAACTTCAGTAATGCAAAAACACAAATGTTGAAAAAAAATCCACGAGCAGGATTTGAACCTGCACCCTTCTGACATGCATGCCAGGGCAGGTGCTCTCCTAATTGGGCTATCGTGGTTCTAACCATTATTTTTTCAACATTTGTGTTTTTGTAATTTGTTCGCAACAAAATTTGCTTTAAAAATTATACAAACAAAACAACAACATTTTATAAATAGCTTGCCTACTTCTTAACTGATTTAGTAGGTATTTGTAAAAATATTATGATCGGATGTCAATGACGGTAGTTGTTGACATTGAATGGGCGCCTTTGGCTTTCAAAGTAAAAAGTAAATAGTGTTGAATAATTTCGGCGGGCTGGTTAGAACCACGATAGCCCAATTGGGAGAGCACCTGACCCGGTATGTCAGAAGGGTGCAGGTTCAAATACTGCTCGTGGAAATTTTTTCAACATTTGTGTTTTTGTAATTTGTCCGCAACAAAATTTGCGTTAAAAATTATATAAACACAACAAAAACATTTCAGTAATGCATTAATTATCCCTCTCTACAAAGTATTTTATTTACCTGTAGCGTGGTGTCTGGTATCTTTTGCCAAGTAAGGATTCCTTTGGTCTTGTGACTTCTTGAAATAAGGCAAGACGTCCTCAAATCCCCAACCGGGATTTCCAAACGACTCCCACTGGTCGAAGTCCCGTCTGTTCCCTCGGATGTAGAGCATCGTGTTGAGGACGGATGACCCTCCGAGGACTTTGCCCTTGGTCCAGGCGCACCGCTTGTCGATCATCGCCTGGCAAGCCGTGTCTTGTGGCTGTGTCCTGGAATTAGATCAAAAAATACAGTCTGTCTGAAGGCTCGTGCCCCAGCAGTGGGGACATAAAATGAGCTGATGATGATGATGATTGAAATCGAGTCATCGCTACAATTAATGGGGATTGGCTAAATCACCACACTGTTTGTCAAATACAAATTCCGAAACACACTTGGTTTGTCTTAGGAATTGAACCCAAAACCTCCTGTTATTGCTTCGCCAATCGGCCACCAACACCTGGGTGGTGCTTATCTTATGTTTTTTGTTAATCAAACGTTAATAATATTCGTAACTAAAACAACAATGCAATATGAATACCTATATTTCCAATCCAGTTTGCTCTTGTGCAAATATAGGGACAGCAAAGGCACATCGCTTATGTCAGTCTCGTGACCTCCAGCTTCCAACAGCAGCACGGTCCAGCCTTCCACTTCAGTCAGTCTATTGGCCAGCACTGAACCCGCCGAGCCACCACCGACGATGACGAAATCGTACTTTTCTTTAAGAGTTTTCTGGTTGAACGGCCTGTTTTCTGGATCGAGGAGGTCGTAGTTGAAGTAAGCCATGGCTGCCAGCATGATGGGAATGAAAGTGAGCTTGCTGATCCCGGCAATGGTTAGGGCAGACTTGGCGGCCGCCGCGACTACTGCTAGCACACCCATGGTTGATCAGCGCATGCTTTGCTTCTGGAATTGGAGAAATGCAAGGGTTATTGTTTGAAAGAGTTGGTTTCCGCATATAAAATTTAATACGTCAGACAACTGGTGTTTTTTTTTAAATTTTAGTTTAAAGGTGGCAAACGCAAGGTAGCAAAGGTGGGTCACCTGATGGAAAGTAATCCGGTGATTACTTTCTATCAGGTGACCCGCCTGGCCTGGTGGCGGTCCACCCATGGACACCCGCAAAACCAAAGTGATCACAGATGCGTTGCCGGCCTTGAGGAAGGAGTTGGATCTTGAGGAGGAAGTAGGAATTAGGAGGGGGAGGGGTGAGAGATGGGCCTCCGATACTTTCACTCACCGGAAGAAACACAACAGCAATGAGTGCCAATGTTTCACGTCGATATTCTGTGAGAGGTATTACGCCGGGCGAGCCCGCCCATTTCGTGCTGCAAAGCAGCGTGGATCTACCACTCTGAACTTACTCCTAGCACGATTCGAGAGTCGAACAGGACCTTTAATGTGTTCTATATCATTATCATCATCATCAGCCGATTAACCAGCCTATGCTGAGCCCAAAGCGGTTTGTTGAATTTTAACGACAGCTATCTTACTACAAAAACCGGGACTGACGACTCTACATGCCCTTTGAAGCACGAAGAAAATTCTCATCTATATATTAATACGTGAAGCAAAAACTTTGTACCCCTTTTTACGAAAATTTGCGCGGACGGAGGAGTACGAAATTTCGCACACTTATAGTTTATATAGAAAAGGAGTATAAAATGTTATTAATAAAAAAAATGTGCATAAAAATACATTAAATCAATAAAACAAACATTACACACACTACCATGTATTTGACACACACGCATTTATACTCTTTTAAAAAAATTCAAAAATGGAAGAGGAGCGGCCGAAATCTGTCAATGTCAACCCAAACTCACATTCTGTCTTTTTTAATTTTTCATTGCTTAGGATACAATCCGTGCAGCCTTAATAAAATTACGGTCGAATTCTGACCATGGGGCGACCACTAGTATATTTTAATTTGGTCACCGGTCCAATAACCAGGCATTGCGAAAGATGCTTAACTTGCAAGATCACAACCTAAGCGCCATCGAGCTCCACCTGTATGGCATAAAGTATCTTTTTACAAAATAAAAATAATTATGTCGTGATTGTTTACGCAACTATTTAATACAACTGGGGATGGATTGTTTGTGGGCCATTGGATTTTAACCACAGAATAATATCTTTAACCAACTAGGTCAAACATGATGCTGAAAATAGGGGACATCAGTCAAACAAATTTGACTTCTATAACAATGAACCCTCGATTTAAATTTGAAAGAAAAAGCTTTGGTCTAACAATGTTGTAAATTTCATTCATAGGTGTGGGAAAAAACGCACTCGTCTGTAATATTTATGATAAGTTTCTCCATTGGGTTGGGTCACGCCACGTGTCAGGGTTAGCCTTGCATCATTCACGACAAAAGGAATAAATTACGTTGCGTTTACTGTTCCTGCGCCTACTACGTTGCACATCTTATTTATTAGTCGATATTTAAAAACAAGAAAAATTTTGCCGACTCAGTGTAGAGTGTCTATTGTTTGTTTATGATTATGGAAAATGTTGTCTTATTATTAGGGCGTCCGCTGCATCGGACGTCCCGATCCGATCCGAACCACCCGATCCGATCCGAACTCCCGATCTGATCCGAACCCTTCGGAGAATCTAGTAGAGCACGGGGACACGCACTAGTGCCGTTCCCCCTAGAAAAGCTCCGAAGGTGATTCGTTTCATACGGCTTGAGGAACCCTTTAAGTTTCTCGCCGCCCCCAAAAAAGCCCGGTGGAGCTAAAAATGCCGTCTGAGGTAATCGGCAAACTCTCTCCAAAAATAAAATAAAATAAATGGCGTGGACGCCCGCGCGTATTTGCGGTTTTGTTTTGTTTTTCTTTGTTGTTCATAGGCAGCCCTCCCGACGGGTAACCCGCCTCAGTCGGCGCTCTGCTATATGAATTTACACGAAATAGGCACGCTACGCGGGCGGGTGCACGAGCGGACGCACTTAAGCACACATTTCTCCACATCCACGTTTGGCAAGCGTGGCGTGGTGACTAAGCGTCTGAAGGACTAAGCTAGCCTATTGGCTGGCAAGTTAGCAATTTATGGGTATTCCCATAAATTGATAACTTAATATCAATAAAGGCCTTTGCACAGCAGTTGGACAGTATACCCCTAGGCTAGTTACCCTTTAATCAACCCTTAATTAACCCTTAACCAAGCAGTGATCATATAGCTACCACATACTGGCTACCATCATTTAAATATGTTGCTATTACATCAATGTTACAACCGCAAGTTAGAGATAAGATAGTTGTCAGTAGTTTAAGATTCCTTTTCAGGTGAAGTGCGATTCCACCTTCGGCCCTATCATTACTTTAAATCAAGTGAGATAAGGGCTAAGTGCTAACCTGTAGACGACTTTTTAAAGTGCCTATTGAGAGTTTTTGATGTGTAACATCTTTCCTCTCGCTTTCTTGCATTTTGTGGAAGTGATTTCGTGAAATGGGACGGAAGTGTGTTGTAACAGGAAGTCGAGGAAGCGCGCCAGCGCGCGCCATTTGATTTGACGAATGAGCGCGCGGTGGTAGAGTTGGCCGTCGGATGGTACCGACCATTAGGGGAAGCGCGCGCCATTTGATTTGACGAATGAGCGCACGGTATTGCATTACTCTTAGTAGGTATCAATTAAATAAAATACAGTTTTCATTAAAAAGAATTATTCTTTGTTATGAAAAATCATTTCAAATAATACCTGACCCATTTTTTACAGAATATAATGTTAAAATTCTTATTATTATGGTGACGTCAAATGTTACGCATTATATGCAACTACTGTAAGGCTCGTTTCTTTTTTTCTTATTCAACCGAGTTAAAGCTAACCACGTTTTGTATGGAATTGATCAACTCCATCTAATCAATGTAGTTGTGAAACCAATTTGACATTAGGTTGCGCTGTTTCCATACAAAATGACTAGTGCTTTTTTTCATTATTAATTTCGCATTGAGCACGCGGATGTCATGATTGAGCAACCTTATTTCCAAACATCTATAAATAGGTATCTATCCTTTCTGTTTGTGTAAATTTGTGATAATGATAAACACCAACGTGTCAATTTTTATGAAATAATGTCTATTGAAAACTTACTTGACTTATTAGCTTATTACTTTATCGAATATCGCAAGACTTCGTTTTTCTTTTCTCGCGCAATAAGTAAGTTCTGTACGTTCCTTAGGGAACGGCATCACGCACAAGTGCGTGTCCCTGTTCCCTACTAGATTCTCCGAGGGGTTCGGATCGGATCGGAAAACCTCAAGCCGTGAGTATGAAACATCCTCAGAAGGTTACTAGTAGTCTTGTGCTTAATCGGGCACTTCGGTTTAGTACTATTAAACTAGTAAAGTTCGAGTAAAGTACTACTAGTACACCTTATGATTACTAATACACGGAAATAAAGTCGTTACCTATCTATACCGCTGACCTCTATAAATAAGTGCACTGTAATGATTGTATAATACTTATAGATAGAGGTCAGTGCGCTATCATCTATAGACTCACTGCGCTGTTTTAATCTATTTTGGCACTGTTATCTTATCAGCCAACTAAATAGCTGTAAAACTGTGTTTTGCCAAAAGTAGCCACTTTTTCTCGAAACCATTTTAAAATTAATTAAGTATATTTTTGAACTGGGTAAGAAAGCTATTCAATCAATATTAGACGTTATTTTACGCACAGACTCAAATACTCAATCAATCACGTCATAGTCAGGGCGCTTTAACATAGCGAGATCACTCGCTCGCACTTTAATTATATAACTATATTTATAAACTTCTCTATGTGGTGCCGGGGATAAAGAATTGCACCACCCCATCTCTTCCCGTGGGTGTCGTAAAAGCCGACTAAGGGACCATTCCAGAGGATGGGCAGCAGCATCTTTCTGAGGTTACCCTCAACCTACTGCGATCGCCAATCCGCCTACCAAGCGAGGCGATTGAGGCAAATACCCCTCATACCCTTGGGGGAGGCCTTTGTCCAGCAGTGAACGTCTTTTGGCTGATATGATGATGATGATGATGATTTATAAACTATCTGTATGCCGAATTTCATCCAAATCCATCCATCCGTTGCAGCGTGAAGAAGCAACAAATATACACACATACACACAAACTTTCGCATTTATAATATTACTAGCGGCCGCTCGCGGTTTCACCCGCGTGGATCCCGTTCCCGTGGGAATATCGGGATAAAAAGTATCCTATGTTTTAATCCAGGTTATAAACTATCTGTATGCCGAATTTCATCCAAATCCATCCATCCGTTGCAGCATGAAGAAGCAACAAATATACACACACAAACTTTCGCCTTTATAATATTAGTGTGATAATATTTAATTGAGGAGTGCGTAAAAAATGATTACTCGTATTTTACTAACATTTTCACGGTCATTACTATTGTCTATGACACTGAAATACTTCGAGGTTGTTAGCTCTTTAACTGCGCTGGTTCGACCTACGAGATATCCGTATTGTTATACTCGTACATTTCGTAAAATAAATAAGAAATCCTATAACATTATTACACCTCTATGGCCCCTTAGTTTGCTAAGGGGTCCGATATCCCGTGGTCCAAATTCGAAACACATTGCCCTACTTGAACCCTTAGTGCAATTCCCAGGGCAGGAAAGAAAGTGTGTGTTCATATTTTTTGATGCATAGCCCTGGTTTGCCAACCAACTCATAATTGGCAAGCGTGGAGATTGAAGCCAATAGTTATCAAATTTTTGTTTGTATATCATCTCATCATAGAGTCAGCAACTAAAATTAGATAAATAGATAGATAGATACACTTTATTGCTTACACCATAATACACAATACAAAAAACAGAAAATTTAAAAATAAAAGTAAGCAAAGGCGCTCTTAAAGTAATCTCTTCCAGACAACCTTTGTGACGTAGGCCAAATTAGGAGACAATGAAAGGTTAGAGATTATATGTACATAATCTAAGAGTTCAACGCTCTAATATGTTTTAGATAGGCTATCCAGTTTTGTTTTTAATTATGTTATGCCGATCTGATCCCCTTAACTAATCCCCTGCATTATATTTACATCATATTAGAATAACTCGTAATATTTCCATTCAGAACTTGATGGAACTGGCTTTTTTGGTAATTTAAGTAATCTAAGTAGACTGTGTTTCACTGTGCTGAAAAAACCAATAAGGACCTCAATTAGTTAACCTCATTTAACCTTATTTATGGACCATAATAATATGGACCAATATAATGTAACCCACAGTCGTAAGATCAGATAGTACTGGATAAATGACCAGTGGTTGTATGTATAATTTGCAATCAGGCTGGAGATTGTTGACTACAATGCATGTCTACGTTGAGAATCAACTCGAAGAGGAATAACTGTCTTGTTTAATCTAGACTCGGTGAAAGGAAAGGGCATTCATGGCAAATGAATTTTATAGCTTAAAACTTATAATTTCCCTTGCATGCCACTGACGTAAGTCTATACATTTGTGCCCTCTTCAAAATAATACTTTTGTGCGTTTCTACCTGCACCTATATGTGTTCTGATAACCGCCATGCTCGATATGTCTCAAAGTTGAATAGAATGAATTTTACTTTTTATTTTCAAGTGCTAATTGCTGCACTGAAGCTAACTTAAATATTTATAAAAAGTACCCACCCAGCTTCGATTCCTGGCTGGGTCGGGTAGGCGTTTAATTTTTTCACTGTATTTTATCCTACTAACATTATAAACGCGAAAGTTACTCTTTCAGTTTGTTACTCTTTCACGTAAAAACTACTGAATGGATTTGGATGAAATTCGGCATACAGATAGTTTATAACTTGGATTAACACATAGGATAGTTTTTATCCGGATATTCCCACGGGAACGGGAACCACGCGGGTGAAACCGCGAGCGGCCGCTAGTAAATTTTAGAAATATTGAATAAATGTTTTGTGCTTTCATAATTTTAACAAATGACAATTTAAAAAAAAAACTTTATAAAAGTGTTGTGTGCTAGGCTAGCTATCGTGGACCACGCCACGATAGCATAGTTGGTAGTGCACCTGACCCGGCACTTCATAGAGTGCGGGCTCGATTCACGCTCGTGAAAATTTCTTCAACACACATTTTTTAAAACATGTTTTCCTTAATAACTGTCAATGTCGCTTATGGGTTCTCCTCGCTTCACGTGTCGTCTCGCTGTGTAACCGTTGCGCCATCATCCTTATGACACCGCCTGCTTACGTGAGTACTGGCATGTTGTCCATTGCCTTTGTTGTTCCAAATCCAAGTCGCTTTAACATGATTTTGGAACGTAGGTTAAGGCCCAGTTTTACAATACTCTGTTAGTTATTCTCTAAATGAGGCATTACTTAATCAATGATTAAATTTAACAGGGATGCTAACGGCACTGTTAAATTTTTATGTCCCATGGTAAGAATTTAACAGACCATTACGAAATCAACCATTAGGTGAATGACTCTCAAATCATTCACTCACATTCTAAACCAACCAAAACAAAATGTCATTGTATGTAATGTCATTGCTTCGAAAACGAGCACTATTTTCTCTAGTCGTATAATAGTTTTGTTATATGTAAGGCGACTGATTTAAATACCATGTATTTCGTAGAATTCATTAGAAATCAGGTTGCATTTCATTTTGCTGGTTGAATGAATGTCAAATATTTTATTGTTGAGTTTGAGGTTATCTTGTGTTTCGCATTGTTGTTTTGATTTTTTTGATTCCAGCGCATCCAAAACAGTTTCTTTCGATAGTCGAAATCTTGTGCGAAAATCAACATAGTCATATTCTTCGAAATAATGACGCCGTTCTTTGAAAGTTTTAGGACGTCGTACTATGTGTGTCGTGTACGCGATGCGGATCGGTGCAGGCAAACGCATCATATTCAAATAAATAATATTACGCGTAACGCGGCGCAAGCCGCTGCTCGATTAGCGTCATGAGTGACAAACTCGGCAAATGAACTCCTGGCGTTTCTACAACAAAAGCTGGACGTCATGGACGAGGTGAGCGCAGTGCAAATTTGCAAGTTCAGCTTCAGTGAAGATGAGGTGGCGTCTGCGAAGAAGCTGCTCTACGAGCCTGTCGGCAAGAGCGACCAGATGGTGTCTCGGAGACGAGTCGGGACGCAGAAGAGCCTACAGGAGATCATAACACTGATCAAAGGAACCGATCCAGATGACATGCCGACGTTTGTGGCGAGAGGTTTCATGGTTCGAAACAAGAAGCGATGTCGTCAGCGAGCAAGCCAGAACCGTTGCGGTACCGCACCGACAGGGCCCAATCTCCTGCTGCGTGCTGCGACACCGACCACGGCCATGTACCTGTCCCGCCTGCATCACACCACCACATCGCAGGAGGTAGCAGAGTTCATACGAATGAAGTCTAACTTTAATTTGAGGACTGGACCGCTGGGGTCGCGCCATAATAAAAGCTTCAAAGCGTTTGTGGTGCGAGTCCCGACATCAAAGCTGGACGTCTTCATGAAGGAGGACTTCTGGCCGAAGGGTGTAGTCTACAGGCGCTTCCATGGAAAGTTGCCTGTTGCTACCAAGTTGGTACAGTAACATAGTTATTAAGGTTTTTTTTTAAATATACTAACAAAAATTGTTTTTATTTTGTATGTAAGTATGTTAGTCTGTAAGGTATTTATTATATGGGCCGCTCTGTATTTTTACCATCTGTTACATTGTTTGTTGTCTGAAATAAAGATTTATTATTGTTATTCTCTGTATTTATCTTTTTTCTTAGCCTAGGTTTGTTATAATATTAATATAAAAGTAAAATACAAAAGCACATACAGAACATAAAAATATCATAAAAAACCTAGCCTAGGGTGCCGCCGGCAACGGGGCAGGTCTCAAACTACCGGTGGTGGTCAGGGCTGCAGAGTGAGGAACCTTCTGACAATACGGGCCGTATCAAGGAGTACTGCCTTTTGCCTCTGACCTTTGACCCAACTTATTATTATTATACTCTTTATTCATTTTTTTCCTTAAAACTAGATTTTTACAATATTTTAATATAAAAGCAATTATTATTATTATTATTATGTAATCCAAATTGTCCATTTCCAAAAGATCCTCTCGTTTTCATAAATAAAATTGTACGCCATGGCCATCTTGTGCCTGTGTGACATTAAACTAACAGCCTGTTACCTATTTAACGGACCTAAGTAGCAGCAATTAAGTTTAACATCGAATTACGGATATTTGACATTCGTTAAAACATGATGGGACACTCAATAACCTTAACAGTCTGTTAAATGATTTAACAGGGGTGTTAACTAACTAACATTGTATGATGAAACTGGATCTTAAGCTATTAATGAGGACAAGCTACCAAAGAGTACGTAGTGCTGCTAATTGATGTAAGAATAATGAATGAATATACATTTATTTAATTAATTTGGCTTCGCGTTTAGCATTTAGCCAATTTCAAGTGTTTTTTCTATTATTAGTAGTAAGGGTACAATTATTACAGAAAGAAAATCAATAATACGTAATGCATCCCGCATTACGTATTATTTTTTTTTTCTGTGAATTGCTAAAGCAGGTTTTTCTTCTTTTTAATTGTACCCTTTAAGAAAAACTTTGAAAGCAAACGGTACTGGCCGAAAACCAGCGCTATATAGACATTATGCCTATGTCGCATTAAGCTGAGCCGGTAGCCTTTGGCATACATATTGTTACATTACAAAGTCTAATATTTGTAGCTACATGTGCAATAAATAAGTAAATAAGTAAATAAATAGTGAAATATTATATTGTATCAAATGTAAAAGATGTAAGAGTGTGCCAATAAATTATTATTTCATTTTCGTTTCATTTCATTTCTTTTTTATTGTACGGTAGATAGAAAATAAAATGGAGTTTCACAACACGTGTTATTACGGGAAGAACTCGGGTGAAACTCCAACATTTATTTTTATTGGTGATACACGACAAACACACAAAGTCACATTCAATGTTACATTCATCATCATCAGCCTATACTAGTCCACTGCTGGACATAGGCCTCTCCAAGTGCACGCCACCGAGCACGATCCGCGGCTACTCTCATCCAGCTCTTGCCAGCCACCTTGCGAAGATCGTCGTTCCACCTCGTCATTATCTATATATTAATACGTGAAGCAAAAACTTGGTACCCCTTTTTACGAAAATTGCGCGGACGGAGGAGTAGGAAATTTCGCACACTTATAGTTTATAGAGATGGTTTTCCGAATGTTAATATTTTTTTAAATTATGCATAAAAATACATTAAACCAATAAAACAAACATTACACACACTACCATGTATTTGACACATATACTCTTTTCAAAAATTTCAAAAATGGAAGAGGAGCGTCTGAAATCTGTCAACTGCAATCAAAACTCACATTCCATCTTTTTAATTTTTCATTGCTTAAGATACAATCCGTGCAGCCTTAATAAAATTACGGTCGAATTTCGACCACTGGGCGACCACTAGTATAGTAACCTAGCTGACCCGGCGGACTTCGTACCACTTTGATAGTTTCTATGACTACAAAACAAATAAATCGTGGAATATTTTATATTGGAAAATCAAATTGTAAAAAAAAATGTTTGGGGTGGACCACCCTTCACTTAGGGGTATAAAAAATAGACTACGACCGATTTTCAGACCTACCGACATATACATATAAAATTTCATAAAAAAGTCGATCGAGCCGTTTCGGAGGAGTATGAACATATGACACGAGAATTTTATATATATAGAAGACTAGCGGCCGCTCGCGGTTTCACCCGCGTGGTTCCCGTTCTCGTAGGAACAACGGGATAAAAAGTATCCTATGTGTTAATCCAGGTTATAAACTATCTGTATGCCGAATTTCATCCAAATCGATCCATCCGTTGCAGCGTGAAGAAGCAACAAATATACACACACACATATACACAAACTTTCGCATTTATAATAATATTGTGATAAATAAATTTCTACGCCTATGTCTAAATGTATTGTATCGGTTGGGCTGCTTGCCGGTCAGTTGTATATGATATAGAATGTGCATGGATTTTATGCTGGGCACGAGCTTTCCTTAGGGATGGTAACACCACCAGGGAAAAAGCCATATACATTCTAAATCGATGGCCATATACCACCACACGGGCCTAGTGCGTAGTGCGGATTGGTGGTTGATAAAACTCGAGATGATAAATTTTTGTCACCCTTCCGAAGACCAGCCTTTGCGAAAGTAGATTAACTAACATCAAAAAGGATCGTACGAAACACAGTAATGCGTGTAAAACCTTACAAAATTAAAAAAAATCTTTCTTACACTCACACCAATTATCTAGCCCAAGAGAAGCTTCGTTATAAAACTCGTTAAATGGTTACTAGACAACGGATAAACATACTTAAAATACTTATAATACCTACATAGAAAACACCCAGACCCGAGACAATTTAGAAAAACAATAATATCTAAATTGACCCGACCGGGTTCGAACCCGGGACCTCAGAGATCCATGAAAACCGGTGTACAAACCACTCGACCAAGGAGGTTGTCAATTGCTGATTTAAACAAGAATTTTATACAGTTCTAAGAGAGAGTTCTAAAGATTTTGAGGATGCTGAGTTGTTACTAACTCAGTAGAACAGTAGGTAGATGCACTGTATTGTTTGCAGCTAACTGTGCGAATAAGGTCTCATCTACCATTTTTTGTGCGGCCAAGCGTTCTCATAGAGTGGTACTATCTGGTATAATCTAGTTCTGTTCAAATCTGAGAAAGGTATCAATACGGTAATGCCTGATTCAAATTTTGTACCAGTGATCATATTTTTATCATTAATGCGAACAAACGCGCAAACTAAAACCGATAGGTACTTACTACGTTCCGTACCGTTCCGTTACGTACTATTTTCACTTAAACCAAAAAGGTTTTAACTCAAAAAAGTTTGCATACCACTTCAATCTCTGACAAAAATCAGATGCATTTGTTTCCAACTTCAGACTGTTGTTGCGTAAAACTTTCACTGCATTCACAGCGCAGAGCGTCACCAAAGTTCATTCACTTGCAGCTTGCAGTGTGCGTGACGTCACCGAACAACGGGGTCACAGGGTCAAGATGAAACGAATAAGGTACGTTATGTAAACTCGTCGATTACATAACTATCTGAATTAAAACTTGCTTTAAAAAACAATTGATTGGTTGTTAAAAAACATGTACCTACCTCCCGCTGGGAATCGAACCCGGGATCTCGGGGTCTGAATCGGTGGTCTTAACCACTAGACCACAAAGGCGGTCAGAGTTTTCAAATACTTAAAGTTTATCTTTGCACATGCCGGGGTATACATTGTCCATTGTTGGGCAAAGGCTTCCATCATTGAAATCAAGTCATGGCTACAATTAATGGGTACTGGTAACTGGCTTAATCAATTTGTGAACATTAGTAAATAGCTTATAACCGTCCCACAGCTGGGCAAAGGCCTCCATCACTGAAATCATCACTATAAATTGATGGGTAAAGGCTTAATCACCACGCTTGCCAAATGCGGGTTGGTGACCACAAACCCGGGCTATGCATCGAAAAATCTGAAACACATTTTGGCCGACCTGGGAATTGAACTCGGTACCTTCGGGTATCGGGTCGAGCGTTTTGCCACTCGGCCACTGGGGCGTTGTAAACATTAGAAAAAGTTAATATTGATAGAATTATTGTGCATATATCTTAGTGAATGTCCCATTAGCATTGAAGTGAGCGTTCGATGAGTGCCAAAATCGTTCAAGGTCGATGTTAGCTAACGTCTATTGACAATATGATATGTTACGTCATCACAACAAAATGTATACGGACACCCAGCCTAGTGCGAGTTTTATTCGCCATTCAACTTTTTATTGAATTTCTATGAGAAATTTTAACTGTCCTTTGGTAGAAACTAAAGGACAAATTTTCGTTGTCGTTAAAGTGATCGAATTGGTAGCGGCTGAAACTCGCACAACCCAGCCTGAAACCCAGTACAACCTTGTCTACGGTCAGCCAAATATGTCGCTTAGGCCTAGGGTAGCCAACTATTTTTCAGAAAATTAAAGTAAATCTATCACTAACTACTTAGTTAAAAAAAAGGTTTTGAAGAAAAAATGTATGTTTATATATTTGTTCCTTCTTCTTTGATTTGAATGAAATTCGGCATACAGATAGTTTATAACCTGGATTAACACATGGGATTTTTATCCTGATATTCCCACGGGAATCACACTATAAATATACTAAAAACGACAAAATTTTTCAATACAAAATGATTTGTTTGTTTTGTTGTCATGGAAACCAAAGAGAATTTAATCACTTGATGGAAACTGTCAAAGCGGTACCAAGTCCGCCGGGTCCATTAGTAATACTATTAAACGAATATTTGAATACAAAAATCATTTTAGTCATTTGGTAGGTTTATAATTTAAAATTACTAAGTGTTAAATTATGTCTTTAGTAAATGATAGACTTTCACAATGGAAATTGTTCATTAACTTATAAATAATTGTCTAACTAAAATAACAAGTGTTGACACACCTCACCAATCAATGACATCACGGTAAACCAGATTCCGCTATTTGAAAAGTCCAAGGGTAAATAAGCCTATCTCAATTATTAACTAAGCGAGCATTGCACATAGAAATAAAACATGTTTTAAGAATTTACTCGCGTTACATGTTACTTTATTCCGACGTTACGAGCCTGTAAAGATTCTTAACCTTTTCACCGCTCAACTATCCTGCACGCGATGTCCCGCTGTACGCCAACGTATAAATGTATTTTAATAAAGTAGGAACAAAGAAGAACTTCTATAGAAGTGCTGGCGTGGACGGCACGAAAATCTCGAACTTCTATAGAAGTTGTTGGCGGTAAAAAAGTTATAAGTGTTTTATTTCTATGCTGTAATAGTAGGAATGAACTAAAGCTGTCTTTAATATCGGCAATTAGTATCAACGCTTTGAATTCTGGAGGTACCTACGAGTAAATTTTTGTTTGTATCGACTGCATTATCAAACTATCAAGCCCTTATTCTCCCAATTATTGATTATGCTGATGTTTGCTATCCCGATTTAAATAAGGACCTTCTTAATAAATGGGATCGACTTCTCAATAGCTCAATACGCTTTATTTTTGGTTTACGCAAATACGACCATATATCTTCCTATCGACTTAGCTTAAATGGCTGACCATCCCGCAACGTCGTAAGTCCAGAATTGTAACAACTCTATATTATATTCTAAATTATTCTAATTCCCCTTCTTACTTAGGATGTAGTTTCAGTTTCCTTAGCTCAACTCATGCCCGCCAACTTCGCTCATCAAATAATCACCTTCTCGCCACTCCTTTGCAACATTCAGGATTCGTTGCAGATACCTTCATGGTTCAGGCAGTTCGATTATGGAACGCTCTCCCCGAAAAAGTTAGACAAGCTCCAAGTAAATTGGTCTTTAAAACAATGGTGTATAAACTTTTTCTACAGGAATCAACACCACGTAAGAGATTCCCATCATCTTTTCATCTTTTCTTCTGTTATGTCTAAGTATGTTTATGTAGTCTATTTTTTATTTTATTTTTTTTGGTAAATGGTATGTACTACTATTATCATTTAATTTAATAAACTTAATATATATATCAGTCCTTTTAAATTTATGTAGTATATATTTCAGCTTGTTCTTTGTCGCACCGCTTACCAATTTTTCTGACTAGCCCTTAGGTCGAGGTAGAGAATGCCATTTGGCATTAAGTCCGCCTTTTGTACACTATTTTATTTTATTGTGCAATAAAGATAAAAATAATAAAAATAAACTATCAGTCCATGCCGATGCCGCCCGGAAGTAAGGAAGCTCGTTGAAAAGGGAAGTGATCTCCTTAAAGAAGCCTCCGGTGACAACGAGACAATGCAGCACTTACTGTGCGAATATGACATAGCGTCTTAGAGAGTCAGAGCTAGAAGACGAATGGGACTCCTGGGATCAGCCGGAACCTGAAGTCATCAGACTCTCCGCCTTCAAAGATATTGCCCAACGTATGGATGGCGTTGCACAATATGATTCCTATGGGTAGAAATGCTACTTTGAGTAGGAAATGTGGCAGGCCCCACTAAGGTAAGAGAAGCCAACACAAGGAGTGCCACCTACATCTGTCAGCGTATAAGCCAGGCAATACAAGGAGGTTGACATCTCGAACAGCAAGCACTGAGTTCCTATGTTCCTATGTTCCACGCAAAAAGTATGCATATCTTAGTTAGTTTTAAAAAAAACCCGATTCGTGGTCATCGGTTGACACTCGAGTTTGCGTACAACCTCGTTTTTTAAACGCAAAAATTTTAATCCTTTTTTGCACTGATAATGCTATAACTACTCGTATTGAAAGTGATGTAATACCACAGAATAACGAATAGTACTGTAATACTTAAAAGAAAGAGAACGCTCAGGAGAAACGCATCCACCAACTTTCGCAATTCGGGCGGCTGAATTGGGTTGTCGAGACATTGCCGGTTTTCCTGACGAGTGTTTCAAGTGCTTGTTACTTACGGTGTTTGAACAACGTGGTTTCGGCACTGTTCAGATAGGTACCTTGCAAGGCCGAAAGTGTTTTTTTTCATAAATATTTCAACTTGAATTTTGTAACAAATTCGAGAATGATCGAAAGGTATGCTTGTGATAAAGACTGTAAAACATACAATAAAATAAAAAACCACGATAGCATAAACGTAGTGCAGCTGACCCGGTGTGCCGTAGGGTGCGAGTTCGAATCTCGCTTGTGGAATTTTTTAACACGTTTTTAAGTAAAATATAGGTAGTAGTTTGAAAATGAGATATATACTAGTTATAACATAGCAGAATCTCTGCGCACGGGTCTCTATAATTTCTTGATATTAAAATATGTTTTACGTCGATGTAGCAACGTTAAGTATATACTAAAACCGCTTATTTGATTGCATTTCGTTCAGCTTCACAAACCTAATTGAGAATAACCAAAGTTATCAGTATCATGTATCATATCATTATCCGTCAGTAAAACACATAGTAAAAACATGCGCAGGCGCACACCCAACGCAACGCGCAACGCACACAAACACACTTAAGTTTCAATACCTACCTACCTTATATTACTTATCAAAATAAAAATAATATATTTTTTTATTGTCGAAACGATGACCGCTTTGAAGATGGGTGGATGGTTTTAAAACTATTGCTAAGTATTATCGTGCACCGAATTAGTACTATAAAACATATCAAAATATTCCAATAATGAGTAGTTATAGTATAAACTAATCAAAGTTATTTTCGCACCGATTATGCCATAACCTAAGTTCCTGACAATTTCTAATCCTCAATTACCTATTTGCACCGGGCATCACAAACATTCATAAACGTCAAAAATTAAATGCGAAAACCTCTTACAGTGTACCCAATTCGATATTCAACGTACCAGATCGAATGACAGATGAGCACTTCACTATCACCTCTGTTATCACCACACCGTGCGCCGAAGGATCGTTGGGCGCAAACTGCGCGCGCGCACTCTGCACTCAGACAACGAACACTGCGCCTCCCTGCGCCAACTTGCAGAGAGCTTGCACAACGCGGCGAACGGTCAATGTTATTAGGCCCTACACAGCCATTCGGGTCGCTGGTTCCTATATATATATATATATATATTTGACAGTAACAACTCGACATTTGTAATAAAAGTACGGATGGTTCGGTGACCTTGGATGTTTTGTAACAGACTGCGACTAGACACTTGAACTTTAATAGCTGAGATTGAAGTGAAACTGTTTATGTCCTAGTACGAGTATATTGATGCTAAAGCGATTAATATTTTATACATATAAAATTATCGTGTCACATGTGAGTTGCCATACTCCTCCGAAACGACTCGATCGATTTTTATGAAATTTTATATGTATATTCGGTAGGTCTGACTAGGTCGTAATCTATTTTTCATACCCCTAAGTGTTATGGGATGGGTGGTCCACCCCAAACATGTTTTTAGTTTTTGGATTTTTTTCCAATACAAAATGATTTGTTTGTTTTGTTGTCATGGAAACTGTCAAAGCGGTACGATGTCCGCCGGGTCAGCTAGTTTACATATAATTTCTTCCTAACGTTTCAAACCATTTGTTGGGTTTTTGATAATTAATATTTTTTTAAATATTTTTTAGATAATTCAGAGCCCGTCCAGTTGACTATTATCAAATTAGAAAAGGTGGAACTGGTCCCTTGTCTTAGTTTTGGAGTGGGACCAATTGCCCACTAATCCGACTAGGAAGTCGCACTGCCATCCTCCCCCCACTCCCCGAATAAACTCCTCAAGGTGTAGAGGCATCCTCCCTGCATTCGGGGGTTGAGGACGCTAAGAGACGTGTTCAAAGGGACCACCACCGTGGCGGGTCGTAACAACTCCTTAGAGCAAAGGTGGCCAACCTGAGGCCCGCGGGCCGCATGCGGCCTTCCGAGTGTCATCTTGTGGCTTGTGGAGTGTCATCAACAAAACCACGAATTTCTTCTATTTCACGTTTAGAATCAATACAAACATATTACTGATGTTTACCTGGAAAACTGATAACGTGTAGCAACAACCTCAGTCGATATCAACATCGATGCACTTAGTTCTGCGGTCTACCAAACAAAGTCAGACATCTCATTAACATATTTCGTAAATAAAAGTAACTAACAATTGTGTGTTTTACTCTCACATTTTCATTTTCAATTAGATACTTAAAATTTGGTGGTGCGGCCCGGTGCCAAAACCTTTTTCCGAAATTTGGCCCAGCTGCCGAAAAGGTTGGCCACCCTTGCCTCAGAGTATTTGGGATACCGCCTAAGCGGTAGACAGGTGCCCTAAGTTATTCGTTTTTTTATGGAGTTTAACTGTTTTTAACTCAAACGCCATTTTTAGCGTCACCGAACCTTTTTGGGGGTGGCGAAAAACTTAAGGGTTCGGATCGGATCGGTTGGTATTAAGTGTATCAGCCATAGCATCAGGTTTGCCCCACTTACCCCGCGGAATCAGAGCCCCGCGGGATGATTCGGGTGCGAATTTTACCAGGATAAAGAAAAGGTTTTTTAGATAAGTAGGCAAATTACTTCGCTCTACCTTCCACCTACTACTAAGCAGAAGCGAAGTCCAGGTACAACTTGTGGAGCATGATTCGGGGAGGGGGGAGGGGGGGGGAAAGAGTAAAAGAGACAAAACACGGAATAACTATTTGGACTTTATTCTTTGTTTATTTGTGAGGCACAAAGAGTTCTTTAAGCCGTGTGAGCAAAACACCGGCAGAGAATTTCTTCTACATTAAATTTTTTTTTGTCAATCTCTTCTGTTGCTGCTATTTTTGTTTTTATACTTTTATTTTTGTGTGTTACGTTTGTGTTGCTATCGCACACCTAAACCGGTTTCGACGGAAGATCAGCGCTAACATTTTTGCTGAGTCGGAACCGTTTTGGGACTCTCCTATGCTTTTTTCCATTTTTATCTGTATGTTTGAACTGTTCTGTCCCAAATAAATTTATTTTTATTTTCATTCACCCCGTGAATAACAGCTAACGTGCCTTTCGAAGCTTAAGAAGTTGCAGATACTCATTTCGGTCACCCATCCGTTGACCCGGCACCGCGAAAGTTGCCGCGCTAGCTTGCCACATTTAAATGGCTTTTAAACACCCATCTTTCTCATTAGGCGCATAGTTCACAAACCACAGGCGTTAATTCCGAGTATTAACATGACAAAACTGGCGTGGCGACACGATGTGTGGCAAGCTAGCGCGAACCTTTGGTTTGGCATGACAATAACATAAGTCAAACGACGACCGCTAAATGGTCACGGGTTGTGCAAACATACGTTAATGGTTTTTTGATTTTATGTTAGGGTAAAACCCCCTAAGTGTGTATGTTACTGAACTCCTTCTAAACAGCTGGACCGACTTGGATGAAATTTTCTGTGTGTACTCAAGTGGATTCGAGAATGGTTTAGATTTACAATTAGACCCGGTAGGTGGCGCTGCTATCGAAGTCCATCATGGGATACGGGTGTTCTTAAGCGGAAGAATGATTTGTTTGTTTTGTTGTCATAGAAACTGTCAAAGCGGTACGAAGTCCGCCGGTCAGCTAGTTGGTACTTATAGTATAACTTTTTAAACTATAATCGTCACTTACATTAGAATAAATATTAATAACGGGATTATTACCATGTTTTTTGTTGTGTGTGAGTATCCGATATTTCGGCACAGTTGCATGCGCCATGGTCACAAATGTACTCGTACATATAGTATGTCGTATATCAGTACATGTAGGTAAAACGAAATGTCCCGACTTACTTGTCAATGTCCAATTGCCCAAATCCTTGGCAACTGAAATTTTGTACAGAGGCTCCGTCTATGGCGTAGACCAGGGATGGGCAAACTTTTTCATTCGCGTGACAATATTTACTAACAAAATCTATGGCGGGCCAGGCTATTGAATTTTTGGCTGTATTTTTTCAATAAACAAATACCAATTTTTTTTGTGAAATAAAAATATTGATAGGTATGCATTTTTTTAAACACACACGAACTTTTGTTTGATGGTCGCGGGCCGGACTTCGATCATACACGGGCCGGAGATGGCCCTCGAGCCGTAGTCTGCTCATCCCTGGCGTAGACAATTTTTCACGGGACCACGGAATACGAGCAATGCAATGTGCAAGCTTTCTAAGGCATATTTTTTAAAATTTTAAACGTTTTTGATTTTGTAAATTAGAGAAGTTATAGGATGTATGAATTTATGGGGTATACTTTAAAACAAATCATAGATACAGCCTATTTGTTTAAATTAACATAAAAATAGATTTTTAAATTTAATATACTAACGAATAAGTTTTAGGTGCACGATGATGCCATCTATAATTATAAGTAATTTGAAAGTTATACTATGGATATACTTAGTTAATAGTTTGCATTTTTTTTTCTTCGCGGTCAAATACTTTCGTATACAGAATTTAATAAAAAAATAAAATAATGGTTTACAAATAAATAGGATTTTGCAAACAAATTCATGGAATTAGTAAGTAATACGTACGTATACAACCTTATTATTTGCACACATTAAAGCACAAGCTACTTAATAGGCAAATGTTTCTTTCTATACCTAATAGGTTATTTATTAGTTACTATATTAGTTGCTTTTTTTTGAAGAGGTTGCTAATGGCCTCATAGGTACCGTCTTTTGAGCGTCACCGAACTTTTTTGAGAGCAGCGGGAAACTTAAAGGGTTCCCTAAGCGTCATGTGATCGTCACACGATCATAGGGTTTCTAGAGGAAATGGCATCAAGTAAGCCTGTGCCCTTTTCCTACTAGATTCTCCGAGGGGATCAGATCGGATCGGAAACGGAACAACCTGAGGGCGCCTCTAACGGCAATATTAGTACTCTTTGGAAGTGTGTGTTCTCTCGTGCCTTTACCCTATCTTCATTAGGTTACTGACCTATTCAGTAAAATCAACTGATTGACTTGTAACACGCTGATTGCTGCTTTATTAAGAGGCCTATTACATTTTGACCGTGATTTTTGCATAAAATGCCCAACTCCGGCGTTCTTGTTCAGAGAAACTGAAATCTTTACACAATTTTGACTTATTGTATTGTGGAGAATAGTTATTAGTATAATTCGTAGCGGCCTCGCTTTCTGCAATTTTCCCTTATTAACTTACATATATATAAAGCCGAATTCCGAAGCTAGTTTTCAATTAAATACGCTGACGGCAATTTTCAAGTTCATGGATTGAACTACTTAAGCAAACGAAACGAAAAATATATAATTATATCTCTTAAATAGTGGTTAATTTCGTAGCGGCCTCGGAATATCGAAATATGAATGGAATTTCTACAAAAAAAATCCCATTCAAAGCCATAAAACGTTCAGAATTAGCTGTTAATATCTCCTTACTCCATTAATATTATTAAGTAAAATGTACACCAGAATTAACGTTAGTTTTTAAGATCTCAAATTATATACTTTTTTTGAACGAAAAAACATTATTAAACTTTAAATAAATGTAATTACAACTGCACAAAATGCTACTTTTGCGATGCGTCGGCCGCTCGTAGTACCTCCTCCTCCTCAGCCATCATTCAGTCCGCCTTCGGACATTGGCCTCCTCCAAACGCTTCCACTTCCTTCTGTCACCAGCCACCCTCATCTAGTTGTGGCTGGCTAGATGTTTAATATCGTCCACCCACCTAAGTGGTGGGCGGCTCCGGCCTCGTGTGTTTTACCACGGTCTCCACTCCAGTGTCCTTCTGGGCCATCGGTGGTAATCCATCCTCGCAATATGTCCCGCCCATCTCCACTTTCGGGACTCTATCAGGTCTACAGCGTCTCTCAACTTTGTCTTTCCTCTGATCCACTTCCGTATCGTCTTCGATCTAGCAGAGTTACACCCAGGATCGCTCTTTCCATTGCTCTCTGCGCGACTCTAAGTTGTACCTACCTACAGATAAAGCGCGAGCGCGCGCATTTTGTGATAGGGCTCTTAACAACTGCTGTAATCATAATCACTGCTGGGCTGAGGTCCTTGATCGTATATGGGGAGGTCGGCTGGAAACCCACTCTGCTGGCCTAATGCAGTTTGGTGGGTTTTAGCAACAGGGACCTACGTCTTAACGCGCTATCTCAAGCACTCAGCTTGCGTTATTACTAATTTGGTGACCCATCCGATGACCGGGCATTGCAAAAGTTACTCAACTTTCAAAACAAACCCGACCGCACAAACCGCTGCGCCATTATGCTGTTTATCGTAAACAATTAGTTACTAGAGAAAATGGTCATATCGTTTCAGAGTGAAAGTAAAAGTTAAACTATGAAAAATGAAGTCAAAGTTACCAAAAAAAAACAAATGTCGTCGTCTATATTGTATACAGAGGAGCTCGATGGCGCAGTGGATAACGCGCCAGGTCTTAGTGCTGAGGTTAAGCAACTTTCGCAAAGGCCGGTTATCGGATGGGTGACCAACATTTTTTCATCTCGAGCTCCTCCGTGCTTCGGAAGGCACGTAAAGCCGTTGGTCCCGGCTGAATTAGCAGTCGTTAGCAACCAGAAATCTGTACAGGGCCCGCGTGGCGGTTTATGGTCCGTTCTTCCTATTCATCCATAGGGAAGGCTCGTGTCCCAGCAGTGGGGACATAAAAACGAGCTAGTGATGACGAGGATGATGATATTGCATTCAAACTGATCGGCCAAGGGTGCATTTTGTCATGGGCTACTCTTTATCCCGGATAACACGAAGGGCAGGCAGGAGATTAAAAACTTTTGTGACATGAATTTCACTAAAAGCCGTTGTGACATTAGGCCTGCGTTATACTCGTTTATAGCGTAGGCATTTGTTTATTTTATGTAATTGCTTTTGTAAATATTTCGTAAGCTTTGAGCCACTTCCACGATGGCTCTGCTCGTATAGGTTTTGCGTAGTCATGATTCCGTGGATTATGTATTTGTCAATGAAAGGTTTATAACGGAGATTAACGCAAACTGCTATAATTAAGTCTCATAGACATACCTATATCGTTTCGACAGAGTTATAGACCTTTGATTAAAATGGAACGCGGCAGTTTAAAAGTGTATGTAAGTATGCGTTGGTTGTTGTGGCGAATTTTTCAATGTTTAAAAGAACTGCCAGAAAGTTGAAGTGGTAAAACTTTGATTCTGCCTACATAACGTTTCATTTAAGCACCTACTTATTTTTAAACTTATCGACCACAACATTGTTACAAACAAAAGAGATTTCGTAAATACTAATAATAGTTTCGCTAACCTTCCTGAGTGTGGATAGGATACTTGGGTAGCCAATTATTTGTAGCTTCCTGTAATGTAATTAGAGCTCTGTATAGTTTATTTACCGGCACCTACAAGTATTAGTTATTAACACTATACGTGTGTGTAAAATACATAAGTGTGTGTGTCAAATACATGGTAGTGTGCGTAATGTTTGTTTTATTGATTTAATGTATTTTTATGCATAATTAAAAAAAATATATTAACATTCGGTTAACCTTCTCTATATAAACTAGGTATGTGTGCGAAATTTCGTACTCCTCCGTCCGCGCAATTTTCGTAAAAAAGGGGTACAAAGTTTTTGGTTCTTAGGCAGTAGTAAACAACAATATTTTCATATTCATGTTCATAATTTATTGCAGGTCACAACATGTTACATGTCACAACAGATAGCCCCTTACAAATATACAAAGATTAAGGTCCGTCTCTTTTACTCTAATTTGAAATGACGTTAACATGACAGGAACAAAACACGGAATAACTATTCGGACCTTATTCTTTGTTTATTTGTAAGGGGCCTAAACTTCAGGGTGCCTAGTGCGAGTTTCATTCGACATTCGATCACGTTATCGAAAACGAGAATTTGTATGGCAAAATGTTAACTCTTCTCGTATGTCGCCAGGTGGCGCTGCTTCAATGCCATACTAATTTTCGTTTTCGTTACCGTAATTGAAACAATACGGATAGTAAACAAAACTCTCACTTGTTAGATTGTGGCGGTAGCCAAAGTAACATTAAGAAAACGATAGCGAAGTTCGAAAAGAATAAAATGTATGGGATTGACATAAGATTGACCACGTGATTTAGCGCGGCTTATGTCAATCCCATACATTTTATTCTTTTCGAATATCGCTATCGTTTTCTTAAATTTACTTTGGCTAAGCCTACTGGTTAGTGATCAAAGCACACTTCACCCGGAACTCACTCGGAAACTTCGCCCTTCCCTTCTTAGAACGATAATGGTGATGAAACTAGCTAGAGACAGGTCGTAGTTAACGTGCGCCTGCGCATGTGCAATCGTCTACGGCATTGCGAAATGATTAGTTACGAAATATATAAGTAATCTGAGTTCAAGGCGTTAGATGTGATGCGATTGATTCCATAATAATGACGATTTTCTTTTGTCGCCATACCGTTGACTGCTTACAACATACTTATTTATAGCTTAAGATGAAAAGGGTGGAAGGGCATGGGCCAGCATATTAAATTAACTCCGTCTCTAACAAATTAAAATAACTTTGAAATTCTTTAGCATTTGAACCAGCAATTACGAAAATTCCGGATTAATACATGTTACTTTGAATTTAAAGCGTTTTAGGATGAGAAATACGATGCTTAATCAAGTTAATAAATGGATGTTTCGAATTATATAAACAAAAACTAAGAAGATTATTTACTTCTATATTATTACCTCTCAATTATTTTCATGTGTTAAACTATTCATAATCATCATCATCTCAGCTAAAAGACTTGCACTGCTATCTTGATTTTTCCCAACAATTATAAAACATATGAAAGTGATATTTGATGACATGATTTTTCATTTAATTGACTTCATTTTGCTAGTTGCAGAAATACGATTTGTCAACTTTTATTACAGAGAAAAAAATATCAAAGTATCCTCTTTTAAAACATAGATTTGCATTTTACAGGCTAACCAGACCGATTTAAGCATCTAAATTTTCTTAGTAGATTAGTCTTAACACACACTTCAATATTGCAGTTTATTTTTTTTTATATTTTGTAGTTTTAATTTGAAGGAAAAAAAACAGTTTTTCTTATGGTACGGGGCGCAAACGCTCGTATGAGAACGTATGAGATTTATTGTTTAGCGGTGCGTCGCCTTAATTCAATTTTAATGTGAGGCGAGACCTAGCTTATCCTACTAATATTATAAACGCGAAAGTTTGTAAGTATGGATGTTTGTTACTCTTTCACGTAAAAACTACTGAATGGATTTGGATCAAATTCGGCATACAGATAGTTTATAACCGGGAATAACACATAGGATACTTTTTATCCAGATATTCCCACGGGAACGGGAACCACGCGGGTGAAACCGCGAGCGGCCACTAGTAAGTTATATTGTAACAGTTGTTGTTGTCCATGTACTGAATTTGTATTCTGTAGTTGTGCCATTGAAATGAATAAATAAATTAATAACAACTGGGCACAGCCAAATAATGTATTAATGATAGTTACGGCTTGTTAATGAGTTGGTAATAGTATTAAATAAATAAATAAATAGTCTTTATATTGTTCTTTTGCTGGGCAGAGACATCCTACATTAAAATTAAGTCATCGCACGATACTTAGATATATTGGTTTTGAATTTTGACTCTATATAATGGTTTTGGCTTAATCACCACGCTTGACAAATGTGGGTTCGTGATCTACCAGGTCTTTGGTTAAGCAAATAAAAAAAGTATTATTATTTTATTACAACATAAAACATTAACATAATATCTTCTTTAGCTATCTCTTCTGTTTTGTGGAAACGAGCGAAGGGTCTCTGTGTCAAATGTCACCGTTCGTTGTGTCATAGAAACTGTGGCGAGGCCACCGTTGTAACTTGAGCAAGACATTAATATGCAGGTCTGGGCTAGGCCAACTGGATGGGACACACGTCGGTACCACACAGTAAGGAGACGGCAGAAGGACACTTCATACAAACACGATCGCACAACGCACATATAGAGAACCCCGATCCGATCCGAACCCCTCGGAGAATCTAGTAGGGCATGGGGACACGCACCTTTAAGTGTGTGATGCCGCTCCCTCTAGAAAACCTCCGAAGGTGATTCGTTTCACACGGCTTGAGGTACCCTTTACGTACCTCGCCGCCCCCAAAAAAGCCCGGTGAAGCTGAAAATGCCGTCAGAGGCTATCAGTAATCTCTCACAAAAAAAAAACATAACCTCTCGCAACAGCAGCGCTTCTTGGCGGGAAAGTGAAAAGTCATGTCTGCGGTTTTGTTTTATTTTCTAAAATTTGTGTTATGTCGAATGTTATTGTGAAATAATGGTGGATCATTAACCGTTAAGTGTTCCAGAGTGTGCATGAGTGTTGGCAAATGAAACAAAACAGTGCAACGGAACTTTTAAAATTCTCTCTAAAAGTCTGCGTGACGACTTAGTAAAGCCCCATATCTTTACTGATATACTCGAGGGGTTAAGGGGTATATCATTTCTCACTTCTCATTTCTATTATCATTCATCATCATTATCAGGAAGGAAATATTGTTTACTTATGTATTACTTGTAAGAAAAATTACTTTGGCACTGGCTAAATGTGCTAATCGTACGAAGCCATCAAATAAAGGAAAAAAACAGCTGTGCTTGGACTATTCCGAGCAATTCCGAGATTCCGTGTCCGTGCAAGGGGTCTATGCGTGAGTGCTCATGCACGGTAAAGGTGGAAACATACTACTAAAACGCGACGCGACACCACGTGTCGACACCCGATGTGCACCGTGCACATTACCAACATGCTACGTGATGCTACAAACACGCTTCGCTAGTGTCATAGCTTCGTGAAGGACTTTTGTAAATAGAAATAAATAGAATATGTAACAAAAAATATCTTAATACCAGGAATGTTCTCGAGAAATACACTGCGTGCCAAGCGTCGGGTGGCGTGTGTGCCCCTCTCTCGGCAACACGCCAATCTAGATCGATTGGATGTTTCCGCGTGGGAGTGCGTGTCATCACATGGTGTGTTTTCTATGTGCAACTGACCATAATAAATGTATGGGATTGATTAGTACTGACACGCGTCAGATGGCGTGACGTGGCGTCATGTTTTAATAGTATGTTTCCACCTTTAAGCTTACTTTCTGCAGTCTCCATAATTTGTCTCGGTGCGCACATCTTTTTATTTCTAACAGGCAATTAGATATTAGATGTTTATTATCCTTTCATGGTTTTAATTCAATTTGCTGAATACTGCAAAACATATCGCACATTAGTGCTGAGTGCGAATTTAGTAATACATTCGCATTAGGCAAAATAGCAACACATTGTTACCAGGAGGTGCTGATTCAATGACATACAATTTTCTTTTAGTTACTGTAATCGAATAGTAAATTAAACTCGCTCTTAAGGCCTGTTTTCACTTTGATTAGTGATTAGTGCAGGTGACGAGTACAGGTGCTTAGTGATTAGGAGTAAACTCATCTGGACAGCGATTGATTAGTAACCTGCGTAGTAAAGTGGTTAGACGCGGGTTCTATTTTTTTGCGAGTGGACTACGAGTAGCCACGTCCCGCGCGCCCTCCCTTTCCCCTCACTCGCAGCCTGCCTGCACTGTGCTGCACTACACACGTCTGGACAGCAGTGTTTAGTGTTTAGCGTTTGGCGTCGGACGCTAACAACTGAATTTACTAAACACAGCCACTTGACAAAATTGGACACTTCTTGCACTAAACACTCGCAATTACTAATCACCTGCACTCGCACTAATCAAAGTGAAAACAGGCCTTTAGCGTTCTGGATGTTTAGTGCGAGTTTCATTCGCCATTCGATCAGGTCAACGAAAACGAGAATTTGTATGGCGAAGTTTTACCTCTCCTCGTATGTCGCCAGGAGGCGATGCTTTTATGCAATACTAATTTTCGTTTTTGTAAATGTAATCGAATGAAAACGGATAGTAAACAATACGTACATTAGGGACCTAGAAAATATCATGGTTGTCAGACCATGAAACATCGCTCACTGTGGATCTGCATACAAGTAAAAGGGAGGCAAAAAGCGCGCTATCCATTGATTCAAGTCAGGAAATTCGAAAAACGCTATCAATTTAATATCTAGATGTCTTGCGTTTTTTTAATAAAGTATTACGAATAAATATAACTTAATTTCATCGACGTAGTTTAGTAAATGAAAAGGATAATCATGTTCATATATACTGTTTAAAGGTGACTTTGGTTGGACATTTTTTCTATCGAAGAAATTTCACAATTTTGCATCCTGGAAACAATAACATTGTTGCAAATATAGCCCTTTATTATAACATATATTTTCAGTTTTAAATTAACCTTCAATGCGTTAATTGAATGAAGTTGTTAATATATTTTTGAGATATAAAAGCAATACAGTATAATCACACTAATATTATAAATGCGAAAGTTTGTGTGTACGTAGGTATGTGTGTATATTTGTTGCTTCTTCACACTGCAACGGATGGATGGATTTGGATGAAATTCGGCATACAGATACCCCCTTACAAATAAAAAAAGAATAAAGTCCGAATAGTTATTCCGTGTTTTGTTCCTGTCATGTAAACACATTTCAAATTAGAATAAAAGACAAAATACGGAATAACTATTTGGACCTTATTCTTTGTTTATTTATAAGGCCCAAAGTTTATAACCTGGTTTAACAAATAGGATACTTTTTATCCCGATATTCCCACGGGAACGGGAACGACGCGGGTGAAACCGCGAGCGGCCGCTAGTTTTCGTAATAACTTTCATGGTTGTTTGAAAAAAGACAAAATTTTGAAAAAGTTTCACGAGCGGGTTTTTTTCAAAACTTTGTTTTTTTAAAATTTTAATTTGTTTGCAAAAATATTTGCGCAGGTAAAATTATATGTAAATCATCATTTCATGGTTGTGCTACTAACTCAAATAAGGGTTGAAGTTTTTTTCATAAAATAATTTATTCATACCTATATGACTTACATATTTATAAACAATAACAACAATTAATGCTATCTTAAAAGTACTGTAAAAACATTAATAATATTTACAATTCATCTCTAAAAAAAATTTTCTTCTTAATAATGTCAAATGCTTTCTCAGCTATAACCAGGGTCGATGCCATTGTATTGCCTCCAGGGATCGTCGGCATCACACTAGCATCTACCACCCTTAAGTTCGTAATGCCATGGACTAACAAATCTTGATCAACGACAGTACTTTCATCATCTCTCATTCCCATTTTAGCAGTTCCAACAGGATGGTACACAGTTGTGGCCATGTGTCGTATGTAGCATTCCCAATACTCTTCACTAGAATCAGGAAAGTCCATACAACCAGACAAAGCTATTGGTGCTAGGTCTATTTCGAGCGATTTAAAAATCTCAGTTTTTTCCAGTTTACGTACAAATTTTATCGCTTGCATCATTATTTTCATATCATCATGATCTTGGAAGTAATTTGTTATTATTTTAGGTGTTGACGTTGGCTTAGAGTCTCGTAACAAAATTTCTCCTCTGGACTTGGGATGCAGCAGTGTGGGGTATATGCCTAGCAAGTCACTCTGATCATTAAGCTGCTCAATTCTTCTGATAATGTCGTCTTTATATCCGTAACCTTCGAGGTACGTTCGCATCATGAACTTATCATTCTTGGTGAAATACAAATGATGATATTGAATATCAGGATAGTCTGTAACATTTTTCGTATCTATGAATGTCATAAAATCTGTTAAGCCAATGTTAGATAAAGGTCCACTTTTGGTGAGCATATATTGTAACCAGGACATTAGAACCATTTCCGCAGTGATTTGCGTTTCTTGATTTGTTTTAAAAAGCAATGGAAATATTATGTGGTCTTGTAGGTTTCTACCCACTGGTAGATCGATTATGCACTCTATTCCTTTGTCATTGAGATGAGTTTTGGGGCCGATTCCTGATAACATTAAGATCTGAGGCGTAGCGATCGAACCGGCAGATAGTATGACCTCTTTGTTAGCTGTAATTTGCATCACCACTCCGTTTTTGTGTCAGATGTCTACGCCGACAGCTCTTTTACTTTGTTGATCGAGAATAACCTTTTCAACTATAGTATTTTTCATCACATACAAATTGTCACTTTCTTTTAAATGAATTTTAGCTGTGTTTAAACGTTTCCCATTACGTGTTAACAATTTTGTGATTCTTGTACCAATAAGTCCTTCGTTCTTGTCAATTTTATTAATATTTATTCCGCACTCTTTGTATGAGTTTTCGAGAATATGGTACCATGGATTTTCGTTGTTTTTGTATGACGAAAAATTCATTGATTTTTCAATTTTCTCAAAATAATGCAATAAGTCTCCGTAGCCCCAACCATGATTTCCTAAATCCTCCCACTGTTGATAATCTCTTGGGTGGCCTCGTATGTACAACATGGCGTTAATTGAACTTGATCCTCCCAGAGCTTTACCCTTACTCCATGTGCATTTCTCATTGTTGAAACCTAAGCAAGCTCCTTGGGAAACAGTTTCATATTTCCAGTCTATATCTTGGTTAGAGATAAGAAACGCTGGCACCTGTAATGAAGATTCCTTTTTATGTATCAAATTTCAGAAATACTATTTTAACGTCATCATCGTCAAGCTGTAAACATCCCACTATTAGGCGCAGGCCTTGCGTACATAAAAATTGCAGTTGTGACAATTGGACCATAACCACCACTCCAGCCGAATTTCGGTTGGTGAGTTTTAGTCATCAAAATTAAATGGGACCAACAACTATTAATGAGCTTTCTGCTTAAGCGCGTCGGAGCATGACATATTTTTATATGACCACTCATCAAACCGACTAGGAGTCGAAGTGGTTGCCATGGCCAAAAACGGTCGGAATGATCATCATCATCATCATCATCCAGGCATTGCAAAAGTTGCTTTATTAGCGAGATCGCAACTCGAACGCGCTGCGCTGCTGCGCCATCGACTCCTTCGTATGGCAACTTAAAATTAATGTCTTGAAAATTACTTATTGAGTTTAGTTGAGTTGACGACCTCCTTGGTCAAGTGGCTTGCACACCGGTTTTCATGGTGTCGCCATCTCTGAGTCCCGGGTTCGTTCCCCGGTCGAATCACTTTAGAAATACCTGTTTTTCTAAACTGTTTCGGGTCTGGGTGTTTCCTATGTATAATAAGTATGTATTTAAGTATATTAAGTATGTTTATCTGTTGTCTAGTTAACCATTTCTCGAGTTTCTTAAGAAAGCTTTTCTTGGGGCTAGATAATTGAGAGTGAGTGTGGGAAACATTTACTTACTTATTTATTTAGTATAATACAGTTTTACGTTTTCTTTTTTCAGGTAATGTTGAAGACGTCTCATCCTGTGAGATTATGGCGGTCGTGGAGCAGTGTGTAATGTATAACTATTTTGAATTTTTGATTAGATATTAGTCTAATTTCCTTAAGTCTGGCTCTGGACAAACTCATACCGTAATAGTAATAGTAACCATAATTCATAGTATTACAAAATGCTTATATTCTATTGTGAATAAACAATTGAACTGCCCCCCGACCGCCTAACCGATCGCTTTGACTACGCGTATAGTTTATGACGTTATCTTGCCACCTCGTACCGTCTATGAAAGCAATATCAAAAGTTAAAGGCTAAAGCTTTCAAAATTGCTTTCATAGATGGCACGAAACGACAAGATGACGTCATAAACCACACACGAAGTCAAAGCGATCGGTTAGGCGGTAGACAGCATCATGTTAATATCAGATGAGTCTATGTTATTTATTCCTATTGTATTATTCAATCAATCATAATCCTTTATTGTACATAGAAAATACACTTTGAATTAAACATTAGAAAATACATGTACAAGGGTGAGCTGTATTTGTTTGAGTGACAATGAATGTTTTCTATTATAATCTTTATCCCCGTATTGCATACGACACATACCTCACTATTAAGCGAAGGGTCATCACCGGCTTCAATGACCAATACAGACAGTGCAGAGTCAAGTTCCGCCAAATGTCCGGCCAGAGCAGACCCTGCAGTGCCCGCCCCGACCACGATAAAGTCAAATGATCTTGCCCCTGAAATTAAAAAAGCATGTACTAAGTAGGTACTCTTAGTTTATATTGAACAGACACAATTAAAAAAGAACTTTTCACCAAGTTATGAATTATTATTTTTGATTTCGCACGGTTTCGCCAAGCGGTATTCGTTGCGTACGCCCTTTAAATACATTGCGTGATCGATTTTGATAGACACAAAGTAATAACTACGGATTAGTTATTGCGTTGAATCCTTTAATTACTGTGCTGAGGTTGAAACTATCCGTTTGATGCATTACTTTGTCCACATTAAAACGCATTGTTATGTGATTTTAATGTGCTTTCTCTTCTTTCATTATATCAAACGCAGAGAATACCGCCCGCACAAAAAACCGCGTTTTTCATGTTCTAAAATTAAAATTACTTTTAATTTTTCATGATGTAAAATTAAAATTACTTATAATAAAGACTTAATGAAAAAAAAATACGAATTGTCGAGAAAATATTTACAAGACGAAAGTCAAGATTGAAGAACTGAAAACGAAGCTCACCTGTCTGAAGTATCTCGTGGGCGTTATCCCTCGGCCACTTGTAATCGTCAAAAATAGCACAATGCGTCGCAACCACTGTCGCTACTGCCATTGCGAACAGTTGTCCTGTGGTACCCGAAAATGACAATGGACAAGTGCCTGTTATATTCGCCACTAGCGACTCCATCACTCACTCATAGACTTTAAAGCGAAATTGAATATGTCTATTGGGAAATATTGTACAGCTTAGCACTTATACTTTAGCTAGTTTATTTTAATAACTTTGATGTACATCAACGTGGTTTCAATTCTAAGGCACCACACAGTCAACTGTTTAACTTTTCTAAAGTCGCTCTGATTCCTTATGATCCAGGCAACCTTCCACAGTCGTCTCACCTTTGTTTGTGTGCTAGCGTCTTGTCTGCTCTTTGTTCATATAACAATAAGGTTTTATATTACATAAACATAAAGCGCATACAACAAAAAGAAACAGTCGTACGAAGTCTTTATTATATCTTTTTTTACATTGTTATGGTTTAAAGTTCATTATGCGGTTTCAGCCAAGTCTTCTTAATCAAATCAGCTCCTTTCTCACCTATCATAATAGATGGAGCGTTGGTGTTTCCTCTAACTATTTCTGGCATAACACTAGCGTCAATAACTCGAAGTTTCTCGATATTTTTTACCCGTAACTCGGGGTCGACTACTGTAGTGTCGTCTTCTACTGGCCCCATTTTTGCTGTGCCCGTGGGATGATATAAAGAAAACGTCATTTCCCTACAGTAACACTTTAAGAAATGATCTGATCCTTTTTCGTATTTTTTACACGCATCTAAATCCAACCACTCAAATTTGAACCCAGAACCTTGAAAAGATTTTGTGTCTCCGAGCTTTAAGATATGCTGTTTAAACCCTTCTATTACTGTTTTCAAATCCATTGGGTCATTGAAGTAGTTTGGATAAATTAGGGGATGCTCATTGGGATCTGTACTTCTCAGTTCAATCCGACCTTTCGATCTTGGACGTAGCAACACTGAGTAAACTAACATCACAAATTTATCACTATTCATTTCACGATACTTTTCTTGTATTTCATCCTTCAATCCATGCAGTTTAAATAGATCTACTAAATTATATAAACCTGGCTGAAAAACAAGATAGTGATACTGAATGTCGGGGCTTACTGATTTATCATTTGTGGTATTAAAGAAAGCGATAACTCTGTGTGGGGTGGTAGTAGATAACGGACCGACGTTTGTCATAATATAACGCATAAATTCCTTAGCAATTATTTCTAAAGAACTTAAACTATTGTCACCGGGTAAAGTGTAGAAAAACGGTACAAATAAATGGTCTTGTAAATTTTCTCCTACCGGTAAATCGGATTTAACGTTAATGCTTTTACTTTTCAGATGTTTTGCAGGTCCTATACCCGATAGAAGGAGTAGCTGCGGTGTGTTTATAGAACCAGCTGAAATAATAACCTCTTTTCTTGCATTCACGATTATTTCCTTACCATTTTTACTTATGAGTACACCGTTTACTATATTTGAGTTTGCTTTAAAAAGAATTTTAGTAACATACGCGTTTTTAATTACATGCAAATTCTTCCTGTCCTTAATTGGACTTAAGAATGCCCGGGCCGTACTGTGCCTCAAACCATTTTTAGTGGTTGACCAAGATACCGACACACCCATTTGAGAACCACCATTAACGTCTTCTAATGTTTTGATACCCAACTCATTGGCTGCATGTATTATTAGTTTCTCGAAATAGTGAGTAGGCCCACTGTTTTGTACATTTAAATAGCCTCCGATATCATGATAAGCTTTAGACATTGTGTTCAATTCTCCCGTAAAGTTCTCGCTTTTCTTAAAGAACGGCAGAATTTCTTCGTAGCTCCAGCCTTGGTTGCCTTTAGCGGCCCATTCGTCATAGTCCAGCTTATTCCCTCTTACGTAGAACATGCCGTTGACGCTGCTGCAGCCTCCTAAAGTCTTCCCTCTTGGCCAAGTGCATCCTTTGGCCTTGTAACCTCTACAGGCGCCCTCTTGCGGTTCTGTTTTGTAACCCCAATCTTCGGTTGTGTGCATGTTGCTGTAAAACAGCTGTGGCGTCTGAAAATATCAATATGGTCTTATGTGAGAAACTAAATTTATTGACGGAACTTACGTTGAAAGGACCTTGAAATAGAAGTCTGTTCATTCTTGAGCTATCGAGTTACATTACGAAATTTTAATGTCTCTGCGAGTTCTGCTTTACGAGATTTGTTTTTCAGAACAAATGGTTCTAATGTGATATTACGGAAATCAGTATCAACAAGGTTGCGGCATTCAAACTCGTGGTTTTGCTAAAAAGCTTCATGTAATTGATGCAACTTTTAAATGTTAGTATAATGATATGTCGAACTTTGCGATGCATTGCCTGTTTATTGTGATAGTTTGCTGATTGCCTTGCGGCGTTTTCAGTGTCACCGGACTTTTTTGGGAGTGGCTAGAAACTTTAAGGGTTCCTCAAGCCGAGTGCATGCCCCTGTTCCCTTCTAGATTCTCGAAGAGGTTCGAATCGGATCGGAAACCTGCATTGCCTAGGTTTGTGATCGACAAACCTCATTTGGCAAGCGAATGGTTTTAACTAATAAGTACCCAATTGTAACGAGTGACTTTATTGCAATAGAAGAGGCATTTCCCTAGATATGCTTATTACCATGTGCTTAACGTATGTGCCTACCTCGGTGGTCAATGTGGGATTCCCTCCAGCTTCAATGAGGAGTACCTTCCAGTCTGGTACTTCACTCAGACGGTTCGCAACTACTGCGCCTGCGGACCCTGCCCCCACCACAATGAAGTCGTAATTTGGATCTGTAACGTTACAATTTACATCAAATATAATAATAATATTTACACAAATAAAAGCATAAAAATTAAACAAAAGTTATAACAATTAAAGTTATTTATTATTATTCATATTATTAAAATGTGTTTTAAACATAATAGGTCCTTACCTATGAAAGTGCCGTTTTTTTCTCACTTATTAATAGGTGTATTACTTCTAAAAGTCAATACCGGTTGTTAATATTATTATACACCTTTAATTAGGACTATGTTACTTAGGCTTCAGTAATAACAATGATTATTCATTTTGTGTCTATATCGCCCAATTTTTATTTTTAAATTGACTTCTTTTTTTGTCGCGGAATTGACCTTTTGTTTCATTGTAGCTTTGAAGGGTCTAGATTTTTTTTCTTTTTTATGTCTGCTATATATGGCTAGTGAAACAAACACACTACCTACTCTACAATTTATAGTGTTAACATAAATAGATGCTAAGAAAATTCAAAAAACGTTAGTATGAAAAATATAATTTAAAAAAAAAAACTTCATACAAAGCGGTAATTTCATAGGTAAGGACCTATTATTAGATTTGGAAAAACTTTTGATAAAATTTCCTTGAACGGGGTTTGAACCCGCACCTCTGCCATATAGGGTAAGATAGAAGACCCGAACACACTCTTCCACTTTGCTATAATTAAAAAAATATTATTCTTTAATAATTTAAGAAATTTAATTCGTAACTCATATTTTTTTCTTTGACTCAAGGTCCCTTTTATGCTTTTAACTAGTATACTAATGTAAAATAAACAAATCTAAATATGTATTCGTAGGTAGGTACAAGTGATTTAATTAATGTTACATGTCTAACTAAAGATAGCAATTTGCCTCGTATGCGATATTGCTATTATAATTTTTCAACGCGCTTTTCGTACCAATTAATTAAAATGCGGAATGTATGACTTGCTTTTATTATAAGTTATGTTGAATAAATGCATAATGAATTAATCTTGTGTAAATTCCTATTATTATAAAAACTAATTACATGACAAACAAGCATACTATTCGTCTAATACATAGTATACAATACATACTCGTACATCCTTTGGTGTTGCAATAAAAGTATCATCTTTATATCTATCTACATAGCAGTCATTGTATGCTTGTCCCCAGTTAGGTTCTGGTATCGACTATTGTAAGCTTACCCTGTAAGACGGCTGCTGTAGCGTCAGGAGGTCACAGTTGATCGCCTGCTATACAGCACAGCTGGGCAGCTTTAAACTCGCACTCATTCTCTTAGCTTCTGTGTGAGACATAACCACGTCCGTACACTTCGACGCTCAGCTGACAACTGGCAAGGACGGTTTCAAACCACCCGCACTTTGCATTTATTAACCTTTTTACCGCCAACAACTTCTATAGAAGTTCGAGATTTTCGTGCCGTCCACGCCAGCACTTCTATAAAAGTTTTTCTTTGTACCTACTTTATTAAAATACATTTATACGTTGGCGTACAGCGGGACATCGCGTGCAGGATAGTTGGGCGGTGAAAAGGTTAAACATCAACACATTACAGTATGCCTACCCTGTAAGACAGCTTCTGTAGCGTCAGCAGGCCACAGATGGTCGCCAGCCAAAGCGCATTGGGCAGCGAAGAAGCTCTGCAGGGCTTGCGTGAACAGAGGTCCGGCTGCCTGGTAGCTGGTTACTATGGTAGCCGTCAGCGCTGGATCGCAGGCCCACATGTTGATACCAAGCTGAAATGTAAAAAGTAGACAATTTAAGCTAACATCTTCAGACGACCGGGATAACAAGTACCAAAGTACTGGGTAGACTCTTAGGTAGACCAGCAGGTCATAGCAGGTGGAGCAGACGTGCAAAGTCGTGGTCGTTCGATGGTCGTGAATGATCGAAGTTCGGCCCGCGATCATCAAAAAAAAAATTCAAGTGCGTGTGTGTTTCAGAAAATGCATACTTAACAATATTTTTATTTCACAAAAAAATATTTATTTATTGAAAAAATACAGCATGTTTTGCATCAGTAGCCTTGCCCGCCATAGATTTTGTTAGTAAATATTGTCATGAGAATGAAAAAGTTTGTCCATCCCTGCTAGTGGCTATTGATGATGATGATGATTCACAGATCTTCCTAGTCGTTGTCACGTATATGGCACAGTGGTCCTCGATAAAGATTCTACGATTGCTGGCGTTTAACAATCCGCCGCTGTTTATCTGACTCGGCTGTCTGGTATCACATCCCCAGCTATTTTAATGTCCCCACTGCTGTGGCACGAGCCTTCCATAAACACCACGCGGGCTATTGCGAATTGGTGGTTGTTAACGACTGCGTATGCTGATTCAGCTGGGAGTCCGGGACCAACGGCTTTACGTGCATTCCGAAGCACGTAGACCTTTGCTAAAGTGGCTTAATCTTAGTAATCGTAGACCGGCGCGTTAACCACTGCCCCTTCGAGCTCCTCCTGTCTGGTATACAAGAGTCTACCTGTCTGGTATACTAGACCGTTAAGTGCGGCCATTTTATCAGTTCAAGTGCTGTGATGGTGATCTGCCGCGTGCCTTCAATTTCGCCCTAGACCACAATAGGCTCTACGGATGTGTCTCTTTGCCGCGACACGTGTTCAAGGAAAGCCAGAATTCGAGCTTAGGATACACAGTGCTTCTATTTTCTTAATATCTCTCGGCAAACTTCGTGTTTTCATTCATTCATTCATTTTAGCATGAGGGGAAATAGTATTGTGTCTTACGTATTTGATTTACGATTTATAGTTACAACAATAGAGTACGTTGCTCTGAATTCTAATTATTATTTAAAAAAAAAAAAAAAATTATTCAGAAAAATTCTTACAATTTCTCGATGGGGCTTCCCGGTTAGTAGTCAGGGACACTGGTGCAGGGAATACCTCGCTCTTCATCCATTGGTTTATGTCTAGGGTTTTAGTGTACAGCTTTAATGTAACCAATCTAATTAAGCTAGCATAACACAAACAATTGTGCGTGCGCGTGCGCGTGCGTGCGTGCGTGCGTGCGTGCGTGCATGCGTGCGTGCGTGCGTGCTTACGTGCGTGACACACACACATATATACTTTTTTCAAAAATTTCTAAGATTAATCTAATAAATAATGGGCATGTGAATTAATGTTCGATTGCATCGGAAATGCGATGATTTCACACAAAGAGAGAAAGAGATATTAAGAAAATAGAAGCACCTGTACCTAGTAAAGGATCGACGTCTCGAGTTCTCGACATTTTGTAATATCGACAACAAAATCGAGCGACTTCGCTGGCTATGACTAGAGCTGCTCTGTTGTAGGTACTTAGTTGCAACATGTGCGTTTAGCGCGCTGTTGAATTATTGATGCGTTTACTTACCAACATCTTTTCCGGTCTCGTCGTTCATACTAAGCTACCAATTACAGTCATTAATATTTTTGCAACGATTATTATTTATACGCTGTTATAAATTATACTTTTAAAATAGCCCTTGCTAAGTATTTGAGCAAGAATATTGCTATAAGCTCATAAGAGATAACCCTTCATCAGGGAGCCTAGCGCGAGTTGCATTCGCCATTCGATCAGGTTAACGTAAACGAGAATTTGTACGGCAAAATTTTAACTTTTTACGTATGTCGCCAGTGAGGCACTGCTGCAATGCCATACTAATTTTCGTTTTCGTTAATGTAGTCGAATGAATACGTATAGTTAACAAAACTCACACTAGGCACCCATGGTGCGTTTACTTACTAGTTTGTTTCATTTGATACGTAAACGTACGGCGTAAACGCTCTTAAGAGCATTTACGCCGCACACTAGCGCCGACAATGAAAAAAAAAACATATCTAGTAATTAGAGATAGAAAATCAAATTATGCTCAACAAACTATCTGAATGAAGTAATTTAGCATTTTTACGTCACTTAAGGGTGCGCCGTCCGTAAGTGACAAGTGTCATATGTTTTATTTGAAATGTCGTCGTCCATATTTATTTGATGCCGCGCGGCCATACTAATTTTGTATGGGGAATTTAAGGTGCTTAATAAAAAAATATTATTTAAATAACCACTTGATGAATCAAAAATGTAGTCTAGCAATTTGTAGTTTATCCAGTGATGATTGTTTAGACAAAATCAGAGGTACAATAATTTATATAAACTATAAGAAATCTACTAAACGCCGCCACTCGTTTTCATGATCTTTGCCCAACTTTAAATGATATTGTAGAAAAAACTATAGCGTGTTATGAATTTATGGTTCTGACAAATTGTAAACACGTTCCCTATGATACTAAATATATATTTTTTTCATTTAATACGATAGTATTTTCAATTATATTTACTTAACCGTAACTGCATTTTTGACATTTTTAGGTCGGCCCACCCTTAATGAACAACTGACATAATTATGGTTTAGTTAAATATGGCGTTATAGTTAAAAGTGGCCGTAACGTCTTATTTAACTAAACCATAACATGTGAGGTGTTCATTAGGTGCCGTAAAATTGCTAAATTACTTCATTCAAATAGTTTGTTGAGCATAATTTGATTTTCTATCTCTAATTACTAGATATGTTTTTTTTTCATTAGTGGCGCTAGTGTGCGGCGTAAACGCTCTTAAATAATCTGTGGTATGGCATTGAAGCAGCGTCTCCTGGCGACATACGAGAAGAGTTAACATTTTGCCACACAAATTTTCGTTTTCGTAAAAGTAATTAAATGCATACGGATAGTAGTAAACAAATCTTACACTATGCATGGCACTCAGTACAACTACAGTACGTGTAACTGTACTATTTAGATTTGTTGCTTAGCTGTAATAATATTAGAGATAAATATTTATAAAATACAGTGAAAAAATTAAATGCCTACCCGACCCAGCCAGGAATCGAACCTGAGTCTTCCGCAATCCGGGTGGCTGCACTGACCATTATGCTACCGGGAAGGCTGACGTAAGCACTGAATTTTTACACTGCTTTTTAATTACGCTATAGTACATTTTTTTCAGAATATAATGTTAATTACCAAGGTGAGATGTCAAATGTTACACATCATATGCGACTACTAAAGCTCGTTCGTTTTTTTTCTTTTTAAAACTTACGTTTCCCGAAGCGGCGTAATTCCAAGGAGTTCAGTTTAAAATCACTAGTTCCCTCGCATTGGCAGGTAGATGCGGCGCGGTCGGCGCAGTGACTGGCCTGGAAGCCGGTTCAATCAAAGCACACAGATAACTTGTGCGCTCACTTGTGCCGTTAAGTGCCGTTGGATCGCTCATGAACTACGTAATACTCCGGTTTTCCTTTAGTCACGGGATTTGAAAATGGAAACTTTTAATCGTACACACAAACACATTTATTAGCCTATTAATTATGTCTTTACAGGCCTTGGACACATGGTGAAATTAAATCATAACCCACCATGCCAGTCCTTACTTGGAAGACTAAAGTACTAAAAATTTACTACAAAAAGAATTTTATATAACTAAGATCGCATTTGAGGCGAAACGGATAAAATTAAAGATATTTACGCGAACTCCATAATACACATAGATATCTTATGGCGTTCATTTAACATATACCTATTTTTTTTTTACACATAACTATTTTTCTTTTTAATATTTCTATTTCGTTTTTTGACGTTTTGAACCCTTTGCATATTCCATGGCCACGTAAAAGTAAAGTGTTGGTTGTCTCAAAAAACTAAAGGGACCATGCGAAAAGTTCAAAATGTCAGGATAAAGTTAGGTATATAATATGTAAAATAAAAGTGAGTAAAAATCTATATAAATTGTTTCATTTCAATTGAATGCAATCACTTATGTTGTTTAATCGAAGGGCTATGCAAATAATGGAAGTGGTTTATATTATCGGGCGGCTTGCACAAAGATCTGATACTGGATTTAGCACTAATCCCGTATTAATATTATGATTGCGCAGTCACTATACTCGTATACCAGCATATACGAGTATATAGCAGTCAGTCAGTACTAGTTATGTAAACTCTTATGATGGATAAACGGTTAGAAGTGTTAACATAACTGTGCTTTTGACTATACAAACGAAGAAAAGAAGAAGAGATTTAAGTAATTTAATCTGTTTTAAGTTATAAGCGGCAACTTGTAATTGTCCGTATTTAATTTATAAACAGTTTTATCATATGTATTAGCTTTGAGTTTTCCAAAAAAATTTAAAATAAAATACTCTGTCAGCTGTCTAAAGTCACAAAATAAGAAGATCCACAGAAAAAGAAGAAGAAGAGAAGCTTAATCCATTCATGGGCAGAGCTTGTTGAAATTTTTCATTGGTTTTCGACCTTATGTTAAGGTAATAAAGTTAAAGTTATGGTGTCCAATATGTTAGGTTAGGTTAATCTTCTTTGACAGAGTCCCAAACGCCGCCATTTTTATACCTACTTCCCCCTTCACGTCGTTACGCCCCTCTGTCGTCCAGGCGCGTTGCCAGGGTTGCTTACTGTTTAATATTACATACGTCTAAAAAAAACTTGAGAGGTGTCAAGGGATACCCGGATGGAACGAAGTTCCTTTCGATTAATTAGTGAAGGAATTGTAATAATTTTTTTTTATTTTTTTATTTTTTTTTTATTTTTTTTTTTTTAATTTTTTTTTTGTTAGGATTCATTATTATTTTTATTTTTTATTATTTATTATTTACAAAAAACCTGTATACACTCAACAAAAATAATCGTCGCGACACCACACTGTTCAATGCGAAATAGAAATGAAAATATCTGGCTTGCTTTCTATAAGAGAGAGAGAGACAGACAGAGAAACATGCGACGCCGCACAGCTTACAATAGCTTACTATAGCAAAAAGTGTCGTGACAACTTTTCGTAAGAATTTTTTCCGTCTAGGCCCCTTTCACAACGCGCGATAAGGAACTTCGTTCCAATAATATTGCTAAAATATAAGTTTTTCTTTACTTTGAAATAGTATAGTTTTACAAAATATGAGATATATATACACAGATACTTATAAATAATAAGTTATAGGTAGCACCATACCAAATGAAGCCCTTTAAGTAAGTTTTTTTTGGTCCTCTCCACAACACGTTTCAAAATGACTCCAAATTTCTGTATGACGTCTTGGCATTTTGATAATGTTTAATGAAAACTTAATTAGGTACCTACTTACTTAATTACCTAAAAACTGTATAAAACTAATTAACGTCAGCTAACAACAACGACATTGCATTCGAATCGCCACGCAATCTTATCTATGCAACGATTAACCACCAAATGCTAAACATTAAAAATATCGATGAGAATATCAGTTAAAAATATTCAATCGCGAATGACCGAAAAATCGTAATAAATAAAAAGACTTTTATTTTGATAGTGAAATACAATCGAGTGAGTGAGTGAGCATACAATCGAGTGCATCCAAAATTATTCAATAAATGACAAGTTGAAAAAGAATAAAATAACATAGGTACCAAAGAAAAATGTGGCTTAACTAAAGATGGTTAGGGATCATTATTGATAGCTGATGTCGTGTCACTGTCGCTCGTCGTGCATTCGCCGCGAGCGACTAACTAATATTTTCAACCATTCAACTGATATTGTTAATTTCAACTATTGAATGTTAGTGTTTTTTTATTACCTAGTTGATTTTAATGGTTAATGAATATATATATCATCTCTAGCCACCATAGTAATTGTATGAACGCTCCTGCTTGCACTCACTCGCATTCGATTCGTGTTCCATTCGTGAATTTTCACTTCGAGTCGTAGTAACGCGCGTGCCGGCCGTGACAGCCTGACTGAGCATACTGTTTAGCGGGTACTCTCATATCGCGACCTTGAGCCCGTCCGGAGCGGGAGTTTCCGTTCTACTGTGTTATTGTTTATTCTTATATTTTATAAATATTTAATTTGGCTTCAGTGCAGCAATTAGCACTTCAAAATAAAAAGTAAAGTTTATTCTTATGTTATAATAACCCTGTAGCCAGCCAGGCGATCGTATAACAAGCCCTACCACATACCTCCACAACCGGATACAAATATGTATCTCCCGCTGAGAATTGAAGCCGCAATCTCTATTTGAGACCGGTGATCTAACCATTAGACCACAGAGGCAGTCAATAGTTACAATACGACTCATTCTTTACCACCGCAGACTTTTATCCTACTAATATTATAAACGCGAAAGTTTGTAAGTATAGATGGATGTTTGTTACGCTTTCACGTAAAAACTACTGAATGGATTTGGATGAAATTCGGCATACAGATAGTTGGATACTCTTTATCCAAATATTCCCACGGGAACGGGAACCACGCGGGTGAAACCGCGAGCGGCCGCTAGTAATATTATAAATGCGATGCGAAAGTTTGTGTGTATGTCTGTATATTTGTTCCTTCTTCACGCTGCAACGGATGGATGTATTTGGATGAAATTTGGCATACAGATAGTTTATAACCTGGATTGACACAGGATAGTTTTTATCCTGATATTCCCACGGGAATCACACTATAAATATACTAAAAACGACAATTTAATTTTCCAATACAAAATGATTTGTTTGTTTTGTTGTCATGGAAACCAAAGAGAATTTAATCACTTGATGGAAACTGTCAAAGCGGTACCAAGTCCGCCGGGTCCACTAGTACTTAATAAAGATATCTATTTCTTAAATATTTGCCCTAAGTAATAGATGTAAGTAGGTATGTTTTATAAAGTCTTTTATATATAAGTATGTCTCGTAAGTAAATAAATAATCTATTTATGAAGTGAACAAAGACGTGCAACTGAACTTGAAAATTTATTTCATAAGTATAAGTAATGTGTTATCGACAACGTAGTTCGTTGCCGTTTGCTGTGATTTAAACAAATGATTTAAACATGTGTACATATTAACATATTGTTATCGAGTTTATGTTGACGATAGTAAAGTAAAAGAGCTTGATAGCGCATCGGTTTGAGTGTTACCGGGTCAAAGTATGCGTCATCAAATGAGTGATCTTGAGCTACTCTGTGCTTTGAAAATCACGTTGCCCAAGTTTTTGTGATACCTTTATGGTAGTGGCACCAGTGATTGACAGGAATCAGTGATCGAAATTTTTGTCCTTGATAAAATGTTTTTTTTTTTTTTAGTTGATGGCTTTGTGCGATTAGCACATTTAGCCAGTGTCGAAGTAATTTTTCTTACAAGTAATATATAAATAAACAATATTTCCTTCCTGTATGATGATGATGAATGATAATAGAAATGAGACGTGAGAAATGATATACCCCCCCAACCCCTCGAGTGTCTCAGTAACGATGTGGAACTTTACCTCGGGCGTACTTCTTGAGAGAATTTGAAAAGTGACGTTGCACTGTTCTGTTTCATTTGCCAACACTCATGCACACTCACGAACACTTAACGGTTAATAGGCCACTATTATTTCCTCTTCGATATCGTCGTGCTCTCTTCGATATCGTCGTGCCTATGGAGCCCACCCACTATCCGTTAATAGATAATTTCACCCCTAACCCGCTAGATATGGCACTTCTACGGAACGTAACCTTGCGGTTGCGTTCTATAGAAGTGATCCACGCGCTCTCCTCCGACCATAGGCCGGTTATCTTACATTTAGGCCCCCCCACCGACCCCACCCCCGTCATTAAGGTGGTGACTGACTGGGATAAGCTCGAGAAGCTTCTCGAACCTACCGCCAGTGAGTCATTAAACCAGATTCCGGACGTCATTGACTCGCCTCACGAGACAGTGGCCGCGATCGACGCCCTCGGCAGTCACCTCACTAACGCTATAAGCGAATCGTCACGGCGGGTTGTAGCGACGGTTGACCATCGCTTCAAACTGCCGGACGATATGAGGCGACTGTTGCGGGCGAAGAACGCCGCCACTCGCGCTTTCGACTCCTATCCCACTTCGGACAACCGGGCTCGTATGCGCTCACTGCAGCGCGCTGCTAGAGAGCGCATACAAGAGCTCCGCGAGTCGAAGTGGCATGGCCTTCTTAAAGACGTCACGCCTTCTCACCAAGCGTATTGGCGGTTGGCGAGAGCCTTTAAGTCGGATACGGTCACATCCATGCCCCCTCTTAAGAAACCCGACAATTCGGTCGTCTTTGACGACGACGAAAAAGCCGAGTGCCTTGCCGACAGCCTCGAGGCCCAATGTTCGCCTAGCACCCTCCCAGTCCCTTCGAACCATATCGAAATGGTAGATAGCGAAGTCGAAAGACTCTCGTCCCTCCCTCCCACCGCGACCCTCCCGCCCGTTACGGAAGATGAGGTGCAAACGCTCATTAAGCGTCTTAAACCCCGTAGTGCCCCCGGGGCAGGCGGCATTTCAAACAAGATCCTTAAGATCTTACCCGCTCAGCTCATCCTTTTAATAGTAGCTATCTTCAATAGCGCCATGACTAACGCCATCTTTCCCGCTGCGTGGAAAGATGCGGTGGTCATAGGTATTCATAAGCCCGGTAAACCGCGTACCGCCCCCTCTAGTTATCGCCCCATCAGTCTTCTCAAATCGTTGGGAAAACTGTACGAACGCGTATTAGTCTCCCGATTAAAGGACTACGTCCTATCCAATAACCTCCTTATCAACGAGCAGTTTGGGTTCCGGCCCAAACACTCGTGTACTCACCAATTGCACCGCCTCACGGAGCATATCCTTTCCGGTTTCAATAGACACCGTCACACGGGCACCGGAGCTCTTTTCTTCGACGTCGCGAAGGCGTTCGACAAAGTCTGGCACAACGGCTTAATTTATAAGCTGTACAAACTCGGCGTGCCAGACAGACTCGTGCACATCATACGAGACTACTTGTCGGGTCGCTCCTTTCGCTTCCGCGTCGAAGGAACGCTCTCCGCCCCGCACCCTATTCGAGCCGGCGTTCCGCAGGGATCCGTGCTCTCGCCTATCCTCTTTGCGCTTTACGCAAACGATATCCCCAAGTCCCCCGGTGTAGAGCTAGCTCTATTCGCGGATGACACCGCGCTATTTTCGTCTGGTAGAGACAAAACCGCGGTTTACAACCGACTCCAAAAGGCCGTTAACACCCTCGGCGTTTGGTTTCGCAAATGGCGGATCGAAGTGAACCCCGAGAAAAGTGCCGCTGTGTACTTTTATCGGGGCCCCGACGATCCTTGCCGTCCGATTCGTCTATTTGACCGCCCTATCCCATGGGCTAGGCAGGTGAAATATCTCGGTGTCACCCTCGATAGGAGATTGTCGTTTGCACCGCATCTCAAGATCGTCCGTAACAGGGCCGCGTTCATACTAGGTCGGTTATTCCACCTTATAGGCAGGAAGAGTAAAATGTCTCTTAGAAGTAAGACGACAATTTACAAAGCCTGCATCCGCCCAGTCATGACCTACGCTAGCGTAGTTTTCGCGCACTCCGCGCCCTCTTATTTGTACCCTCTACAGACCCTCCAAAACCGATTCATGCGAGGCGCGACAGGTTGTCCGTATTACGTTCGTAATGTAGACCTCCATCGCGACCTCGATCTCCCAACTATCAAAGACTTTATCAAGGACGTCTCCCGACGTTACTTCGATAATGCCCCCCACCACCCCAACCCTCTTGTGGTGGCGGCTGCCAACTATAATGTTGAAGGCCTTCCACCATCAAGACGGTACACGTCTAGGCGTCCAAAACACGTCCTAACCGAGCCCGACGACGCAATTACAGTTGCGAATCTCTCTCTCAAAAAAATAAAAAAAATAAAAACTATTATTTCACATTAATAAATGACATAACACAAATTTTAGTAAATAAAACAAAACCCTTGGCGGAGGGTTTGCTTCAATTCAGGAGATCCGACGAGCTGTGCTGAAGCCGTTACCGCGGTGATACGGCAGGGTATGGAGTATTTTATACCGTACTCGGACGTAACATCACATGGCAAAGCTCGCCCGTGGTTTAATGCTGACTGTCGTAGTGCTGAGGCGCTGAAAGTGTCTGCTTATTCCGCATGGGCTGAAGCTCGAGCACGCAAGTCTTCGAATACTCGTTTTCTGAAGAGAGCCTTTAACCAAGCCGCCAAGTCGTGTAAAAGGACACTACGCAGAGCTCGATTCAACCACATAAGCCGGATCGGGGCTAAATTAGCCTCTTACCCCCCAGGTAGTAAGGTTTTTTGGTCCCTGGCAAAAGTGGTTGAATCCAATTTCAGTCGGCCATCCCTACCACCATTGCTGAAGCCTGACGGTTCTCTTGCCCACTCTGCGGAAGAGAAAGCAAATTTATTTGTCTCTCTTTTTGCGGAGAATTCGCGTCTGGACTCTGCTGGGAAAACTCCACCAATCTCATCTCGTGCTGACTGCTATATGGCAGAAGTGCGCATTCACCAGAAAGAGATCCTAAAAATCCTGCAGACCCTGGACGTGAACAAGGCGAACGGACCTGATGGCATACCAGCAATAGTTCTGCGTTCATGTGCTCCCGAGTTGTCTCCACCCCTCATACGCCTGTACCGCCTCTCACTTGAAACAGGCATTGTACCGGAGTCATGGAAGCTTGCTAACGTGCAACCCGTGCCCAAAAAAGGCAGTCGAGCTGACCCTGCTAATTATCGACCCATCTCAGTCACGTCCATACTCTGTAAGATTATGGAACGTGCACTGAATAATAAACTTCTGGCTCATTTGGAAGGTAACGATCTCCTCAGCGACCGCCAATATGGATTCCGCCGAGGCCGCTCAACTGGGGACCTTCTAATATATGCCACACATCTATGGAGTGAGGCCATTGAGAAATACGGAGAGGCCCTTGCGGTGTCCCTCGATATCTCAAAGGCCTTTGACAGGGTTTGGCACGCGAGCCTTATAAGCAAGCTCCCATCATTTGGTCTTCCTGCTAACTTTTGCGCTTGGATATCTGATTTCCTGAAGGGAAGAAGATCGATACGCGTTGTCCTCGACGGCTACTCATCGGACCAAAAGGCTATCGATGCCGGTGTGCCTCAGGGATCGGTTCTATCCGCAACCCTATTCCTGCTTCATATAAACGACCTGCTTGTGCCCGGTACCTTTGGGTACGCAGACGATATCACCGTTGCGGATAGATACATGTCGAGTGCAGGGGCTGGCAGACAAGATGTCGACTCTTGTCGAGAGGCCATGGTTAGCCGCTTGAACGAAGCCCTCCAAGCAGTATCCGATTGGGGCGATGCCAATTTGGTCACATTCAACGCTGCCAAAACACAGGCTTGTTTGTTCTCAGCTTAGCGGAGCCCATTTCACCTGGCTCCGACTTTCTGGAATGTGACTGTAGCTATGACTGACAGCCTACAGCTCTTAGGTGTTGAGCTCTCGTCCAACCTCAACTTCGGGCAGTACATCGAGTCCAAAGCAAAAAAACTGGGGGTTCTCTCTAAGGTCAGGCGGTACTTCACGCCAGAACAGCTGCTCCAACTTTATCAAGCACAAGTTCGTTCATGTATGGAGTACTGCTGCCACCTTTGGGATGGATCAGCCAAATACCATCTGGCTGCTTTGGACTCGATTGAAAAACGAGCTAAGAGACTCATTGGTGACCCTGCCCTGATAGACGCCAAGCTGCAAAATCTAGAACATCGGCGTAGGGTGGCTCGTCTGTCGGTCTTCTACAGGATTCATTTCGGGGAGTGCGCGAAGGAGTTGCACGACTTAATCCCACCATCCACTTTCCGCTATCGGAGCGCGAGGCGCGAGTTCCATCCCTATGTTGTAGATATGCCACCTTGTCGCACGAGCCGATTCGGTTCAACTTTCTTAGTGCGTACAGCTAGGGAATGGAACGCGCTGCCTGCGAATGTGTTCCCTGAAAGGTATAATCTGGACCTCTTCAAGGCTAGAGTGAATAGGCTATTTCTAGGCAGGCATGTTCCATCCTCGACCGCACCGTCACTTAACATCAGGTAAGGTGTAGTCAAATGCCTGCCTATAACCAATAAAAAAAAAAAAAAAAAATAAACCGCAGACATGACGCTTCACTTTCCCGCCAAGAAACAAAATGGTAATCCTACTAATATTATAAATGCGAAAGTTTGTGTGTATGTATGTTCGTATATTTGTTGCTTCTTCACTCTCAGCAACTGACAATTGAATACCGACCATTTGCTTCCTTGCTGTCATAATAGTTTTGACAGTTGTTTAACTCTTTGGGGTATAGTGGTTGATTTTTTTGCCACATGTTTCATTTGGTTTTCAATCTTATCTCAATTACATAAAGTTCAAAATGTGGTGGGAATATACATCCCTTCTGACCCTGAAATAGTTAAAAGTTTTTCTATTCACTAACCAGTCCACTATCCAATTATGATGCTATTGCTATAACTACTATATATAACTAGTGGCCGCTCGCGGTTTCACCCGCGTGGTTCCCGTTTCCGTGGGAATATCTGGATAAAAAGTATCCTATGTGTTATTCCCGGTTATAAACTATCTGTATGACGAATTTCATCCAAATCCATTTAGTAGTTTTTACGTGAAAGAGTAACAAACATCCATACTTACAAACTTTCTTGTTTATAATTTTAGTAGGATGTACAACGTTAGTTGGAACGGGGGTAATAAGCCGAAGGGAGGGTAAAGCATACATGATAGTGAATAACTGTTGTCTAAGAACTATTCCTTAAAAATTGATAATTTTAGATTAACAGCTTTTTTAAGATTTCAAAAGAAATTACGCTGTGGTAGCCCTGGCAATGGCGGTCACATAAAAAAACAAATTAAAAGTTAATATTATTGGATACATAAGTTCAATTATGGAGGGAAAACTCGACTCTTTACAATGCCCGTACATTGACATTAGAGGTAAACTTTTTTGCTGAAAATCTACGTCAAAACCGTAGCCTACTAGATTTTTGTAGACCTATCAAATGTAAATAAAAAAATAAAATAAAAAAAGTTAAAAAGTAAAAAATAAATAAAAGTTATTTACTATCATGTATACTTTACGCTCCTTTCGGCTTAGTACAAGTAGCGGCACGTAAGTCTAGCGCTGACCGTTTTTGCGCAGAAGCCAAAATTAAGGTATCAGAGGGGGCTGGGGAAGGGCGGGCGTGCGTGCGTAGCGCCAATTGGCTCTTTAGTCGCATTCCGTGCCCCACATTGGTCGCGCGACAATAGTCATGCGCAGCTATCCCCTCCAAGTTTCGTTCAGCGCTAGACTTACGTGCCGCCACTTATACCCCCGTTCCGACTAACGTTGTATATATACTATACTATTGTTATTTTTTTCCAAACATTAATTTTATTTCCTGCTGACAGGGTTTATTTATATTATTATCAACTATTAGTCTTCTCTTCAAAAGTACAACAAATATTTGGACACTTTATTCAGCATGTTTAAGATAATTATAATCTTATACAATAAATGCGTATGTTTGTTGGCATTTACAAATCCATTAAACAATACTTAAGATAACAATTTAACTACCTACATATCTTATTTCATTAACTTTAAGTCAATTATAGTTATTATAACACAACTTCATATTTCATTCCGTCGTAATACAACCAAACTTTACACTTATTCTGTCCATTTTGATTCACAATTTCTTTCATTTCGTACTGTAATGATTTATCGTCATTTTGTGTATTATAACCATATGTTAAAGGTTTGAAAAGATTGCTTTCAGGTAGACCCAAAAACTGGTTGAACTTACTAGGTTTTGATAGTGGGAAATTATCAAACAGACTGGGTGTTTTGTATGTAGGAGTTTTCGGAAAGTAACTACCTGGTCTGCTTAGCTTGGGTAATTGATGATTGTATCTGTCTTTCGTCGTTGGCCAGTTAGGATGAAGTTGCCCCAAACCGTTTGGCGGGCCGTAATGTATTACCTGTGGGTTGATAATTTGATAGAAATTTGTGTATTTCTCGTCCAGTTTACCTTTGTTAACGTATGGCTTTTCTACTATAGGTATGTCTTGTGAATTGTCATTGTAGTCGCTCTCGCGTCCCTTAAAAGTATTTCTGCTATTTGTAGTTTTTGTTTTCATTGGATATCCAGGCATTTGGTCCATTGGTAAATTGGGGAATAAGCTGCTTGTCTCATTGAATAGGTCGGGTGTAACCTTATCTTTAACGGTATCTTCATTGTCGTTTTCAGCATTCTTTGTCTCTGGATACTGTGGCGTGTTGTTTGTGAGTGTGCATGTTGAGTTTTCGTCGTATACCTCGCTCCAGTCTTCCTTGATCATGTCTGCTGCCTTTTCTGCTATCATTATGATTGGTGCGTTGGTGTTGCCACTGACAATCGTCGGCATTATGCTACCGTCGATCACGCGAAGACCTTTGACACCGTACACCTGTAATAAACATGTTTATTGTTAATTGTATTCAGGTGCTGTGATCACTAATACGCATTTGGCAAACCCTTGCCAATGATATGACAATTGATATGTTTCGGTCATTAAGCCAAAACATATCAATTGTAGCAGTGACTTTATTTCGATAATGGAGGCTAAATCATAGCGAGAGCCATTAAACAAAAAAAAATTGACCTTAGCTCAGCAGGCCAGTATATCGGCTAAAAATAATTACACAAATTTCTACTACAATTTTTTATTGTGATTTCTAAAACTTAACATTGTAGAAAGTTGTATATTTATTATACAACTTGTTGATTTGCATTCACGCCATATTCATAGCAGCGGTCGTAATGCTTATACTTATTACAAATAAATTATAAAAAAAATATGAAAAAATAATAATCATATTTTCAAAATCTGTAAATACGAATCGCACGTCTGCGTAGCACTAAAAAATAAACGCTCGTTCGCGTAAGCCCGCTCACCCGACCACGCATAGGTAGCAACAAGCTCGAGCTTCGCGGCGCGCCCGCAGCTTTGTCGGCGCGGCGAGCGCCGGCGGGCGGCGGGCGGCGGGCGCACGCCGCACGCATCAAAGCCAGTGTGCCGCGCAACCCCGAACGAGTGACACATTTCTTAGCCCTAGCGAATTTGGAGCGAAACGTGTTCTTAGGTGTGTTGTTTGTGTGTGTAAAAAAAGTAAAATGACAGAAAATTATTCTAACGTAAAACTTGTGGAGATGGTGCGATTATACGCAATTAGTGGGAACAGTCTACGTCGAGCCGTGGTCATGTTTGTGGAAATGTTTCCAAACAGACCAACTCCATCGCGCGAGGTAATGCTTGCTGCCACGCAACGACTGAGGGATCATGGCCAGTTCAACGTTCCTCGACATGCGCAGGGTCGCGGCAGTGTGGGCCTCTCAGTCGATTTGCAAGAGCAAATACTCGAATACTTCGAGAGGGAACCACGTGCCAGTACTCGTGATGCTGGCCTCCACTTCAATGTCCACCACACAACAGTCTGGCGGCTTCTTAAGTCGGAGCAACAGCACCCGTTCCACTTCAGAAGAGTTCAAGAATTGAACGAGCAAGATCATGCCGCCTGCGTTACTTTTTGTCACTGGGTACTAGAACACCGAGAAGCCAGCATTCTATGGACGGACGAGTGTATGTTTACGCGCATCGGTGTTTACAACGTCCACAATGAACATTGGTGGGCTCACCGCGAACAGAACCCATATTTTAATGGCTTTTGAGAGTGTAAGGTCAAAACGTAGTGTGCTGCAAAAGTTACCTAGAAACTTAAGGCGCCGTGCTCATTTGTGCATAGAACGTAAAGGTGCCCACTTTGAGCAGTACCTGCGAGTATCTTAAACATGATCAGTAAGTACCTAATAATAGTTTATTGCAACAAAGTATACTTATGCGTAAGAGTAAGCCACTTTACCACAGAATACATAATAGTACCTACAAGTTTACGTAAGTTCATCGACTTAATGTCCGCCCGCTGCGCTCTTATGTACCTACTACGGTCTGCACCCCTATTCTCGTCAGTCGACGGTCGCTATTCTAATTTACACTGAGATCATTTTATTAATCAATCGGTTCCTTATTACTTTCTCCGTGTTAAAAGTATTTTTTAGTCATTAAGTGTACCAATTACGATCAGCTGTAAAATTATGGCGGGAATGCAAATCTACAACCTGTAGATAGTAACAAAAAAAAACATCTAGATAATAAAATGTTTTTGTTTTGTTTATATAATTTTTAACGCAAATTTTGTTGCGAACAAATTACAAAAACACAAATGTTAAAAAAATCCTGCTCGTGGATTTTTTTTCAATATTTGTGTTTTTATCTAGATGCTATAACAATAATGTACGGGCTAACAAAGACTATGCATTATCAAAGTTATTGGTAGCAAGCGAACATTGACATCTTACTTAATACATATATCACATCCAAAGCATTATGAACTTGACAGATTATTATCAGAATGTAGAAAGGAGTACCTAGTAAAGACATAATATAAATGGAATATGTTTACATGTTATCTAGATGTGGCGTCTTGTGTGGCTCTTTAGCCTTGTGTTTGTGTGTTATTTTGCGACGCACGCAAAGTGTCCTACGATAGGGAAGGCATACTCCAACATATCTCACACTGTAAAGGTATAGGTGAAAAAAAACTCTTGTCTGTTCTTTTCAGAACAAGGTAGACTACACCGATGGCGTAAAGACTTTCATGAGCGCAAAATTTTTGAGATTTTGAGACTAGGTTTTGACTGTCCCTAGGTGCGACATAAGGTCATATCAACTAAAGTTGGAAGAAGAATTCCGCAACTTAAGTTAACGCTTCACAACCTGCATTTGATGCCTAGTTTACTCTATAACAGCCTTGAAATGGGTGGTTCCACATTCGTCATAGTAGAATCTCGTCACTCCTAAAAATTTGTCGAATTTCGTCACACCTATTTTAATTTAAAATATTGCGAGTCGAATCTGGTCACACCACTTTATGGTTTCAAAACAGTACTTATGGCTGGTTAAAAGGTGGTGCGGTTTTTTTTAAATTTATAAATATACAGACCATCAACCTTGAAATATACTAACCATCAATCTTGGATCAACTACAGCTTCAGTGTTGCTCGAAGGCCCCATGGCACAGGTCCCCACTGGGTGGTATATCGTCAGGCTGTGATGCCGCGCCTGACACTCCAAGTGCTCATGCGACATCAGCTCGAAGTGGCTGCATCCAGGGTTGCGGTTAGGGTTCGGTCGGGCGTTCAGCTCCTTCAGAGCTGGCTGCTGAATGAGTTCTTGGACTAGACGTGCTCCCTCCACCTGGAATTGTGCAATCAAGGACTATAAATAACTATTGCTATACTAAACATAAATAGATACTATCAAAACGTTTAGAATCATCATCATCGTAACGCTTATAAACGTCTCATGGTTGGGTCAGGTCTTTCCACATATACAAACGTACTTGGTGACATCAGGCTATACCGATACCTATGCCTATACCTACCTATCACGCTGGCAGGTTGGCGGGGTGTAACGTCTGTCATCTCACGACGACATCCGGGACCAAAATATAATTAAGCAAAGTTTATTTTCTAGGCGTCACTGCGTATTGTATTCCTTTTACGTCAAAACGTATCAACGTATTTTGGCGTAATTTTTGACAAATTTTTGTCAAACGCGGACACGGATAAAAAGTTAATTACTTAATACTAATAACTCTAGCACTAAAACGATCCGGTCTCGTCATTCAATCTTATCTTTTCGATTAATTTGCCTAATTAAATTCATGCTTAATGTGTTGATTGTACATGTTTAATATTAGAATCGTTTTGTTGGTTAGAAAAAGAGCAACTATAAAAATTCTGACAGAAGACTGATTGAGCCTAAATAAAGTTTTTTCAAACCTTTGATTGCTGGTAAAGCTGACAATGAGCTGACAATATAATAATAATAATAATAATGCATCTATTAAGTCAATGCATCGTACAGTCAACAACAGAAGTCGCTAACTACTTTAACACCATATTGTCTTATCTTACTACAAATTCGCTTGTTAAATTATTATTCATACATTGCTTATCGTTTATTCAGTGTGTCCGAACAATGATCGAACAATACTCTAAGGGAGCTCTTGTAAATCTAATTTTAGTATAAAAAATAGCTTGGTATATTTGAGCAGTCATTTTGCTAATGATATATAAACCTATATTATAAAGAGGAAAGCTTTGTTTTTGTATGTATGTTTGTAACGAATAAACTCAAAAACTACTGGACCGATTTAAAAAAAACCTTTCACCATTAGAATGCTACATTAGCGCTGAGTAACATAGGCTTTATTAAAAGAAAATATGCAATCGTGCGAAACAAGGACGGGCCGCTAGTAATAATATAAAAACATAACTTACCATAACATTGACGTCTTGAGGATCCGTAAAATAATTCGGGTATATTCGGGGCGCGGAGTAAGGGTTGCCGTCACGAAGCTTCAAGTAACCACGGCTTCTGGGCCTCAACAGCAAAGGCACGACTGAGAATGAAGGCTCGAAAAGGATATCTTCATACAGTTCAGCGTAAGCCTCATCTGACAGACCATTCGATCGTTTACCAAAGAAACCGCCATCCATATTGTCCGCGGTCGGCGCAATAAACAATTGAATGTCAGGGTAGTCTTCTCTAGGATCTTGGTACTTGGTGTTAACGAACGCCATCGCCTCAGCCTCCATCATACTGTACAAATAACCCTTCTTGTACAAAGAGAAGTCTAATAGAGATTCAATTGTCAAGGCTGAGAATATGTTGAAGCCGTATTCGGTACCGTTCTTGTATGGGTTGTCGAAGAGGAACGAATGTCCACCCATAGCAATGTGGTCTTGCAAATTCTTTCCGACACCGGGAAGATCGACTATTGGGTTAATTCCAATTTCTTTCAGGTGGGCAGCTTCGCCTATTCCCGATAGCATTAGGAGTTGAGGCGATTGAATTGATCCAGCTGACAGTATGACTTCTTTACTTGCTTTCACTAAACGTTCTTGACCGTTTTTCACAAATTGTATTCCGTACGCTTTGTGGTTGTCATCAATAAGCACCTTTTTCACTAAAGAATGTACACTGACATGTAGGTTTGGTCTTTTAGAAGCTGGTCTTAAGTAAGCCTTTGCGGCGCTGCACCGCAGCCCATCTCTGACTGTGGCGTGAGATCGCGTGAACCCTGTTTGGTATGGGCCGTTAACATCCAGTATATTGTATCCGAGTTGTTCACCCGCCTCCAAGATCTTTCGCGTGATCGGTTGCTCGAATTTAAAGTACTCCACTGTCAACGGCCCACCAGTCGAATGGTAAGGGTCATGTTGGTACTGCGGTATTCTCATATCTTCGGCTTTCAGGAAGTACTGGAGCACCTCTTTGTAAGACCAACCAGTGTTGCCCATTCGAGCCCAGTTGTCGTAATCGCGTTTGTTACCACGTATGTACAGCATGGCGTTAAGGACACTAGACCCACCCAGCACCTTTCCTCGTGGCCACTTGCACCTTTTGTCCACCATGCTCAGGCAATATGCGTCACTCGGTTCCGTTGCAAACTGCCAGTCTATCGACGACATTTGGAGGACTGGAAAAAGAACTGGTATCTCGGATAACACGTTCTCATCTTGCCCGGCTTCTAGCAGCAGTATGTTCCAGTCGGGGTTCTCTGACAGTCTGTTGGCGAGAACGGAGCCAGCGGAGCCGCCGCCGACGATGATGAAGTCGTAGCAATCGTAGAGGTGATCGAAGGGGTAGTCCCTTACCCTGTTCTCTGCGTCCTCGATGTCAGGCCTGTAAATGTGTATGGCCATTCGGAGTATTATCAGCACGCCCAGTCCAGGCAAAAGACCAAAAAGGATTCTTGTGCTTGAATAAATCGGTTTGAGCGAAGCGGGATTGTAAGACGACATTGTACGTCCGTTTCGCGTCGGAACTGATGTGGGAAAGTTTTGAATGACACATTACTCAGCAAAAAGTTTTTAATACAACAGGCTATTGTTGGTTATTAATACTGTACAGAGTAATGAATAAAGATCCAATATTTAGACTGACCAATATTTTTTACAATATTACGATAATGTTGTCTTTCTCTCATCGTAAATTAATTGAGTTAAACTATGATTATTAAGGGTTACTTATATATAATTTAACGCAAATTTTGTGACGAACAAATTACAATTTGAAAAAGTGTTGAAAATAATTCCACTTGCGGGATTCGAATCCATTTCGACAGAGCCACGATAGCATAGTTGTTAGTGTACCTGACCCGGTATGTCATGACATGAGGTGCAGGTTCGAATCCTGCTCGTGGATTTTTTAAAACTTTTTCAATACTGATGTGTGGGATGGGAATACGCATAGTCCCGTAAATAATGATTGAATGATGACCAGTTTATCATCAGTCCAATGATGAACTAAAGAAAGCAATATACAATATACAATTACGGAGTATTTAAATAGGTAATAAATTTTAGAAAAACATATTTTGAATACATCATCTATTTTAATTTTATTTATAATTGTTACTATAATAATATAATAACTATAATTTGAATATATATATTTATAAAATAAATTCTAATAAATAATGTAATTAATTAACAGTATAATTATTATATAAAAAATTAATTAATTAATTTTACATATTTTGAATTATATTAGCAGTAGATTAAGATTAGATATTAATTTCCTCTCAAAACATTGTCGTGCCCAATCCGGGCCCATAACGTTCTATCTAACTAATATTATAACAACTCATGTATACTTGGAGAACAATATATGATTGAATTCAATTGAATTGAAAGCAGTTACTTAGAATCTTTGTCACTGACTGGTTAGTCATATAGATAAACATTTTAGCATCTGTCAATACTATTTTTAAACTAAAAATTGTATGGGAATGGTATGTATTAATAACTTTCTAGCTTACAGACATTCATGCTTAGGTCCAATTAAAAATTGGTCAGTGTTTTAAAGAACTGTATCTTATCTTATCTTATCTTAGTGGGGCCTGCTGAGGTTTCCCTCTGTCAGTAATGCGCTTCCTCTTGAAATCAGGATGGCTACGAGTCGTGACGCTTTTAAAAAGAAAGTCCGTACTTATGCTCTTTTTTGATAAAACCTTGGCAGAATCATTTCAGTAATGTTCTATTTATAAATGATGTATTATATGTTTATTTTTGTTCTATATTTGTAAAAGTCTATGTAATAGTATACATTATATTTGTTTATATAAGTATATTTATTTAAATTGTATATATGTATACGCCTTACAAATAAACAAAGAATAAGGTCCAAATAGTTATTCCGTGTTTTGTTTCTGTCATGTAAACGTCATTTTAAATTAGAGTAAAAGAGACAAAACACAGAATAACTATTCGGACCTTATTCTTTGTTTATTTGTAAGGGGGTTCGAGTTTATGTCTCCGGTATGGTAATAATGAAAGTCCTAATCCATATTTATTAAAAAAACATACAATATAAAAAATAATCATTTATTCATTAATTACTCTGTGCACATTGTGTATTATTCCTTTTTGTCGATGCAGCGTCTTTGGCGGCCATTATTACGACACGCAACGGTGATATGACCCCGATCGTTATCAACTGTCGCTAGATCATACAAGTAATAATAAATTATAATATGTACTTAATTGATTTAAATAATGTATAACCCAAGCAATGAGTGAATTAAGAATTGTGAATTCCGTTGCGATCGATCAACCCGGGCATATGCATCGATGAATCATGATGGCCTTTATAAAGATTAAATACTTATATTAATTTAAGACGAATGATTAAAATGTTAGGGACAAAAATACTTCATAAATTGTATCGTTTATTACAAACTTAGTTGAACTATAGAATATTAAGATAACAGATAAGGTGAATACACTTTACACTGTACAACAAAAGACATTTTGACATAAAACTACACTCCCGCTAAACAATTAATCTAATACGGAGCGTTTCCGCCCCGTATACCATAAGAAAAACTGTTTTTTTTCTTCTCCAATTAAAACTACAAATAGGTTTAAAAAAATGAACTAGCATATTGAGTGTGTGTTGAGATTAATCAAATAAGAAAATTTAGATGCTTAAATCGGTCTGGTTTGCCTGTAAAATGCAAATCTGTTTCAAAAGAGGTTACTATGATATTTTTTTCTCTGTTATAAAAGTTAACAAATCGTGTTACTGAAACTAGCAAAATGAAGTCAATTAAATGAAAAATCATGTCAAAAAATATCACTTTCATATGTTTTGTAATTGTTGGGGAAAATCAAGATCCCCGCCACGTAAATTTCCAATGCGTCGCCTTAAAAGTACGCGTACAAAGAGCGGTCTTATCATAAAGAGTGATATCTTCCGGACAACTGCACCATGAGTATTGAATATTATACAATAGCAAAGTAAAGTATAACAGCCTATAACTGCCCCACTGCTGGGCAAAGGCCTCCATCATTGAAATCAAGTCATCGCTACAACTGATGGGTAATGGCTTTATCAACACGCTTATCAGACAACTTAATAACAAATAACTTACAGCAAATATAAATACTTAATAATAATAATATTAGGTCCTTACCTATGAAATTGACATTTTTTTCTCACTTAATAAAAGATCTAAAAGTTCTAAAATTCAATACCGGTTGTTAATATTATTAATATTATATACCTTTAATTAGGACTATTTTACTTAGACTTCAGTGATAACAATGATTATTCATTTTGTGTCTTTGTCGCTCAATTTTTTTTTTAAATTGACTACTTTTTATGTTCGTGGAATTGTCTTTTTGTTTCATTGTAGCTTTGAAGGGACTTGATTTTTCTTTTTAATGTTTGATATATTTAGCCAGTGAAATAAACACACTAATCTAATTTTTATAGTGTTAACATAAATAGATGCTAAGAAAATGAAAAAAACGTTAGTATGAAAAATAAAATTTTATAAAAAAAAACTTCATACAAAACGACAATTTCATAGGTAAGGACCTAATATAAACAGTTTATATGCTATTGAAAAAACAAAACAGTTATAAATATAAATTAGGCGTATGACGCTACAGTACAGATGTTCGAGAGAACACAACATAAGGAAACCCAGAAGGTAAGCATATTGTATACCACGCTTAATTTTTTTTTTATTTTGTTGTTTTTTTTTCTGTTGTGATTGTCCTTTTTATTGTGTGTTTATTTGTGATAGAAAGTGTCCTTTTATGATGGGGCACTTTCCAATATTTTCGACGCTGTAAGGGAGAAAAGAGCTGGACACTTGCTGAGTTTCTTGCCGGTTCTTCTCAGTACAAGATCTCCCGCCCAGAGTAGACTTACGAACCCATGGCATAATGACGTTCATAAGAGCTATTTGTAGCCTAAACTGAATAAATGATTCTGAATTTTGAATTTCTTTTTTTAAACAACTCACACCATAGACCCCTCCCCAATCCGATCCGAACCCCTCGTAGAATCTAGTATAGGGCACGGGGATGCGCACGTGTGTGTGCGTGATGCCGTGCCGTTCTTTCTAGAAAACGGCTTGAGGAACCCTTTAAGTTTCTCGCCGCCCCCCCAAAAAGCCCAGTGATGCTGAAAATGCCGTATAAGGCAATCAGAAAACTCTCACTAAAAAAACCGACCCTTGCACTTTGGAACAGCCTGAGCGTAGCGGTTTCGAAATTCCGTCACAGAAGAGAGATTTTTTTTTCTTTTAGCTGATGGCTTCGTGCGATTAGCACATTTAGCCAGTGTCAAAGTAATTTTCCTTACAAGTAATACATAGATAAATAATATTTCCTTCCTGTATGATGATGATGAATGATAATAGAAATGAGAAGTGAGAAATGATATACCCCCCAACCCCAATGTTGGGGATCTACGGGAGTTGGTACTTCATGAAAACACGTAGTAGACCGTAGAACTATTTATTTCTTAAATAGAAAATTACAATGACTGACACGTTGCTACACAAAATCGGAACCAGTGCGAGTGCCAAGATGTGTCAACCTGACAGATTGTTTGCCTACTGTCGTAGTCCCCCCGAATATCTCAGTAAAGATGTGGGGCTTTACTAAGTCCTCACGCGGACTTCTTGAGAGAATTTGAAGTGACGTTGCACTGTTTTGTTTCATTTGCCAACACTCATGCACACTCACGAACACTTTGACGGTTAATAATCCACCATTATTTCACATTAATATTCGACATAACACAAATTTTAGAAAATAAAACAAAACCGCAGACATGACTCTTCACTTTCCCGCCAAGAAACCCCAGAAAAGAGATTATAATTTCGTGTGCCGCGAGAGGTTGTCTATGTGTTCGATGCTCGAGCGGCTTATTCCCATGCGGTCCAAATCTATTATTCTCTAAAATTCAATTCAAATTCAACTTAGCGCGTTTGTATTAGGCTTGTTAGTAGTTAGGCGCGTTACCTATGAAATTGACGTTTTGTATAAAGATTTTTTCTAAAATTATATTTTTCATACTATCGTTTTTTTTAAATTTTCTTAACATCTATTTATGTTAACACTATAAAAAATATAGAGTAGTGTGTTTGTTTGTTTCACTAGCTAAATATAGCAGACATTAAAAAGAAAAAAAATCAAGACCATTCAAAGCTACAATGAAACAAAAGGTCATTTCCGCGAACAAAAAAAGAAGTCAATTTTAAAAAACAATTGGGCGATAAAGACACAAAATGAATAATCATTGTTAGTCCTGAAGCCTTAGTAACATAGTCCTAATTAAAGGTTTATAATAATATTAACAACCGGTATTGGCTTTTAGAAGTAATACACCTATTAATAAGTGAGAGAAAAACGTCAATTTCATAGGTCCTACCTACCTATATATGTGTATGTTTATATTTATAATATAATATTTTATTTTCAATTATATAAATCCTTGGTAATTAGTGTATATATGTTTGTTAGTATAGTATTATTTATAATTTATTAGTCCCGCATACTTGTTTATTGCACCACAGCTAGGGTTGGCTGGAAGAGATCTCTTCTAGAGATAAGCTCACCCTTGTATATGTCCTGTGTAACGTGTGTTTAAATGTAATTTATTTGTACAATAAAGGATTAATTAACCTACCTATTATGAAGCTTACATTCTACAGTCTCCTTATATTGTGGCGATAATCTGCTGCGCAATACAGGCGATTAACTCGTAGATACTATCCACGTACATATCTAGAATTAAATATTATGGGTCTTACAAATAAACAAGGAATAAGCTTCGAATAGTTATTCCGTGTTTTGTCTCTTTTAATCTTATTTCGAAGAACGTTTACATGACAGGAACAAAACACGGAACTACTTTTCGGACCTTACTCTTTGTTTATTTGTAAGGGGCTTTAACTACAAGTCTATGTACACAAAACATTGATATTATTATCATCTGTCACATTTAAAAAACTTGTACGTAAATATATTTTTTTATTTGCCCATTTGATTTTAATAGGAATTGTAATATATGATTATGGTTAAAAATAATTTATGCATGTTGCGATAAATAACAATTTGAAAAAAAGTGTTGAAAAAGTTGTCAACGAGCTGGATTCGAACCCGCACCCCATGACATGCCGGATAAACATAAAGCCTCTTACAAATAAACAAAGAATAAGGTTCGAATAGTTATTCCGTGTTTTGTTTCTGTCATGTAAACGTTATTTCAAATTAGAGTAAAAGAGACAAAACACGGAATAAGTATTCGGACCTTATTCTTTGTTTATTTGTAAGGCACAATGTGTTTAATTTTGATTAAACATAATGTTAAATCAAAACTGCTAAACAATGGGTAGATACAAAAACAACATAAAATAAATAATAAACACTTAAAACAGTAAAAGGAACGGTCGCATTATCTAACTTAGCAATAATTTAGACGGTAACAACAAGATTCTGCTTTTGGTTAGAAATCGGTGAAAGTTATTGTTTGAGTCAAAAGTGGCAACTCACCCTTAAATTTAGATTAATTCTCTACCTTATTTTGCAATTCACTTGTCTGCGGCACAGACTTACACAAATTACGTAATACTGATATGTAAGCCACATTTTGTACATCAACTTCAGAAATAGTATCGCGACATTCTACGCTTAAGCCAAAACTCTTTGATCATATCACTGCCTTTCTCCCCAATCATAATAATAGGCGCATTCGTATTGCCACTCACTATATTTGGCATGATACTACCGTCGATTACTCTGAGGCCTTTGACTCCATATACTTTTAATTCGTTATCCACTACAGCATCATCGTCCCAGAAAGGACCCATCTTTGCTGTGCCAACAGGATGATATATCGTAGAAGTATATTGCCTTATCATGCATTCCCAGTACGCATCTGTGTACCGTTGTATGTTAGAGCAAGCAGGAAAAGTGTGCTTGTTCAATCCAGAACCATACCTTTGAAAAGCCTTTGTCCTAGAAACTGCTACAGCAATTTTAACGCCCTCTATTAACGTCTTTACATCACTTTCATGACTCAAATAATTAGGATAGATGTAAGGGTAGTCGTATGGATTTGCGCTGCGTAATTGAATGTACCCCTTGCTCTGCGGGCGAAGAAGCATGGGGATAATACTCCACACGTCCATGTTGTTGATCGGTCGGAACACAGCGTCGTAAAAACTTTCCGTTAATCCATGAATTTTGCGTAACTGTTCCCCGCCATCAGAACTAGTTGAACCCGATATAAAATGAAACTCTATATCAGGGAAGTCATTAGATGCGTTCATGTATTTAGTATTCACATACGCAAGTCCTTCAACACCTCCCATTATTGTTAATGGACCTTCGCCTAAAACAGCATATTCCATCAAAGTGCTGACAGTATGAAGTCTTTGCTCAACAATTGACACTTTCTTATTAACCATAAACGTTAATCCACCCAGGCCGATGTGATCCTGAAGATTTCTACCTACTTTTAGATTCTGTATTACTGGTATTCGAAACTTTGTCAATTCTTCTGCAGGTCCTATACCCGACAGCATCAATAACTGTGCTGAATTAATGGTGCCAGCTGAAAGAATAACTTCTTTACGAGCTCTTATTCGGTATATCATTTTATTTCTGACGAACTCTACTCCGAACGCAATTTTAGTCCTTGGGTCTATTAAGACTTTAGTAACATGGGAATGCATAGCTATATGAAGATTTTTGCGATCCTTAGCTGGCCTTAGAAACGCTTTCGAAGTTGAACAACGACTGCCACGTCTTAAAGTTCCTTGGGCCACCATAAAGCCAGTTTGATTTTCGCCGTTGATGTCTCTGTTCATGTAGCCCATTTCCAAGCCAGCTTCAACGAAGCTGGAAACAAGTGGTGTGTGGTAAGGAGCTTCAGCTATAGTCAGATATCCTCCCTTGCTGTGGTATGGAGTTTGTGCCAAGTAAGGGTTTTGATTATCTTCTGATTTCTTGAAGTAGTAGAGCACGTCGTTGAAGCTCCAGCCTTTGTTTCCCAGCGCCTCCCACGTATCGTAGTCCTTTCTGTTTCCTCGTAGATAAAGCATGTAATTCAGAACAGAACTACCGCCAAGGACTTTGCCACGAGGCCAGTTGCATCGACCTCCTTCCATAGCTGGAAACCAAAATTGTAAAGAGATTAAATATCGCTTTAAATTCTCCAAAATATTTTCAAAAGTGTCTTTTATCTGTCTATTTAACGTCACAACATACCTATCTTTACGGTAAGAGCTCATTTAAAATTAGTTATGCGAACAATACACTTTGAAACTTTATAGTGTACACGCGCTTAATTATCATAAATTCTTTTAGTTTGTCTTTTCAAATACTCTTTAAAGTCACAGATTGACAAATGAATTTTGCTCAAGTTAACCCTTAGACGTTATTCATCAAACTTACCAAGGCAGCTAGTTCCTTGCGGCTCAGTCTTATATTTCCAGTCAAGCTTGCTTAGTTGCAAATATCCTGCTAGAAGTGGCACATCTGATATTTCTGTTTCATCGCCACCAGCTTCTAGAAGAAGCACTTTCCAGTTGCCAATTTCGGACAAGCGATTGGCCACGACCGCACCTGAAATATACAATAATTATATTGTTAATTATCACTGACAGTACATCATTATCATCGACATGACCAAAAGACGTCAATAAATAAATCCTTTGCATTACACAAGCTGTTCACTTATGATCACCACACATGTAGTTATTATGAAAAATAACGCGAAGAGATCCGTTTAAGTGTTACTTCTTATTGTTACTTCTTCTAATGAAGTATTCAACTTCAACAAGTCTGTGTGAAATGCAATTTGCCGTATTTTATATCAAGGCGCTTAGTTTATAACAATAAAAACGATATAACGGCATATCCACATTCGGCAATATTTAAAAGAATAAGATTTGATATAAAAATGAAAAAAATAATCATGTAACTACCTTTAATCGTCTGTGTGATAGGTAAACTGTTAAGCCACACTCATCATAGAGCCAAGTTTGTTATTAGATTAAAATCTTTACGAAGTACAAGCATTCATGGAATTGGCTTACTCCAAGCTAAAATTTTGTTATTGGAATTCATGAATTTTGGATCCAGAAATGGAAAGGAATCTGTTAAATAAATACTCACTGACCGGCAGAACCAGCTCCCACCACGATAAAGTCGTAATCTTGGAGCATCACATTGTCTGTGACGTCAGCGGGCCGACCCTCAGGGTCTGTCTGGTCGAACTGGTAGTACGCTATGGCGGCTACCAACATCGGTATGAACCATGTCACCTGAAAAATATAGGGTAAGGATATTCATTGCAGATTCTGAACGAGTTTACAAAACCAAGTGCCTATCTATGATCTCTTCTTACTGTCGATTGATATTGATATCTTTCGTCCATTTGTTCGATACTTGCGGTAAAATATCAGGTTAGTACAAAGATAAAAATAAACCCGCATATCCCAGATTTAATTCCCAGGCCGGGCAAAGTGTTTTTCAGATTTTTCTATGTATTTATATGTATAGGATGTCGCCCCGGTTTGTGATCGATCACCAACCCACATTTGGCAACCCATTTCTGAATTTTCTTTGCTAAATTGAAGTAATTCTATTGGTGGAGATTTTCCTCGTGCACCAATTAGATACCTCACACAGCTTTGGTGGAAACGTAGCCTGGAGTTTAATGGCTCTGAATTACTAGACCATAGTGTAATGAGTTACACAACATGGCATTTCTTTTTCACGGCACGTTGCTTTTTGCGCTTCGTTTATGTCATGGTGCTTAAGTCAGGCACATGTGCTGTGTACTCATGTCTGTGATCGTCGTGCCTGATATGACTTCGATCGACAGCCGAAATCACAGTATCTATAGCTTTTCATTTCAATCCCATTGCTTGTAATTAATATAATAGTCTAGACGTTTTTACTATTAAAAATCAATACGTGGAGTCGTAGAACCAATCAAGAAATGCCAGCAAGGTTTTCGATGTAAAATATTTTACGCATGGCTGATGATAAATTTACTATGGCCAAAAGAATGTTAAGTTGCTTATAACTTCGCATTTCTTTTTACGGCACGTTCATTTTCTTCTTTTATATTCGACAAAAGGAAAGCGCTGACAGATGAAGTTAAAACTTCATCTTACCTGATGCTTAGTAACAATAAGGCCAAATGTGGAAGTGTTTTTCATCCGGAATTCTCATATATTGAGAAACTGGCACCTTAGACCAACTGACGGAACACAACTATGCTACTAAATTATTGAAATTAGTAGCATAGCAGACATGATGCTGTTAACTTCCCAGGCGGACTTAAAGATGTTCCACCACCAACCAAAACCTTGTAATTCAAACAGAGAAAACCCTCAGACACCCCAACTACATTAAAATTCTGCTGCTTTTACGTTGAAGTTTTGCGTTATATCAATAGCGCGTTGTATACTCTGTTTGGTTGGTGGTAAGGCTACTGAGACCTGGTCACTATACCACAAATGCGGTTGTATTTCATGCAAATAGCGAAAACCCTCAGACACCCCAACTACATTAAAACTCTGCTGATTTTACGTTGAAGTTTTGCGTTATATTAATAACACGTTGTATACTCTGTTTGGTTGGTGGTAAGGCTACTGAGACCTGGTCACTATACCACAAATGCGGTTGTATTTCATTCAAATAGCGAAAACCCTCAGACACCCCAGCTACATTAAAACTCTGCTGCTTCAACTACGTTTAAAGTTTTGCGTTAGATATAACGGTAAATAACACGCTGTATACTCTGTTTGGTTGGTTACTATACCACAAATGCGGTTGAGTTTCGTTGATGTCATGGTGGTTAAGTCTGGTACCCACCTGTGTGCTCGCGGCTGCGATCGCCGTGCCAGATATGACGTCGGCGGCCGCTGTCACTATCGAGCTCATCTTGTCACCTGCGGGAGAGAGTACTAGTTAGATACCATGGTAAGGTCGACGGCCCATCATCATTATACTGATATTATGTACTGTAGCAATTGAGAGCGCGCAATCATACACGACTGTGTGAGAACGGTATAATCATTGATTATGTAGTTCCTATCTGCACTAATATGACTTTGGCGGCTGCGTTCACTATCGAGATCTCCTCTCTCCTGTGGGAGAAAGTGTTGGTTAGACATGATGGTAAGGTTGACGGCCTATTATCTATATACAGGTGCCCGTAATCATTATACTGGTATTATTTTAACTGTCACAATTGAGAGATCGCAATCTTCCACGGCTGTGTGGTTATGGTATAATCATAGATAATGTTATTAACGATCTGGTGAAGGTCGCGGGAAGCCGCTGGATGCGAGCAGGACAAAACCGGTCGTTGTGGAGATCCTTGGGGGAGGCCTTTGTCCAGCAATGGACGTCTTTTGGCTGAGATGATGATGATGATGATAGATAATGTTTGGTTATTCTATATATTTTTTGTGTTTATTTGTAATGGAAAGTGTCCTGCTATGATAGAGCATTTTCCAATATTTTTGACGCTGTAAAGGAGAAAAGAGAAACAACACAAACACTTGCTGAGTTTCTTGCCGGTTTTTTTGCATTCACTATGCTAATATAGTTCAAGATAAAATATTTTACTAGAAAATCGATTCACACTCGTTCTTTCTGAGGCGGGTTGATTTTTTCTAGTAATTTTTTATCTTGTAACTAGCTAACTAGCTATGCTCGGGGTTTCTCTGCGTGATCGAATCAGAAATGAGGAGATCCGCAGAAGAACAAAGGTAACCGACATAGCCCAAAGAGTTGCTAAGTTCAAGTGGCAGTGGGCAGGGCACATTGATCGCAGGACTGATGGCCGCTGGGGCGGGATAGTCCTTGAGTGGCGACCGCGTACCGGAAGGCGCAGTGTGGGCAGGCCTCCAACAAGGTGGACCGACGATCTGGTGAAGGTTGCGGGAAGCCGCTGGATGCGAGCAGCACAAAACCGGTCAAATCAAATCAAAATCTTTATACAAAACGTCAATTTCATAGGTAAGGGCTTAATATGTAGAGGATATCAGGAAGTAAGTCAACAAGGGTGCTTTAAGGTAAACTAGTAAAAAGTAATTACAGCACAGCTGTTGGTAATCGCATCGTTAATCAAGTGTATACACCAGTAATTTACGCGACAAAATAAGTGAATGTTGGAAATGGTCAGTTCCAGTATAGTTGATATTATATTCAGTATGAATATTATGCACAGTATGGAATGTGTCTTCTTGATAGAAAAAGAACCTAAGAATAAAAATGGGATTGAAGCACCCAATATATAGGCCTGTTTTCACATTGATTAGTGCGAGTGCAGGTGATTAGTAATTGCGAGTGTTTAGTGCAGGTGTGTAGTGCAAGAAGTGTCCAATTTTGTCAAGTGGCTGTGTTTAGTAAATTCAGTTGTTAGCGTCCGACGCCAAACGCTAAACACTAAACACTGCTGTCCAGACGTGTGTAGTGCAGCAGTGCAGGCAGGCTGCGAATGAGCGGAAAGGGAGGGCGCGCGGGACGTGGCTACTCGCAGTCCACTCGCAAAAAAATAGAACCCGCGTCTAATCACTTTACTACGCAGGTTACTAATCACTCGCACTAATCAATCGCTGTCCACACGAGTTTACTCCTAATCACTAAGCACCTGCACTCGTCACCTGCACTAATCACTAATCAAAGTGAAAACAGGCCTTATATGTCATGAATTTGTAGGTATAACCAACTTGCCGTACAAATTGTAGTTTACGGTAATCTACCTAATTTTGGTGTACTGTAGTGATCGGGACTGCTTGGTAGGGCGAGCCTACTGGCAGCCGTCGTGTTCTGCTTTTGAACGTAGTTTCATTTAAGAGGAGACGGATGAAAAAACAAGCGAGGAGGACTTGCTTGTCAACCGCGGCTGCGACAACAGCTATTTTAAGATATTCTGTTTTTCTTGTAATATGAATTATAAATCTATAATAATTGCTCTGTTTTAATCTGCTACGTTCCTCCATTTAAGTAGAGACCCCTCGGCTTCTACAGTACACACGCTGGGCTACACATCAGACCGCAAATCATCACAATTAAACTACCACAAACTCTCAAACCTCAATAGATTTCGAACTTTATGTATTTATTTATTTATTTATTTATTTCAATCGAACACCAATACAATTCACACTACAAAAATGCACCTATGACAACACAATCCAAATGTCACTGCAATTACAGGTGAGGACTACATGCAATAAAAATGAGCGAGTAAACTAAGTAGGTATAACACTATCAGAGAAAATTAAAAAATCAAATTTATACTTAAATGACTGTTTACTTATCAAAATAAAATAACTAATAAAAATAAAAAAGAATTAAATTAAATTTTTGAATTTACAAATAAAATTAAAAACATAATATTCAATTAGATCCAGATTTAATAGATTTTCCATATAATTTATCGCAACTAAAATAACTTTTAGTCATCATAGCACTATCGGCGAAAACATCGATAGTTATGCTTTAGAAAGAGCGTTGTACTGCCTGACAAGTCTAGACATAGGTGCGTGGTATCCCAGACATGACTTAGAGCCCTCCAGTTTGAATAAGTTGAACCTAGATGCTCTTGGCAACCTGGACGGTGCGCATAAGGTAACCATAGCCAACAAATCGGGAGCATCAAGGACACCGTTCACTAGTTTGTGAAAGAATGTGGTGTCATGCATTCGTCTACGATCCGACAAGGATAACATTTTGAAGTAACGCAGCCTGTCATCGTAGCTCGGCAACACCTTACCCAAATGGCAGGAATACGTAAGGTGCCACAGGAAGCGCCTTTGGACACTTTCTATCCTTTTTTTGTGAACATCATAGAAAGGGCTCCATGCTACACAACCGTACTCCAAGCCACTACGCACAAGCGAATTGTATAATAGAATTTTAGTCTTTGGAGACTGAAAGTCCTTACAGTTGCGCAAAATAAAACCAAGGCACTTTAATCCCTTGGTGACAATGTTATCAACGTGAGTATTCAGGCAAAGTTTGCTGTCAAGAGTGATTCCCAGATCGCGAACCCTGTTAACACTTTGTAGGGTTTTACCTCTGATTGTGTAAAGTGGAACGTCAATTTTTTTCCTACGCGTAAATAAAATAGAATAACACTTAGAAACATTTAAAATCATGTCATTGTCGTCGCACCAAATATCAAGTCTGTCAAGGTCGTCCTGAAGCAGCGCAACATCGAGTCTGTCGTCAATCGAACGGAATAGTTTAAGATCATCGGCGAAAAGATAGTGATGGGAGTTGCGGAAACAATTGCCGATATCATTGATAAAAATGTTAAAGAACATTAGGCCAAGATGTGAACCCTGGGGGACATCAGAATGACCAAGGAACGGCTCAGAAGTATAACCATTCACCATGACTCTTGACTCCCTACAAAGTAAGTACGAACTACACCAACTCAGCAAAGGTTCGGCGATACCGTGCAAGGCAAGCTTACGAACAAGTAACGTATGGTTAACTCTATCAATCTACATCTATCTATCTACTCTATCAATCTATCTATTCCCTGTGTGGTGCCGGGGATAAAGAATTGCACCACCCCATCTCTTCCCGTGGGTGTCGTAAAAGCCGACTAAGGGACCATTCCAGAGGATGGGCAGCAGCATCTCTCTGAGGTTACCCTCAACCTACTGCGATCGCCAACCCGCCTGCCAAGCGTGGCGATTACGGCAAATACCCTCCATGATTATTTGGGGGAGGCCTTTGTCCAGCAGTGGACGTCTTTTGGCTGAGATGATGATGATGAACTCTATCAAAGGCCTTACTGAAGTCGGTATAGATCGCACCGACCGACGAACGCCTGTCGAGGGTTGAAGAAACTTCATCAACGAAAGAAACCAGATTTGTGGAACCTACGCTACGCTGACCTACGCTTCATGAAACCATGTTGCCTGGTAGAAATAATGCTCCCAAAGTGCCAAGACAGAACAGGATGTAGCAACTTCTCAAAAACTTTAGCAAATGTAGGCAGTATGGATATGGGCCTGTAATTTTCGATAAGGTTCGCATCCCCAGCCTTGTGGAGTGGGACAACAAAAGACTCCTTCCAGGCGTCTGGAAATTAACCGGTAGCCAGGGAGCGATTGAAAACGAGGTGCAAAGGAATTGCTAAGACTGAGGCACACCTGAATACAAACACTGACGGAATACCATCAGCACCGGCACACCGGTATACAGCATAGGGTTGATGTTGCATAACGGTTAATGTGCAGGCGTCTGTACGTATATGAAAATTAATCCGTTTTTTAACATAACTTATAACATTTGATTGATTGATCGATTGCGATAAAACATGGTAAGTTTCTGGGTTGCTAAAACAAATCTATATATTAATACGTGAAGCAAAAACTTTGTACCCCTTTTTTTACGAAAATTGCGCGGACGGAGAAGTATGAAATTTCTCACACTTATAGTTTATATATGTAGAGAAGGTTATCCGAATATTAGTTTTTTTTTTAATTATGCATAAAAATACATTAAATCAATAAAATAAACATTACACACACTACTATGTATTTGACACACACGCATATATACTCTTTTCAAAAATATCAAAAATGGAAGCGGAGTGGCCGAAATCTGTCAATGCCAATCCAAACTCACATTCTATCTTTTTAAATTTTTCATAGCTTAGGATATAATCCGTGCAGTTTTAATAAAATTACGGTCGAATTTCGACCACTGGGCGACCACTAGTTAAATTAAATACACGTGAACGAAGGCATAGTAAATGTTTAAAACTCGCACTTGGCATTCAAAACGACCGACTGTTCTAATTGCAACCTTCACTAGGCATCTAGTGCGAGTTTGATTTGCAATTGTTTCATGTTGACGAAAACGAAAGCTAGTTTGACATTGAAGCAGCGCTACCTGGGTGCTAAGGTGCGACTTTTGCCATTAGATCACGGTAACGTAATCGAGAATTTGTGTTTTAACGTTTGCCACCAGGCGGCGCGGCGGGCGCTGCTATAATAATATTAATATAATAATAATTATTATTATTATTGTCTCTCTATTTATTTCTTTACATATTAATTTACATTTTTAAATATTTTCTAAAAAACAAAACAAACATTTAAAAATATAAAAAATAGGGGTCCACCGGCATCGGGACCAGGGTCCAAACTACCGGTGATTAGGGCTCCAGAGACAGAAACCTATTATTATTATTATTATCTTTTAGCCAAGAGCCTTGATCAACACCTAGAGAGGCTCTCGCTGAAAAATTGGGTCAAGGGTCAGATGCAAAAGGCAGTACTCCTTGACACGGCACGTATTGTCAGGAGGTTCCTCACTCTGCAGCCCTGACCACCGGTAGCTTGGGCCCTGCCTCGCTGCTGGCGGTACTCTAGGATTAGGTTTTTATAATGTTTTATTGCTTTAAAATAAAGTATTGTAAAAATCTAGTTTTAAGAAAGAAAATGAATATAGATTATAATAATAATATATCTTTATCTAACACAACAGCAATATACACAGTAAAAGTGAATTCCCTGCAGCCTGTGAAAGTAAAACTGTGTTACAGGCCACAGTGTCTTCCCTAACTTTGCCAACATACACACACACACATATTAGTTATGGTGATATTTTAAACAAATCAAACAGTACTATGGGTTAACTTAACTTACACATCAAAAAACCTATCACAATCTTAGCTTGGATGTTCATGTTCGTGTAGGTACTTACATGTAACATTTAAAAGTTGAATTAGGTATAATTAATGCTGACAAATTTTCATTTTCTTTATCGAAATCGAATGGTATATAAAATTTGCGTTATGCTAGGCTACGCACCCAGTGTCGCTAGGTTCAGTGACACCAGTCAACAAAAAACAAACGCTGCCGCTCCGTTCACTGTGCTAAGAACGCGGTGCGGTACCGTTAGAAGGCGTGCGCCCGCGCACGTCACTGTTTTTAGCGGTCGCATCCACTTTGTACTGGCACTGGCACACTTTTTGAATGCGCACGAGTGACGGAATACTTCCTTTTCGTGGTACCGCTTCCTTATGACGAATTTTAAAAACTTTTTTTTGTCATTTTCTTTACCAAAGCCCTCGGCTAAGCTTCTGAGGTCTCAGTCGGAAAATGTGTGGTTCGGATTTCCCGATGCATAAAACGGGTTTGTGATTATCAAACCGCATTCAGTAAACGTGGTGATTATGCCTATACCTATCTGTTGTAGCGATGTATTATATCAAATAAAGATTTCTTCTATTTCTATCGATGACTTGATTTTAATGATAGAGGCTTTTGCCCTGCAATGGGAAAGTATAAAACACCAAGACTATCAACAAGGGTCGCCGCCCTTGAAACTTCAGTTCTTATGCCTAAGTAGGCAAGGCAAGTGCCTTGAAATTCCACTAGATCTAGTCTAGATCTGGTCTGAATTTGGATGCTTGGTGGCAGAAATAGCTCTTAATAATAGAAATAGGTCGCCTCCAGCCGGATTTTGGCCAGAATCCTGAACAGCAGAAAAAACTTGAAATAGGTAAGTAGCTTTTAAGTGTTACGAACGGATGACGAATTTAACAACGGCGAAATACCGCAAATTATGACTTCCCAAGAAAGTTTCACATTAAAATATTTTGTGAATATTTTCTTTCCTAATTAGCACATAAAATGACGACATAGGGAGAGAGCTAAAATTAAAGTTTCGAAACTATTATCGCCGTTATAGAATATCTAAGCGGAACGTCTATAAGCTTTGTCAAAACAATTAAAAACGCTAACTAACGCTAAATTCTCTAACAAACAACAAAAAATTTTTGTAGCACTTCAATTGATTACAATTCAATTAATTGGAGATTAAAATCCGTTAGTCTATTTTAAACAGCTATTGCGCTATAATTATTGTCAGGCTTTGGGAAAACTTTCTTTCATTTTTTCTTAGCGTTATTGTTTATCTTGCAATGATATTTCCTTACTACCTACTGTGTGACGCGACATGGTATGAGATTTTAATTCAAACTTTAATGAAATGTGACAAATTAATGGCCGACATTGTTGGATCATCAATCAATCTTAATTCTTATAGTTATTTTCTTTGATATGACTGTTCGTTTTTGCTTTGCTTCGATTACAGCTCTTCGTAAACAATTGACAAAGCTTCTTCCTTTTCTTTTTTGTTTATGGTTTGTTTTTTGTCTACTGCCTTAGACAATGCCACCAAAAATGTGGTAGCTCTAATGTCAATATGTTTTCTTCTACAATCATTAATCTTAGTTATTGTTCTGAGCATCAATCAGACGGCTCATTCTCGTAACGAAAAACGTAACGATATCGTTGAAACTATTTTAATTTTGTGTAACAATTTATGTACAATTAATTAATTCAAGTTTTAACCTGGTGACCAAGCAGGAGGAACATGTTAGGTGATAGTTTTCCATCAACCATCACCTTGACTTAGGGGTTACTTTAAACGAGGGGGTCGTCACTGATAGCCGGCATACAACTATCTCCAAATGGTTACGGGGTGGGGTCAAACTTAAGAGTAGTCGGTGAAAACGTGCATTACTTCGGCAACCGTCACCTCTTAGGGGTCACCTCATGCATAGGTATTGGTCATTGGTATACCCGGAATTAGCGAAAGTTACTTAATGAATATAGCGAGTGAAACTTCAAGAATACTTTATTGAAATTATCTGAAAAAACACTGGAATATAAAAAGTGTGTTAAGAAGCAGCACTGGATGAAACTAAAGCTACTTTTCACAAAATGTTCAAAGTCCTGTGCGATCCCAAAATAAAATTCTGTAAAAGACACCGCACTATGAGATGCTATGTTTGGTCTACGCTCTTATATGGCTGCGAAACGTGAGTCTTGCTGAAAGAAATATGTGACCAGTTGCAAGCGTTTGAGATTTGGACTCTACGCAAGATGTTCAAGATACCATGGACTAGTTTCACCTCAAACGCCAAGGTACTTGAGAAGGCCAACTGCAGAAGAGAGCTGATGTCTACAGTCATGAGACGCAAGGTCGCCTTTTCGGACACATGCAGAGAGGATTCTTTGACGAGTTCCCACGGCTTATCCTCGAAAGCAAAATTCCGGGAAAGAGAGCTCCAAGACGTCTGCGACGCAAATGGCTGGACGACATCAAAAAGTGGACTGGACCTAGTTATTGCCAATTAAAACAAGCGATATGGGATCGCAGAAAATTTTGTATACTGATCTCCAAACTTCAGTATGAAGATGGCACTAAATAATGATGAGTGAAGTCTCAAACGCTATAGAACCCCAAACGAATCGCAAACGCTATGATAATGTAGCCAAAAAAACGACACAAACAAATGAAAATTTAAGACGTCTAGGGACATGCGTTCCCTAATCAAGAACTTACAACCACCTGACGAAATTCCCAATCGTTGTTACACAATAACTGATCTAAAAACTAGTACAAATAAAGTTGTTTATTTGAAAACAGCGTATATCAGAACAAGTGTTCTGACTCATGAGTGCAGCTATTTAGATTTAGTAGAAAGTGATTCTGCCTGTTCATTGGACCAGAGCGCCGAGGCAGGTTGCTAGCTATAAACGCGATTGTACAATACTCTTCATCAAGAATGCTAAGCGGTTCCGGTAAATATAAATAGTGTTATGCAACTGACACGTAATTAATATACGCGAGGAATTTTGATGGTGGACAACTGGGGCGCTCAGAGAAAGTGCAATAAGCGACGGTGACAAATAATTCACTACCATAATATTAGAAATCCAAAGAAAAAAAATATTACACTGCCGGTTGAAATTAACGTATTAGTTGGTTTTATCCTGACGTTTCATAACTTTTATAAAGTCAGAATCAGTGTCCCTGAAACCACGGGAAACGAGAGTAGATCAGTAAAAGTGTTTCATTAGAAAACAATGTTTTTATGTGAGGAAAATGGAATAGGGCAGGCAAATGACAAATAAAATTAGTTTTGAAACACCCATATAAATAATTAAAATTTTGCGCTAAAAACCGCGACTGATCCTCCGTAGTCACGTTGTATTTATTGTAAATATCGTATTAATGTTAACCAAAAATTGCCCATATCAGTATATAGAGCAATGCTATCATATCATGCTAAGATAGTGATTAGACTTGATCTTGAATAACTGTTATTAATGATTACCATGTTAATGTAGTCTTTGGGTATCCGATATTTCGGCACAGTAGCATGTGCCATGATCTTAAACTTTGAATTGAATTTGGATTCAAAACTTGATTGAGATTGTGATCCTTTGTTTTATTTGCAGCGCTATAAATTTCGTTTAAACGTTCATTTTGACAGTCGTTATGTCTCTCAACGGTGGCATTAAAATGAAAGTTTGGTCAATTTACGTCGTCGGTAGCATAAGCAAAATCAAGTGCTTTACCTACTACTCGCCTTCACAAAAACTAGCTCTAGAAGTTTTTGATGTTAAACCTACCTACTTACAAAACTAGCTATCGAAGTTTTTGATGTTACTCTTACTTACAAGAATCACTGTGTTTTTCTTTTAACTTGTTATTTGTTTTTAAATATTTGGTGCGTCTAAGTATTGGTTTTCATAGCTATAGCTGTTTCATTTCTGGTTTGCAGAAAACAAGCGCCATGACATGTCAATGTCATGGCAAGGAGCTAACTAGCGACCTTCGGTTGCATAGCTTAATTACGAGAGCTATATGTTGCTAACATGCTATTATATCTATCACATTTGCTTTTTATGATGAAAATTTCATAAAGTTATGCATAGTAGTTCGAGTAGAAAGTTATTTGGGTGTTGTTTAATAGATATCTTATCGTATAAGAACTCATAGCTATTTTTTTATAGATTATTCGTCTGTAGGTTGTCGTAATCTGTTACAAACCATCAGGTATGTTTAAGTTAGCCTAAAAAATTACGTTGACAGAAGCCCATCTAGTAAGTGCTAGATGTATGTAAATATTGAAGTAAATGTTTATTACAGTTACTTCTAACGGCATCTTAAAATACATTTAAGTACTAATTAAATTTCTAATAATAATCATATAATCTCCTCCAAAATCTCATGTTCCTCTGTCGTCAAATTTTGAATCAATAAAATTCTGATTGATTCAAGACTAGAACGAAATCGGGAAAAGCCTGATTCAGATTCGATACAATAAAGCGAGAGATCTAAATGAGATCTTGGAAATTAAGCTTTTAAAAATTTTAATGATCTTTCCAAGAAACGTTTGGGAACGCATTTTGGGAATTCAACATTTTGCAAGTTCAACATTATAATCCGGAAGGTGTAGAAGGCTTATTATAAAAATAAAACATAAATGTACATAAACATAACTGTTTAAACCGTAAATATGACTGTTCAATACTATGAACTGAAAAACACAGCTACAAAGCAGTTCGACATAACAATAGAAACTCACCTTGTGTCGTATGCCGTTACAAATACAAATAATGACATCTAAAACAACACAAACACAAAATTTCACTCATTCAAAAAAGGTTACACGCTCAACACTTTCACCGTCCATTATTTAACCCTTCCAAAGAGTTTATTACACTTGCGAATCATTTATATTTTTAAATAGTTTCGTAGCAAAAAGTTTTCATGCTATCTGTGGAGCGGGTACTTTCTTCTGTGGCCAGTGTTACACTCCTGAGCACGTAGGCCTGTTGGTTCGGTGAAATGGTGGGAGAAAGGTTGGTAGTCTGGGGGTTTTGTTTGTCCTTGAACGACGAACGACAAGCGACGATGCGAGTTTGCTCTAGAACGAAGGACACGGTAAATAGCATGTTTTCTTAATGAAAATACGTAGATTCACCGAATTAACTCTTTGATTCCAAATGAAACTGTACAATGTTATTTTTAATTTATACGAAACCTGAAAACTGTTTGTTCAGAATTAGTAATAGAATCGATTTCAATATTTTTTATACCATGTTACATTTTGACCAAATAATATTTACATAATCTCAAATAAATTATACCCTACTAAAAACACACAACGGGGCAGCACAAAAAGCTTGTAACTTCGTGAGTTTTCCAGATATTATTTAAATTTTTTTTTGTACTGTTTCTTTAAATGAAAATATTTGACCCGTGTTTCGGTTTTCGTATAAACTAAAAATAAGGTAGTATACATCGTCAACTTCAAATCTAAATAGAAAATCGAAGTACTACTTACTTAACGACTGACTGATTCTATAATCATGGAATCTCAGAAACTTATAAAGCTAAAAATGTATTTCTTTCTTCTGTTTTCTAAAAACTTGAAATTTTGCTGGCAGGTTTTCATAGTCTTGACAAGCAACGGTAACAACATCCTACCTAACTATAACATTAGTATAGTCTCGCCATATCTTGAAGGCAGGATGGCAAAGAGTTCAGTGCTTTTCGGAGAACCGGGGTTCAATTCCCAAAACGGACAAAGGATGTTATGATACATACGTTAATATCAGTCTTATTAACCCCCCTTTTTGAAAGCTAATGCGCTTGTGGCTGAGTCATGTTGTTGGTACACACGTCTACTATCAGACTACCACAAGCTATCAAATTTGCTCAATAGCCTTTGAACTTTAGTAGTAGTAGTAAACAGCCTATAATTGTCCCACTGCTGGGCAAAGGCCTCCATCATTGAAATCAAGTCATCGCTACAATTGATGGGTAATGGCTTAATTACCACGCTTGTCAAGTGCGGGTTGGTGATCACAAACCGGGGATATGCATCGAAAAATTCGAAATACATTTTGCCCGACCTGGGAATTGAACTGGGGACCTTCGGGTATCGGACCGAGCACTCTGCCACTCGGCCACCGAGGCGTTCTCTGAACTTTATGTCCATGTTATATGGTTGGACATTTAATAAAGAAATTTGACAGTTAAGAACAGTGGGATAGTCTTTTTTTATATTGACGGGTAAGCACAGTGCCTTGAATCCTTGATCTCACTTGATGTTAAGTGATGGAAGCGCACTTCACCCGGGATCCCCAACTAGTGACGCACTGGCTATCTTATCTCTAGCTGCCGGAACACAACAATGCTACAAACATTGATGTTATGCCGACATATTTAGATAAGATGGTGGTAGCTAGCCAGGCGGACAAACAAGCCCTACCACCAACCAAACCAAGTACACACACATGTACCCCCGCTGGGAATCGAACCCGGGACCTCTGGGTTTTAGCCACTAGACCACAGAGGCGGTTAAAAGGCGGTTAGTCTGATCTGCAGGCGTCTATAAACTAACATCGTCGCTGTAGGGAATTGGGAATTTTTCGCATTCTACCCGAGCGTCACCGTAACGACCGCCGATACCTCAAATAATATTACTTTATGAGTTTCCAGACAAGGGGAAAGTAACCGCACCATAGTACAGTCGCTGCACATCGACCTATCCAAAAGTGACAAAATTCTTCAATAAATATTCAACTATATACCATAGAGATACAGTTCAAAGTCTATTATGGAAATTTGTCAGTTTGTGGTTGTCTTATGTGCTGGCGTTTGTACCTATCTGAGTATAGTTTAATAAAATGAAAGTACTAAAAACGATTCTGCCCAATCATTTTCGTTCGCACCTAACGCTCAAGTAATAGTTGTGGTGTAAGCGTGATTGTTGTATGATCAGGCTCATTATTATTATTATTTATAAATTATTTATTGAATTTCACATCTGTCTATCTATCTTCATATATAGATTTTATTGCAACACTATAAAACATAAACATGAATAAAAGAAAAACAATAATAATATTACAAAGTTACAATTTGGCGGTCTCATCACTTTCAAGCGATTTCTTCCAGACAACCAGTCGGATGAAGAGAGCTAATTAACTTTAAGATCAGAGGTGAAACTATGAAAACATACTAGAATAAAGTGTATTTTATAAATGAAGCAAAATAATAATAATATTGATAATAATGGTAAACATATACTAAGTATACTTATATAAATACCATCTAAATAAATAAACCTACTTAAACAGCTTCATCATCATCATCATCATCTCAGCCAAAGATGTCCACTGCTGGACAAAGGCCTCCCCCAAGGATATGAGGGGTATTAAAAACAGCTTGACCAATTTTAATTATTTTTATTTTGTTTTGTTCGCTCTAGATTTTAATATCAAAGCTAAAGGCTATTGATATTGCTTTCATAGGCGGCACGAAACGACAAGATGACGTCATAAACCACACACGAAGTCAAAGCGATCGGTTAGGTGGTCGGGCCCCTGTGGCGGTAGCCAAAGTAACATTAAGAAAACGATAGCGAAGTTCGAAAAGAGTAAATTGTATGGGATTGACATAAGATTGACCACGTGATTTAGCGCGGCTTATGTCAATCCCATACATTTTATTCTTTTCGAACTTCGCTATCTTTTTCTTAATGTTACTTTGGCTAGGCCTACTGGTTACTGTCGTCTCTCTCTAAGGTATTAGACCAGGTCATACCATGACCGTGCTATGCTAGGCATGTGTCAGCCAAAAAAAATATAATTTCTACTGAGAAGTATGAGAATATGCCCTCTAGATAGACCGATCCGTCACCGATCAACACCTTTGCGTGCCATGCACGGAGCGTATCGGCAACGGCAAAATATTCTCGCCAACAATTGTTGACGGTTGTCATTACACCCGTTTTGCACGGGTTTGATGCACTGTTGATACGTTGTAGTGGGCATAGTAATCCGTGTCGTGTTACTTTCCATGCCTGATACGTTCCTAGCACGGTCATGGTATGATACTGTCTAATGGGCAGAGTCCTTTATAAGTCATAATTTAAGGCAACAAATAATAAAACAAGATGGTAATTAACATTCTTTCCGCCTCTCCGATCTAAATCTCTCATACTAAGTGAATAGAAAGTGGTGGGTTTCTAAATCGGGCTGTCAGGAACAGGAAAACAGTACTTCCTCAGAGGAAAGTGACAGGAATACCAGTAGATACCATAATACCAGTTCACGTAATAGCTGTTACATATCACAAACCTGTTTCAGACACTGCTCTCCCTTGAGGTGACTGCCCTTGACCACTAAAAAACGAGACTGAAGAAGGTAATCTTGAAACATACCGCGCTTATGCAACGCACACTTATTACTGTCACGGACACGGAATCTTGAACCATCTCAAACTATTCGGCAGGCATAATACCAAAAAAAGCAACTAGTTGTTATAATAATTTTACAGTCGATCATGAAATTGCTTTATCACTTTTGACAAAAACTTGCATTACAATAAAATTTTGCTAAGGCTCATTGTCAATAATGACAACGTATCTGTCACTTGGTCTTTTAAACAAAAATAGAACTTGTTGTTTTATTATATGCAAACAAAATTCACCTCTAAGTCTAAGGTGGTAAAGCAATTTCATTGTCGACTATATAATTGGAACGCGACTACTCTAGTTGCGGTTGATAAATTGGTATTACGCTCAATGTCTATTGAAGAAGTCTGCCGTCTGCTGCAGTCTGCTCTGAAGAAGAGTCTATTGAAAGAATCAATAAAAAAACGCGGAAACACCTTTTTAGGACCATTCGAGACAAGCAAGTATCTGCATTCCTCCTCTAATTAATCGTCGTATAGAAAGAGACCAAGTTTTCCTTTACAAGGTTCTTAATAACCTCGTCGACACTCCATTTCTTTTGGAGAGTATATGTATTAGATGCCCTCGGACAAGCTCACGTCTTAAAAATTGTTTTCTCTGCCCACTACCAGCACTAGATATGCGTACACCTTTTTGTTTAGATCTAGTCAAGATTAACAAGAGATTCACTTCTGTAGATGTTTTTAATTGTAGTATTTTATAGTTTAAAAATCAAATACGAGAATTAATGAATATATTTTTGTAATAATTTGTAGTTTTAATTTGAAGGAAAAAAAACAGTTTTTCTTATGGTACGGGTCGCAAACGCTCCGTATGAGATTTATTGTTTAGCGGTGCGTCGCCTTAACAACTGGTTGCTTTTTTCGGTAAGCCTGCCGAGCGCAGCCGTTGCGTGATTCCGTGTCCGAGAGGTTGCCTATGTGTGTGTAGCTCGAGCGTGTTTGTATGAACCTTACCCTCTGCAGTGTCCTTATTTTGTGCCTTGACTAACATCATTGATAGACCATATGCAATTTGATTTCTATACAAAGGTAGTAAAGTTGTAAATCGATTTTCAGTTAGACTATAGATCTTTAAGAGGAAATACTAAGGTCGACAGAATTGAAAAATATGTATGAAAAAACCAACCAAAAACCAACGTTTCGTAGTCCCCTGATTCCTCCTCCAAAACTGGACCGATTTAATTACTTTTTTCATTAAAAATTAAAGAGAAGCTTTGGCTGTGTCCCTATGTTTTGCTTTTTATTTTATATAATCTCGTCAAATTTGGGAAACAGCGGAAAATCTGGCCAATTTTCAAGGTCTTTAAAGGTTCAATCTTTTTTAATAATAAATTTATGAAAAAAAGGAAAACACAGACAAAGCTTTCTTTGTCTGTGTCTCTTTTTCTTTAATTTATAATGAAAAAAGTAATTAAATTGGTCCAGTTTTGGATGAGGAATCAGGGGACTACAAAACGTTGATTTTTTGTTTGGCACTCGAGGCGCAGCGGCTTGAACTGCAATCTTGAAAGTTAAACAACTTGCATTGCAATGCACCTTTCAATAAATAGTTTGTGTAGGGCATGTGGAGAGCAAACCGAGTCAATGCAGCACCTACTGTGTGACTGCGACTCTCTGGCTAGGAAAAGAATGGGACTCCTGGGGTCGGCCTATCCGAAACCGGAGGACTTCAGGCTCTTCGCTCTTAAGGACGTTGCCAGACTTATGGCATCTATCTTTACAGAGGAGTAAGAGTGAAAGGATGGGGTTGCACAAAAGATCCCAATGGGTCGAAGTGTTACTGGGAGGTGGAAACCTCGGCAGGCCCCACTAAGATAAGATAATATAAGATAAACAACTTTTGCGATGTCGTGCCACAGGATGGGTGATCGATCAAGATATCTTGCGCTTTTAAGAGCTTCAAATGGAACGTCAAGTCGTTAGTCCCGGTTGTTGTAATAAGGTGGCATTCGATCAAACTCAACTTTATTGGGATATGGTTGCCCAATTTTGAAAAGCCTGAACCCACCCGTTTAAAGTTTATAGACTGATATGCGGCGATCTTTGCAAGGTGGCTGGCAAGAGCTGGATGAGAGTAGCCCCAGATCGTGCTCAGTGGCGTGCACTTGGAGAGGCCTATGTCCAGCAGTGGACTAGTATACTGCCGTCATAATTAAAAAAGGCACATCTAACATTTTGCAAATCAGGAGAAAAACGGGTATGAAAAGATAAGCCTTTTTCTCCTGATTCCAAATGTGTATCTAACTCAAATTTAAAAAAAATGTTAGTTGTGCCCTTTTTCCATATGACGGCAGTATAGGCTGATGATGAATGACGATGATAAGGCTTCTAAGAGCCATTCCGTTTCGTTAACCTTTTGCTACTTCTCATCTGATGGTAGCGCGCTTCACCCAGTATCTTCAAGCACTAAGGAACGGGTCCGCGCCCACTCGACCCGCTTAGACTCGACTAAGAAGATTATTAGCAGATGTTTTACTACTAATTCAGTGTCATTTGTACAGTCAGGGAAAGTGATATTTTAATTCTATATAACTTAATAGACATGGAATATTATGATACTGATATTCCCTGTGTGGTGCCGGGTATAAACTGAAACTGGTTAGTGCCAGAGGCTGTTTCAAGCACAGTGCAGCCAAAATTTGGAATGACCTCCCGCCGCCAGTTTGTTCAGGGATCAATCTCTCGCTACCAACGTTTCGCGGGAGTTGTCGCAACTGGCTGCTCCATGAGCAGGCGCTGGCACTAGCTAATTACAAATATAAGTAAATAATATATAGAATAATGTAAGTAGATTAAATATTGTAAGTTTAGATATAGCTACAATTTATGTTTTTAACCATGTATTAATTTATGGCTATGGCAGAATAAAAGGGTTTGTGGGTCTCCTGCAAACACTGGGCCATAGACTTTTTAGTCTATGTTTTTTTTTGGCAAATAAATATACTTATTGTTATTATTATTATAAAGAATTGCACCACCCCATCTAGGCTATCTTCCCTCTAACTAACAGAAAAGAACAATGTTGTAAACAATGTTTTTATGGTGATAAACTTCTGTTTCTGTATTTTTTGTTTCTTCTCACTTGATAGAAGCGCGCTTCACCAGGCATTCTCACTGAGAAGAAAGAAAGAAAGAAAATTATTTATTGACACACACACACGCACACAAAAAACAATACAGTCATACAAAGCAAGAATTAATAAGGATAAAAGGGGGAAAAAAAAACAACAAAAAAACAAAACAAAAGAGAAAAAATAAACAAAAAGCAGTGTGTGAGGCCAACAAGGACCCTGTCTCAGCATAATACCTCCACGACACTCGGAGATGGGCCGAGTATACCGTAGGAGCGCTGTTATTCTGACAGGGCCGCCGGAGGGAGATGAGTGACGACGCACCGTCTGACTCTCGACTGAGGAACTAGCTATATTACCTCATTATCATCATCAGCTCATTTTATGTCCCCACTACTGGGGCACGAGCCTTCCCTATAAATAGATAGAGAGAACGGGACATAAGCCACCACGCGGGCCCAGTGCGGGTTGGTGGTTGTTACGACTGCTAATGCAGCCGGGACTAACGGTTTTACGTGCCTTCCGAAGCACAGAGGAGCTCGAGATGATACATTATTGGTCACCCATCCGATCCAACTTTCGCAAAGGCCGGTCGCCTTTGCGAAAGTTTTTAACCTCAGCACTCGCAGACCGGGCGCGTCAACCACTGCGCCTTCGAGCTGCTCCATCTTACCTCTAAATGCCTCTAACTAACAGAACAGAACAATGCTTAAACATTGCTTTTATGGAGACAAGCCTAGATAAGATGATAGTAAATTGCTAGACGGTTTCGCCAACTGAACCGAGCACGAAATGTGCCCCGTCGGGAATCGAACCCGGAGTATCTGAGTATGAACCTGATGATCTAAGTACTAAACCACAAGAGTTGGTTAACGATAACCGTATTTCTTATGAGCTACAAATTAAATGATCTTGGACAGTGATTCAACATCTTACTTTACAATTTCCTGTTAGCTAATTATAGCTTTATCATCGTTTACTATCACATTACACTTGCATTATACTGTATTTAATTACTCTGACGTTCTTAGAACTAAACGCGCAATTATAAAAATGTGCTAGGAGAACCCACTTAATAATAATAATAATTTAATTTAATTTGATTTCTACTATCATATGTTTTAGAGTGATGTTGTATGACTACCTAACTTATGTAAAAACAAAAAAAATATTATTTTGATGTGTAAGTTTTTGATACAATTTATTAGGACAATGATATTATTAATTAATTTGATGAATATTGTTAATTAATTATGTAATATTCAGTATTTTTAAATGTATCATTTAGTGACTAAGGAATTGTGATTGTTTTATTAATTATTGTAATTTAAATAATAAAAATATTGATATATCGATACATCGATATTTTTAAAGGTATCAATATCGATCTCGATATATCGCGAAAAATTATCGATATATCAGTCAATTTTTTAGCCGACTTTAAAAGGAGAACCTCCTGCTTTTTTTTCAAGTTGCGATTCGAGAAGCACAAATTCCAAATAAAAAAAAGAAGCAAATAAAACAATTGACGATCTCGCAGACACCACACACAATACTCTTACCGCCTTACAAATAAACAAAGAATAAGGTCCGAATAGTTATTCCGTGTTTTGTCTCTTTTATTCTAATTTGAAATTATGTTTAAATGGCAAGAACAAAACACGGAATAACTATTCGGACCTTATTCTTTGTTTATTTGTAAGGCACTTACTTACTCTCAAAGAAAGAAATAGGTAACTATTTTTATCAAAGTACTAAATGGCCGTTGCGTACACGCAGCACATATGCACACATGACAGTCATAACTTGATTGAAGCAACGCACTGACTGTAATAGTTACGCACTCACTACCACAGATTAGATTTATGGAATTCAGCACAACAAAACAATAAGTTTTTTTTTTCACTCTTTTACGGCTTTGAATTCTACCGAATTTAGTTAGATCGTGATGACATGATAATAAATAAAAAAAAATACATCGTCTGTCCGTCACGTCCGTGCCTCGCTTTTCTATATGTTTTACAAAGTCGCGACGGCGGCGGCGCCCCGTCTGCGGCCCGACTGCGCCCCGTCCGCGCCCCGTCCGCGCCCCGTCCGCGCCCCGTCCGCGCCCCGTCCGCGCCCCGTCCGCGCCCCGTCCGCGCCCCGTCCGCGCCCCGTCCGCTTCTTACGTCTTTTCTGTGTGTCCAGCGCCTAAACCTATATACATGAAACGGCCAAGCGGATAACGGCTGGTTGGGCGTTCCAGTTACCGTTGTTTTCCACATAACCCCTAGGCCTCTTTTGGGTCGGATACATGTAATAGGTAAAAAAGGTACCGCTAGAGGGATGAAGTAGAGATAGACCTACAAGGGCATCAGGTCGACCAGTGGTCTGGGAGGGCACAAAGTAGGGAAGATTGGGTCTTGTTGTGTCAGACGCTAAGATCCACTACGACTGGAGCCAGCGGAGTAAGTAAATTGTAGTAATTGAGACGTTTTCTCCCTACCCCCATGACTAGGTCAACCCTAGTTGCGGTCCTAGCTTTTAGAGGCGCTCTCGGGTGGTTCCGCTCCCGATCGGATCTGAACCCCTCGGAGGATGTAGTAGGGAAAGGGGACACGCACTAGTGAGTGATGCTATTCCCTCTAGAAAACCTCTGATGGTGAATCGTTGCACATGGTTTGAGGATAAGATTCTCGCCGCCCCCAAAAAAGTCCGGTGACGCTGAAACGTGGCCTGTGTCAAACAGAAGAGTCTCAAGATAATATGATACTTTTTCTTTCAACCTCTTCTTTGTTTTCCTAGGCGGGTGCTGCGGCTCGACGCAGAAGCGCACCATAGTGGGCGGGTGGGCGTGGGCTTGGTGGCTCGTCACCGACGTACAGCGCATCTCCCTGGAGGTAAGCATCTTTATCATTCTTTCTAGACCAGGGATGGGCAAACTATGGCCCGCGGGCCATCTCCGGCCCGTGAATGATCGAAGTCCGGCCCGCGACCATCAAACATAAATTCAAGTGCGTGTGTGTTTCAGAAAATGCATAAGAATAAGAATAAGAATAAAGTTTATTTCGTTAAAAAATGTTAAGTTACAATAGCTAGTGGCTAGAATCTCCTTTTAGGCTTAACACCCGTACCAGGAGACTCTGCTCTTCCAATAAATACAATGTTTTGTGTTTACAGTCTCTATACAATATTAATGAAACTTATCACTAAAATAAAAATAAATTGGGGGGTTAAAGTTACTCGCGTCCGTAGGTTTACCCTTGAGACCCTACACGTGACCCCTGGGTGGTGCTAAATGAGTAACACTGTCTGAGTGGTAGAGCCACGTTGCGTTGCAGCACGAAATGGGCCGGCTCGCCGGGCGTAACACCACCCTCTCACAGAATATCGGCGTGAAACAACGGTGTTGCTGTTGTGTTTCGTCCGGTGAGTGAAAGTACCGGAGGCCCATCTCTCACCCCTCCCCCCTCCCAATTCCTACTCCCTCCTCAAGATCCAACTCCTTTCCAAGGTTGGCAACGCATCTGCGATAACTTTGGTTTTGCGGGTGTCTATGGGCGGCGGTGATTACTTTCCATCAGGTGACCCGCCTGCTCGTTTGCCTCCATTTAACATAAAAAAAAAAAAAAACTTAAAATACTAAAAAAATGTGCGTTTATATGTGTGTTGTGTTTATGTTTGAGGGTGTGTATGTTTGAGGGTGTGTATGTGTGTGGGTGTGTGTGTGTGTGTGTGTGCATACCTATCAATATTTTTATTTCACAAAAAAAATATTTATTTATTGAAAAATACAGCAAAAAATTCAATAGCCTGGCCCGCCATAGATTTTGTTAGTGAATATTGTCACGCGAATGAAAAAGTTTGCCCATCTTTGTTCTAAACTATAATTACCTTACTTCTCGAGTACCAGCATTTAACATTACCATCAGCAGAGGCGATCTCTACATAGCATAATCATGTGATAATGATTGATTGATTGTTATTAATCAGCAACCGGAGGTCCCGAGTTCGATTCGATCGGCATGGTTTGATTCCCAGTTGGTGATGCTCTAAGTATGCCTGGCTATCATATCATATCATATAAATGTGGGAAGCACATGAAGATCATTAGCAGCAAAACTCTATTTTTAAATTTATTTCACAACATGGAAACGCTTACCTTTACCTGATGGTAAATGACTGCGAGTTGAACTTTGTAAGGACATTGGTTTGGTCACTTCTAGACTTCGAGCTTTCCCTATGGATGGAAAGATAACTGCGAGAACGGGGCATAAACCACCACGCTGGCCCAAAGTGGGTTGGTGGTTGTTAACGACCGGTAATGCTGCCGGGATCAACGTAAGACACGTAAGCCTTTTGAAGCACGGAGGAACTCGAAATGATAAATTTTTGGTTACCCATCCGATGACCGGCTATTGCGAAAATTGCTTAACTTCAACAAAGCAAGCGCGTTTCCCCTTGCGCCGTCGAGCTCCTGAACGCGTTAGAGATACAACAATCTCTAGCAGTTTGTTTAACAACAATGTACTACCTTCCCAGGTTATGACTCTCAATCCGATGTGTGAGAACGTGGAGACCGCCCAAGGTGTACCACTCACGGTGACCGGCGTGGCTCAGTGCAAGATCATGAACGAGGACGAGCTGCTGACAACCGCCTGCGAGCAGTTCCTGGGCAAGACTGTCAAGGAGATCAAGATGACCATCCTGCAGACGCTGGAAGGCCACCTGAGAGCTATTCTCGGTAAGTTTTCATGTTTTTGGATGTGGACCTCTTTTCTATGAAGACGAGCAGTGCTGAATCGCTATTTTAGACAAAGATATTAGGAGATTATTAATAACTAGCGGTCACCCAGTGGTCGAAATAATAGTGTCTGTTTCGTGCGCGCGATGTTTTTACAAAGGCGAATTTCGCTTCATTTTGTGTCCTCAGAAGCATTTTTATCCAAAAAATCTAAAACTTTCGATAAAAAGTTTTTAGTATATTTTTTTTATAGCAAGGACAAACGCAAGATCAGAGATTTATTTATAGTAAAGTAACACAAAATTCTTATTTATTTAATGCACGTGTCTACACAATATCTATAGGTAACTTTTAACAACATCAGTGCCATCTAGCGTTGATTTTTGCAAACATTGCTGCCTGATAGCAATGCTTTGTCTATAGTTAAAAGCATGAAACTACTAGTAAGTAACTTACGTTGACAACTGTAGATGTCGCTGTTATTGATAATCTCATAAATAAACACTGGGCGGATCGGGCTATACATAACCCACCACACCGCGTGCGTTATTATTATCAACTGCTCTTACGAAAACAACTGAGAATAAAGACTTTTTCATCCGAAAAATACTTAACTTGTAAGATCGCACGCAACCCGAACGCGAAATCTGCTATGCCTTCAAGCTCCTCTTTATAAAATGGATTCAAAAATATAGGATTTAATAAGAGGAAGAAATGGAGGAGGGTCTTTGGCCATCTGTGGGGACAGTAAGGTCTACTAATAAATAATAATTATTATTATTGTTAATTAAGATCCTAAAAAAGATTATTTGGCCAGAAACTCTCTAGAAAACCTAAATTTTAAAGTTTCACAATCTTAAATTTTGTCTTTGTCAGACGAGTTTCTGCCTCATTAGACAAGATGACCTTGACCACTAATCAGCTCAATGGCCAAGGTCTAGGCCGTGGTGCGGTACCAGCTGCTTATTATCTTCATTAGCTGTGGTACTAGACTCAATAGACCGTAGTACTCTCTATATCAATTGTGCTAATTGCTTCCGTGATGTGTACGCTCAGTCTTTTATACGTAATATAGCTGGTTTCTTAGTAAGATATAGGTATATAATATTGCGCACTGTTAATAAAGGCGCTAACGGCATTGATAAATTCAATTGCTCTCTGAATGAATTCACTGACACCTGCCGATTTTACCTATATTTTTTGTCGTCAACTCGCTCGTATTACTTTATTAATGAAACGGATTTATGTTAATAATTAAAATTGGTCTTATTTAATAATACATAATATTCTTGTCGACATTTTTATTTCTTAGTCCCCACACTATGCGAGTGATATTCGTAGGTATGCTTCGTGGAATATAAAATTAATTATTTTAAAATTTTATTTTAAGTCCACCTATGGGTGTGCTGCCGTGTGGTTTCCGGCAGATTAGAATAGTACCACTCCATTCCATCTCTCCAATGGATGTCGTAAGAGGCGACAAATGGAAAAGGACCGTAAACTTTTGTTCCTTGTCTGGGCGATGGGTTGGCAACCTGTCGAAATCTAACTCCAAGCCTCATCTGACCTCTTCTCTGGTCGTAGCGGTCTTCTGTTCCACCGGATTAAGAAGAGGAAGGTCGGGTGTGTGCACTTGCGTTTGCGCGTACGTTTGTGCACCAAAATATATCCTGCGCACTTGACTGGCTTCTGAAAATGGATTCCGAGTTGTTAAAAGTCCTGTGGCGATGGGCTGAGGTAGAAAGGTCTGGCTCGATGCAAGTCGGGCTTTGTCTAAGGCCTGCACATGGGCGGCACTGGGGGTGTTGTATTACGCCGTGGTCGTTTTCACTCTGCAACTTTGGGGTAACAGAGAGGATTCGGCAGCACCTGGAGTGACAAAGCAGCCCTTTTCAGGGAGGCACTGCTTTCCTCGCTCAGCCGAGGAGGGGGCTAGAAAAGGTGCCCCAAAAAAATGCTTACCCCAATCCTAAGGATGGTAGTAACCGCGGCTGCCTCTGCATTTCTTAAATCGTGGTCGACGTCACAAGAAAAAAAATAAGTATGTAACAACTGACATGACATTTGGCGCGTGGAACGTTCGGACGCTCTTGGATCGAGATAATAACGCCTGTCCCGAACGGAAAACTGCCATTGTAGCTCGAGAGCGTCATCGTTATAACGTGGATGTGGCTGCACTCAGTGAAACACATCTTGCCGATGAAGGTGAGTTGGTGGAGCAGGGCGGCGGGTACACTTTCTTTTGGAAAGGGCTCCCAACCTCAGAACCAAGACGGTCAGGTGTAGGATTCGCAATTAAAACCAATTAGTAAAGCGTCTCCAAGAGTGTCCGGTACATGTATCAGACCGCGTTACCACACTGCGTCTCCACCTGGAAAATGACAACTACCTTAATGTCATCAGTGTCTATGCTCCAACGCTGGACAAGTCTGATGACGTCAAGGATAAGTTTTATGAGGAATTGACACAATGCATCGAGGCCATGCGTCCCAAAGAGCAGATTCTGTTACTGGGGGACTTCAATGCCAGAGTTGGGAGAGATTATGAAGCCTGGCCTAGAGTTCTGGGTAGACACGGAGTCGGTAATATTAACAGCAACGGTCAACTGCTGCTCAGCATATGTGCACAGTTTGACCTAGCGATTACAAATACGATGTTTAGACTTCCTGCTAAGTACAAGACGACGTGGATGCACCCAAGATCCAAACACTGGCATCTGATAGACTATGCGATTGTCAGACGCAAAGATATTTCCCAAGTCCAAATCACTCGCGTGATGCGCGGGGCACACTGCTGGACCGACCACCGGCTTGTAATCACTAAGTTGCGTCTCTGCCTTCGTCGACCCCATAGATCTGGGAGTTTGAGGCCTACATGTTTAAACGTAGATAGGCTTCAACGCCTGGATGTCAGGAAGGACTACACTGAAACATTAGTAAGTGCGGTGCCGCCCAAGACAGCTGATATTGATGCAGACTGGGAGTTTCTGTCTTCTCACGTTCTGAACTCGGCCACATCTGTATTGGGTCCAAAACTCCGAGTGAATACAGACTGGTTTGATGAGAATGATGGGGCTCTTATGAAAGCTATCAATAAACACCGTCGTCTTCTCCGGCATCATAGCGGTAATAAGGCAGATGATATTATAAAGAGTGATCTGGAGCTGCGGAGACTTACTCGGGAAACTAAAGACAAGTGGTGGCAGGACAAAGCACGTCGCTTTCAGTGGCTTGCTGACACAAACCAGCTTGGTGAGTTTTACGTTGAGGTTCGAAAACTGATTGGAAGGTCTAACCCTGTGGCAGTACCTCTGAGATCAGCTAATGGTGAGGCACTTTTGAAAAGTAGGGAAGACGCTGGTCAGAACATTTTAACGCCTTGCTCAATGTTGATCGCTCAGCAAATCTGCAGCACGTCCTTTAGATTCCTCAACTTCCGATTGCCATCGAGCTGGACAAGCCGCTGGCACGTGATGAAGTTGTTCGTGCCATCAAGCAACAGCCAAACAAGCGTGTGGTTGGCGTAGACTCTATACCGGGTGAACTGCTTAAGTGCGGCGGTGAGGAGCTGCACTCATGGATATGGGAGCTTTTTGTTCGAATGTGGGAAGAAGAACAAGTCCCTCGCACTTTTAAAGTGTCACGCATCAGGGCCCTATATAAAAACAAAGGCGACCGTTCTGATTGCGGTTCCTACCGCGGTATTTCCCTTTTATCGGTCCCTGGAAGAATCTTTGCCAGAGTTCTCTTGAACCGCCTTACGGAAATATCGGAAAAACTGTTGCCGGAAACACAGTTTGGCTTCCGACCTGATCGAGGCACATGCGAGGCCATTTTCTCGGTACGTCAACTTCAGGAAAAAAGTAGAGAACAGGGTCGTCAGCTATATCTTTGCTTCGTTGACCTTGAGAAGGCTTTTGACAGCGTGCCCCGTGAAGCTTTGTGGATGACAATGAGTAAACTTGGATGCACTGAAAAGTTTGTGAGGCTTTTGAGACTCCTGCACGACGACATGCAGTGCTGCGTCGCAGTTAATGGCGAGCAATCAGATTTCTTCCCTGTTACGTGTGGGGTGAAGCAGGGGTGCGTCTTGGCGCCTACTTTGTTCGCATTATATTTCGCAGTTGTAATCCGGGAGGTCTTGCAATCAGTGGAAGAGGGAATCCGTATACGTTTCCGCACTGGTGGCGGTTTTTTTTCCTTGGCGAGATTCAAGGCCCGCACAAAAGTATCTTACACGATGATATCAGAAATCATGTATGCAGACGATCTTTGTTTTCTGGCTGAGTCCCCTGGCGGCCTGCAACAGCAAATGTTCGCTCTTCACGAGGCTTGTCGTAAATTCGGCCTTAAAATTAATGTGAAGAAGACGGAAGTAATGTCCTCAGACACTAATGGTCAGCAGTCACTAAACATCAAACTCGATGAGGACGTACTGAAGCAGGTTGATAAGTTTCGCTATTTGGGGAGCACTATCACATCTAAGTGTGACCTTGATGTTGAAATTAATAGCCGTATTGGAGCAGCTGCCGCAACTTTCGGCAAATTAGATGCAAGGGTCTTCAGCTCGCATGATTTAAAATTGGCTACTAAAATATCTATTTATAGGGCGATTGTGTTGCCTAATGTTCTCTACTCGGCTGAAACGTGGACTGTGTATCGCCGGCACATTCGTGCGCTAGACCGCTTCCACCTGAGATGTCTTAGGAAAATATTGGGAATCAAATGGCACGATCGTGTTCGAAACACTGTAGTGCTGCGAAGAGCTTATGTTGGTGGCATTGAAGCCTACGTTATGCGGCGACAGCTTCGGTGGTGCGGTCACGTGTCGCGAATGGCGGAGGAGAGAGTGGCAAAGCGCGTTTTCTATTCAGAGCTCAAGGAGGGCAAGCGCAAGCTTGGTGGGCAGCTTCTCCGATACAAGGATGTGCTTAAACGTCATATGAGGCAATGTGACATTGATCCCCCCCGATGGGAACGCCTGGCATCAAAGCGCCCGGAGTGGAGATTCCTAGTCAGAGACAAGGTTTTTGATTTTGAGTCACTGCGGCGCTCTGAGTTAGATGCCAAGCGCGATGAACTGAAGGCTCGACCACCGGCGGACGTCAGTTATAACTTTGAGAATGGTGTCTTAACCTGCTCTCTATGCGCGCGAACCTTCTTAAAGAAAGTAAGCTATATAAGCCATGTAAGGGCGCACGAACGCCAACAACAGCGGAATGTAAGACGGTCGCCGCCGTAGCCGAAATCGGCTAGGAGGAGTATATATATATATATATATATATGGGTGTGCTAAGTGGAATACTTTAGGAGTGCTTCGTCTGGGTGTGCTTCGTTTGGGTGTGCTTCATGGAATACGTCTTCTGCTCTACTAGCTGTCTACGCATCTGGACTTCGCTTTTGCCTAACATTAGATTATGGCAGCAGAGCCAATTAGCTTACAAATTTGTCAAATACAAATAAATGGAAAAACAATGCTACGATTGATTACCGATTAAAGACATTAAAGGAAATGAATGGATGTAATCTGTCATTTATTTTAACGATCAAAGAATTAAGCCTCAAAGCTCTAATGATTTGTAATTAGCGTTGAGCGATCAAAGTCTATACATTAATCGCTACGCGGATTGATCCCTCTTCAATTACCTACATTAGGCGCAAATGGTTTGAGACTAAGCACAGAGCTCAACAGTTTAGCTAAAAATCAGCCGAGTTATTATCGCCCGCAATTTTTCGAATTAAATCTCGACGCTTTCTTATAAAAGATGCACGTAAGGAGGGCCTTCCCATCATGTACCACCTAATCTATCCTACGGAAAAATCAAAAATAAAAACGATTTAAAAAAAAAACCGCCTTTAATAAACACCAGGAATTAAAAAGCAAAAAATAATTCGTTATTTTTTACATACGATTTTCTTTTTTGGTGACAAACACTGGTCTTCTGTGTTGAACACTGGTAACTGGCGCCACTACGATAGGTAGGTTAATTTTGTTTATCCATTTAACAGGCAGAACATGGTTGAACATTTCATTGGTTTTCAATCGTATCTCAATGACATAAGATTCAAAATGTGATGGGAATATACATCCTGACTGTGAAAAAGTTATTTGTGTAAACACTCACACTTTTGGCAATATTCCTATGGCCGTCCATCAACCGCATTTATCTATCATGTCACGTTACTTCCGACCACCGATTCTGTAGTTCCGCCCCTGAATGATAAAAGGTTTCCTTTCGACTTCAAAAACTTCCGCGACGCACTATTAGGTATGAGATAATAAGGCGTTGAGATTTTTGAATAGGCAGCGAGTTTATTAAAGTTTAAGTCAAAAAGTTTTATTCTAAACAACTTAAAAATAAGTAGGTACTTTTGAATCGTCCAAACATTTTTTACCCATTTAGGACGTAGGGTCATTTCGCCTGTTCGCGTCCATTTAGTGCAGTTGGCAAGTTTGAAGGAGAAAATAAAAATGTCCCAGCACTAATTTCAATGAGAAATTTATGTAATGTGTTCATTATATAGTCTATTTTAAGGTTCACTTTTAGGTTTGTTCGAAACATCTTAAGTTTTTTTTTTGAAATAAACAAACATCAGAATTAGGCGTTTTACCCAGTTTGCGTCCACAAAATCCAGATTGCGTCCACCCCTGGACCATTTCGCGTCCACCAGCTTAGAAGAGGAATGTAGGGGTGATATTTTTAAGATAATGTAAAGAAAGATTGGATTTTAACAATTTCTTTATTTAAGAATATAGTTATTTAAAAATCAACATTATTATCATTAATAAATCACTTTAAAGAATATAAAAATACCTATTTATTCTTCTCAATATTGATTTATTGATTGATTAAAATTAAAAAACAAAGTATGTAGGTAGTATTATTATTATTCCACCTGTTTATGTCAACAATAATCAGTTCTGTCAATTTTACCCTAAAATCATGAGGAATATTATTAAAATTATTACTAAAGATCAGCCTTGATTAATAATAAGTTTTTGGCTATATTATAGCAACAAAACAATACAATAATTGTTGTCTAATTCTACTACTAAAAGAAATGTTGAATCATAATAATTACGAGACGAGTTATGATTTATTATAGCCTTAGAATTTTAATTAATGACATGACGTCCTTGCGGACGCAAAGTGGAAGTTTTATAAATTCGGTGTAGTAATTCGCGTCCACCTTATTTTAACTGTTAACTATAGAAAAAATAAGCAAATTCATAATTAATATTATTCCTTTTTTCATTATCAAAGTCTAGAAACAGCTATGTAACCTAAAATTCACATAAAACAATACAAGACTTAATGTGAAACGCGCCGCAGGACACTATTTTTTTCTTAAAATACCGCGGGTCCGCGCTCTCTTGTTGAACAGCCGAGACAAGGATTGGTTGGGGGCACGGAACTTTTGGCTATGTGTGCATGTCTCTTATACATTGAGGTATTGGCGGTAATGACTTTTCGTTTTATTGGTGTGTTAGTATAGTTATTTTCGAGAATGTTCAAAAGGAGATCCGTAAAATGGACGCGAATTGGGCGATGGACGCGAACAGGCGAAATGACCCTATTTAGCTGTGAAGAAAAATGAGCGCAATAAACTGCACAGTAACTAGCGGCCCGTCCTGGCTTCGCACGGGTGGACATTTCTTTTTTAATATAGCATATGTATGTTACTCAGCGCTAATGTGTAATGGTGAAAGAATTTTTTAAATCGGTCCAGTAGTTTTTGAGTTTATTCGTTGCTAACATAACGTGTAGTGTCAATCAACATCGCACACCCCAAATCCTTTCATGACGTAAGCTAGAGATAAGACGAGATTTTTTGCAATTTCCTCATACTAATATCGGTCTATACGAATAGAGTCGTGGGCAGTCACTAGTTGAATGTAGATTGAACTAGTGACTGCCCACGACTCTATTCGTTTTTCATTTCAATTTATTTATTAGTCCTACGGCTATATAAATAAATTGGCGTTTGTGGCACATATTTGTTATATTATTATAACTTAGACAGGACAACGTCTGTCGGGTCAACTAGTCATAAATAAATATTGAGGTAGGTATGTCAATAAGTGACTCATCGCCGTTAACAATGGTTTCATTCACCATTAATTCATTCATATTAACACTATTTCGAAACATGTTACCTCACGGCCGAAACTTTAAATTGACATCCCTATTTTACGCGCGTGAGTCAACGTAAAACCGGTCGAAGTTGACCCCCAATTTCGGTCAACGAACGTACGCATATAGTTACCTTGAATCTATTTTTTTTTTTCTTATTGTTTTGATCAGTTTAGCCTTATCAACGCATGTTTGTACGTAACATACGTCATGTTGAATTTGTAGGTATATTTGTTTTATAAAGTTAAGTGCACATTGAAATGAATCGTTTGATGCGAATTTACTCGCGTCTGTAATCATTGTCTCCCTGACCACAGAATCTTCGTAGGGTTCGATTTATTTTAAATAATAATCACACTAATATTATAAATTTAAAAGTTGGTGTGTAAGTATGTCTGTATATTTGTTCCTTCTTCACGCTGCAATGGATGGATGGATTTGGATGAAATTCGGCATACAGATAGTTTATAACCTGGATTAACACGTAGGATAGTTTTTATCCTGATATTCCCACGGGAATCACACTAAATATACTAAAAACGACAATTTAATTTTCCAATACAAAATGATTTGTTTGTTTTGTTGTCATGGAAACCAAAGAGAATTTAATCACTTGATGGAAACTGTCAAAGCGGTACCAAGTCCGCCGGGTCCACTAGTGTAATAAATGCGTGTAGGTAGATCCGAATACCCGTAGTGTTAAATTTCATTTTGGGAAAGAGCCTAATCTCTTGCTATTTTTCTAATATTTGGTACAAGAGCAAATCACGAGTTCTTTCCCTAAGAACTCCATCTTAAAATATACGATCACTATTACGTACAATATAAAAAGTGTATATTAGATTTATGGTTACACTAAAATACTCTATTAATATTATATAACATTATTTTGGGAGTTCGGGATCATGTTTATTAAAAAAATCATTGACAGACAAATAGTTAAATGTCTAGCGTAGCTGTCTTTTAAAATATGTAAAACTGACGTGCATAGATTTGTTTATAGCGTTCGCTTTCGGAAACAATAGAAACCATTTGATTTCAATTTGTATCATTAGGTACGTCAAGTTTGCTTATGTGCCTGTAACGACCTTCAGTCTATGCAGTAAATGGTGCCTTCCTACTCATATAATAAAGGTCACATTACTTCCCGCTTCCTAATGAACCCAGCAATCTATCTTTTTAAGGTTCCGGAAATCATAAAAACATACGGAACCCTTGTGGGTAGATAATCAAATTCTAATTCAGGATCATAAAAAAAAAATCTTCTTTAAAAAAAAAGGTACTTCATTAATGTGTTATTTATTAATACATACGACCACAGAACACAAGAATACGACATACTCAAAAGAGTAAGTTAGTTTGTTTGACTTGGCCGAAAAAAGTCATCCCAATGGCGGAGTAGGCACTATTTGACTTAAATTTATTTGATACTAGCTCAGCAGCTGACCGGCGGACTTCGTACCGCATTGACAGTTTCCATGACAACAAAACAAACAAAACGTTGACAATATCCATGACAATATCCATGACAACAAAATAAACAAATCATTCGTCTGCTTAAGAACACCCGTATCGTATCCCATGATGGACCCCTATAGCAGCGCCACCTACCGGGTCCAATTGTTAATCTAAACCATTCTGGAATCCAGTTGAACACAGAAAATTTCATCCAGATCAGTCCAGCCGTTTAGAAGGAGTTCAGTAACATACACACGCACAGAAGATTTATATACTTACTTAATAATAAAGATATCTAGCATTTGAATTTAAATCTTTTATTGTCGACTCGAATATATATCCTTCGCAACCCAGGCGATTTCTCTCTAAGGAAACATTGGTGTCAGTAACAATTTCGTAATCTGTAACATTGGCTTCTTTCTAGAATTAGTAAAGTGCTCGTTTCTCAGGTTGTTGCCACCAATTAACTAACATTGTCATTTTGGAGGTATTTATTTCAGAGTAAAATCTTCCGACAGGCCCACAGAAGTAAAAGGCTCCAAGAAAGTTACTCATACTTACCTTTTTGCTAATAGGTAGGTAAATATAGGTACATGAGAATATTTCCTATTCTTCCATGTAGTCTTGACCTAAATATAGGCTCCGATACTATGTGACGACATATAGTGAAGGGACGTGCCATGACGTTCGCTGTCGTTGCCCATTGGTTGAATGAGGTCGATTGCCTAACTTCACTATGAATTATTCCCTGTTTACCTTTCTATTATTGGTCAATAATTTATACGAGCATGTCGGTCGGTAAAATGTGGGAATTTTGAAGTTTTTCTCTAGTAAAACTCAAACCAAACCCATTCCTTTTTAGGTATTTAGGTAGGTCAGACTATAAGGGCAATACCCTCAAGTGCAAAAAGTGTAATTTACACCTGGTCGATTGTTTTAAAATCAGCGGTTGCTGACATGTAGAGTCGGCAAATGTAATTGGATTATATAAATTAGCGACTTCTTCCACGGAAAACAATTGCCTGTTTTAATATTCGCCCTAATAATATGTATCTGAACAAATTCCACTAATATATAAAGTTAATGATTTAATGTGTCACTCGGTAGGTAGGGAAATACCACGAAAGATATTATTTGGTTTGTGGAAGATATTTTTTAATTATTATTATGTAATTAAATTACTATTCTACTACGTGATATAAAATATAATTTGTTGAAGCTAGCAGATTTTTGCCAATTATTCTTTATTTTATTTTTCTATCTTTTCCTACTATTTTTAGTGTGAGATTTCACGAGAAACAAAATATTTATAAACAATTTCATAAAAAACAAAGTTTAATAAGAATTTGGTTGAACCGACCAGTGACCACGGCCGTAATTGCATCTCTGTGTTCTCTGTCGATACGTCGTCGTTGGGTTTAAAAAAGATATGCAAATGGCTTACAAAATTAGTCCAAGCCCCGTTAAATTATTTTCGCTGACCGTACTCTCACTGCAGCTACATGCCGACTGTCACGTAGGCAGCACAGTGGGCATGGTGGGGTGGGACCACACCACACAACAACCAACCTATCATTATTTAGTATTAGTCCATGGTAAAGTCAATGACTTTAAGAAACTAAACTTCTTTTGGTGGTTTTGAAGTTGAGTATATTTTTTATTTAAAAAGTTGAGAAGAAAAAGTTTTATAAAATTTTTGAATTTACTTTGTATTGGAAAAAAAATATATATAGGTAGGTAACTCCCTACCTCGCTAATCTTTTGTTTTTTTGTATGCGTATGGTTATTCGTAATCAAGCCTTATTACTTACCTTAAATGGTTCTGGCGGTAGTAAAGAAAACTAATTATATTTTTAAATATCCTGCACTGTGAGTGTGTGATATCAGCTTTGAACAAGTACAGTTGGCATCATAACATCTAGGTCTCGATTTTGCTATTTTAAACATCCAGCGTCCATCGTGTGCCCGTAGGCCCCATTTTGTCAATTTTCTCATAGTCACACTATTTAAACGTTATTGAAAAGCCATGCGTTTTAATGTCGGACTCAGAACTTCCTACGTCAGTTGATGCTGACTCTACTTATAGTTTGCGAAAATCTACGCATGACATACAACTTTAGAACAGGTATAGGTACTTAAAACATGAAAGGCGGTGTGATATTTAAGTATATTTGATTGTTTGATCTTTTGATGTTTGCAAAGCATTCGATAAATAGCATTTGTGTATTCCAGATTTTTTTTTGAAACGGCAGCTGAATTTTTTTCAGCTCGATTGAATCAATTGTTTTTGAATTCTGTTTTTTTTATTGATAATTATGAAAGAAAATAACGGATATTAGCAGGTGTTTGTTAAATGAAGACAGACGTGACCACAAATTATGACTCATTTTAGATGCAACATTGAACACTGTTTGATTCGCACGTTCAATAGAAGATGATAACAGGACGGTAGCAAAGACTGTGACGGTAGTATGGAAATGAAACACTTTTGTAGGTGTGCTCGCGTTTATTTTGCACTAGGGACCGCTCGCGAATTTGTCCTTTTTTGGAGAGAGACTGCTGATTGCCACTGGGCATTTTCAGCTTCACCGGGCTTGTTTTAGGGGCGGCGAGGTACGTAAAGGGTACCTCAAGCCGTGTTGAAACGAATCACCTTCGGAGGATTTCTAGAGGGGTACGGCATCGCACACTTAAAAGTGCGCGTCCCCGTGCCCTCCCAGAGTCTCCGAAGGGTTGGGATCGGATCGGGGAGCGGAACCACCCGAGGGCGCCTCTAAAGGCACAGACCTCGGCTCGGGTAGACCAGGCCGTGGAGGAGGAGAGGAGCGCCCAGGCACATGACTGTGCCTTGCGTAGAGCGCGTGTAAACCGGTTCTTCGTACCCTTGTTCTACGAGTACGGTATCTTGGGCCTAAATTAGTGTGCATGTTTAGTGTATTCTGTAAATGTGTGCTGTCATTTGGAGGATCGGGCGGGGGGGCGTTTAGGACGTGCTTATAGGACGCCTAGACGAGTGCCGTCTTGTTGCGGGAAGGCCTTCAACCTTATAGTTGGCGGCCGCCACAACAAGCGGGTTAGGGTGGTGGGGGGCGTTATCAAAGTAACGTCGGGAGACGTCCTTGATGAAATCTTTGATAGTAGGGAGATCGAGGTCGCGATGGAGATCAACATTACGAACGTAATACGGACAACCAGTCGCGCCCCGCATAAATTGGTTTTAAAGGGTTTGTAAGCAGTACAAGTAGGAGGGCGCGGAATGCGCGAAAACTACGCTAGCGTAGGTCATGACTGGGCGGATGCAGGCTTTGTAAATTGTGGTCTTATTTCTAAGATTTGTCCGCGTGTCACCCCGTATTTCGTGATCCTGAGGAAATTTTGTAAAGACCGATTACCTTGTCATTTTGTCCCGACTGACCTTGTCTATAATATCATTTATATGTATTTACTAGTGGCCGCTCGCGGTTTCACCCGCGTGGTTCCCGTTCCCGTGGTAATATCGGGTTAAAATTATCCTATGTGTTAATCCAGGTTATAAACTATCTGAATGCCGCATTTCATCCAAATCCATTCGGTAGTTTTTACGTGAAAGAGTAACAAACATCCAAACAAACTTTCGCGTTTATAATACATATTAGTAGGATATGTGTATAAACATTTCGTTATATTATATGCATAATTTCAACTTTCTAGACCCAAGAAGTTGGAGTGGTGCGTCAGTCAGGACTTTTATTTTCACATACAATCTATTGAAGTTATTATTGACATTTTATTTTGATAAATAAATTAATATCCTCACCTGATCGTTACTTGTCCTACTTTCACGTCAAAGCGTGTACCTGAAAACCGGCTGATATGCTATCTTATCTGTCTTAAATTAATCTAACGAACAATAAGGAATGTAAACATAAAAAAAATGTTTTGAAAGTTTAAAGAAGGTAAAAAAAAATGTTTCCTATGAGATTACCTCTTTAGTGCCATTTATTCTTAACCCCGCATATTAACTAATACTTAGTGGTTACCTTAAAAAAGCTTCTACTCTTATAATGGTTCTATATGCGTTGCAGTAACCGTTTTCATTAACAGTTGACTGACAACGTTTATCACCCTTAACATGAGAAATCGTTCGGTAGACCCTTGTCACGAAGACAATCAATCACTCGTCGGAACTATCATGACGTAGGTAGGACTAACTTCCGCTCGCGGATATACCTACCTGGTCTGCTTGATATTCGGCCTATCGAGTTTGCGAACTAGATCGAACAAGATGATTTCCCGGCATAAAAAATAAAATAGCTTAAGACTGTCCCATTGTTGGGCAAAGGCCTCCATCATTGAAAACAGTTAAACCCGGGACCTACGGGTTTTTAAATATTTTACGCGTTAGCACAGTGCCTTGATCTTTCACCTGATGATAAGTGATGATAAGGCCAATGATGGAAGCGCACTTCACCCGGGATCCTCAACTAGTGAGGCACTGGCTATCTTATCTCTAGCTGCCGGAACACAACAATGCTACACACATTGATGTTATGGAGACATATTTAGATAAGATGGTGGTAGCTAGCCAGGCGGACAAACAAGCCCTACCACCAACCAAACCGAGTACACACACATGTACCCCGCTGGGAATCGAACTCGGGACCTCTGGGTCTAAACCGGTGGTCTTAACCACTAGACCACAGAGGCGGTGAAAAGGGTATCGGTGGCCGAGCGCTTCACTCGGCCTCCGAGGCTGAACGAGGCGTTGCACCTAGGTAATTCTTTTGCAGGAATTCCTCCATCTGTATATTAAACAAATCCGTTGAGCCATGTTGGCGTGAATGTAGAACATACAAAGTAACATTTACTTATATACGCATTTATAATACTAGTAAGTTTTTTTCGTAGTAAACTGAAATATAGTGTTTTGACTTTTATCACTACCTACAATCTAATAGTTCATCATTCATCATCATTAGTTCATTTTATGTCCCCACTGCTGGGGCACGAGCTTTCCCTATGGATGGATAAGGAAAACGGGCTATAAACCACTACGCGGGCCTTGTTTGGCTTGGTGGTTGTTAACGACTGCTAATGCATCCGGGACCAACGGCTTTACGTGCCTTCCGAAGCACGGAGGAGCTCGAGAAAAATTTTTGGTCACCCATCCAATGACCGACCTTTGTAAAAGTTACTTAACCTCAGCAATCACAGATCGGGCGCGTTAACGTCTTTCTAGATTTCTTTCTCGATACTAACAGGATCCTCACATGACTGTTATTAATATGTTCACACACATTTTTAGATCTATGTAAAAGTCTCTAATAATAGGTATGTCGCATAATAGAACGTGAAATTTATGTCCATCTATAACGCGCTTTGTCTGGCCTAGACAGGTGAAGTGGATTTCGGTAGACGTCTACAAAAAATGGAGTGATATTTATCACTATCTGGTAAAAAAAAATTGCATCTCCCTGGTGACAGTTTGACGAGGTAAGGCTGTATTGTTCTACTGTTGTCGATGCTTGCTCTTACTGGTCAATAGTATGATGTACCTGATGTAACATGATTATTGATTACATGGTAAGATTGAATCCTTTATTGTACATTAAAATTACAGTCTAAATTACATTATAAAAAACATATACAAGGGTGAGCTTATCTCTAAAAGAGATCTCTTCCAGCCAACCCTAGCTGTAGTAGGAAAAGAAAGTCTGCGGGACCAATTTGTCGAAAATAAATAGGTACTTAAACTAATTATAATGCATATACGTACATACCTATACATATATACATATATACAAATATATACATATTATCATCTGACCGTATGACTATATGATGTTACTGATTACTGTTCAAGTTGAAGAGGTAGTGCTCTTTTAATTTGTGTCTATAAGCTGCTACTGCTGGGCTCTCACGAATGCTGGCAGGCAGTTTATTCCACAATCTGGCTGCATATACGGTGTGAGAATTGTGGAAAAAATTGGAATTGGATTGTGGATAGAGAAGGGTTCTTGTGTCACACGACCGTTTGGGGCGGGAAGTGGCTGGTAAGATAGTACAGGCTTTTAGTAATACTTGAATAATCCCGAATATAGCAAATAAGGCACCGTGCATAACCCCCGGAAATTTTAAACATGCTAAAAAGCTCATGGCTAATAATTCGCAAAGTAAAAAACCTCATGGTTCTAAAAATAATATAAGTCAAAACATGTCAGGGTTGAACCAAAATAATGTTTTAAAATAAAACTGAGTTTTTAAAATTAAATACAAAGACTATTAAATGACTAAAATGTTTATATAATTTTTAACGCAAATTTTGTTGCGAACAAATTACAAAAACACAAATGTTGAAAAAATTTCCACGAGCAGGATTTGAACCGGCACCCTTCTGACATACCGGGTCAGGTGCTTTTCCAATTGAGCTATCGTGGTTCTAACCAGCCCGCTGGTTCAAATCCTGCTCGTGGAAATTTTTTCAACATTTGTGTTTTTTTTATTAAATGACTACTTTTTTTTTTGAGAGATTGCTGATTGCTTCAATCGGCATTTTCAGCGTCACCGGGCTTTTTAGGGGCGGCGAGGTACGTAAAGGGTACCTCAAGCCGTGTGAAACGAATCACCTTCCGAGGTTTTCTAGAGGGAACTGCATCACACATTTAAAAGTGCGTGTGCCCGTGCCCTACTAGATTCTCCGAAGGGTTCGGATCGGATCGGAAATGGCTAGTAGGTAAAAAAATACAAATTGACATTTAAATTAAATACCTAGTTGGATTAGTATTCATCTTGGCTGTAAGGGAAAGATTTTAGATTTATTAGAAGATCCTTTAATGATACGAACTTTTATAACCTAGAATCACGTAAGGAAAATCAAGCAGGAAAGAGTTACTTACATACCTAGTCTAACTAAAGGAATACCTAATTATAACCTCTATTAACTAAGCAGTTCTTTTTTAAAACAGTTCTATTTGAAGTTTTCTTATCTTGCAAAATGTACAAAGTGAAGCGAAGCGAAGTGTTATAACAAAGAATTCATTTATTAGGTTTTTCCGGCACATAGGAAAAGAGGTCGTAGTCTAGCCTCGGAGATAAATCGAAAGTAGGTAGGTAGTCAGTTTAAAAGTGTAAAATATTTTGTCTTTCTAGGTATGTTAATTAAAAATAATTAATCATACCAAAGTTAAATACTTATTTGGGAGTTGTTTTTTAATAAATCCTTATTTTATACTTCTTTTGTTTGTACCAAATATTTTTATTATTATTATAATAATATTTATATTTTGGCTTTACTTATAAATATCTATAGTAATGAGGGAATTAAGCTTTTTTGCAATTTCTCGGCTGGCCACGACGTTGACAGACAGACATACATACATTGACAAAACGGAATCCTACAAAGTACTTAACATAACACGTTATATAATATAATTAGGTTAATTTAATTTTAGATAAAGTTAAATTAGTTTTGTCAGACAAAAAACCTGAATTGTAATGTTACGTACGTCATTGTATAATCTCGTACTCGTATTATGGTAGAAAGAAAGTAAAACTGAAAAAACGTTAGGCGAAAATAATATGTTACAACGCAAGTATTTAGAAATTAATCCCTATATAGTAGATGTTAATGAGAATACACATTTTGCGAAAATCACTGAAAACCCACGGTTGGCGTAGATGGATATTCTCGATTGCAACGAAATTGCATCATGCAAAGGAAAAAAAACCGTTTTACAATACAACAAAACGCAGTGGCGGGGGAACCTTCATAGTGTAAAGGACAGTGCGACCCGCCACCACCGTCATTCGTTCGCTGACATTCGAACCAGCTAGTTATTTTTATCATTCATTACACTGACACGATAAAAGCCCATAAATATCCCGCGAAAAGTTTCGTTGCGTTTCGTTTATTAAAAAGAAAAACGTCGGCTCTTTTTTTTATTTCTGAAACTGTGGTTGAAGTTCGATTTTTGAAATCATTGAAAAGTGCTCTATGCGTGTTTTGTATTTCTTTTTTCTTCAAAAGTGAACTTTTGTTTTCGTTCTGTTTAAATTAGTTTCGTGTTGTTCCAACGGTAATGAGTAGTTGATTCCCGTAGTGCAGTGCAGTGAACTCGACGTCCCGTTTTACGCAAGGAGAGTTTTAAGGCTTGAAGTGAAGCAATGTCTCTGCTATGGATGAGCGTCTTTAATCTAGGACTTACGGTGGGCGCTACATTTGCCGTGATTAAAACGTAAGTTTTTATTGGTTACATTATTTTGATAGTGAAGTCCTTGACGTCGTCTTAATTGCATCCGTACATTATTTTAATGCATTATTAAAACTGAAACGCTGCATTACGCTAAGGCATTTTTTTATAAAACCTTTTTTAATAACTTCCTTATTATTATTGATAATTTATATTAACGACATTACTTATATAAAATATATTTATTTCAATGTTTTGACCACTAACCAAAGCCTAAAAAAATTAAATGTGAACTTAGTTGAAGGGAAAAAAGTTGCTTAACATGTATAAATATAACAACTCCAATGCGCTAGTCACTGCGCCATTGAGCTCTTTTAATATACTAGCGGCGGGTGGGCATATATTTTTTAAAGCCCTAAGTCCAGCAGTGGACTAAGATAGGCCGATGATGATGATGATGATGATGATGTTACTCAGCGCTAATGTAGCATTCTAATGCTGAAAGAATTTTTTAAATCGGTCTAGTAGTTTTTGAGTTTATTCGTTGCAAACATACAAAAATACAAAGCTTTCCCCTTTATAATATTTGTATGATCTACATACATACACCCACACGCACACATACATACTACTCGTGCAGCATCAAAATGACCAAGTTTGAGTAAACTTTGTTTTTGCGCTTGGCTCTTACGACATGCACGAGAAGTTAGCCAGCTGACACATTCCCTAATGATATCTTAAACCGTCATTATTTGTTAAAACAATTGCTACACTGAAAATCGTGTGTGAATAATTGACAAGTTTGTTAAAAAATCGTCGAGTTTAACATTGGCGGCGCACAGCTGTGTGTATATTATATATATTGTATATTATATTTTCGTACTCTAGTTATTCCCCGCCCGGACGACTGATTCCGGTGAAATAAAATTTATTCGTTGTGTCTGCTTTTACGGTGTTTTCTTTGTGTTTGGTTTATTTATTAAATACTCGATATTTTATTGCCCACAAAATGGTTTGTTAGAAAAAGGTGTTATAAAATCATCTATACATATAATAAAGCTAAAGAAAGTCGAAAGTTTGTACATGGAAGATATTCCAAAGAAGTTGGCTGGGGATACTTAGAACAGAACACGTTCCAACAGTTTTTAGAATTTTTGTCTGTTTGTCTGTTTATCTGTTTGTCAAATCAAATAAACATTTGACCGCACATCACGTGAAAATGGCTGAACGGATTTGGATGAAACTTTGCACATAGACAGACCATGACCCGGACTATATATACCCGGATATAGGATACCTTTTATCCCGGTAACAGGTTCCTGTGGGATAGTGTAGTCTTCGCAAACAGCGTCGCGGGCGACAACTAGTAAATTATAAATCTATTAGTACTACTAATAGAGAGGTAAGGTTTGTGACTTTGTTTGTTTAAGGAGGGTAATCTCAGGAACTACTGGTCCAGTTCTAAAAAATCTAGGTATCACTGATAGAATGATATATTCCTTGCAGGTAATATAGGTTAATATTTTATTTTGATAAAAAATATTGGTTTTTGGAAATATGTACATAAAAAACATAAATAAAAACAGAAATACTTTACGACTTAGGGATCTTCAAGAAACGAGCCTATTTGTTCCTTAAAGGACAACATCTATGTGTGGGTTTGTTGAAACATCTATGATGTGTGCGAGTGTCTTAAGTGTAAAATAAATGTAGAAATTACTAAGAATATACCATATACTATACTATACTCCACTAAACATTATATTTAGCATCGTTTGCCTCCTCATGCAAAAATTTAATTAAACAATCGTCACCATTTATTTGAACATTTAAAAATACAAGTTCGAAATATTTAAGGGTGCGCCGACCGTAAGTGACAAGTGTCATATGTTTTATTTGAAATGTCGTCGTTCATATTTATTTGATGCCGCGCGGCCATACTAATTTTGTATGGGGAATTTAAAGTGCTTAATAAAAAAATATTATTTAAATAACCACTTGATGAATCAAAAATGTAGTCTAGCAATTTGTAGTTTATCCATTGATGATTGTTTAACCAAAATCAGAGGTACAATAATTTAGATAAACTATAAGAAAACTACTAAACGCCGCCACTCGTTTTCATGATCTTTGCCCAACTTTAAATGATATTGTAGAAAAAACTATAGCGTGTTATGAATTTATGGTTCTGACAAATTGTAAACACGTTCCCTATGATACTAAATATATATTTTGTTCATTTAATACGATAGTATTTTCAGTTATATTTACTTAACCGTAACTGCATTTTTGGCATTTTTTGGTCGGCCCACCCTTAAAAGCACGCTATTGTTTATCTTTATTAGTGTGACGTAAACCTCCTTCCTCATGAGACCAGTTTTTTTTTCTTTTTTATTTGAGTAAGTAAACCTATTTGCTGATCTACCTACAATTTGCGTGTGGATTGAATTCCCATTGGACGCTTCCAAAAAGTTTTGATGACGAATTTTTAAATAGTTTACAAATATAGAACCTCTTATATGCGCATTGCAGAGACAACAGTATACCCTAGTGTTTACTTTTGGTAATTAAATAGTCATTTGTTTCACTGCACGGAATAGCAATTTTCTAAAATTTGTGTTATGTCAAATCTTAATGTGAAATAATGGTGGATTATTAACCGTTAAGTGTTCCAGAGTGTGCATGAGTGTTGGCAAATGAAACAAAACAGTTTAACCGCACTTTTCAAATTCTCACAAGAAGTCCGCGTGAGGACTTAAGAAAGCGCCCCACATCTTTACTGAGATATTCGAGGGGTTGGGGGCTTGGGGGGTATATCATTTCTCACTTCTCATTTCTGTTATGATTCATCATCATCATACATGAAGGAAATATTGTTTATTTATGTATTACTAGTTAGAAAAAATACTTTGACACTTTTGTTAATGGCTAAATGTGCCAATCGCACTAAGCCATTAACAAATGGAAAAAAAATGTTTTTGACGAGAATGTTAAATTCTATAGTGTTTGGAGACACATGATATTTTCTTTTTCGTAAATTTTCTGTTGGATTAAGTAGCATTTATCAATCAAATATGAATTAAAATCAAACCGAAATCTTATTGGTATCTTGTTATTGAAGCCATAAACAATTATGCCGTATATTTATAAACATATTTGGTATAATTTTATTCTATATTTTCATTTACTTACGCTATTAAGCGATAACTTCCAGACCTTTGGAAATACCTACGTCATTTTCTATTTTTATGCCATATTAATGTAAAGCCAGTTTAAAAAAATATCATATGTCAACCAACACCATTACGTAACGATTATACCTCACCAACTGAGTTTTTTTTTGGGGCACGGCTAACTAAAGCCCGCTAACCAACTCATTACTAGGTAGATACTGATAAGGAATGAACCATAATTATGTTGTGCATAGAAACTAATCTGCAGTTTCTCTAATCAATATCGGCAAGCTTTTATCCCGTTCAAATGACTTTTTGTCATAAACCAAATAACGCGTGCGAAGCCGCCGGGAAAAACGAGTTCAGGGTTCTAAGGAGCTATTTCGTTTTCGTCGAATTTTCGTATTCGTCAACGAAAACGAAAATCTGTGTAGCATTAAAGTAACATAGTGGAAAATGAGGTGAGTAAAAATTTTGCCATACAAATTCTCGTGTTCGTTAATGTGATCGAATAGCGAATGAAATTTGTACTAAGCACCCTGAATAAGGGGCAGTCATAACACGAAAACCATCATGTCTTAATGTTTACGACTAACATTATCTCTCGAAGGGCAGTTATTTTTTACGTGTATACACGTCCTTGTACTATGAAAACTCGTTAACACTATAACACCCTATAAATGTGGTGATTTATAGGTTTCTAGCTTCCGCTCACGGTTTCACCAACGTAAAGTTCGTTCTATCGTAGATTCCCGAAGGATTGAGGTGTTTTTTTGGAACAAAATATAGCCTATATTACTTAGGGATAGTATAGCTTTCTATTAATTTATGAACATTTAGAATCGGTTCAGTAACCCCAAATATTACTCCTAACATACAGACAAACAAATGTTACCTTTTCATCATTAGTGTAGATAAGTTTCAGTCGGTAAAATCATTACAGACGATTACTCTGTTTCAATTTAACAACAGCCATAAGGAGGTTAATCGCTAAACATATAATTTATTGCCGACTCTAGTACATAGTGTAGACTGCATTATTGTTTCCTACTAATAATGTAAATGCGAAAGTTTGTGTGTATGTACACACGCCTGCACATCCACCTACCACAAACTGTCAAATTTCTTCAATAAACTTTGAACGTTGAAAATGTATTGATGAAATTTGACAGTTTTGGATAGGTTGAAGTGCTGGCGTCTGTACGTATATTTGTTGCTTCTTCACGCTGCAACGGATGGATGGATTTGGATGAAATTCGGCATACAGATAGTTTATAACCTGGAATAACACATAGGATTTTTTATCCAGATATTCCCACGGGAACGGGCACCACGCGGGTGAAACCGCGAGCGGCCGCTAGTATAATATAAGAGGCCTATGTCCAGCAGTGGACTAGTATAGGATGATGATGATGATGATGCTTTTACAAGGCCGGGAATTCAAACAATCAGTAGTAGAGTCAATGAGAGCTCTGGTACGAGTTTTGTTTTTTAATCGATCACATTAACGAAAACTCTTGCAACTAAAAAGGTGATGCTACAATGCCATATAAATTACGCTTAATATTCTTAATGTTCAATTCCACGAAAACAAAAGAATTCTTTCATTGTCTACCTCTTCTTTAAAAAAAAACATAAAAAGCAAAGCCTTAGTGTGTAACTAGGCTTCGCTTACCCAGCCAATGGCAATGCTGTGATTGCATCGTGGCGTATTGTTCGTTGAACACTGAACGTAGGAACACTACTGCTCTGCATTAGTTCAATAAACAGCGAACAAAGCGACATCGACAGAGGGAAAGAGCAATCCACTTTGAAAGCTGGAATGGTTGCTTTAAAGTACATTGTTGAGTGGAAGCTGCCTTAGCTACTTTAAAAGTAGTCATTTCTGTTATGCGCTGTTTAAAAATGCATTTCGATGCTTATTTGTTTCTGTTTTTACTGTTTGTACTAGCGACAACACAGTAAACGTAGCAGTAGTAAAGCGGCACTATTTAAATATAATAAAATAACATCATAAATTATATATTTATCGAGCAAGCTCTGTCAAAAATAAACAGATGACATGCTAGCTAAGTAATTAATGACATAACCGTGAACTTTACTCGTTACACATCATTGACCTTCACGGTAAAATACTCTTTAGTTTGCAATTTAAACTTACAGTTAAAACTTTTAAAACGTACATACAATATTTAACGTACTAAGATCGAAGTACTAAGCAGCAAGTATGTCGTATCTTTAACTACCTTCGCTGTGTTTATTACAAATAAACAATAATTTGTTAAACAAAGAATAATTTATTATATAAAGGTGAGTCCATATTAAGTAACATGTTAATGTTACATATAACTATTCCGTATAACAATTTTACAAAACAATAAGTATAAGGTTGTTTTATTGACACTTATCGTCCAAAATAACTATATGTTATAGGTATATCATGTTTTGTCATAATATTATAGTCTTTCTTACCTTAATATACACCATCATAAAATATATAAAATTTACGAACAAGCTCTGTCAAAAATAAACAAATGACATGCTAAGTGATTAATGACTCAACCGTGAACTTGACTCGTCTACTCGTCTCTGACCTTCGCGGTAATACTATACAGTAGGAGTTGGTCATAAAGTTGGCAATGTCAAGAGCGCTCAAACTGTTCGACGCAAACGCAGATGGCCAAGTTTTCGTCATATACCGGTTCGGTTTGGCCTACTTTCCGCACAGCTTGGGCAAGGGCCACGCAAGGGCACTTTCGTTTGGGCCTAAGGGCTTTTTTATACGAGGTTTTCTATGTGCCCTTTGTTGTAACCGTCTCGTAATATACCTCTATCTGAGCTAAATTTGAAAGAGATACGTAAATAAGATAAGAAGGCAAAATTATGTGGGAACTTTTCTGTATTTTTTAATGAACGGTTTACAAAACGGCTTATAACATATAATTTAATGATAATGAATATTTAAACTACTATTTTATGTTCTATATTTTTTTTACAACATTTAGACCTTTCGAGTAAAGTTGTTGTTTAATGAGCCATTCATTTTGTTAATTTTAATAACTAAAAGTAAATGTAATTATGACCATAATTTTATATGTATTTACCTTGTTTTTATTATCAAGTTACCCGTAAAAACCTAAATTAGTTTATGCTGTACCTTTTGGAAAAAAATATGTAATGTTTTGTTGTAATGTTTTATAAACAAATAAAATAAAATCAAAATCAAAATCTTGCCGATATCCCTGGAAAGGTACTAATAAAATTGCGAGTTAATGATGATGGACATACGGCCAGTTTCAATAACCTATCCTCAGCAAGAGATAAGCCTACTAGAGCTTTGTTGCTTAATTATTTCTATTAGTTATCGGAAAATAACAGCGGTTGCATGGTAACTAAACTAAGATAGGCCTATTTCTTACCATGAGATAGGTTATTGAAATCGGGTGATAGCCACGTCCTATTTCCATCAAGGATAAGAACCATCTCTCAAAAAGGTTTGGACACTTGATTAAATACCTCATTAGTATACGAGTATTCGATCGAAAGCCAAATTAGCACAGACAGAGAAAGGCTTCATACTAGCGTCTAGGGTAAAAAAATTGTTCGCCACCAAGACTTGAGACCCATTTAGTCTAGTATTCTTCATCGACAATTTTGAGGACGATCGCAGACGAGCGACTATAAAGCGAGTACGCTTCTAGTAAGAAGCAGTTGCTAACCCCTATTTTTAACTACTAAAGTACAAAAATGTCAATTACTGGTTCATGTCAAACACCGGTGCAGCGTGCAATTGTTGATGCAGAATACTAGACTTAATGGTTCTCAAGTCTAGATGGCGAGGGTTTACCACGGGATATCGATATTCATTTCGCCGTTTGACATAAGGTCGACAAAACATTTGGCCTTTCTGTTACAAATCGAACAAACAACTGACTAAAATATATTTTGTCAATATAACTATTGATCTTATTTTATTTTATTTAATAGGACAACCAACAAAATTAACACTAAATCAAACAAATCTTACCAAACCTCCATGGTGTTTATGAAATTGTGGGTAGTTGTTAATAATGTGTAATTAGCAGTATTACAACTTAGATGTTTACAATGCACCTTTATTTGCTTAGCTTTCTCTCAAGAGGAGTTTACAATTCTTCTTACCAAACCTCCATTCGACCAAACGTTTATTCGACCAAACGTTCATTCGATCAATTATAGAAATGTCAATGGTTATATCGACATGATATATTTTAGTCAGTTGTTTGTTCGATCAATAGAAAGGCCAAATGTTTTGTTTGTCGCCTTATATCAAACGGCAAAATGAATTTCGATGTCCCGTGGTAAACTCTTTAGCAACAATTGAATACCAACCACCTATATTGATAAAATTTATAAAATACAGTGAAAAAATTAAACGCCCACCCGACCCGACCGACGAAAAAAAACCAACCACCTATGTTTCGTTGCTGCCATCTCGTAATATATCAATGAAAATCTATATTATTTTTGGCGACGAATCTCTGTCGATTACTGGGCTTAAAGTGACGAATGTTGGTGCCTTTACCCTAGTTATTGTTATAACTTTAACATAAAAGTCTATCTAAGTAAGAATGACCGACTCTCGCCGACTCAATACGATTTTCGTCGGATTAATAAATTTAACTAACCTATTATTTAAACACGAAAAAGTCGACCTAAGCAAGTATGGCCGACTCTCGTCGTCGAATGATTTTGTCGAATTGTCAATATTAAGGATATAACATGCACAATGAACACGCGCTAATCTCTCGTTCGAATTCTATAATGTCTCTTGTGTAGCATAGGTACTCAAGCATCATATTATCATCTTAATTCGTAATATATCACCTTTCGTGTGTAGATATTGACATTTACTATATAGGTATGTATGTCACAATTATAATAAGTAAAATAATCGATAGATATAGATTTTAGAAACTGGCCGTAAGAAAAAAAAAATTACCCAGAAGGTAAGCTCATTCGAGCAAACGCACTCACGGACAACCTTTACGGACACGGAATTTCACAACAGCTGCGGTCGGACTGTTCCGAGTTGTTCCGAGATCTCAGTACTGCAGTCTCCTTATTTTGTAGTGGGAAATAACAGTTAACCGACTTACTCGGAAATCAGCTACGACTACGCAGACTACGGTCGTAGTCGGTCACATCACAAATCAGTCGGTCACCGATTATTTAAAAGCAGTCGTCTGCGATTTGCTTCATTATCGAAACAATCGCAGGCGGTAGTGCAGTGTGCACAACAAATGCACGGACAAAATTTTGAAACCTGTCTCCCATCGCAAAAAGCTTAGAGGACCGATAACTCATCTATATTCACGAACTAAGAAGTTTCTATTGGAACGGCAGCAGATGTTACTGAGTTTGGGTGATGGAGTCTTCTGATTTAAATCTGTTTTGCTAAACCTCAGTAATTTCTGATTTTAGACTAGTTTGTAGGTATATTGTAGTTTGGCTTATTATAACACCTTATTGTTTTTTACGACCTTACGAAAACAGCCGGGATCAATGGCTTAACGTGCGTTCCGAAGTACGGAGGAGCTACAGTTATTTGCACCTGGTCATCCATCCGGTCACCGTGATCCGGTGATCCAACATTGCGATAGTTGCTTCTTGCTATTGCAAGAAGCAACTATCGCAATAACTGTATCTAATTCGACCAGTGAGTAAATACAACTTGGACCTTTAACCGTGGTTTCATTAGTGCGGCACTATTGGCTACCCCCGCCACAGGAACCCCGAAATTAGAACCCGCGACCGGCCTACGACACGCGGGACGGCAAGGAGAAGTTGCGGGCCTGCTGACGCCGCCCGAACGTATCCACCTCCCGCAAGGCTCTCACCGCCAGCCATCAGCGTCCACCTGGCTGTTGAGGGGCAGCCGGCCTGGATCCGGCGACGGTGTGAATATTTTTGTGTGAACTATTGCGCTACTCGAAATTTTTTATGTTTGATTTATCCTTGAGGACCTGTAACTGGCTTTCCTTACCTGTTTAGATGTTTCTTTTTTAAAAACTGTTGGTTCTCCTAAAAATAAATAAATAAAGTATATTTGACTTTCAGTTTATAAATTGTCTGTTAACGTACTAACCTTTTTTTTATTAGTCTTAGCGATAAACTAAAAAAAACTAACTAAACTAAAAAAACTACTAAAAAAAATAAAAGCGATGGCTGATTCATATGTCATACTCGTGAACGGGTGCCGCCTGTGGAGGCTGGTCTGCTCTTGCATACTATTATTTTTATTATTATTAACTATAGTTTAATTTTGTTTTCTTTTTGTTTTTTTCTTAGACAATTTTTGACCTTTATTAGTGCTGTATGACATTGTGAAAATTTTAACTGGTAACTGATGTTTTTTTCAAATGTAGATATTATTATATCTTCTCTTTTGTTTTTTTTTTATATGTGTGATTGTCCTTTATATTTTGTGTTTTTATTTGTGATGGAAAGTGTCTTTTTATGATAGGGCATTTTCCAATATTTTTGACGCTGTAAGGGAGAAAAGAGCTGGACACTTGCTGAGTTTTTTGCCGGTTCTTCTCAGTACAAGATCTCCCGCCCAGAGTAGACTTACGAACCGATGGCATAATGACGTTCATAAGAGCTATTTGTAGCCTAAACTGAATAAATGATTTTGAATTTTGAATTTTTGAATTTTGAAACATATAAAGCATTCTAAAAAAATTGGTCAATATGAAAAAGTTCTAAACTATAATTAGTCGATGCCGAAACACATTGAAGGATCATAACTAGTTAAAACTGAGGAGGTGGATGGCGCAGTGCTTAACGCGCCCGGTCTGCGAGTGCTGAGGTTAAGCAACTTTCGCAAAGGCCCATCATCGGATGGGTGACCAAAAATTTATCATCTCGAGCTCCTTCGTGCTTCGGAGGGCACGTAAAGCCGTTGGTCCCGGCTGCATTAGCAGTCGTTAACAACCACCAAGCCAAACAAGGCCCGCGTGGTGGTTTATGGCCCGTTCTTCCTATCCATCCATAGGGAAGGCTCGTGCCCCAGCACTGGAAACATAAAATGAGCTGATGATTATGACGATGATGAAACACATTGACAATTTTGTTTTTTCACCGCAATAACTGTGTGTTCGGTCCAATCCGAGCGCCTTTTCCTCTATACCTAACTGTGTACGAGTCACGTAAATTATTTTCTTTAGTAGACAAATAACGCTACGGACGAAATAGCTGTGAAACAAATTACGGCTCTGCCAATCCTGTAATCTTGTTAGTAAGGCTCTTTCATTGTTATGTAATAAATCATACGCTAAGCTTCGGCGTCTGGCCTAGGTATCTAGTAAGATTTTGGAACAATGTTAGTCAAAACTATACTTAATAGCTTATTAAGTGTAGTTTTGGGTAGACTATTTACTTTTGTAGGACAGAAATAAATTACCTATCTAAGTTCTACCATATTTCAATATCATTGTGGTCTAACGCTGAAAAAATGTCTCGTCTCGTCTCGTCTCGTCGTCTCCGTCCGCGTACCCTGTGAGCCGGAAAGAATATCGGAAAATCCCATCTTATCTTTTGCCTATATCTTGAAAGGAACCCTGCAATATTTCAGCGTTCTAGGTCATGCGGTTTGGGCTGTGTATGAGTAGGTAGGTAGACTATTCTTCTTTCAGTATTTATCTTTTTATATATAGTATTAACTCCCTTCGTACAGGAACGTTAATTAATAAGCAGATTCCACTGAACTTCTTCCATTTATTAGTTTTATTCAGATTTACAATTATACCATTAGCAAAACATGCACATACAATTTTTTTCTTTTTCACAAGTGACAGTTCTGTTCAATATGGCCGACTAGCTAGCTTCAATCGATCTTATTGACGATCTATTATTACTTATTGATTTTAGTTTTCAATAAGTTATTTGTAGCTTAGCACTAATATTGATAAAGATTAATTGGCCAGTATTTTTAGAATCGCCAACAAAGGACAGATTACAGATTATTACAGCCTTTCAAGTTACGGTGATAAACCTTAACGCGTTTCATAACAAAGTAAAGAATTCAATCTCGGTAGAACCTCGGAAGTACCTCTTGATATCGCGAGCATTGCAAAGGCTTTTGTTGAGGTGTAAGGGCCTGGATCTCCAGTACAAAGTATCTACTTTGTAGACAATATGACTATGACGATATGTTTGTATGAATGACTTGTTGGCTGTGGAAGATCTTCAAGAAGCACTTACTATGCAAGATGTTAATTATTTATTTACGAGGTAATTTAAAAATTTCTCATAACCTTTTTTAAGTTTTTGTTCAGGCCGTGAAAAACAACTTATGCCATTTAATAATTCGGCCTTCCATACTTTTTTTGTCACAGAGAAAATCTAAAGCGATGGTGAGAAAATTTTAAATGACCCAATATAGATAGATAGATAATAATTTTATTGCAACACTATAAAACATAAACACGAACAAAAGAAAAACAATAATAATATTACAAAGTTACAATTTGGCGGTCTTATCGCTTTCAAGCGATTTCTTCCAGACAACCAGTCAGAAAGATCAGAGGTGAAACTATGAAAACATACTAGAATAAAATACACTGTATAAATATACTGTGCACTGTTTTGTACTGTTTTTTCGAGAAGAATCAAATAGAATGTCTGTATGGATTATGTACGCTGATATCACGCCACTGCTGAGACTGATCGTGAACTGGTAGTGAGTGCTAGAGACGAATAGCTTGAACAGTAAAGGAACATAAAATTGCTGCTACGTGTGTGAGGCTTTAGTTTTCTGCTGACCGTTTCTCGAGTAGATTTGATGAAGTACATCAATTGTTGCGATTACTTGATTTGCCCCGCAGTGGGACAGTACATAGACTAATTAATCTGTCGCGTCAAAAAAACAAACAGTTTCAGAATGCTTTCAAAGGAAGACCTTAGCGATACTTTTCGGTAGACTGCTGGGGCACTTTGTTTTGTAAAAGAAAAGAAAATGGCTTTTGTTTTTAAATCTGCGTTACTCCTGACACGTCCGTAAATTACTACCAGCCCCCTTAAGTTTCATAAAAGTTGGTGAAGACTCGTATTATACGTGACGTTGCTTATGGCTGTCCTTATTTTATGAAAGCACTTCAATATTATTGATATAATAAGCTCTGCGTTTGTCCGATACGGTAGACTAAATAAGTCGTCTACGTACCTTAACTTACAGTTGACATTCGCTTGCACGACATTAAACGATAGAGTCTATTTTCACTTGCAACTATGAATTGAAAATGCTTAGTCCAACCTTAGCGTCATTTTTCAACGACTGATATTTTTGATCAAATTGTTAGACTCATTCAATAGCAAAGACAATTACAGCAATCGCCTCTTCAGCCATTATTCTCAAAAATGTAGCTAATGCTAATCACATTAACGTTCGTAATTGCGTGTGCCGGCAGTCAAGAGGATGTAATGTATGTAATCTTGTCGCGACGACCTTTTTATTTCAGTAAACGGTTCCTCCGAGACCTCTGGATGCCCAACCTATAAGCCTTTTTACATACATTTATATTTAACTACCACTATCTTTAGGACATAACGTCCCTTACTCCCTTGTCTAGTCTGCCAGGGCGCTTGCCTTATTCCTTGATAACCCTTTGAGATCACGTAAGAACCCTTTTTGTTTTCAGGATAAAAAGTATCTTGCTTTGCTCCTGTAGCGTTTAAAATGTTGCATTTTAATAGGTAAGTATTTAGTAATTTCGACGTGATGTTTAAATAAGGGAGGATTACAGAGAGGCAATTAAAAATGTCAGTTACTTAATTAACGATTATTAGACACCTAAAATATCATTGTAAATTTTCTTAGAGTAGAAATCGTTAAAAATTATTTTCAACAAAAATTTGCTTACTATTTTTTTTATTTATTTTTCTTAATCTTTTGGGTAAGTCTTTTGGGTCTTCAGCGCACCTGATGTTAAGTAATGATAAGGCTGAAGGTGGAAGTACATTTCACCCGGAATCTTCAACTACTGAGTATTAAAACGACTATTTACAACGTATTTATTTACGTAAATAAAATGTTTTTGTTTTGTTTATATAATTTTTTAACGCAAATTTTGTTTCGAACAAATTAGAAAAACACAAATGTTGAAAAAATTTCCACGAGCAGGATTTGAACCTGCACCCTTCTGACATACCGGGTCTTGGTCTTGGTTTGATTGAATTGTTAGCGACGGTAGTTGTTGACATTGAATAGGCATCTTTGTCTTTCAAAGTAAAAATAAAAGTAAATAGTGTTGAATAATTTCGGCGGGCTGGTCAGAACCACGATAGCTCAATTGGGAGAGCACCTGACCCGGTATGTCACAAGGGTGCAGGTTCAAATCCTGCTCGTGGAAATTTTTTCAACATTTGTGTTTTTTTTTACGTCAATAATTTCATTTGTGTTCTATAAATATGTATTATCTTAAACAGGGAGAGAGATGCGTTTACAGAGATGCACTACAAGACGGTCTCATAACGCTTTTAGTATATTAAAGATCTTTGAAGAAAATAGATCTTTGATCAGATAAAGGCGTCCATCCCGAAAGGGGAAATATAATTTACCCGTCATTATAATTGCCGTAATTAGTATTGTAAAGTTGCTAGGTAGATAGATTTCCTACTGACAATGTAATTCTGCTGACAAGAGATTTTGCGAAATGTGCGCGGACCGCTGTCACAGCTTAAGCTGGTACACAATGAAACGTAAAATGACTAGCGGGTGCCGGTATTGTTCTCTTTGCCTTTTCATGGGTGGTAGACAAAAAAGGCTTATTGAAAGCGTGACGTCACTCTTGGTAATGTAGGCGCGAAATGAAACTGAAGTCTAGCTCTTTTTTTTAGTAAAGAGTTCGCTTTAAGTTTTGATGGCCTTTACGCTTCTACGAAAATGAACCGACGATATAGTTGTGCCGTTAGCGTGTGTCTACGGCCCTAGCATTTCCCACTAAATCGCTTGTCACTAAGCTTGTTTTAAAGTTTAGTTAAAATACCTTTTAGAAAAAATAAAAGAAATAAGAAAGAAATCGGGACGTGCCATAGACATCTTCAGTTTTTCATAAGCAAGCAGTACAGCTACGTCTATTGGCTCATGAATAAAACCTTTATTATTAACCTTATACGAACCCAGGGAGGGGCGGGCAGGAATCGAAAAAGGGTTGAGCCACGGATGTATAATGGCTCTTCTTACGAGTCATTAGCCCTGTTATGCCTGAATATCGATTAAAGTGGCTTCATCACCAGCTCACTATATGTCCCCACTGCTGGGGCACGAGCCTTCCCTACGGATGGATATGGAAAACGGGCCATAAAACCACCACGCGGGCCCAGCTCGGCTTGGTGGTTGTTAACGACTGCTAATGCAGCCGGGACCAACGGTTTTACGTGCCTTCCGAAGCACGGATGAGCTCGAGTTGATAAATATTTGGTCACCCATCCGATGACCGGCCTTTGCGAAAGTTGCTTAACCTTAGCACTCGCAGACCGGGCGTGCTAACACTGTACCATCGAGCGATGACTTGATTTCAAAGATCAGCTGTGGGATAGTTATAGGCTATTTATTTAGTTACTTACTTAAAATAATTAATGGAATCAGGCGTTATTTTGCGGAAATCCATAGTACAAAAAAATGTAATTTAAATAATATGTAGTGTTAATTCCGCTAACTCACTCGTTTATACAGCTTGGATGCAGTACGCATGCACCGCCCTCCCGCCCGCAAAAAGTATGCACATGCAGGAGAAACAATGCGTGCAAGCGAAAATGCACACCAACACCGATACCCGACACGTGTTTCGCCCCTCCACGGGGCATCCTCAGGAGCTGTTGACTGGTCGAGAGCTGCGCACCGACTGTTACGGCTACGGTAACCGTAACAGGGCGGTGCATGCGTACTGCATCCAAGCTGTATAAACGAGTGAGTTAGCGGAATTAACACTACATATTATTTAAATTACATTTTTTTGTACTTACTTAAAACCAAACTTATAGTAACTATAACTACGACCTTATAGAATCTTTAGAAGTTTAAGCAATAAGTGGCTCTCCTACACAGATGAACCTTGTAAAGTTTCCGTGCTAGGATTATTGTATTGTATGTTGTTTTTTGTAAAATGTTTTGAAAAATAAAAATAAAAAATCTTCATCTGAGAATTGAGTAATCGATTCTAGTCCTATTATATTGCATGTTATTATTACCTGTTCATCATTTTTCACATACAATAATGTGGAATCCTAGTTGGAATACCTTTATCCTATAATCACGCGAACAACTCGTTAAAGTAATATACCCTTTCAAGTCGTAGTCTATACTTAATGGAAGCACTGTAAAGGTTCAAAGATTCTCCATTGGCAAGATTCACATTATACACGGTAGTGTATGTAGAAACAGAGGTTATACTACGATTTTTATGAAATCCTAGCGGCCGCTCGCGGTTTCACCCGCGTGGTTCCCGTTCCCGTGGGAGTATCGGGATAAAAAGTATCATATGTCTTAATCCAGGTTATAAACTATCTGTATGCCGAATTTCATCCAAATCCATTTAGTAGTTTTTACGTGAAAGAGTAACAAACATCCATCTATACTTACAAACTTTCTCGTTTATAATATTAATAGGATAACCTTGTTTAAAAATTTATCAATGTTACTTTGTTGTCTTGGTCGAGTGGTTTGTACACCGGTTTTCATGGTGTCGCCATCTCGGAGGTCCCGGGTTCGATCCCCGGTCGGGTCAATTTAGAAATTATTGTTTTTCTAAATTGTCTCGGGTCTGGGTGTTTTCTATGTATAATAAGTATGTATTTAAGTATTTTAAGTATGTTTATCCGTTGTCTAGTAACCATATAACGAGTTTCATTTATAACGAAGCTTCTCTTGGGCTAGATAATTGGTGTGAGTGTAGGAAAATGTATGTATGTATGTATGTGTTACTTATAGCAACCTTTCTTTAGTCTGTTTCGGATCTAGAGTCCGCCTGGCTAGCTACCACTGTCTTATCAATGTCTATCCCAATAACAACAATGTTGGTAACATTGGTGTGTTCCGTCTGACGACTTCTGTAAGTATAACTAACTTAACAACGAAAAAATTTATTAATTTAGTAATCCGATTCCTTCTTGATAATAGACAGTTATTCGAGTTTACAAGCTTGTTTTACCATCACTGTTCCCGGATTCCCAATGGATCCCTGCGTAAATACCGTGAAATACTCTAATGGAATTTGCCGATATAGGTTGAGTTTCCTTTATCGGGATGGATTCCCACAATAAAAACGATAGGTTCTAAGGCGGTAAATCGCGGTCGGCACGCTGACTTCAGTCCCGCCGCGGCCGTCGCGAGCGGCGGGTTCGTGTGGAACCTCCATGTGGTGAACAGACTTGGGGGAGCCACTGCCGCGTGATGTTGTGAACTAAACCTTTTTTTAATTAAACGTGGAAGTAGTACCTCATGTAACCTTCTTGGTGAAACTTACTAAGCAGAAAATTAATTAGAGGGCGCCAATGTCGCGCAATGTAGTAAACTGTAACCTTTTTTAAATAAACGTTGAAATAGTATAATGGTAGAGCCTCTTTGGCGGAAAATCAACTATTAGGGGCGCCACTGTCGCGCGATGTTGTGAATTGAAACCTTTTTAGTACCTCATGTAACCTTCTTGGTGAAACTTACTAAGCAGAAAATTAATTAGAGGGCGCCAATATCGCGCAATGTAGTAAACTGTAACCTTTTTTAAATAAACGTTGAAATAGTATAATGGTAGAGCCTCTTTGGCGGAAAATCAACTATTAGGGGCTCCACTTTCGCGCGATGTTGTGAATTGAAACCTTTTTCGAATAAAGGTTAAAGTTTTTTACTTAGTGAAACCTCCTTTGCAGATAATCATGTGAGACTTACTTGGCAGAAAATTAGCTATTAGAGTACCACCGTCGGGTGACGTAGTAAACTGTAACTTTTTTAAGTAAACGTTGTTGAAATGGTTTTCTCGGTGAAACTTACTTGGCGGAAAATCAACTATTAGGGCGCCATGACTGCGTCGATATTAAATTTTAATATTTTCGGTAAATTTAAAGAATTCATTGGAAGTGGTTATATATTCTCTAGGACCTTATTACACCTAGTACCTAAGCATCTACCATTTATAGAATATTACCTGTTTTGTTTATAAACATTACATTGTTTTTTTATAGAAGAGTTTGCAAAAGACTTAGCTCTGCCTGCTCTGTTTATTGAAAATAACTTAAACTGAAGCTTTTGGTTTCCATTTCTATTTTCCTTTTCGTTGACTTACTATATCATGTTAATGGAAAATCACATTTAATCTACTCTCGGGAAGTAAGTAGCTGTAATTTGGCAATTTGTTAGCGTCGTTAAGGAGAAACAAATGATGTAGCTAAGGGCATCTCTTATGTGCCAAATGAAATGAAACATTTCAATGATTCATATTATCTGGAATGGAAAAATTATTTGTTTTGCTCTCTTTGACAACAAAATGGCGAGATTTCGATAGATCACAATTCAAATCTGGACTTCAATATTATGAGATGCTCTCTCTCTTTTCTCTCTTTAATATCTTTATGAATCATAGTAAAATAGTACTTCAATAAAGCAAACTCGGAAAAATTAAAGCTTTGTAATGCTCAGTCTTTTTTGACTTGGTCCACGTCAACACCCCTTCGGCCGTTGCCGCAACTGCGATTCGCAACCAGTTGCGAATTAAGAATTTTTATACTTCGTTTGCAACCAGTTGCGAATCAAGAGAACTTTTTCCATAACCGCAACTAGGCATCCTGATGATTAAGTTTCGCAACCAGTTGCGACAAAAGATTTACTAGTGTCACGTGATCCCGAGAAAATTCGATAAAACCCGTATTTTATCTTGCCTACAACATAAATGCAAATTCTGTGCAAATTTTCGACTCTCTAGGTTGAAAGGTTTGGGCTAAACGTTGAAGTTAGTCGGCGAGTGAGTCAGGAGTTTTCTTTATAAATGAGCGTCTGTTAAATGCTCGGATCGAATGCATTAAATTGTGGTTCGATCCCCATTGATAGCGGTAGAAGCACATTAAATATATGTATTGTTAATAAAACTATATCTTATAAGTATTAATGTGTGTACTCATTATTTTTTATGCATAATAAAATTTTGTTCTTTTTTTATGTAACTACTTTCATAAATGTTTATATAATTTTAACGCAAATTTTGTTGCGAACAAATTACAAAAACACAAATGTTGAAAAAATTTCCACGAGCAGGGTTTGAACCTGCACCCTTCTGACATACCGGGTCAGGTGCTCTTCCAATTGAGCTATCGTGGTTCTAACCAGCCCGCCGAAATTATTCAACACTATTTACTTTTTACTTTGAAAGCCAAAGGCGCCCATTCAATGTTAACAACTACCGTCATTAACATCTGATCATAATATTTTTACAAATACTAAAGATCAGTTAAGAAGTAGGCAAGCTATTTATAAATGTTTATATAATTTTAACGCAAATTTTGTTGCGAACAAATTACAAAAACACAAATGTTGAAAAAATTTCCACGAGCAGGGTTTGAACCTGCACCCTTCTGACATACCGGGTCAGGTGCTCTTCCAATTGAGCTATCGTGGTTCTAACCAGCCCGCCGAAATTATTCAACACTATTTACTTTTTACTTTGAAAGCCAAAGGCGCCCATTCAATGTTAACAACTACCGTCATTAACATCTGATCATAATATTTTTACAAATACTAAAGATCAGTTAAGAAGTAGGCAAGCTATTTATAAATGTTTATATAATTTTAACGCAAATTTTGTTGCGAACAAATTACAAAAACACAAATGTTGAAAAAATTTCCACGAGCAGGGTTTGAACCTGCACCCTTCTGACATACCGGGTCAGGTGCTCTTCCAATTGAGCTATCGTGGTTCTAACCAGCCCGCCGAAATTATTCAACACTATTTAACAATAATAATAAAATATTATGATCAGATGTTAATGACGGTAGTTGTTAACATTGAATGGGCGCCTTTGGCTTTCAAAGTAAAAAGTAAATAGTGTTGAATAATTTCGGCGGGCTGGTTAGAACCACGATAGCTCAATTGGAAGAGCACCTGACCCGGTATGTCAGAAGGGTGCAGGTTCAAACCCTGCTCGTGGAAATTTTTTCAACATTTGTGTTTTTGTAATTTGTTCGCAACAAAATTTGCGTTAAAATTATATAAACATTTATAAATAGCTTGCCTACTTCTTAACTGATCTTTAGTATTTGTAAAAATATTATGATCAGATGTTAATGACGGTAGTTGTTAACATTGAATGGGCGCCTTTGGCTTTCAAAGTAAAAAGTAAATAGTGTTGAATAATTTCGGCGGGCTGGTTAGAACCACGATAGCTCAATTGGAAGAGCACCTGACCCGGTATGTCAGAAGGGTGCAGGTTCAAACCCTGCTCGTGGAAATTTTTTCAACATTTGTGTTTTTTTTACTTTCATAAATGCAATTTATATGCCTAAAATAAATAAAATAAATAAATATATTCATTCATTCTTTCATTAATGTCTAAATTGAGTAAAGGATTTACATTGTTTTCATTTTATTTTCATAGTTTCGTTAGACACACAAGCACATAAGCTTTCTAGTGGGTAACAGGACCGTCAATAATTCATGTGATAATAAATAAGGTATTAAAAATAATCTTTACACATGACCCCCACTAGCACGAATCGAGGCGAATGGCATAAACGAAAATAGGACTATGCCCAGCAGTGGGTCTAGAGTGGCTGATGATGATGATAATGATGATAATGAAGGATAATAAATAAAAAATTATAAATTGTAAAAAGATCCTAGTAGTAGCATAATAAAAGGTTCTAATAACACAATTAAATTTATTAAGCATGTACGGGATATAAGTATGTAAGTATGTGACCGCTTTTAACGACTCAGTGAGCTGGTGCGCAGCGAAACCAGTGAGCGTAGTGTACTCGCCGCTCTCTGGGGAACTGGCGGTGAGCGTAAATTAAATTAATGAGAAAAATAAATACTTAAATCATTATTAAATATTCCATTTTCTTGTAGTAAGGCTGTGCATAAAAAATGAGGTATCACAGGGCAATGAGAATGTTACCACAATGAGCAAATGAGAGTAGTTATAATTAAAAGTATTATAATATAACCATTTCATATGATCGACAATCCGGGGGTGTCGATTGAAAGGGGTAACCAACCCGTATAAAAATCAACCCTTATCAATTCCAAATTCGGAATGCAAAACCAACCCAACCCAACCCTTTGTTTTATTAGTTTATAAAAAAATATTGGAATAAACATGAACTATACGAGTATGAAATGAATAAGCTACTAAAATTAATATAATCAATAGATATAATTTATAATAATTCGTTTTTCATACTTACGTGATGTTTCAGAAGACTTATCAATAACAACATCTTTATACCGTCCTTGTTCCATTGTTAGTTTGGAAACATAAGTACAAAGTTTTAAAATTGTATTAAAATTCAAACCGCTTTTCAAGTTTTCAGATTAATTCAAAAGCTATTTTCTTATGATGACAGGTAATTTGTTGTAACAGACGTTTCATAGCGAATGAGCGATGAATCTCAATAATATAGTTGAGTGGTCAGTAAGGAAACTTAATATTTTCATAGAAATTATGCGGGAAACCAGCGAACTGTGACGTCACTATGTTCTATCAATTTGGGGTACACTAGCCTACGTACAAGACTCCGTGCTCGTAGAACAAGAGTACCTACGATGGTGTTCACACTCGTGCAATGATATTATAACTCGTGCTATACTATGTACACACGCTTGTACATCAGAATACCACAAACTTTTTTTTCTCTAGTTGATGGCTTCGTGCGGTTAGCAATTTAGCCAGTGTCAAAGTATTTTTCTTACAAATTAAACATAATAAAAATAAACAATATTTCCTTCCTGTATGATGATGATAAATGATAATAGAAAAGAGAAGTGAGAAATGATATACCCCCCAACCCCTCGAGTATCTCAAAGATGTGTGGCTTTCTTTACTAAGTAAGTCCTCGGGCAGACTTCTTGAGAGAATTTGAAAAGTGACTGTTGCCAATACTCATGCACATTCACGAATAATTAACAGTTAATAATCCACCATTATTTCACATTATACTCGACATAACACAAATTTTATAAAATAAAACAAAACCGCAGACATGACTCTTCACTTTCCCGCCAAGAAGTCTTCTACCACAATAAAAAATGTCAAATTCCCTCAATAGATTTTGAACTCTATGTCTAGGGCATATGGTTGAACATTTATTAAAGAAATTTGACAGCTTTTGACAGGTTGATGTGCAGCTATGTGCAGGCGTCTCAAGTTACAAAGATGTGGCTGGCGAGGCTAGAGAAATTCTTAGGTCTGTAAAAAATGGCAAATGTAATGACGCAGTGATTTTACTTGGCTATGGAGATACTGTGTGAAATAATGAATAGCTCTGCTGATTTTGCTTATACACAAAAATACATAAGTGTATAAGCAAAACACTGGTATTCTGCTATTACCCAGAAGAATAATATAATAATGAATCAAGACAGAGTGGTTTTTTTATTTACAAACAAATGTAGATCCCTTAATCTATCCATCTTAATCTATGTATAATAAGTATGTATTTAAGTATTTTAAGTATCTAGGTATGTTTATCCGTTGTCTAGTACCTAACCATTTAACGAGTTTCATAACGAAGCTTCTCTTGGGCTAGATAATTGGTGTGAGTGTAGGAAAGTTTATTTACACTGGACAGCAAAAATAACGGGTCATTTAGAAAAACCGCGATATCTCCCAAAGTTATTTACCTAGATCCCTCGTATAAATAATATGTTATAGGCAGATTTGTGACGCTTATTATACATATCAAAAGAGGTTGCATTTGAACAAGTTACAGCTTCAAAAAAAGAAATTCCGATTTTTGAAAAATACCAAAATCCAAATTTTTGCAATAGAAAATTTTCTCGCTTTTGTTTCAAACCGAGCTGTCATCATAAACAGTTTTTTTTGGTGGTCACAGTATTTTGTGCATCAACCATGCACCAACATGTCGTTATCTACTGAAGAATGTACACGAATTATCACCATGGTACAAGAAGGAAGGAGTCAGCGGAGTACTGCTAGAACAGTAGGTGTATCTTTATCTACGGTCCAAAGAGTACTCCAGCGATTTCAAGAGACCGGCATGAACATCAGGAGACCAGGGAATGGCAGGCCAAGGTGTACAACTACACGAGAAGACCGATTCATCGTGAGCACTATGTTAAGAAATCGACATCTCACGGCTATTCAGGTCCAAAATAGCCTTCAAGAAATTCACCACAACAATGTAAGCTCTGACACGATCCGGCGGCGACTTCGGGAAGCTGATATAAAGCCTTATAGGCCAGCAAATGGCCCTAATTTGCTCAGAGAACATCGAGTTGCCAGGTTGCGGTTTGCTCGAGAACACGTCCCATGGACAGATGAAGATTGGTCCAGGGTTATGTTTTCCGATGAGTCAAGATTTTGTTTATTCGCACACGATGGGAGACGAAGAGTATATAGGCGACCAAATGAACGTTATCGTCAAGCGTGTTTTGAGGAAAAGGTGCCATTCGGTGGAGGATCAATAATGGTTTGGGCTGGGATATCTTCAAAGGATCGTACGGAGTTAGTAATTATAGAAAACGGTTCTCTGACAGCTCCCAGATATGTAAAGGAGATTTTAAATGAGCATGCTGGTCCTTTCTTGGGGAATATGGGCGCAAATTCCATTTTTATGGACGATAATGCGCGGCCACATACAGCACTTTTGGTCAACGCGTATATTCAAGACGTCGGTATCACCCGCATGGAGTGGCCAGCTCGCAGCCCAGACTTAAATCCCATAGAGCATTTTAAGGACGAGCTCGGGAGATGCGTTAAACAACGCTCTCCAGCTGCAGCTAACTTACGTGAGTTAAGAAGTGCGCTAGTAGAAGAATGGTCAAACATAGACCAAAACCGTATTAGAAATTTGATTTACAGCATGCCACATCGTCTTAATGAAGCGATACGGGCTCGTGGAGGAAATACAAGATATTAAATTTACAGAAAAGCTTTCATTTTGCAGATTAACTGTGTTGTATATTTTTGTTGTCAAAAGTTAGAAGTGTTTTTTTTGTATTTTTTAGTACTTAAATAAAATTATACAGTTTACAAACATGTTATGTATTTTCTTTTATGTATAAGTCAGTCATCTATAACATACTACAGTTTCACTAGTTTGTGATGTGTAGTTAAGAAACTATCAAACTTTTTATAAGCGACCCGGAATTTTTGCGGCCCAGTGTATTTATTTATTTATTTACTGTGGTACATTACTGATATAATCGTACAAGTGTTTTTTTTAATGTGAACCAGTAATCGACATTGTTTCCCTTTAATAATTAAAATTATGGTTCAGCAACTGATTTTATTATTTTGTAACAATTGAATACAGACCACTTATCTCCTAGGTCTCATCCCGTAAAATTTCAATGAAAATCTATTATATATCATATTAATTATTATATTCTTTTAATAATATTTTTTGGCGACGAAAGCTGTGTCGAACACTGGTGCGACCCTACGTCAATATTGGCAGTGCCTGTGTGCCTTTTTCACGTTTTTCTTGACGTTCTATTTTGCCAGACTTTCTTGGGGTTTCAAACATGAAGGTTTCAAATGCAAACTGAGGTTCTGTTTGATTTTAAACCTTTTTGCAGTGCGGGTCTCATTATTCAGACAGCTTTGTCTCCAGTTTTAAGTACTACTCCATTACTGAAAGATTAATTACAGTTAAACCGTCCTTATTGCAATGATGACAGAGTTCTAAATGGATGTAGGATACGTGTGGGCAGCTAATGTGCCTTGTGAGGCGTCAGCTCAAATTACATTCGCTAGAAGCTATGTCAAGGGCTCCACTAATGCGAGGTATTCTAATTCCGGGTAATCTTATTTATTGTGCATTGTATACGGACAAATTGTATTAAAACTGGACGCAATTAAAATAGACGTAAGTGAATTTTATGCATAAAGTAGTTAAGTTAATTTATTAGGTAGCATCTCTCTCACTGGTTTCCACTGAAAACCAGCGTCGTGGCTTGCCATGACACATGCTGAGTGGCGACCATTTTGGCTGCATTACTTGTTAGTTTTTAAATATTTAATTATAATACCTATTCTAGATGTAAGGAATTTGATGTTATTGTTCTCAATGTGTTGTTCGGGCACCAAATAAAAACTTTCTTATTCTTATTCTTAAATACCATCGCGGACATTTTTGTAGACCTTTTTAAGGTGTACAATAGGTACTGTAGTATATTATTTTGATCTATCTCGTAGGGTTCAGCCAGCGTTTGCAATGTAAGCGCAAAAAAATGTGAAACCTCTTAAGAGCGTTTACGCCGCACACTAGCGCCACTAATGAAAAAAAAAACATATCTAGTAATTAGAGATAGAAAATCAAATTATGCTCAACAAACTATTTGAATGAAGTAATTTAGCATTTTTACGTCACCTAATGAACACCGGACATGTTATGGTTTAGTTAAATAAGACGTTACGGCCACTTTTAACTATAACGCCATATTTAACTAAACTATAACATGTCAGGTGTTCATTAGGTCACGTAAAAAGGCTAAATTACTTCATTCAGATAGTTTGTTGAGCATAATTTGATTTTCTATCTCTAATTACTAGATATGGTTTTTTTTTCATTGGCGGCGCTAGTGTGCGGCGTAAACGCCCTTAAATTATCAGTGTTTCTCTACTATATTATGCAAGCAATGCAGCATGTATTTATACACATAAACCTTCCTCTTGAATCACTCTATCTATTAAAAAAAATCGCATCAAAATCCGTTGCGTAGTTTTAAAGATCTAAGCATACATACTTACATACATAGGGACAGCGGGAAGCGACTTTGTTTTATACTATGTAGTGATGATATTCAATGTGTCACGAGTAAAGTATAATGGATCCTATGATAAATCGGTAAAAGATTGCTGTTGAAGGAATTATAAAACAGCCTTTTCTGGGGGAGCCTATATGTTTTATTTAGGCTAGGGCCGAAGTACACATGCCTGCACATCACACTACCACAAACTGTAAGTTTCCTCAATAGATTTTGAACTTTATGCATATGGCTTAAGGTTGAACATTTAATGAAGAAATTTTACCGTTTTGTATAGGTTGATGTGCAGGCGTCAGTACTATCATCTCTTCTGTGGCTAGGGTAGGGATGCTAACCACACTTTAAAATAACGTATCCTATGTTATTTTTCCATCCCCATGCTTTATTCTTTTTAATATAAATAAAGTATGGAAAATACTTCATTTCCGACTAATTCGTGCGTTTCAACGGAATATTCCTGTTGATTTAATTTCTGAACTACTGAATGATACTCAGACTTAGGTAAAGTGAAACGAAACGCAACGCTTAAATAAATAAATTTGGAAAATACTTAATTTTTTCTACAAATCCTTTTTTTATACTAGTTAGTGATAGATTTACTTTAATTTCCTGAAAAATAGTTGGCAACCCTAGGCTAGGGGACAGTAATGAGTCTGGACTCATTCTTGTTATTCCAAGAACTCATTCTTGTTGGTTTAACGTAAATCCTGGTTTAAAATTGTTGCTGTCTCATCGTAGGTAAAAAAAAGAAGGCTAATCCTTATCTGCATTTTCATCAACACCAATGGTTGTGGTTACAAAACGGTTGCGCAATAGCAATAGTACTATATTATATCCAAAACCGATTCATGCGAGGCGCGACGGGTTGTCCGTATTACGTTCGTAATGTAGACCTCCATCGCGACCTCGATCTCCCAACTATCAAAGACTTTATCAAGGACGTCTCCCGACGTTACTTCGATAATGCCCCCCACCACCCCAACCCTCTTGTGGTGGCGGCTGCCAACTATAATGTTGAAGGCCTTCCACCATCAAGACGGTACACGTCTTCAGGTAGGTCGGTAGGCGTCCAAAACACGTCCTAACCGAGCCCGACGACGCAATTACAGTTGCGAATGCCCCCCCGCCCGTTCCTCCAAATGACAGCACACATTTACAGAATACACTAAACATGCACACTGTTTTAGGCCCAAGACACCGTACTCGTAGAACAAGGGTACGAAGAACCGGTTCACACGCGCTCTATGCCAGGCACAGTCATGTGCCTGGGAGCTCCTCCTCTCCTCCTCCACGGCCCGGTCTACCCGAGCCGAGGTCCGTGCCTTTAGAGGCGCCCTCGGGTGGTTCCGCTCCCCGATCCGATCCGAACCCTTCGGAGACTCTGGAAGGGCACGGGGACGCGCACTTTTAAGTGTGCGATGCCGCACCCCTCTAGAAATCCTCTGAAGGTGTTTCGTTTCAACACGGCTTGAGGTACCCTTTACGTACCTCGCCGCCCCTAAAACAAGCCCGGTGAAGCTGGAAATGCCCCTCGGCAACAAGCAGTCTCTCTCCAAAAAAAAAAAAAAAAAAACTATATTATACTATAGTACCCCCCTGTGTGGTGCCGGGGATAAAGAATTGCACCACCTCATCTCAACCCGTGGGTGTCTTAAAAGGCGACTAAGGGACCATTACAGAGGATGGGCAGCAGCATCTCTCTGAGGTTACCTTCAACCTACTGCGATCGCCAACCCGCCTGCCAAGCGTGGCGATTGCGGCAAATACACCCGATAATATCCTTGGGGGAGGCCTTTGTCCAGCAGTGGATGTCTTTTGGCTGAGATGATGATGATGATGAATAGTACTATAATATTGGTATTTTTTTAAATTATAGTACTGAGCCATTGTTATTACATTTTTTGATTTTTGGCTTAGTTAATTATTATTATTGTTTGTCAACTATACCAATTGAGTTTTGTCAACAGGAAGGAACTGGCTTCTGTTCCACAAGTTTACTTTTTTACAGAAGCCAGGGCAATATTAATTTGTAAATTGGTGTTTGTTGCAATAAAACATTTTCATTTTCATTCATTTTTTCATCATTTTATCGAAACAATGTCAAGTCAATATGGCGGGACGACTTTGATAGGTTCATGAAATAGTGACATGATGTTGCAGGGGACCGGAAGGTGTGGAAAAAGTGTGGGGAGGCCTCCCACTAGTGGGATAGCTATGGCTGATATAATAATAATAATATCAAGTCGGACTGTTAGGTTTATCTATTTCGGGATTACCATGAAACAAGTCACTTTTTTAATAATTAATATTTCCCCATATTTATTATCGCTCTAATCATTAAAATTATCAGCGTTCATAATGGGTAGGTAATAAACTGATGAACATTTGCTTTTTGTGCTTTTCATCAAATCAGGTTTACTGAATGCAAGTAAAAATACCCTAAGTAGTTAGTAAATTGGTCAGTCGAATCCAATTTAGATGTAAGACTTTGACAAGTACCATATAACTTGTCAGGGTTACTTCTGGTCAACTTTATTCCATGGCAATCCTACTAATATTATAAACGCGAAAGTATGTAAGTATGGATGGATGTTTGTTACTCTTTCACGTAAAAACTACTTAATGGATTTGGATGAAATTCGGCATACAGATAGTTTATAACCTGGATTAAAACATAGGATACTTTCATTCTTTCTTTTATATATATATCCCGATATTCCCACGGGAACGTGAACCCCGACAGTGAAACCGTGAGCGGCCGCCAGTTATTAATACAGCGACAGGGTCCTATACTATTGAGTTTTTTTTGGACTAGACTGTACAAAAATACACGCTGGGTAGAGGCCCCAGTCTTCGACAGGAACCGCATATCGACACTCTTTACCTTTGATCATTAACAAGGTAGCTACTGTAAAACGTTGAGGAGTTTCCTTGACTGTCCTTCGTCTTCATCATCAGACCCATAATGACAGTCACAACCCATCTAGGTGTAAAGTTCTCATCAATACAAATAATCAAGCCCAAACACCTGGTAATTGCTGTAAATCGTTGAGGAGTTCCCTCGACTGTCTTTCGGCTCCATCATCAGATCGACTCGAAACCTTAATTAAATAGTAGTGCTTTAAAATACTTAATGAAAAAAATATCAGACGCACTAGTCGCCACTACGATTTTCGAAGGTTCCCTCGATTACTCCGGGATGCCATCATCAGCTCCTGGTTTCCTTATCATGGTACCACCCTTGGGATATCTCCTTTACAACAAAAAAGAATCATCAAAATCGGTTCATAAACGACAAAGTTATCCGCGAACACACATAAAAAAATATATAGATATACGAGTCGAATTGAGAAACCTCCTCCTTTTTTTAAGTCGGTTAAAAATAGGGGGTCGGTAGTTAGTAGTAGTAGAGTAAAAACTCTGTTGGTTTTTTTTTACTTTAGTGACCATTGATAAACAGACCAGCTGGTTCTTAACTGTCATCCAGTATTTCAATGAAATTTTATCAATTTTTTTTGCGACGGAACTGGTGTCGTGTCTGATGTTGATGTGTAATGAAATGACAAATGACATGACGTTATTTTAATAAATGATTCTCGGGTTCTTGGCGGGAAAGTGAAGAGTTATGTCTGCGAATTTGTTTTATTTTCTAAAAATTCTGTTATGTCGAATATTAATGTGAAATAATGGTGGATTATTAACCGTTGAGTGTTCGTGAGTGTGCATGAGTGTTGGCAAATGAAACAAAACAGTGCAACGTTACTTTTCAAATTCTCTCAAGAATTCCGCGTGAGGACTTAGTAAAGCCCCACATCTTTACTAAGATACTCGAGGGGTTGGGGGGTATATCATTCTCACTTCTCATTTCTACTATCATTCATCATCATCCTATATAGTTTATTACAGATAGTACTAATGAATTTAAGAAACTAATGACATGGCAGCATGGTCTATGACCTTAGCCGGTTCCTCAGGGAACAAACTACACTTAAAAAAATGATTCTCACATCTCACACCAGTAGGTATTACAAACAGCAAATAGGTTTTATATCATTTTATGAGTCATGTCATTGTTATGTTAACTGGAGTTCTACATAGGAAATATCCCTAAATATTATAATTAGCTAGGCAAACTTTCGTAGTTTCGTTAAATAAAATTAATTTTTCACGTCGAATGTCCAATTTCGGTTATCTGCTATTTAGATAATCTAATATTTTAAGAATCAAATATTGTGCGAATAAGGCGAAGCATGTGCCACTGCGATACTAAGTAGATATTAAACTCACATTTTAATGGGGCTGACTAGGAATGGCATGGAAATGTAAAATGGAACCTTCTTAAAATAGGTACCTAGGTAGTACATGCAAATTGCGACGTAGATAAATAACTTTGGTGTCTAACCGTTTCCTAGCGGACATTTCTCATTCACCTCGAAAAGGTCCGGCTGTAGTAAGTTCGCGGTCACAAGTAGGGTTGTCAACCCTACTATATAGGTAATATAGTATCCTACTATTTTAGGCGTCTAACTACTATTTTAAAAATATATTATAGTAGGCGAAACTACTATATTTTTACTATAGTTTTCTGTGATGAACACAAAGTGGAAAGATGAACGCAACAGAGCCAGTATCGGTCTGATAAAAGCAGAATTAATGGTGTTTTGTAACTTAAAATTAGATTATTTATAAGTAATAATATTCACGAAGCGTTCCTTAAAATAAAAACCTATCAATAAAAGCTCAAAGCAGAAAAAATATTCATTTAAGAAATAAAATAAATATTTTTTAATATAGCTACTATATTTTTATGGGTACTGAATCCAAAAATACTAGGATATTTGGTCTAAAAAAGGTTAGCAACCCTAGTCACAACGAAAGGTAGCTAAACATATTACCTAGTGCAAGTTTTATTTGTGATTAGTTCACGCTAACGAACACGAGTATTCGTATAAGTTAAAGTCAAAGTCATTTTTTTAATACAATTAAGAAAAGTGATTTTAAATCGTCTAAACATTTATTATGACAAATTTATTAGGTATCCTCGTTTCCTTCCTTTCCAGGAGGCGTTGACGTTCAGTGTTTCATTATCAACACCTCAATCTCCCTATCTAGTTTAGGCCCAAGACACCGTACTCGTAGAACAAGGGTACGAAGAACCGGTTCACTCACACGCGCTCTATACCGGTACAGACATGTACCTGGGCGCTTTTCTCCACCACCACGGCCCGCTCCCCGATCCGATTCCCGAACCCTTCGGAGAATCTAGTAGGGCACGAGGACACGCACTTTTAAGTGTGTGATGCCGTTCCCTCTAGAAAACTTCCGAGGGTGATTCGTTTCACACGGCTTGAGGTACCCTTTGCGTACCTCGCCGCCCCCAATAAATGCCTGGTGACGCTGAAAATGCCGCTTGAGGCAATCAGCAATCTCTCTCAAAAAAAACCTCAATCTCCCTGTGACCACAAAACATACATAGGTTATGTAAATATCTTCTAGCTTAATCAAATTTAAATTACTCGTACATATAACTGTGATATAAAACACCAAATTTTTTTATAGGTGAAACAACAGGTAGGTAGGGTAGAGGCACCAGTGATTGTCACCTTAAGCCTAGTGTTCAACACAATTTTCGTCGCCAAAATATAACATAGATTTCCATTTAAATTTTACGGGTGACAGCTAGGAAGCAGGGTGGATTAATTGACAATTTGATTTTGAATTTGAATTTGAATTTAATATCATAAAGAGGAAAGCTTTGTGTTTTTGTATGTTTTCAACGAATAAACTCAAACACCGATTGATTTAAAAAATTATTTCACCATTAGAATGCTACATTAGCGCAAATGACCACCCGTGCGAAGCTGGGACGAACCGCCAGTAATTACTTATTAAAAGAAAAAAAGAACGATTACTGATTTCTGTAGAACACTGTGTTACCTCTGCCAATACCCTATGCCAGAGGTCGGCAAGTAGTTTTAGGTAGGGTCCTGACACTGTTGAAAAATGTTATCGAGGTCCAGAAAAAAAACTGGTACCTGAAATAAAAAAGAACTATTTTTTATTGTTCTTTCACTTGGCTTTCAACAGAATGAATATAGGGCTAGTTATATGAAAATACTATTTAAATAATGTAGGTATAATAAACAAGATTTGGCGGCCTGTTGCCGAATATAACTGTTTGCGCGTGGTATCGTCGTAGCATTAGCGTTTTCTGACAGAAAGGGTGAATCGATAAAAAGAAGGTCCGAGGGTAAAAAGAAACTTAACGGTATAGTTATTTAGGTATTAATTTCTTTGAAGTGTCCGTCTAGGAAGTCCTATTTACACGATAAGAGTTGCTTACGCAAATGTCAACCGTATTTATTTGATAGCGATCGTACAGCATTCTTATCATTATCATATTAATATCATTTGCTATGTAAATATAGATAATAAATCTCTATTCAATACACAAATAAGAACCTTATGACTATAAATATAAGGGCATCGTGTTGAATATAGTATTGTTGCACGGCGTAGTCGTTTACGTTTGCAGTGGTTCGTCGCATCTACGTTGATTACAACGTCTGGGCGACTTACAGAAAGCCATTAGACTGTGCGAAAAAAGAAAATGTCAAAGTGAAAAGTTATACCGTGTGTGCTGAAATCCGCCATTTTGAAAAAGTCTTAAATCCTTACTTTATTGTTATGCAATTAAAACAAAACTTGTGTAATTAATGTTTATCTTAAGTGTTTACTCTGGTTAATCAATCATTCATTAGTTGCCGTGCCGTGTGTGATTTTCCCACTCTTTAATAATTCACGTCTAATGTCATTTATTACATACAATTTCATTATTAATTTCATACGTCCTTTTTGACGAAACCAACTTAATCTCTTAAAATATTTCTACATATATCTATTTTTCTCTTTGTCTATAATGTTATCGAACGATGAATAAAAGTCGCACCCACTACTCAGTACCGTATTCTGTTATCGGGGCCCACGGGAATAACCTTTATTTAACGTATCTTTGTAATGAGACTACTCTTAAAAATCAATGTGTGAACTAGTGCGTATCCCTTTGTCTCTCATATTCAATGCGGTGCACGTTGTTTAGCATCATAAGCATTGATTTATAAGACAGAGTGTAGGTGTTTTTTATCTACATCTTCATCATGATTATACATGACGAGAATACAGAACAGATGCATATAACTAACTAACGTCGGAAAATTATAAAAGGTATAGAAATACCTTTTATAATTTTTCGATCCAAGTCGCATGTAAAACTGACTTTCTTCATTACATGTTCAACCATATGCCTAAGACATAAAGTTCAATTTCTTTTAGGGAATTTGACAGTTTGTGGAAGTGTGATGTGCAGGCGTGTGTCACGAGTAGGGTTGCCAACTTTTTTTTAGACTAAATATAGTATTTTTGGATCCAGTACCCATAAAAATATACTATATTTATATAGGTACTGGGGCTCAATCGCCTAACCGATCGCTTTGACTTCGTGTGTGGTTTATGACGTCATCTTGTCGTTTCGTGCCGCCTATGAAAGCAATATCGAAAGCTTTTGATATTGCTTTCATAGGCTGTGCGAGGTAGTAAGATGACGTCATAAACTATACGTGTAGTCAAAGCGATCGGTTAGGCGGTCGGGGGGCTGGACCCAAAAATACTATAAGAGATAGGGAATAAATTAAAGAAATATAGTATTTATATTCAAAAGTATTTATTTTATTTCTTAAATTAATATTTTTTGCTGCTTTGAGCTTTTAATAATAGGTTTTTTATTTTTACCTATTAACTTTGCTTTTATCAGACCGATACTGGCTCTGTTGCGCTCATCTTTCCACTTTGTGTTCATCACAGAAAACTATAGTAAAAATATAGTAGTTTCGCCTACTATAATATATTTTTAAAATAATAGTAGTTAGACGCCTGAAATAGTAGGATACTATATTATATAGTAGGGTTGGCAATCCTAGTCACGAGCATAAATATATTTAGGTATATAGGGTGTTTGGTGATACCTGTATAATCCCGAATATGGCAGATAGTGCGTAGAACCCCTTCAAATTATAAACATGCCTGAGGAGCACCACATGGCTAGAGATAACAAGGTAGTATGTTCCTAAGTTAAATTGTTCAGTTTAAATCTTGTTCTTGGGCGTCAATCTCATGGTCCAAACGAAACAGTAGTCAAATCATGACAGGTTGAATCAAAAATAATTTAAAAAAATAAATTTAGTTTTCGTATGGCAATGTCTTTGTAAACGCTGTACACCTTAATTATAAGGAAAACCTCGTAGCTTTAAAAATAACGTATATATTTTATTTAGGCTTTTTTGACACACAAAATTACATGACAGATAACAAAAATACTATAAAAAACAGACGCGACGAGGCCGTCGTTAACACTCTGGACTCATTTTTTTACAACTCACACTTGGCCAAAAAATTTCTTATGGCAAAAATTTGTTTCACTAAAAAATAATTTAAGGTATCTAACACAGATTCCTGTTTTAGATTTTCCCATACTGTCCCAGTAAACAAAAACATATTACGTACTAAATATGTAGTACCGAAAGTCACCAACTATTACGGAAAGCGTATGAGGCGATGGATTGTTCCGACAATATATAATGAGCTACCACCGGAACTACTTAGAGATGTCATCTCCAAAAACAACCTTAAATGTATTTTAAAAAAACATTATTTGTCACTTTGCCCATGACATTGTAAAGTTGCATAAATTGTGTAGGTACCCTCGTAAAGTAGTGTAGTGTGTATTATATAAGTATTGAGTAGCATTATTGTAAAACTATTGTTATACAACCCCTATATGTTGTAGTAATAAGGGCACAGTTTTTTAATTTGTTTCCTTTTATGTTAGAGTTAAGTAAAATATAGTAACATAACATAGATACTTAGATATAATTAGAATTTAAATAAAAATTTAAATGTAAAATAGATTAAAAAACCAAGATGAGAACTACTGCCGACAAACTGTTATGCAGTTTGGCAGATGATAATTTTGTAGCAAACATTTATATTTTTTTTTCTGGAAATAAAAAAATTACTTATTGCTATTTTTTTCCAAACTTAAAATTTTTGTATCATTCTTTAGTTTACCGGGAAAAGTGTACTAGGCATTTATGGTTAACCACATTTAAGTATCATCATCATCATCATCATCATCAGCCTACACTAGTCATTTAACTATAATATTATACATACAATTCAAAATTTATTAAAAAGATGCGAACTTGAGGGGTTTACCGGTGATGTAATAACACTTACTAAACTGTACAATAAAGGACTAATTGTTGACAATGTCTTCCATTCCAAAGTTATACCAAAGAGTAGTGATAAAGTGAATTTAATTGTGTTGCGTGCGAAGGGAGGCAAACATGGATTTTGTGAAGTTAGCAATGGTACCCATCATGCTGACCATCGGCCTAACGATTTTAAACGTGAAAAGGTAAGAAATTATATTGTGCGTGCTGCATTACGACGACTCACCTCGATTTGTGAACATTCAAAAAGGCTGATCCTTACTGACGCTGTCATAAGGTCGAAAATACGCAGCGCCTGCGACAATTGAGACCGCAATGTAATGTTCTAAAAATTATTTAAAAAAAGTATTGGTTTAGTTATGAAAATATGCAGCTACTAAATTACGAATATTGATGTTATCAATGTATTTGATTGGTTTCCAAGCATATAAATTAAGTAATGTTGTTGTAATTCAAAAACAACTAGTGATTTTTTAGTGGTGTTTACAAAAATAATTTATACAATCGTGTATTTGAGCAAGCAAATTCAAGATAAAGACATGAATTTACCTATATCAACAAATCAGATTCGTTACTCACATTTTTTATTCTTAAACTATTCGGCGAAAGTTGGTGTATTTTTTCAGTGTGCCGCCTTAATTTAGTTAAGATTTTAAAATGGTAAAACGACCACTGCTCAGACAAAATAGTTATATGTCTGTGCCATTTGGAAAAATTCCGTTACTATAATATAAATGCCTAAAAAGGTAAAACGCAGCAATTTAATAAAAGAGCCATTTCCTCCCTCGTATAACTAACTGACCTATCTCATTTTTTGTAGTTTTTTCGGTAGAAGCGTTTTCCAGCTAATAGTTTTCCAACTATCACTGTCTGTGACTTATTGTAGTGGACCTTCTACACAAAGTAAACATATGCAACTATGGGCTTAATATAGCCAAAATAATGCAACCATTAAATTTAAAAATATGTCACTTATTTTTTGGCTTGGACCTCAGCTGGCCTTTTGACGGAACCCAGTTAAAGAATCTCTGCCCTACTGAATCGTGCTTCCCTAAGTACTTACTACCTATTATAACTGTGTCTTCTTGCATCGCTGTGTGAGTGTGGCGTGTGTGAGATTTTTACAAATCACTGTTTATAGATACGACTATTAGTTTGCTATCTAGCATATAAGCGCGTTTGCTAAATAGATAGGCTGTAAGTTTATACTGTTTAATTAATAAATAATGAAAATAAAAGCTTTTATCTCTAAAAAAATATAGTTGAGGTTTAAATACCTAACACAATCATTAGAAAATAAACAGCGTTACGCTAAAACATCACGTCTTTTATTATTTACTCAATAACGATTACGCCGTAATTAATCCAAACCTAATCATATTAAAAGCTACGCGATAATAGAAGTCATAAACGGCCAGAAACAAACGAAACAAATTAGAGACATTAAATTGTTTTATTTCATGTAAAAGTCCAGTGTATCTTGCTGAATTGTCTCGGTATCTTTTGTCAAATAATCTATTTTTTCCTTTCAAATACTATAAATCCTACTTTCTCATTGCCAACAGGAACTCTTACAGTCGAAGAGGTATACAAAGACCGAGATCAGTTCGCGGGTCTTGTTCGCGAGGTAGCGGCACCCGACGTCGGCCGGATGGGCATCGAGATCCTGTCCTTCACGATCAAGGACGTCTACGATGACGTGCAGTACCTCGCCAGCTTGGGCAAGGCCCAGACGGCGGTCGTCAAGCGGGACGCGGACGTGGGCGTCGCGCAGGCCAACAGGGATGCTGGCATTAGGGTATGTATTCTAAATATTTGTAGGTACGTAAAGATGGACGTATGCAGCAATTACCTCGCCAGTTTGACAGCGGTCAAGAGGGACGTGGACGTAGGCGTTGTGCAGGCCAATAGGGACGCTTGCATTATACCCAAGCTTATGAGCTCAACTTGACTTGATGGTGTTGTACCAAAAACATATGTACTATGGCGGCCACATACGCTTTACCAGTCTAAAGGCGAAAATCCTTTGCACCGCGTCGCTCGCTTTTAATATAAGTTACAGCGGCGGCGGCGATGCCCGTGCACGCGATTTGTTCTTCAAACCGGTAAAGCCTTCGAGACACCCATAGTACGTGCCTGCTTGCGCGATGATAAACCGAATCTGGTCATAAGCCACCATGCGGGCTCAGTGGGGCGGTGGTTTTTAACGACTGCTCGTGCAGCCGAGACCAACGGCTTTACGTTTTTTTTGGAGAGATATTGCTGATTGCCTCAGACGGCACTTTCAGCTTCACCGGGCTTGTTTGTGGGCGGCGAAAAACTTAAAGGGTTCCTCAAGCCGTGTGAAACGAATCACCTTTGGAGGTTTTCTTGAGGGAACACTTAAGTGCGTGTCCCCGTGCCCTACTAGATTCTCCGAAGGGTTCGGATCGGATCGAGCGGCTTGTCGTGCGTTCCGAAGCACGGAGGAGCTCGAGATGATACATTTGTAACCCATCCAGTGACCGGCGTTTGCGAAAGTGGCTTAACCTTAGCAATTGTAGACTGGACGCGTTAACCACTGCACCGCTGCTTCTTTATTAAAAGATGCATGTAATGTGCTGTTGCCAATCAAAATAGTAAAATAGTGTTTTTTTTTGTTTTCAGGAAGCAGAATGCGAAAAGAGTGCTATGGATGTTAAATACTCCATGGACACTAGAATCGAAGACAACACGAGGATGTTTAAGCTGCAGAAGGCACAGTTCGACCAGGAAGTCAACACAGCTGTAAGTATTAACATTTTAACGTTGTCATCACTAAAAACCGTTTATTACTAAATTATGCCGAAGTGTGTGAGTGTGAAATAAATAAAAATATATTATTATTGTGTTAACGTAAGATGGCAGCCGTTAAGACCTTTTTACCTGCATTAGACCAGCGTGGATTGGGCCAAACTAAGGCCCAATCTCCCTAAGGCGGACATATTCGCAGGCAGTCGCTAGTTGATAAAACTGAGTGTAGTTCCCGGTAATTAATAAACAAATGAAATGCTTTGTATTCAGTGCGATTCAAAGAAACTGCGTATTTTCATGAATCCAAATGTTAATTATCATAAATTATGATTTTTGCAGAAAGCCGAAGCGGCATTGGCTTACGAGCTCCAAGCGGCGAAGATTAAGCAGAGAATCCGAAACGAGGAGATACAGATTGAGGTGGTCGAACGCCGCAAACAAATTGAGGTGAGAATTCCTACCCGGGGATAGATTACCCGCTAATCTGCAGCTTTTGTTATATTTAGGTAAAATGTTGGAGAGAAAGGTTTATTCACAAACTAACTTAAACAATGCTACTTGTATACAAGATTGGTACTGTTAGGTTATGCATTTTTTTTCTATTTTATTCAAAAAAACGTCATGTCGACTTTTTAAAAACGGTTAAGTATGTTCATAAGGCTCACATATTGTACTTATTACACATAAAATAATTTCACAGGTTGAAAACCAAGAAATTATGCGTCGCGAAGAGGAGCTGATATCGACAGTGCGCCTGCCTGCCGAGGCAGAAGCCTACCGCCTCCAAGCCATCGCCGAGGGGAAACGGTAACAACAATCTTTCTCTCACGCTCTCTCGTTTACTCATTCTATAGTCCTTTCGAGGATATAGACCTAAGCCTATAGCGTATCTGGTGAAACAAGTGAAATTGAAAACCAACACTCATGCACACTCACGAACACTTAACGGTTAATAATCCACCATTATTTCCCATTAATATTCTAGACATAACAAATATTAGAAAACAAAACAAAACCGCAGACATGACTCTTCACTATCCCGCCAAGAAGTCTAAGCTTACCTCCTGGGTCTTTTTATTTTGGGACGGTACTCTTTGGTAGTGCGTGGTCTTTGCTGGCTTTACCTTACATAAGAACAAGCTCTCAGTTCTTCTGTTTCCATTCCAGCACCCAGACAGTGGAGGGCGCCAAGGCGGACGCCGAGCGCATCAAGGTGCTCGGCCTCGCGGAGGCCACGGCCATCGGCGACGTGGGCAAGGCCGACGCCGAGCGGATGCTGGCCAAGGCCAAGGTGTACAAGCAGTACGGGGATGCGGCCATCATGGCGCTCGTCCTTGAAGCTTTGCCTAAGGTACTGGTTTATCAGCGTCATCGATCTTTGTTGGTGGTCAGATCAGATCATACTTTGTTCTGGATTTTACTACAAATTATTTATATATAATCATCGTCATCATCTTCACTAGCTCATTTTATGTCCCCATGTGATGAGGCAAGAGCCTTCCCTATGGATGGATAGGGAGAACGGGCCATAAACCACCACGCGGGCCCAGTGCGGATTGGTAGTTTAATGCAGCCAATTAAAAATATTCGGAATAAATGTTGACTTAATTTAAAAAAAACATTAATTTAAATTGTCATTTGTTTGGAATTTTTTTATATATTTACGGGTAATCATAGTGCCTTGATCTCACCTGATGATAAGTGATAATAAGGCCAATGATGGAAGCGCACTTCACCCGGGAACCTCAACTAGTGAGGTACTAGCTATCTTATCTCTAGCTGCCGGAACACAACAATACTACAAACATTGAAATGTTGAAACAACTACAAGCCAAGTGCATTTTTTGCAGGTAGGTAGTTGATAGTTCGCAACAAAAGGAGATCATTCGGGCTCCATACATTTTTGGGTCTTTTCTGAAAGTGCCGGCCAACAAAAAAAAATAGTACGTATTGTTAGAACTAGCCATTTGGAGTAATAGTTAATATGGCACAAAAGTTGTAGGATTGCTCTGAGCCAAGTTATACAAGTTCGATGATTTTCATACATTTTTTTTCATTTTTTGTATCAACTTCAAAGCGGTCGCTTGACGCTTCACAATAACAATTGCTTCGGAACATTAGTTCTAACAATATCTATCATTATTTTATGTTTTCCAGCACTTTCAGGAATCAATAAGTAAAGAAAATGATGAATCTTCGAACTTGTATAACTTGGCTCAGAGCAATCCTACAACTTTTGTGTTATATTAACTATTACTCCAAATGGCTAGTTCTACAATACGTACATTTTTTTTTGTTGGCCGGCACTTTCAGATATGGCCCAAAAAAAATGATGTCCTTTGCGTAAAATACATTTGTTTCAATATTTTTCCATAGATCGCAGCGGAGGTGTCCGCGCCGCTCGCCAGAACCGACGAGATCGTGATGATCGGCGACTCGGGCGCCACGGGAGAGATGGCGCGCCTCGCCGGCGGCATCCCGCCCGCACTCAAGGCGCTCACCGGGCTGGACCTCACGGCCGTGCTCAAGCGGCTGCACCCCGCCGGAGGTTAGACTCTACTGTCTTTGGAATAAAGATCATTTTTCGCAGACAATACTAGGGCTGCGAAAAGACAGTGTCATAAAAAAAAGAAAGGGGAGGGGGGGTTCAACATTCCCGCCCGCACTCAAGGCGCTCACCGGGCTGGACCTCACGGCCGTGCTCAAGCGGCTGCACCCCGCCGGAGGTTAGACTCTACTGTCTTTGGAATAAAGATCATTTTTCGCAGACAATACTAGGGCTGCGAAAAGACAGTGTCATAAAAAAAAGAAAGGGGAGGGGGGGTTCAACATTCCCGCCCGCACTCAAGGCGCTCAACGGGCTGGACCTCACGGCCGTGCTCAAGCGGCTGCACCCCGCCGGAGGTTAGACTCTACTGTCTTTGGAATAAAGATCATTTTTCGCAGACAATACTAGGGCTGCGAAAAGACAGTGTCATAAAAAAAAGAAAGGGGAGGGGGGGGTTCAACATTCCCGCCCGCACTCAAGGCGCTCACCGGGCTGGACCTCACGGCCGTGCTCAAGCGGCTGCACCCCGCCGGAGGTTAGACTCTACTGTCTTTGGAATAAAGATCATTTTTCCCAGACAATACTAGGGCTGCGAAAAGACAGTGTCAAAAAAAAGAAGAAAGGGGGGTTCAACATTCCCGCCCGCACTTAAGGCGCTCACCGGGCTGGACCTCACGGCCGTGCTCAAGCGGCTGCACCCCGCCGGAGGTTAGTCTCTACTGTCTTTGGAATAAAGATCATTTTTCCCAGACAATCCTAGGGCTGCGAAAAGACAGTGTCACAAAAACAGAAGAAAGGGGAGGGGGGTTCAACATTCCCGCCCGCACTCAAGGCGCTCACCGGGCTGGACCTCACAGCAGTGCTAAAGCGGCTGCACCCCGCCGGAGGTTAGACTCTACTGTCTTTGGAATAAAGATCATTTTTCCCAGACAATACTAGGGCTGCGAAAAGACAGTGTCATAAAAAAGAAAAAAGGGGAGGGGGGGTTCAACATTCCCGCCCGCACTCAAGGCGCTCACCGGGCTGGACCTCACGGCCGTGCTCAAGCGGCTGCACCCCAACGGAGGTTAGAGGATGTCTATCCTCTAATAAATTGTGTAAATCTCTCGAAGGAATTTGTCTCTTATTATTAAAGGCAGAAGAGTCATCTTCTGCCTTTAATCCCCACAAAAAAACCAGAGCTACAGAAAGTGGTGCGTTTTGCTAGCAACATGGCATGCTTCGCTAGTGGCATCCCACCCGCATTGAAGGCGCTCGCCGGGCTCGACCTCACGGCCGTGCTCAAGCGGCTACTGTCTTAGGAATAAAGGCTACATTGCTGCAAGAAGTCAAGAGTTACGAAAGTAGCGCGCTGTGCTAGTAACATCCCGCCCGCACTGAAGACGCTTAAGCCAAGCTTAAGCAGCTGCACCCCAGCGGAGGTTAGAGTTTATTGCCTTCAGAATAAGAGGCAATTTCAATGACCAGAGTAATAGAAAGTGATGCACTTTGCTAGCGACATGGCATGCTTCGCTAGTGACATCCCGACCGCACTGAAGCACTCACCGGGCTGAACCTCACGACCGTGCTCAAGCGACTGCACCCCGGCGGAGGTTAGATTCTACTACCTTAAGGGTGCGCCGTCCGTAAGTGACAAGTGTCATATGTTTTATTTGAAATGTCGTCGTCCATATTTATTTGATGCCGCGCGGCCATACTAATTTTGTATGGGGAATTTAAGGTGCTTAATAAAAAAATATTATTTAAATAACCACTTGATGAATCAAAAATGTATTCTAGCAATTTGTAGTTTATCCATTGATGATTGTTAAGACAAAATCAGAGGTACAATAATTTAGATATACTATAAGAAATCTACTAAACGCCGCCACTCGTTTTCATGATCTTTGCCCAACTTTAAATGATATTGTAGAAAAAACTATAGTGTGTTATGAATTTATGGTTCTGACAAATTGTAAACACGTTCCCTATGATACTAAATATATATTTTGTTCATTTAATATGATAGTATTTTCAATTATATTTACTTAACCGTAACTGCATTTTTGGCATTTTTTGGTCGGCCCACCCTTAAGAATTACAGAAAGTAGTGCACTTTGCTAGCGAAAATAATTAATTTTAGGTTTTAGTAGCAATTGAAGACAGACCACCTTTTTTTTTGACAGTGGAAAACTCGTTGGCCGGGTACCACCGCGCTCGGGGAGGCGCTGATGGTAATGTGGCTACCTGCTTCTTAGGTCTTCCAGTAAAATTTCAATGAAATTTTTTGTCCACGAAAACTTGTGGTACACTGTGTTACTGTAGGCTTGCTTAGCCAAAGTAACATTAAAAACCCGATAGCGAAGTTCGAAAAGAATAATATGTATGGGATTGACATAAGATTGACATTTTATTCTTTTCGAACTTCGCTATCGTTTTCTTAATGTTACTTTGGTTAAGCCTACTGTTTCGATTACCGGTGCTACTACGGTACCAACTATTAAATAAATAAATTGACTATCCGCTTGTTCCCAGAAGACGGGCCAGCCGTGGGTTCATTGGCCCCCAAGAAGAAGGAGGTGACGGTCTGCTAAGCCTCCCCGCTCTCCGACGCACCAATTCGTGCCATAAATGTTCATAAGTGTTCCACGTGTCTTGTCTCCACACTGTTTCTTCTATGAAGTAGGGATGGATGATTTTCTTTTTATCGATGTCCAATGTTCCAATAAATGTAAGACAAACCGACTTATTAACTTTGCAAGACATATAGCAACAATCTAATTTTATAATCGTTTTAAAAGTGTAAGTAAAGTTGATCAGTGTACTTTCTCTTGTATCAAAAAAATAAAATCTATTCTCAATGTGAGTAATTCGTTGTCAAACTTATATCTGCTATGAGCGAAAAGTATTATGTGGAGATATTGTAAGTACAAGTGATGGTAATGTCAGTAGGTATTGCTGCCAGTGCCGTTGGTATTTCGAATATTGAAACATTACTGTTTTTTTTCATTTTTTTTTTGTTATTTTTAATAAGAAAAAATTGAGGGAACTTTGAAATCTCATAAAGTGTACATAGCACATTATGGTTTGACAACGATGTTCTACAGTTTGCATTTATTAAGAAAACGCCTACTTCTTTGCTCAAATCCATCTCCCCATTCTGCGTCGCACAATGGTTTTTGAACTGAATAGTTTAGCATACCCGTATTCACAACCAACACTAAGGGCTGCCATCTGTGAAATCAATAAACCAGGACAAAACATTATAAAGTATTATACCTATGCTTTTCTGACAAAATTTTTCTTATTTATCTTACCAATCAAATAGGTAAATTTTGTTATAATTGTGTAATTCTATTCTCTCTAGAACCTACCTAATTATTGTGCATTAACTGTGTATTTGACAAACAAACAAAAAAACTTTATTATTTGGACAATACCGCCCCGACACACCTCGCTCTAGAAAATTTCTATGAAATCCTGACGTATGGCAGCCCTAACCATACTCCATTTTAATCATTTCGTTGTTTTCAGTTGCTTTTTTAATAATTGGTCATCGATATTTTTTATGCTTTGCTTACCTCACTATGTATGCTTTTTTTGATACCCTCAGTAATGTTAAGAACAAAAGCGTTATCTCAAATATTTATTGCATTTCATATAATATTTAGTTATTTAATCTTATGGCGTACAATCTTAGTACAAAGTAGCTGCTGTAGTTTACTTGTTTTGATTATTTACATTAGTGTTTACAGTTTCAAACGTGATAATAAATGAATGTCGTAGTAAATTAAACTTATGTTAACGTGTAAGGTATTTATTTAGACAAATAGAACATAGTTCTACGTATTACAAATAAATATAATGTGCATTTTGTTACTTTATCAGATTCTTAAAAGTCTGTTTCTACTCTATATCCTTATGGTTATATTAATCCGCAATATACATAAATTTATAAAAGTAAACTGGAGTGAGACGTGCGATGATTGTGTGCTAAATTTATTTATTTTCTTTTCAATCATAGAATGTGCGAGTATATTTCATTAAAATTTAATAAAAGTACAACACAAAAAAGTAATAGGTATAAGTTAGATTTTTTACAACTCTTTAGAAAACTAAAGAAGTTTAGGGACTGTCGTAGGAAATTTCGAAGTGTTCTATATCGAGGCACTGCCCTTTTGGATTAGATGAATAATACTTATTTTAAAATATGTGTAACAATCCAGTTCGTAGCCTACCTTGTCGAGATTGTCTCTGCTATAAATATCTGAATTATATCGAAGAATCTTTTTATATTGATATTAACGTAGGGCTTTGGCTGCGATTGTAATGTACGTGTGAGAGTAGTGCATATATTTGTATCTTCGCCATATATTTTTTTATATTAATTTTATTTTTTTGTTTATAATAAGACATACAATTCTTTATGAAATTATAATTTGATTATGCCAACTATGATTATTAATGTTTATTATCGTTCTGTTTACTTTGCTAAACAAGTTTAATTATTTAAATGTTTCAATAATATGTGTGCGTGTTTGAAATAAATGTTTATTTTTGAAGTAAAATTGCAGTTGTTATTTGATCCATTTAATAAATACATAATTAACCGTACATTACCTAATACTTATTGTTATTTCTTATTTGCTTGATGATTTGGATTGTACAGCTCTCCTCTGATATCCGTTTTCATAAGCTGAAATAGATTTTTATTTCTATATTTAGTGGAAAAAGTTAATATAATATAAGTTATAATAATATAAGCTGGGGTAACGTTACCCCAGCGGCATCTGTTTTTCGCGAATATCTCAAAAACTACTGGACGCACAAATTTAAGATTTCGCGCACAATTACACGAGATGGAGCACTAATTATAAAACTAAAACTAAACTAACTAATTATTAAATTCGACAACATTCCGCTGGCGTAACGCACGCTAGCAAGAGCCGTCATTCACAAAGACCCACCCATAATACGACTATTCTGCCAAGAGGATTAAACGAATATCTTGATTATCATTTATTATATGAATAATAACGCCAGCACATTATAAAAAATAAAGCTTTAAATATAGCATGAGTTAATAAATGAAAAAAAGCTAAATCAGGTAACCCCATTCTTAAAATTCTTATTTTTAAACCTAACTCTTGGCTAAGTTTGAGAAACATTTATTATGGAAAACGCTCCTCAACGCTGATATTCTGCTGGACCCATGATAAGGGAGGGGCTGAACATAACAAAAGTGAAGATGAAAGAGTGTTGTGCAGAAATACGTCGTTTAGTATTTTGAGTGAAGTTACAATTTGTATAATTGGCAAAGTTTTCTAGGCTTGACATTAGTCAATAGAAGAGATATACAGGATGTCCCAAAAATGGCACGCCAGGCTGACACTGGAGATAGCTTAGCTATAAACCTATCAGATAAAAAAAAATAAACAAAACAAATAATAAAAATAAAAAAAAAATTAAAAAAATAAATATTAAAATTAACTAAAAGTGGAGTTTTTAGAAAAGAAAAAAGGTGGCATTTTCTCCAAAACTAAGAGACTTTTACTAGAGTCATGTTATTTTTATCTGATAGGTTAAAAACGAACTAAATGTGGAGTTTTTAGAACATAAAAAAGTGTCATTTTCTCTAAAACTATGAGACTTTTAGTCATGTTTTTTTTATCTGATAGGTTTATAGCTAAGCTATCTCCAGTGTCAGCCTGGCGTGCCATTTTTGGGACACCCTTTATTTAAAATGAATCTGGGACGTTTTAACGTCGAAAATTAAAATCATAACAATCTATGTGCTTACCTCAACCTTTTGTTCGTAGCTGAGTTCAGTCTTACTCAGCACGTACGAGAGCTTGGCCCACGTGGCCTCTGACGTCATGTCGAACGAAGGTACCACGCCGCACTCCAGCAATAACTGGAAAAAAATCATAGGTGTTCTCGTTGAAAGTTTTTAATTAGTTAAGTTTCATAAAATACCGAATAGAACTTAAATCTACGATCACAGATAAATAAAATACGATAGATTGCTTAATAAAATATCGCTGTCTTATGTCCACATACTTATGTACACTGTAGCTGGTATATTCTGTACACTAAAGCTAGAATATTATGTACTCTACAGCTGGTATATTATGTACTCTGTAGCTAGTATATTATTTACACTATAGCTGGTATATTATGTACTCTGCAGTTGGTATATTGTGTTCTCTACAGCTGGTTTGTATATTTTGTACGCTACACCTGGTATATTATGTACTCTATAGCTGGTATATTATATACTATGTAAATATTTATAAAATTTATAAAATACAGTGAATAAATTAAACAGCCAGGAATCGAACCTGGGTCTTCCGCAATCCGGGCGGCTGCACTGACCGCTATGCTACCGGGGAGGCTAATGTAAGCGCTGAATTTTGTCACTGCTTTTATAATGCTTTTTTGAGTGCTAATAGCGGCACAGCGCGCCATCTATCCAAATGTGATTGCAACTGATGGTTATGCAGATTCATCTTTGCAATACCACAAAGAAGACCGGCGAGAGTCGCCCTAATATTTTACGAAGTAGTACACTTTCGGAAACATGAAAATTAAATTAGATTAAATTCCTACAATTTACTTTTACGAACGTCTGATTTATTAAAGAAGGAGATAAAAAGATAAATTATTTTCAAATCGTAAATAATTGACTGAACAAGACGCTTTCTATAGTGTAATAACTAAACGATTAAAACACAACGCTATAGTAAATTTTTACTTTTTATTTTCAAGTGCTAATTGCTATGTAACTATGTAGCTGGTACAATATGTACTCTGTAGTTATGTACCCTATAGCTGGTATACTCATAATACATAGTATGTTGCGCATAACCTGTCTTAAGCGGTAAATGCCTGTCGTGTAATTATGTCAAATGTCTGTCATATGCGACGAATGCATGTTATATGCGGTAAATACATGTAAAAGGAGTGAATGCCAGTCCTTTATAAACTTTGATGAATACAGTGTAGGATCTTACCAGGCCCGTTTCATAGAGCGGCTTCCCCAAAACTGTGCCGTTGATGCACTGCGTTACGTTCACCACAAGGACTTTGTTCTTTACAGCTCTCTCTATCTCCTTGTAGATCTCTTTCCGTTTGATTGGGATGTTACCGTTGCCGTAAGTTTCGAGCACTATACCTGCAAAGAAAGATTTAATATGATGACCTTAAAAAAGAATTGTTATAAGCGTACATTTAATAATATGTTTAAATAACGAAACCCGTAACGAGCTTTGTGGCGTAGCAGAGATCTTGGAAGCTTTCTAACTCAGAATAAGTAAATTTATTTCGGTCTACCGAAGAAAGAGCAAGGAATGTTACGTTTTCGCTAGTTAAAGTAAAATACAAGGCACCTATGCCCAGGACTGCCAAAAAATCTTGTCAAACCGTTGCTCCATTTTTATGTGAAGGAAGGACATACATTTACACGTCTGACTAGCTACCACCATCTTACCCGTGGAGCTAAATCTCCACCATAAAAACAATAGCTTTTTTGTGTATAACCAGAAGTGTGCTTTGGTCGTATCGTTTTTTTCTAAGCTAAAAGTAAATATGAAGCAAAGCCCTTCCTTATGCGTTTAAAGAAAGAAAGAAAAACATTTCCTCATTTACCTTCCATGCCCTGACAAGCCGCTCTGATGATCTCGGCCGTGATAGTAGGAGCCACTTTTAGCACGTAGACCTTCCTGGACAATCTGTCATGGACCCTGCACTCGTCAGGGACAGCTCCTGCCGGGTGTATCAGCATCTTCGGGTCTACCTCCAAGGTGGTCTTGGCTTCCAAAAGAGGCGGGAAGTTTGGAGAGTCGAAGGCGTAGATACGAGTGTTGGAGACTTTCTTGACCCTAGAAGTTAGGTGCAATTTAACATTTTCAGAAGCCGTTCTTAGTGATATGAAAGCTGTTTTATTGAATACTAGTTGTCGCCCGCGACTTCGTTAGCGAAGACTACACTATCCCACAGAAACTTGTTACCGGGATAAAAAGTATCCTATATCCTAGTCCGGGTCAAGGTCTGTCCATGCGCAAAGTTTCATCCAAATTCGTTCAGCCATTTTCACGTGATGCGAGGTCAAATGAACAGACAAACAAACATACGAAAATTCTAAAAACTGTTGGAACGTGTTCTGTTATCGATTCTAAGTACCTATCCCCAGGCAACATTTTTTCGAATATCTTCCATGTATAGTCGACCATGAAAGGAGATTGCTTTGGATCGCCTTAAAATGTACAAACATTTGAAAAATACGTTATTTTGTAATTAATTTAAATTATAATTTTGACAGTAACAATTTCAAGCGGACACTGTTTATTAAAAGTAAGACTTTTAAAAGTATTTTTTTTACCACCAAACTCGCCATCTTTGTTTGTCAATATGTCAAGAGTAATATAACAAAGTAATATAACGCTCACTGCGTGGTAAGTGAAACGCTTGCCCATGACAAATTATTATTATATTCCCAAATATTTTCCCGTGTCATATCGATACAGCGGTAATACCTACCTAGACAGCCAGGTATCAGACCTACCACCTAGTGATGTCTCCGTTCAGCGCCACCAAGAGGAAACTTGTTGTAGGGCATAGTAGTAAAAATATCAATATTTATAAGCATTCACTAAAGTGTTTCCTATGACTCATAAACATAACCTCAAAATCGGTCCTTTTTATTTAAATAACTGTCTTCTCAGAAGTGTCCGTCATAAAACTTAGTTTTCATGGGTTAATACAGGCAATTCATTACTAGAAAATGAGCTTTCCTCTGCAGTTTATTTTAAGGCGAGCAATATATGGACGCAGAACAATCTCCTTTCGCTAAGGCTCATTGTCAATAATGACAACGTAGTCAAATTTTGGGAACGTATTTATTTGTTTTTAAAAACTATACAAAATGGTTAAAAAGGAATATAATACTATGGTGGTCAATGTGGAGACCTTACAAACTACTATGGCCGATATTGTTGCAAATAAACAGGCATTTATTTTTGTTAGAAATAAAACTTTGATTTGTATTATGGACGAATCGATTATCGAGATTCAATTTGTTTGGTGGCATAATGGCCCCATCACTAGTTGTTCTTTTTTTACACTCTTGTCTCTGGAAAGCAAATATGGCTGGTTGATAGTTATCGTGTGTTGATAATTAAATAGATTTTATGTAGTAATAAGGGCATTTGGAGCCGTATTATTCTACTTAAGTGGATTGTGCAAACTGTGTTTGTGAGTGTGCGTCGTAAACGAATTGTTTCGGGAAAACAATTAGCCGGGATGTCGGCCACACCGCTGCGGGAGTAACAGGTATTTCAGTGGGAAGGTGCGCTTTGGGGTAGTTTGGGTGTGTTTAGGGAACCCTAGAAGACCCGGAGCCGGATTCGGGCCCCATCGGACCATATGGATCCCGTTCAGGACGGCGGGAGCGGCATGGAACTGTAAGTGGAATTTTTCTATTTTTAATGTATAATTTTAAGCAGTAGCATAGTGTGTGTTGTGGGTTTCCGCAACATTTTGGTAGCAGAGCGTAGTTTATACCGGACCTCTAGGTTAATCGGTGTAATTTTGTGTATTTTTTTTTTAGTTCGTAATAGGTTAAGCTCATTTCGTGTAAAATCGCACTTCCGGGACAGGTGCGGTTGAATTGTAAGGTTGGTAGTACCGTTGTTTTCGTTCGTTCATTCATTTGGGCTGGGACATTTCTCGGAACGTTAATTGTTATTTAATTTCGTTCAATTGAAAGCATCGAGTCGATTCGGGATAATCGATTCCGTGTTTTCGTTGACTCGTTTTAATTTTGTGTTTAGGTTTATTTAGTTTAAATTATTTATAATGACAGCGTCACGGCAGGAGTTGGCTCAGCAGCTCCGGTGGTTCACCGGGCTGCTTGCATTAGTAGATCGGCCTAACCGGGAGGACGCCTTGGAGACGCGTTCGAGGGAAATGCAGGCTCGTTTCTTGTTGGCCGAGCGGTCGGTAACCGCTCTATTGTCAACCGACCCGGTCGGGGAGAAGGAGCTGGCCCTCCACGCCCAATATGTCAAGGATCTGGAGCACATCCAAGACATTTGGCCTTGGTGGATACTCGGAAGGATTTCACCAAGGCCGAAAAGCTGGCATATCTCCGTTCCTTCCTAGACGGAGAACCCAGACAGCTCGTACAGCATCTGGAGCTGCAGGATGCGAGCTACGACACCGCCATGCAGCTGCTGGAGAAGCGGTACGAAAAGCCGCGTCTTCAGGCGGACGCGCACGTGACCCATCTGCTGGGATTGCCGAGGGTCAACCATAGGGCTCAGCTGAGGACGCAGCTGATCACCCCGCTCACAGTGTCCTTAAACGGGTTAAGGACGCTCGGACTGCCCGTCGACCAGTGGTCCTTCCTTCTTCTGCACATCGTTCTGGCCAAGTTGTCGCAGGAGATGAGGGACAAGTTCGAGCGGAATCGACTGGTCCACAAGGATCTCGGCAGCGTTCTGCCCTCGATAGGGGAACTTCTGGAGTTCCTGGAAGAGGAGGCTGGCCTGCTGGAAAACCAGCTAGCCTCCCAGGAGGCTCCGACAAGTGCGCCGGCCCGCACTTCCGGAGTCTACGGAGCCCAGCCGCCACGCAACCCAGGGAAGGGTCGTGGCAGGCTGGTGGCTGCGGCCGCCATCAACCCCGGTTCTGGATGCCGGGTTTGCGGACAGCAGCACGTGGAACAGCTATGTCCAGCAATTCTCGGGCTGCCCACAAAAGAGCGCCGAAACCTCGTTCGGACACGAGGATTGTGTTATGCCTGCCTGGGAGGACATAGGTATAATGAGTGTCCCCAGGCGAGGCCTTGCGATGTGTGCGGCGGACCGCACCATCGCTTACTGTGCACCCGTAGTGCTGAGGGCTCAGCACCGGTTCGGGAGAGGGGATCTCCCACGGGTGGCGGTTTGGGGCCGGGGTCAACTCCGCCTCCGGAAAGACGGAGTCCGCCACGGCCGCCACACTACAACCCCGGCTCAGGTGAGTTGGGGACCGCCGGAACGGAGCCAGGTTCTGGCTACAACCCGGCACCCGGCGCGACCAACACCAGGAGTTGGTGCCTCTAAGGGCCACTGGGTACAGGGAGCCCCACCTCCGGACCCAACACCCGGATACTCGTACGCGTATCCTCCGCCGCCGTTACCGGAACAACAACGACGTGAGAACCGTCAACAGTTCTCACCGGTACTGCACGAGTACCCGAGGTTGGAATACCACCCACCCTATCACCGGTATGGTAGGGCACCTGGATACGCACCACCCCGGATGGTGGCCTGCACGCGTCCGACTTACTGGCCGAGTCATCACGGTTCGACAGGGTCGGCTGCTGGCTCTGACGCGTGACTAGCCTGTGGTCGGGCTACGTCGGAACCGAGGACGGTTCTTTTGCCCATCGCGCAGGTACGCGTTTGGGGACCTAGGGGGGACTTCGTCCGGATACGAGCCCTCCTAGACACTGGGGCACAGGGCTGCTTAATTACTACGAGGGTAGCGAGGCGCCTATGTCTGGAGTGCGCGCCTCCCTCAGTTCCGATTCGGGGAGTCGGAGATACAGAAGTGGGGGGTCTGTCCGGTCAGACCCACATTTCCTTCTCTCCTGTGCATTCCGCTTCGATACGGATTGCGGCGGCCGCGATCGTACTCGACAATCTGCTGGGTTGGCATCCACCGACAGACATTCCGCGGGACGCAATGCCTGACACATCAGGTCTCATGCTGGCAGACCCTCATTTCGAGGAGCCGGCTCCGGTGGACCTCATATTGGGAGCGGATGTACTGGGCTGGATCCTTTTAGGGCCTCAGCGGAGTCTGGGCCGCTCTTCGTTGGTAGCTATACCTACCATCTTTGGACACGTTTTAATGGGACCGGTTTTCGACCAGGAGACGCGGGATGTCTCACCTGTCGTCGCTACTACCTCCATCGCTAGGACGATGCAAAAATTCTGGGTACTGGAAGAGCCTCCCATGGTCTCCCGTCTGGATCCGGAGCATGTGGAGTGCGAAACCTTTTATAAGGATCACACACGCCGGATGGCGTCGGGTAGGATCGAAACTCGACTGCCCTTTATCGACTGTCCCCCTCTCTTGGGAAAATCGAGGGCGTTGGCAGAGAAACGACTCTTGTCCATGGAGCGTCGTATGTCTCGCGATCCGGTACTTCGGGAAAAGTATATCGAGTTCATGCGAGAATACGAGGCCTTGGGGCATATGTCGCGGGCGACTGTCGACTGGACAACGACAGATCATTTTTTCTTGCCTCACCACGCGGTGTTGAAGGCATCATCTGGAAAACTACGGACTGTTTTTGACGGATCGGCACCGTCGTCGACTGGAGTTTCATTGAACCAATGTCTCCATTCTGGTCCGAAGTTACATCGGGACATTGTTGACATCATTTTAAATTTCCGAAGACACCAGGTGGTGATCGGTGCGGACATCCGGATGATGTTCCGCCAAACAGTAATACATCCTGCGGACAGGAGGTTTCAGTTAATACTCTGGAGGGAGCATTCGGAGGATCCCATCACCGTCTACGAGCTCAACACCAACACGTACGGCCTGAAGTCGAGTCCCTTCATTGCCATCCGGTCACTGCTGGAACTGGCGGAGCAGGAACGGGCTCGCTTTCCCCGGGCAGCCGCTGTACTGACACGTGACGTGTTCGTAGATGATATCTGCACAGGGGCAGCCTCTCTGGAGGAGGCGCTCATCATCAGGAATGAACTTATCGGACTCCTCGCGGCTGGTGGTTATGAGTTGAGAAAATGGTTATCCAACGAGCCACAGCTTCTGGTTGGGATTCCGGAAGATCACCAACAGAATCCTCAGCTATTCGAGGACGCAGGAGACCCGAACTCTATCGCCGTTTTGGGAATTAAATATCAGCCGGTTCACGATATTTTCACATTCCGGGTAGAACTGGAAACTACAAGAGTTTGGTCGAAAAGGACGGTCCTTTCCACCATCGCTCGGATGTTTGATCCAAATGGATGGATCAGCCCGTGCATTTTTATGGCGAAGTGTTTATTGCAAACACTGTGGACACTCGGAGTCTCGTGGGATGAGCCACTGGTAGGGCTCTCACTCGACACTTGGCTCGCTCTGATCTCTACGATCGAGGCGATCAATCAGGTGGCGTTGCCGCGGCGGATCTTGCCGCGGGGCAAATACAGGGCAAGCCTACATGGCTTCTGCGATGCGTCAGAACGAGGGTATGCCGCAGTGGTGTATCTGCGAACGGTGGACTCGAAGGGTCGAGTCGCCGTCTCCTTGCTTCTGGCTTAAAGCAAGGTGGCTCCCCTCAAAACTAGGCTGACAATCCCGAAGCTGGAGCTTTGCGGGGCGCATCTATTGGCCAAACTGTTGTGCCACGTGCACAAGGAACTGACGTCTACGGTGGACATCCGGAATGTCTACGCCTGGTCTGACAGTCAGGTAGCTCTGGCATGGCTACGCGGGGCACCCCACGTATTGGAAACGTTTGTGGCCAATCGGGTATCTCAGGTACAGAACTCGGGCATCGAAATTTGTTGGAGGCACGTTCCCGGCCCGTGGAATCCTGCCGATTGTGCCTCTCGGGGCTGCACCGCGCCGGAATTGGTGCAGCATGCCCTCTGGTGGGGTCCAGAGTGGTTAAAGGAGGGTGAGTCATCATGGCCGGTCACCATGATCGATGGCTCTCTAGGGATGCTCCCTGGAATAAAAGTTTTGGTGACAACAAACGAGTCAAGGCCAGATCCGAATTGGTTGACGGCTCGATACAGCAAACTGGACAAATTGCTAGGAGTAACTTGCTGGATCCGGAGATTTCTACATAACTGCCGCCATCCAGACAAGAGGCAGTTATCACCCGTGGCGGGTGCTGAGGAACGCAGGAGTTCACTGTTGGCCCTGATACGGCTGGTTCAAGCTGACCGGTTCGAGGACGAACTGAAGATTTTGCGCGTCGGTCGCGCAAAGCTCAAGGGAGCGATCTCTCGGCTCAACCCATTTCTGGATGCGGATGGACTGTTACGCGTTGGAGGTCGCCTCAAAAATGCCGACCTGCCCTTCGGTAGCCGTCATCCTCTGCTACTCCCCAAAGGAGGACCTTTGGTAGAACTGGTGGTCTCGGATAGACACCTGAAAAACGCTCACGCGGGGTGTAATGCGTTACTGGCGATATTACAGAGGGAGTTCTGGATTTTGTCCTCTCGGAGAGTGGTTCGCAGCGTGTTATTTAAGTGTGTGGCTTGTTATCGGGTGAAGGCCTCCACTATGCAGCCACAGATGGGGAATCTCCCTTCTGACCGGGTTTGTCAGACTACTAGGCCGTTCGACGGGGTCGGTACGGATTTTGCTGGACCGTTTCTGGTGAAAACCACAGCCTATCGTAACACTAGGGTCACGAAAGCATACCTGTGCGTTTTTGTCTGCCTGGCCACTAAGGCCGTCCACCTGGAAGTGGTTTCGGCTCTGTCTACGGAAGCCTTTGTCGCCACGCTGGATCGTTTTGTTTCGCGACGGGGTTTACCTTCTCTCATTCGGTCCGACAACGGTACCAACTACAGAGGCACTGCCAACTACTTAAAAGATGTGAACGATTTTCTGGATAAAAATTGTAATAGCATAAGTCAAGCTCTCGCACAGCGGGGAATCACATAGCGATTTAGTGTGCCAGCCTGTCCCCACTGGGGCGGGATATTTGAAGCCGCGGTAAAATCGGCAAAAACTCACTTGCGCCGGGTAGTCGGGGAAACTACCCTCACGTATGAGGAACTTACAACTGTGTTTTGTAAGGTTGAGGCGGTTCTCAACTCGCGTCCGCTTTGTCCACTCTCCTCTGACGCAAATGACATGGAAGTCCTGACCCCTGGTCATTTTTTGGTCGGTCAGCCACTCACTGCCCTGCCTGAGTATCCCTGGAAGGATGAACGCAGACACCGGATGTCTCGTTTTCAAATGATACAACAAATGAGTCAGGACTTGTGGCGTCGTTGGTCACTGGAGTATCTGCATTTATTGCAGCAGCGTGTAAAGTGGACAGACCGGACGTCGCCCCCTTCGGAGGGGGATCTGGTTTTATTAAAAGAGGCTAATTTGCCATCGTTATTTTGGAGACGAGGTCGCATTTTAAAGTTAATCTGGGGCGCGGACGGGACTCCGCGTGTGGCGCAAGTGTTGGTTGATGGATCAGTGCTAAATCGCGCAGTCGCGACCTTAGCTCGATTACCGGTTGACTAGTTTAAGATTTCAGGCTAGAAAGCGGTACGTCCGCTTTGGGTGGCGGGATGTTGCAAATAAACAGGCATTTATTTTTGTTAGAAATAAAACTTTGATTTGTATTATGGACGAATCGATTATCGAGATTCAATTTGTTTGGTGGCATAATGGCCCCATCACTAGTTGTTCTTTTTTTACACTCTTGTCTCTGGAAAGCAAATATGGCTGGTTGATAGTTATCGTGTGTTGATAATTAAATAGATTTTATGTAGTAATAAGGGCATTTGGAGCCGTATTATTCTACTTAAGTGGATTGTGCAAACTGTGTTTGTGAGTGTGCGTCGTAAACGAATTGTTTCGGGAAAACAATTAGCCGGGATGTCGGCCACACCGCTGCGGGAGTAACAGGTATTTCAGTGGGAAGGTGCGCTTTGGGGTAGTTTGGGTGTGTTTAGGGAACCCTAGAAGACCCGGAGCCGGATTCGGGCCCCATCGGACCATATGGATCCCGTTCAGGACGGCGGGAGCGGCATGGAACTGTAAGTGGAATTTTTCTATTTTTAATGTATAATTTTAAGCAGTAGCATAGTGTGTGTTGTGGGTTTCCGCAACAGATATTGAGGCCTTAAATACTAAGATGAAGAGGTCCGGCCGATACTGAGGTCGAGACGCTAATGCCCTAAATTAATTAATATGAATATAATCTAAACTCCCAGCGGATGTCTACTGCGTGCTAAGTTTCTAAGAATTACTCATTGAAATTACAATGTCAGCCCTCTCAAGCAAGAGCTGATTGATTGGAATGTGGGCCAGGGGGTACCATAACTCCTCCCTCCCTAAGAACAAAATTATCGGGATTTTCTTCAACAGAACTTTTCCGGTAATTTTGTTTAAAAGGCATAATTTTCTTTTTATAAAAATACATTAAAATTACAAGAAAAATTAAACTTATTAAACTAAAAGTTACATAAAATAAGGTACTAAATGTAGAGTCATTTTCTCTAAAAGCCGCACTATCAATCACTTCACTTTGCTGTAACACTCGCGACATGTACTTAATTTCATCGAGGTTCACGTCGTTCATATTCAGTACGCGTGCATAAGGCTGCGTTCGTAGACGTCGTAGTTCGTAGCAACGGTAGGTTTATGATAGGTAACGGCGCAACCCTATTATTTTCCTCGTAGGCTATGTGGCTGCTGATGTGTATGCCTTGGATCTTCAATTCACAAGGCTCGTCCAACGTTATAAGGTAAGTTCCTTTTACAGGATAATGACTTATTTCAACATTGCATTGTTTTATGATTGTAATCTGCCGTCTAGTAAATAATATCCAATTCTCAGGGTTAATTCTTTGTATTTTTATGTCTTCAATTTTAATCTGGTGTTGATGGCAGCGACTCAGGTTTTTGTCAAATTTCATCAGTTGTTCCACGCAGGTAAGTTCAGGATACATGGCTTTGTTATTCTCAGCGCACAGGAAAGAATCTTCAGCGGTGAGGGCGCGACAGGGACTCTCTATCGGTAAGTACTTCGAGCCTTTTGCCAACAGGTATGGGTATTTAGGAAATATGGCTAGGGTTTTCTTTTCAGGTTCAAGGAAAATAGGTAAGGAATATAATTTAAAATAATTATATGTGTAATTTTCAATAAGCGGTACTTCCAAAATAAATGAAATCTGATGTCCTTTAGTGAACGATTTTACTTTGATTGTTTCCTCTATTTTTACTAAATTAGACTCTGTAGGAGAATAAACCAAATTACCATGTTTTGAGATTAACTTTAAATGATATAAAAGTTCTGTAGAGTTTACTATTGATTGATGCAGTATAGAACTTCTGCTAAATGCTAGCGCTGTTTCAATTTCGCTCAACTGGATAAATATAGTACGGAAATTACTTATAAAAAGACTATAAAGTCCTAATACGTATGAAGCAAATAATGAGTTATCTGCTTTAGTAGTTAAATCTTTAAGTGTGGCTTCAACTTTCTTAAGTCGTGCATTTATAATTTCTGAATTATTGTGAATTGTTGCGGTGGTATTAATAAAACTGTCTAAAATTTTGGAGATTAACGTTAGCTTTTTAGAAATAACAACTTGGTTTTTATTTTGTGTTGAAATCAATTTGTCATATTTAACTGCGTCTTTGTGATCAAGATTTCCAGTAATTATTTTATTAATGATCCTAATGGATTTATTATTCCTCTTTTAAAACGTTGTTGAGGGACTAATTGGCGGTATCTGTTTATAGTTATATCTCTAATATAATTTGTATGCATGAACATATTAACAAAATCATGGGGGAAGGGTTTATTTAATTCTAGTAAGTTAGTAAATTCTTTATATTTAGTATTGATTAAAATTAGGTCATTATAAACGCTATCTAATCGTATGGTTTTTAAAATATTCCAACTATCTATTTCTATGAAAGCTTGACCTTCTTTCACTGGCAGGATACCAGGGTTGCCATCAAGGGATTGCAGACGAAGGGCCAGCACCGGCGTCACGATCCGGGTCAGAAAGCACCACCTGCGGAGGGCGTTTTATGTTTTTAATTGGAGCTTTCGTAATTCGCTCGCCTATCTGGATTGGTACTATATTTCTATTTATTTCGCCTATAACCTGAGCCTTGACATATCTTGGTTGATCTTTGCTTTTTCGCTTATTTACGCTTTTTACAAATATAGTTTCCCCAGGTGATAATTGCATCTCGCTTTCACCACCTTTTGCTTTTCTAATTCGTTCCTTATTTGCTTTCATTTTTTCCGCTAAATGTTGATACAAGAATTTTGTTCGCTTTGCATGATCTTTTACTATTTGCTGTATATATGTTTTATCAAAATTTATGTTAAAAGGGGTTTCTGCGTCTGTGTGACCTAGAACTGCTTCAAACGGGGTAAGTCCTGTTACGGAGTGTATAGCATGATTATATGCCATCATAGAGTATATCATAACTGAAGCTGCATCGGTACATTTTTGTTCATACTTTGCGAGTCTATATAGTTCTATTATTGTGGAATGAAACCTTTCTATTAATCCCATCGAATTTGGGTTGTTAGCAGTGCCTATATGTAACTTTACTTTATGTAAACACAAAAATTCTTTTAGTAATTCATTATTGAACTCAGTGCCAGGGTCGGAACTAATCTTTCTAGGTGTGCCATAAAAGGAAAAGTATTTCATAAGAACTCGTAATATTTCCGGGGTTGATTTAGATGCTATCTCTATACACTGTCCTAATTTGCTAAAAGCGTCTATAAGGGTTAAGTATGATTTTCCTTCTATGGAAAATGTATCTATAAATAACTCCTGAAAGGGGGCATCTTTTGTTTGTGTAAGTTGTAAAAAGGGTTTAATTGGCTTTCGGTCATATTTCAGTCTCCTGCAAGCTTCGCATGCATTGATAACAGCTGAAACGGTTTCAGGCATATTATCCCAGTAATAATTTCTTCTGAGGCTAACTAACGTCTCTTTAATACCTCGGTGACAGGTTTTTCCTAAGTGATGTTTCAGAATTATAGCCTTTTGCTCCTTTTCATTTTCAATAGAAATTACTCGTTATGTGCATTCATAAAGTTGAATCATATCCTTTTTAAATAGTTCTATCACAACTTTACTAAATAATGCACGATGATTTTTATGTTCAAAATAAATGAAATACTTTAATTTTGGTCTAATTTATTCTTTAAGAAATTTTTTAACTAATTCGGGTATATCCAATGGCAAAAACACTTCTAAAATCTTTTGTTACGCATTTGACAAAATATTAACACTCATATCATTTTTAAACCAAAAGTGTACTAAAATTTGGTTTGGTTTGCTATCTATGGCTTCACGTAAAATAGGAATTTCGGTTGATTCTAACTCGATTGCTGAATGTACTGTATGTGATTTACTTTCATCAGAAGGTGATCTTATGGGGTATTCAGGAATGCTTTCATCAGAAATGGTTATAGGACTCAATGATGCTGTTCTACTTTGATCTGAAATGGATATAGTGGAAGAGTCATGTCGGCGTTGATTAGTAGTCAACTGTTGTATATTTTGGAGAACTTCAGCCATTTGTCCTTGAAGTTTTATTTCGTTCTCATCTACGTTAACATGCATTGACTGTCCTTCGTCATCGGAATCAAGGGCGTTAACCTTTACTCTAGAGAGGGCGTCTGCGTTTGTATTTTGTTTGCCGTTTTTGTAAATTATTTCGAAATCAAAGTCTTGTAGGCGTAACCTCCAACGGGTAAGTTTACTATTTGGGTCTTTAAGGGAATTAAGCCACGCTAAGGGCCGTATATCAGTATATATGAAGAACTTTTGGCCATAGAGATAAGGCCTGAAGTGTTTGGTTGCCCAAATGATTGCGAGTAACTCTTTCTCAATAGTGCTGTATCTCGCTTCCGTATCACTTAGTGTACGGCTAGCGTATTCGATGGGCTTATCGCTACCAATCTGCCCTTGCGAAAGCACGGCGCCTAAAGCGATATTAGACGCGTCTGTAGTTAAAACGAAAGGTTTGTTGTAATCAGGATATTGCAACAGAGGGGCATGAGTCAATAGCTCTTTACATTTATTAAAAGCATCTATATATTTCTGATCGATTACAATTTTATTACGTTTCTTTAAACAAGCTGTCAAAGGTTGTGTTACTTTTGCAAAGTCCTGTATGAAGCGTCTATAGTAACCAACTAATCCAAGGAAACTTTTTATATCTGTGGTTGTTTTAGGAATCGGGAAATTTATTACAGCATTAATTTTGTCGTTGTTAGGTCTCAGTCCGTCTTTAGTTATAACGTGTCCAAGGTATAGAACATCTTTCCTCAAAAATTCTGTCTTGTCCAGTTGGACTTTTAAATTCGTCTGTCTAAGTCTGTCAAATATATAGCGTAATTTTTGTATATGTTCTTCTAGGCTAGATGAGAAAACTATGACGTCATCTAAGTAAACCATACAATGTATGCCTTGGAGGCCACGCAACACGTTATCCATGGTACGTTGGAACGTGGCGGGTGCTGTCTTGAGCCCGAAGGGCATTCTGATGAACTCAAAGTGTCCATTCTGTGAACTGAATGCGGTTTTCTCTCTATCTTGCTTCTCAATCTCTATTTGGTGGTATCCAGATGCTAGATCGATAGTGCTAAAGTATACACTCTTTCCTAACTTGTCAAATAAATCGGTTATGTTAGGTAGAGGGTACCTATCATCAATGGTAATTTCGTTGAGTCGTCTATAGTCAATCACCATTCTGAATTTAGCCTCGCCTGTTGCGTCCATTTTTTTTGGTACAAGGTGCACAGGGGCGTTCCATGGAGAGAGTGAGATGGTTTTATTACGTTATCTTGTAAAAGTTTTTCTACCTGTTTGTTGATTTCCTTAGTTTGTACTGGGGCTTGTCGATATGGTTTCACAAATATAGGGTCCTCATTCTTTGTTCTGATTCTATGTTTTACTTGGTTAGTAAAGGTAAGTGGCAGTTGATCACAATAAAATATATCTTTATATTCTTTACATAAACTAATGATTTTATTGCGTTCTTCATCGTTGGTGTGATCAAGTCTGAGTTTATTTAAATTCTCAAGAAGAAGTTTATCTATTTCAATATGCTTAGTGGATTCAATATAATTTAAGTCGGTCTCGTCTGGTTTATGTTTTATTACTTTAAAAGGCTGTGTAACTTTAAGTTCTAATTTTTTATTTGTCGTATTTTGAATAATCGTTGCTGCATAGCCATTAATACAGTTAACGATAGCGCTAGGCATTCGTACGCCATTGTAAAGTTCTTTAAAATTTAAAATAGCTTCGCCTGAAAATTGGTCTGTGGGCAATTTTACTCGTTGTTCACAACGTGGTTGTAGAATTATAGTGTAATCAAGATTATTATTAATTATAGGAATACTAGTGGTTTTTGTACTCAGAATTAAATGTTTTAAATCAATTAATGCATCCAATTGTTGTAACAGATCGTTACCTATAAGTCCATCATAACGTGCGTCTACATCGTATAAATAGAATTTGTGGAAACTGTTGCTTTTGAATATTGGTAAAAGTGGTATTTCTATAACTTCACTGTGTTCACTAGAAGAGTGAGTACTTACTACTTTAAATGGTTCAGAACGTATGTAATTATAAAAAAAATTATAAGCTTTTCTGGGACTCATGAAGGATCTAGTACTACCAGTATCAATCATCATCTTGGCATCTATTTCTGGTATATAAATGTAAGGAAGTTTAAGTGTCGGGTCACAGTTTAATTCTATTTTTTCGATTTTTCCGTAGAGGCTATTGTGTGAAAATTTTCATCCTGCGGTAGATGACTCATGTGTGAGCTAGTTTGAGGGGACTCTTGTGTTTCTTGTTCACAATTTTGGTCTGTATTAAAAAACTCATTGTCGCAATTTTGTTGTTCCTCATAAAAATTATCATAATCAAAGTAATCATAATAATCATTATCATAATTCATATCCATAAGGGATAACTCATTCACATTAAGAGATGGTTTAAATGGTGCTGTACGCATTGACACATCTGTATTTTGAGGTGGCTTATTACCAAACTGTTGCGGTTGCATATTATTATTACCTAATTGCGGGCGGTAACCAAACTGAGGGCGATATCCAAATTGTTGCATTTGATTATTATTATTATTATTAAACTGAGGGCGATATCCAAACTGTGGACGGAACCCTTGCTGCATCTGATTATTATTATTACCGAAAAAGTTATTACGGTTATTGAAAGGAATAATACGTCCTCCAAACTGTGGACGACCAAATGTATTAGGTGTGGGCATTGCTCCAAATTTTTGTTGTAAAGTTGGTTTAAATTGTAAGGGTGTGTTATTATTATTTTGTAATCCAAATTTAAAAGAGTTTTGATTAAAATTATTAGGCATATGTGGTTTATTTGCAATGTTAATAGATTTATTACGTAAACTATAACGTTCGTGGAAGTTCACCTCTTCCAAAACTATCTGTAAGGCTAGTTCTAAAGTTTTAGGTGCATTTAATCTTACAATTCTCACCATTTCCTCTGGAAGATTGTACATAAAAACATCCATGGCTTTACTATTACAAATCATAATTTTACCTTTTTTCTCATTATCATCATTTAACAAATTAATTTTTGACATTAAATTAGATCTGACAGATTGAATTCTATTACAAAAATCTAAAAAGCTTTCAGTACTTTTTTATCTTTAAACTTTCTAATTGAAGCGCGATACACTCCTCGCTACGCGGATCTCCAAAATGTTGTTCTAATAATAGCTTTAGTTCGGTCCATGTCGTCACATCTTCGCGTTCCGATAAGAGCGCGGCGGCTTCGTCGATGAGTCGACTTGTTATCGCATAATAAACATAGAGGTCTTGAGCTATGCTTCCTCTGTAGTTTGAAATTACGTATTCACTTTTACGTATGAATAAACTTAAATGTCGTTTATCTCCTCCAAAAAGGGGAATTAACCTAAGCATTTCACTTGGAATCATTCTAATTGTTTCAATTGGATCTTCCGGCTCCATTTTATATATTACTTACAAAAATTCACGATTTAAAATAAATGAAACACACTTAATTATTTTATGAAACTACAATAATTACTAATTACTAACATGTACTATAAAGTTGAAAAGGTTTATTCTACTTTTAGCATTTAGCAATAAAATTATTTATCAATACCTACGTATTTCACTTTAAAAGTATATTTAAAATTTTAATTATAACTTGGTTTATTCTCAAAAATTATTTATTTTCTTTCTATATTTTTCTTAATCTATACTACGTGTAGAGTTATATACTCGTAGTAGGTTACGTTAAAATGAGAGAAGGCTTATCTCAATATTAACACATATAATATAATAAACGTTTAAATGAAAAATACAGGATTGGTAAAGGAAGGCAAAAAGTTTTACTCACCAACCGATAGCTCCCATACTCGACGCTCTTTTCACTTTGACTAATTTGTTTGGTTCGACGGATTCGCGATAGTATAGTTTACTAATTTCTGACAAATCCGCTCCGGCTGCGCCAGTCAAATTTTGGGAACGTATTTATTTGTTTTTAAAAACTATACAAAATGGTTAAAAAGGAATATAATACTATGGTGGTCAATGTGGAGACCTTACAAACTACTATGGCCGATATTGAGGCCTTAAATACTAAGATGAAGAGGTCCGGCCGATACTGAGGTCGAGACGCTAATGCCCTAAATTAATTAATATGAATATAATCTAAACTCCCAGCGGATGTCTACTGCGTGCTAAGTTTCTAAGAATTACTCATTGAAATTACAATGTCAGCCCTCTCAAGCAAGAGCTGATTGATTGGAATGTGGGCCAGGGGGTACCATAACTACGTATCTGTCACTTGGTCTTTTAAACAAAAATAGAACTTGTTGTTTTATTATATGCAAACAAAATTCACTTCTAAGGTGGTAAAGCAATTTCATTGTCGACTATACAGACTTTCGACCCCCTTTAGTTTCAATCAATGTATAGATACCATTGATTTAAAAGACAAATAAATATCAAATAAATAGGGGACAGCAACTGGTTACAGTCTTTAGCAACTAAATATAGTTACTGCTCCCTAGCTGTCATCTCGTAAAATTTCAATGAAATTTTGTGTTATGTTGATGACGAAAACTCTTTAGATAACCGGTCAGGGTGTCAAAAACGGCCGAGCGAATAACGCCTCACTGTCAAAGTGGGGTCTTATTTCTATTTAGTTCGCTGTTGACTGTGCCAACGTGATGACGTACCACAATGCCTTAAGTGAATGTCATAATAATCAAAAATGTTCTTTATTCCTTGCAAAAAAAGTATAAATTAGGTTGAAATTATCAAAACGTAGGATAGTTTTTCTCCATTTATAGTAAAGTCAGCCGATGCCATATTTGAGATTTGTTTTATTTCGTGAGGCGTTATCTAGTGTAATAATGATCGAAGCGAAAACTGCGTCGGACATTGATCTTGAAGTGTCGAACACTGATCCTACTACCCTAACGTATTCTTTTATAAACTATAACTCTGTTTTAAAACGCCTCTGCAGATATAAATGTCTATCGAGGACTCATAAAATACTCTGTTTGTTCGGTAGAAGGGTCTTCGTATGCTAGTATCCCTAAGTAAGAAACCATTTGTATACTCAAGTTTGTCAAGTTAATAAAATATCTATCGAAAATGAAAATAACATTTTAAAAAGACAACTGCCTATCGTTTAGCAGGCACCGTGATTACTTAGTTCCTCTACCTGGTTCCTCTAAACAGTTTCGCCCCGAAGAACACGGTGACTTCTGGGATCCGCTGAGTAGCTGCGATCAGGAGGGCGCATAGGAAGTTGTTGTTCCCGTCACTGCGAGGCTGGAAGATCGGAATCTGGGGACAGACAAATATTTAAGTAAACCTAAAGTAAATACCTGCAACATACTATTGAATATAACTCGAAAATCTCTTTCACACACGCGAATTATTTGGGAAAGTCGTGCAAGTTAATGGAAAAGACATCAAGAAACATTAAACGCAAACGCAAATAAAAAAGTCTTTCAAATCCTTTTGGTGGCACTTCACATGGCTATTTGTATTCGCGTATTTGCTATATTTGGCAAATAATTGCCATGTGTTGTAAGGCAATTATTTGCCAAATATGGCAAATACGCGAATACAAATAGCCATGTGAAGTGCCACCATTTCACAGTCACGTATACTATTACTTATTCTATGCAGTTACGAAGGACGTATTAGGTTATTTCAACTTTTGAAACTGTTTTTTATATACCTATTATTGCTTTTTTTATTATTAGTACTTCATATTGGAAACTATACAATTGTATTTCACGATAAGAAGGACTATTTTAAGAATAAGGAGCTAGTGATTATGATATAATCGGATCAGCAAGCTGAAGTGGTAGTGGGCCGGCCATATTAGTCGCAGAATCGACAACCGTTGGGGTAAACGAGTTCTCGAGTGGCGACCGCTTATCGGCAAATGTTGTGTAGGACGCCCTCAGACTAGGTGGCTGGTAAGAGCTGGATGAAAGTAGCCACGGATCGTGCTCAGTAACGTGAACTTGGAGAGGTCTATGTCCAGCACTGGACTGGTATAGGCTGCTGATGATGATGATGATGATGATGATGATAATATTGTGTTAGTGAAGAGCAGTGACCTGCGCCCCGGTGAGCACAACCGTTTTACCGACCGTCTCCAGCGCTTGTCTGCAAATGCAACTTTCGCAAAGGCCGGTCATCGTATGCATGACCAAAAATGTATCATCACTGGTCCGGGCTGGTCGCGTCGTGGTTTATAGCCCGTAGTCCCTGTGCTGTTGTCATTCATAGGAAAGGCTCAGGCCAGCAGTGGAGACATAGAAAGAGCTAGTGAATGATGATATAATCGGATCAGCAAACTGACGTGACAGTGAGCCGGCCATATTAGTCGCAGAACTGACAACCGTTGGGGTAAACGAGTTCTCGAGACATCAGACATTCTCATCAGACAGGTAAGTAGAGCGACAATCTTCGCAAGTTGGCTGGCAAGAGATGGATGATATAGCCGCGGATCGTCTTCAATGGCGTGCACTTGGACAGGTCTATGTCCAGCAGTGGACTAGTATAGGCTGATGATGATAATGATGTTGATGATGATGATGATATTGAGTTAGTGAAGAGCAGTGACCTGCGCCCCGGTGAGCACGACTGTCTTGCCGACCGTCTCCAGCATGAAGGACAGGATGGAGGCGCCGTAGGCCGTGGTGTCGGTGCCGTGCAGCACCACGAATCCGTCGAACTCGTGGTAGAACCTCTGCAAGTGGACACACTTTTCAACTTTTGGGTTCATGTCTATAATGTATATTTTAAGATTCCATAATTATACCGACATATGTAACAGTACTTTAAGTTACAGAAAAAAATAATTTGCTCTTAGCTAACTGCTGTTACAATTATGGGCAATCACAGCATGCATTAAAAAAAATATATTTAAATTAAAACAAAATTAAATCTCTGATAATGGCCGCGGTGTCATGACACCGCTTAGTCGTTGAGAGATGCATTCGCTACCTTAATATCGCGAGCCATTTTAATCCAATCGTCAAGTGTGAAATACGAGGAATCCTTAAGTTCTTCATATTCATATATTTTGTATAGCACTTTCTGTTCTGTATCTTTGCCATCTGGAAAGGAAAATAAAATACTAGTACAACCAATTTAGCAAAAGCTAAAGTAGCTAAGGAGCTCGATGGCGCAGTGGTAACGCGATTTGATCTGCGATTGCTTAGATAAAGCACCTTTCTTGATGGGTGATCTTGAGCTCCTCCGTACTTAGAAAGGCACGTAAAGCGGTTGGTTTTGGCTGCATTAGCAGTAACAGTCGTTAACAACCACCAATCCCGCACTGGGCCCGCGTGGTGGTTTATGGCCCGTTCTCCCTGTAGTGTGTCCATTCATAGAGAAAGCTCGTGCCCCAGCAGTGGGGACATTTTTATGTCACCTTTTAAGAAAAAAAAAATCAAAAAGAATTTTTTGGCGGGTGTACAACTCGTTGCTGCCGTCGTGGTCCCAAGCCACCCGCCCTCGAGGCAGAAAAGAGATGGTAGTAGGGTTTTTAGAGGGCGGGCTTCCCTTCAACGGAATCCTTCGAACTATTCTTTGCTGGTGTAAGGAAGAAAATTTCCACATAACCCGGGGTCGTCTCTGCGAATCCATAAATTTTTTTTTAAAACGTAGCTGCCTCATTTTAACATTTCAACGTTGAAAAGAAAAAAGAAAATAATAAATAAAGAAATAAATTAGAAAAGTCATAGCAACTGGCCGCTGAGACATTATTGTTTAACTACTGATCGAGACTGCCGGCTATGTGTGCATTTAACTAGTCATATAAAAAAGATATAATTAAATTGAAAACACTTTATGTCATTGTATGTTAATGTTGTTAAATAAACTTTTTATTATTTATTTATTTTATTTAAAAATGTATCAAGCAATTCAATACTGTGCTTGAGCATTGAATTGTCAGTATGGTAGAACGGGGCTACTCATAAATGTAAGTAAGTATGTAAGTGTAATACTGATCGTATCATCATACCTCTCATTCTCTAAAGTTGTCTTCGACATTAGTTCTATATATATAATTCGGGTATGATACGGGTGTTAATCACACTAGAGACGCCTAGAACGCCAGGGATACCCATTTTAGCAGCTACTTAAGATTAAATTAGCTGCGATCAATGTTACTTTTTTTTTGGAGACTGCTGATTGCCTTAAACGGCATTTTCAGCTTCACTGGGCTTGTTTGGGGGCGGCGAGAAACTTAAAGGGTTCCTCAAGCCGTGTGAAACGAATCACCTTCGGAGGTTAAGAGGGCACGGCATCACGCACTAGTGCGTGTCCCCGTGCCCTACTAAATTCCCCAAAGGGTTCGGATCGGATCGAGGAGCGGAACAACCCGAGGGCGCCTCTAAAGGCTTGGACCTCGGCTCGGGTTCACCGGATCAATGTTACACTCTTAGATAAATGATTGGTCTTGCGCGCTCGACTAGATACAGCGCTATATACCTAAAAACAATAGCTCCGTGAATGCGGCAACTCAATATTGTAGTGTGTGTAAGAACGGTGTCCTTATTTCTTGTAATATTATTTTTACACAGGGTAACTACGCAAACTGGTATTTTACTTCGGCTTATGACCACGCACCTCACACACGGTTTGCAACGCGACTGACAGCAGGCGACTGATGACTCGGGTACGCAGACTTCGACGTAGTATTTTTTGCCGTATTTAAGAGCGTTTACGCCGAGCGCGAGACCTTAAGTTTAGGTTTTTAAGTCCAAATATCACGCACACAGAAGCGGGCTGTGAGCGCGCGCGAGTGTGTGCGTAGAGTAGGCTAGTTCTGCTCACTATAGTCAAACTCACTACTTTGATCCGTTCGAATTTAGTTTTTCGGTATACTTAGAAATTATTGAAGTGAAAACTTCTTTAGCGGCGTTGTACACTTTTTCTTGTAATGGGTAAAAAATGTTAAATTCGAGTCAGGACACGTGACCTGATCGAAAATGTAAGACGTAAAATCGTAAGACGGATGGAGAGTAGGCGTAGGAGAGGAAGTATCCCCCTCTCTTTCTACGGCGCGGCGAAAATGTATGCCTGTTGTTTCGTTTAGGCGGCGCAGGGCGCTTGCGCGAATAAATTGTCATGTTTGTGTACGATAGCACAATAAATAAATATTGTATTCTACCACATAAATGATAGTACTTTATACTGATAATTGAAGCAATTCGTGCAAAATTAATCCCTAACCATTCCAAAATATCAAAAATGCTCAACGTTAATATTCAAGTTTTCACTTCTGCCGGCACTCCCGGGGTGCAACCCGGCGTTTTTTTATTTTTAACTATGGGCGTAAGCAGATGACTAAACTACGGATACATGAAATAAGTACCTAAGTATAATATTATATTGTATGTATTTTTATTAATGTTGTAATTAATCTTATATCACAAAATTATAATGAATACCTATCTGTTCCTCAACGATTTATTTTGGACGAATTGATTTGACGACGATACATTTTATTTTATTTTATTCATAGCTCGGCAAATGTCTCCACTCCACTTGATGTTAAGTGGCAATGGAGTCCCTGTTGTTCCCTGCATGACGTTGACAGTTGACAGTTTGTTGATGGTTTGAGATACGAAACATTTAAGAATCCTTCTTATTTAAGTTTTTCTTCCAATATTTTACAAAGAAATGATTAATTGTATGGGCAGTCAAATAAATTGACCGATTTTTTAGAATATATCAATAATAATATGTTGTCTATTACCAAGCCCAATTTTGCCAATCTCCTTTTAAAATAAATTTTGTATAAAAACTACTTTGAAAATATGAGCCACATAAGCACAAAGCGCATCATGCAGCAATAAAATAGGTGCTATCAAAACTAGGTCAAGTTATTTGACTGCCCATACAATTAATCATTTCTTTGTAATACATTGGAAGAAAAACTTAAATAAGTAGGATTCCAAAAAACATAATAATAGCTAAGAATACTTAAAAAAATTAAAAAAGGAATCCACTTATTAACAAAATAAATAATTAGTCTACAAAAGTCGCACTGCTAGGATATGGCGAGGAGATTGGGCCATAGCCCATAGCGCACACTGGCACGGGTGCGTTTCGGAGGGGGGGGGGGGGGGGTTATGTTTCGTTGAATTTGTTACCCATTATCTCTAACTCTAACTAACTCTCTAACATAATATACGTTGTCAGTTTAAAATTTTTATTTGTTTATGCTCTTACCAATTATCTAGCTCAAGATAAGTATTCTTAAGAAACTCGTTAGTATAGTAAGATAATGAATAAATGCATAGACATGGACATGCATGCATGCATAAACATAGAAAAAACACCTAGACCCGAAATAAATTTAGAAAAACAGTCCTTCTCTAAATTAACCCGATCGGGAATTGAACCCGGGGCTTCGGAGACGGCGCGACGCCCGACCCGGCGTGCTAACCACTCGACCACGGAGGTCGTCCAATTTAAAAATGTTGCAATTCATCAAAAGTAACATAAAATAATTTATTCACTCAAGTACTAAGATTTGCTTATCGCGCTATAAATTTGAACTATCTTCGAAATTACGGCAATTGTTCGACAATCGTCGGGTAGAGCGTCGAGCGACGTGACCACTCTCTCAGAGGCCTCGCGGCGGACTGATTTGATACTAATAGAACGCAGAGTTTTGTAGTAGTTTTAGAGCAATTTTAAAATATTCATAGATAAATTATAGAGCTAATTTAGTAAAAAGAATTTTGCGCATAATTTAAAGAACACTTTTTTCTATAGTAAAAAGCTTTTATCTTATATTTATATAGTACGTATATTAGAGAAAACAATTATTTTATCACCTATAATTTCTTTAAAAATTCAAAATGTTTGGATTTTTATAGTTTTTGTTAGTAACCAAAATCTAAAAATGTTTTCAACAAACTATTTTGCTGAAGATCTTTCAAATTGAAATAAAATTTTTGTTCTTAGGTTTGTCAGTAATTTAAACACATTTTTAAGCTTCGAAGTTAACGCGGAAAGTCAAATTATGAAAACCTCTGTTCAATTATCTTGTTATAAATTCCAAAATAGCCATAAATCTAAAAATGTTTTCAACAAACTATTTTGATGACAAGATCGCCTAATGATATAAGTAATTAACATATTTGTAAAGTAAATATTCATAGATATTAAGAGGTTTGAAAAGTACAGTTTTTGAGCAAAACGGCGTAAACGCAAGTACCTACGCCGCCGGCGGTATCTAGTCGAGCGCGCGAGACCAATCATTTATAGGTTAAACTTGAATAAAAAGTTAAACCATCCTACGGTACACACGGCTACACATCTGATTTCCACCAAACTATCAAATTACCTCAGTAGGCTATGAACTGTATGTCTATGGCATACGGTTTAATAAATAAAATAAATAAAACCATTTATTTCAGATAACTTAATCCATATCAGTTAGTAGTACAATACATAAAGATTGTTAGTAAACTAATTACCTTAAAACTTTCTTTATAAGACTCTCCCATAAATGAGAAGAGAACCTCTCAGCTATAGTCCTCAGGATGCTATTGGGACTGTCCCGCACCCTCCGTTTAACATTGATCTTACCAGGTAAGCTCAGGTAGTCCTTCAGATCCGTTCCCGCCAGATGCTGTTTCCAGTATTCATCGTCGTGGAGCTGCGGCAACTTGCGGATCACTTGTTCTATATTCTTCTGTGGCACCAGCACTATGAGAGAAACGTCAATTTCTTCTTCATATACAACGAGTTTGGGGTCAAAATGGTAAATGACTTAAGGCCTGTTTTCACTTTGATTAGTGATTAGTGCAGGTGATGAGTGCAGGTGCTTAGTGATTAGGAGTAAACTCGTGTGGACAGCGATTGATTAGTGCGAGTGATTAGTAACCTGCGTAGTAAAGTGATTAGACGCGGGTTCTATTTTTTTGCGAGTGGACTGCGAGTAGCCACGTCCCGCGCGCCCTCCCTTTCCGCTCATTCGCAGCCTGCCTGCACTGCTGCACTACACACGTCTGGACAGCAGTGTTTAGTGTTTAGCGTTTGGCGTCGGACGCTCGCTTGTGAATTAACAACTGAATTTACTAAACACAGCCACTTGACAAAATTGGACTACACTTCTTGCACTACACACCTGCACCTAATCAAAGTGAAAACAGGCCTATAAGTAAAGTAAAAAATAGTTTCGTTTAATTAAATAAGCTCACTTTCAAACGCATTGAGGGTTGCCAACTATTTTTCAGAAAATTAAAGAAAATCTATTACTAACTAGGTAGTATGAAAAAAAGGATTTGAAGAAAAAATAAAGTATTTTCCAAATTTATTTACGCGTTGCGTTTCGTTTCCCTTCACCTGAGTCTGAGTATCATTCAGTAGTTCAGAAATTAAGTCAACAGGAATATTCCGTTCAAACGCACGCATTAGTCGGAAATAAAGTATTTTCCATACCTTTTCTTAATAAAAAGAATAAAGTATGGGGATGGAAAATAACGTAGGATACGTTATTTTAAAGTATGGTTGGCAATCCTAGACGCATTTCAAATAGTCGTAATCAAATCAAATCAATCGGTCTCAGAGCCGTCCCCGAGGTCACGGGTTCGATTCCCAGTGGGGACACATGTTTGTGTACTCGGTTTGGTTGGTGGTAGGGCTGGTTTTAAGTCCGCTTGGCTAGCTACCACCATCTTATCTAAATGTGTCGCCATTACATCAATGTTAGCAGCATCCTTATGTTCAGGCAGGTCGAGATGATAGCTAATTCCTCAGTTGTTGAGGATTCCGGGTGGGGTTAATGTATTTTTATGCATAATTTTAAAAATAAATTAACATTCTGTACTCCTTTTTTATATAAACTTGTGCGAAATTTCATACTCCTTCGTCCGCACAATTTTCGTAAAAAAGGGGTACAAAGTTTTTGCTTCACGTATTATATAGATTTCCTGTTACGTCATGTCATCACCTATCAGAAACATATCGATTTGTCATCATTCAACAAACCCTTATCTACATTCACACGGTCGCGTACAAATAGTGCCGTGCTTGTCAATTAAATAGATATTGTACTCGTAATCTCCCAAAACAATACTCGAAATGAAATGAAATGAAATGAAATGAAATGAAATGAAATATATTTAATGAAATGAAATATATTTAATTTGCGCTTGAGAAAGGTACATTTTTGGTCTTATTCTAGCTTTCCTCTCTTTCTCAGCTGACAATGTAGCATGCAAACAACTTTAAACAACAATTACTAAATATTCTAACCAATTACATACATATAAAAACAAGAACAAAACCGAAACTCATCTTGAAACAATTGATGAATGTTTCTAATTTGATTAACGTGTTTTCAGCAGTCAACGTGTTAATAATATCAAATTTTAGAAGTATTGTGTATATAGCCAGTATAGTGTTTCAAATATTAAAAAAAGAAATTTTTGGTACGAAGAAGGTTGCAATGCCGAGAAAATGAAAGAGAACATAGAATGAGAGATAAAATAGAATAGATTATAACTAATATGTATGTACTCAAATGACACTTAAATTACCAAGACTTAAAAAAAGATAGCGTAGTCTTTTAGTTCTAAGTCGTATTGACCAAAAAATCGCAAAGTTTTTTATAGAAGGGGCTCTAGCCTGTGGGCTCTAGGGTTCACACAAGTTTGTCCCCTTACCTTACTTGATTCTCCAGTACGTTCGTATCAGACGAACTTCTACAAGGTTGTATGGCATGAAGAATATGTATTGAATCATTACGGTTGCATTATATAGGTATGCTAATAGGTAGGTCCTGGCTTCAGTTCCCAGCTCGGGCTCGTGTTTTTCGTATTTTTCGATGCATTGCCCGGGTTTACGATCACCAACCGGCATTTGGCAAGGCTGGTGATTAAGCTAACACCCATTCATTGTCTGTAGCGATGACTACATGATGATATTCATGAATTATGGTGGCCTTTCCCAGGACTGAGACTATTTATAGGCTATAGCTTGCATTAGATACGGAAACTCCTTGAATGTGATGCAATTAAAATATATCTCTTCATTAGCATCCGTATTTGTCAAAGATCATGACATGACCCAGTAATAATGTTATCGCTGAGAATCACAAACGGCACCGAAATAACTAGAAGAACGATTGAAGTTAAAATTGCCAAAATATACAATGTGATATATAATTTGTTTATTTAGATAATGACATCTCCAAACGGCTGGTTGACTCTTCCCATGACCCAAAGGCTGGCTTTTACCAGCCTTTTTGTGTCATGCTCTCTTTACTGTCTCTGCGGTGGTGGCGTGTGCGTCGGGTCGTTACGTTCCCTAAAATATGGTTGAGCGAAGCGATGGCTGATTCATACGTCATGCTCGTGAACGGGTGCCGCCTGTGGAGGCTGGTCTGCTCTTGCATACTTATCTTATTTTTAGTATTATTAATTATAGTTTGACTTTGTTTTACCTAAACAATTTTTGACTTTTACTAGAGTACTGTAGTGGTGCTGTATGACATTGTGGAAATTGAAACTTTTACATAATTATCTGATGTAAATTTGTTAACTTACATTTTTTATTTTAACAGCATTGTCCTACAGATAACAAACAGCGTTGCGTTAAATACATCATTAAGTTTTTATTTAGAGTATCTTGAGTGTGTCATGCTCTCTTTACTGTCTCTGCGGTGGTGGCATGTGCGTCGGGTCGTTACGTTCCCTAAAATATGGTTGAGCGAAGCGATGGCTGATTCATATGTCATGCTCGTGAACGGGTGCCGCCTGTGGAGGCTGGTCTGCTCTTGCATACTTATCTTATTTTTAGTATTATTAATTATAGTTTGACTTTGTTTTACCTAAACAATTTTTGACTTTTACTAGAGTACTGTAGTGGTGCTGTATGACATTGTGGAAATTGAAACCTTTACATAATTATCTGATGTAAATTTGTTAACTTACATTTTTTATTTTGTTTTTTTACATGTTGTTATTGTCTTATATATATTTTTTGTGTTTATTTGTAATGGAAAGTGTTCTGCTATGATAGGGCATTTTCCAATATTTTTGACGCTGTAAGGGAGAAAAGAGCTGGACACTTGCTGAGTTTCTTGCCGGTTCTTCTCAGTACAAGATCTCCCGCCCAGAGTAGATTTACGAACCGATGGCATAATGACATTCACAAGAGCTACTTGTAGCCTAAACTGAATAAATGATTTTGAATTTTTTTTTTTTTTGAATTTTTTACCTTGGCCAGAGGCTAAGCATTGCCATACAACGAGGCAATGCCGCCAGTCTCTTGGGTACATTACCAGTCGACAGCGACGCGGAGGAATTTTTGACGCCATATTTTAGTTTAGTAATAGTTTTAGTTAAGTTTATTTTATTTATTCCACATGTAATACAATAAATGTACTTGCTATAAATATAATACAATATTTAACCAAAATTTAGATACTTTTTAAATATACTAAATTATAATCCAGGCATTGTCATGAAAAACTAACCTTTTTGTAGTTGTAGACCATAGTGATTAAACAAATCGACGATTTCATTGAAATGATGCAAAGTCTATGACTAGCTCTGGGACAGTAGGTAGGTATATAGGCTATAATATTAGTAATATATCGTTATCTCAGAAAATTTTTATTCATATGGGTTAGTATAAGACTTAAAATATTGTTCGCGTTATACCTAGTAACATTTATATTTATTTATATTGTGCTAGGATGGTCACCATCACAAGAAAGGGTAAGTCCCCGTGTTGTCGCTCTTGTATTGGGTTCCAATAATGATTTATTATTATTATTATCAATAATAATTTTCTTTAAACTAAATTAAAACTTACCTCCTTTCTCATTTTTCAGCATTCCAAATGTGCCTCCGGTATAGATAGCTAACACTCTTTTTATTTGAACCATTATTATTTAAATAATTATATTATTAAACACTTTGATTAACGTCTCCACTCACTGTTACTTAACCTTATTAATGTTGACTGGTGTGTGCCACATACTATCTCCGTTTAATATATATATTTGCTCGAAAGATAGCACACGAGGCTAAAATGAAACGAAGTTATCTGGCAATATCAGCATCTGTAATATCGCATTGTTTGCATAATGTTTGACTTAATACTGACACTGATAAAATTATTGACGAGTTATTAAAGTTTAAAAGGGTATTGCTCACATTACATCACCAGCTCATTTTTTATGTCGTTCGCTGGGGCACGAGCCTACCCTATGGATGGAAAGGGAGAAAGGCTCAGGGAGCATTGGTGGCTGTTAACGACTGCGAATGCAGCCGAGACCAACATTACGTGCTTTCCGAAGCACGGAGGAGCTCGAGATGATAAATTATTTGTCACCCATCCGACGACCGGATGATTTAATAAGCCTTTGATTTGACTGGCCGATAACTGCGCCAAACTGCCGGGTCATTGATCAATAAATTTATTGAGCAATTACTATATAAGTATAATAATTATATAAGTAGTGTTAAAATTCGTCTGTGGTCCATTCCATCAGATGTACATTTTATTGTGCTCAGTTTGGTTGATGGTGGCTTATATTTATTAGTCTAAGTCAGCCTGGGGCGGTAGCCAAAGTAACATTACGAAAACGATAGCGAAGTTCGAAAAGAATAAAATGTACGGGGTTGACATAAGATTGACCACGTGATTTATTATTTTCGAACTTCGCTATCGTTTTCTTAATGTTACTTTGGCTAAGCCTACTGGTTAGCTACAACCAAGTTATCCAGGATGTCGTCGTAACAGCATTGTAACATTGTCGTGTTTCGTCCGTTAGGGCTGAAACACATAAACACGATACGACGTCGCATCGCAAAAACAAGCGTTGCGCTAGGCTAGTATCTACGTTATTGCCTGTCAAATACTATACAGGCGCCCCATCGTGATACGACGCGACGTCGTATCGTGTTTATGTGTGGGAGTGGGAGCCCTTACTGATAAGATCGCCAGTTCCTCAATAGTTAAGTGTTCAGGGGAATGTGCTTTTTCGGTTTTATCGTCACTTACCGTCAGGTGAGATGATGGTATAGTGGTTTAACCAGCGCCGGTGAGACCCGAAGATCCCGGGTACGATTCCAAGCGAGGGAGAGTACATGACAGTGCTCGGTTTGTTTGGTGGTAGGGCTTGTTTTAAGTCCGCCTGGCTAGTAGAGGGTTCGGGGTGAAGTGCATAAAGAGGAGTTTATTCCTTTCAACATTTGCTTGTCACTGTCTTTAGGAGCACAGAGTATACATTTTTCATCATCATCTCAGCCAAAAGACGTCCACTGCTGGACAAAGGCCTCTCCCAAGGATCTCCACAACGACCGGTTTTGTGCTGCTCGCATCCAGCGGCTTCCCGCGACCTTCACCAGATCGTCAGTCCACCTTGTTGGAGGCCTGCCCACACTGCGCTTTCCGGTACGCGGTCGCCACTCAAGGACTATTCCACCCCAGCAGCCATCAGTCCTGCGAGCAATGTGCCCTGCCCACTGCCACTTGATCTTAGCAACTCTTCGTGCTATGTCGGTTACCTTTGTTCTTCTACGGATCTCCTCATTTCTGATTCGATCACGCACGATTTTGATTATAAATTTTTATATATACTAAATGTAATGACCAAACCTTTTGTAAATTTCATATATATTTTACTTAAACATATATTATTGATAACCTTATCTATTTCCGCTAGCATTGTTGTGGTGCCGTCTCAAAATCTTGTCATATAGGTTTTTCCGATGCGATCGGTCGATATCTATTTAGCGTAATCAATTTTTTAAAGAGTACCAGCTCCCCTAGACAGTCATAAGTTTTCTTTTGTTCTCTTTTTGTTTTCTTCATTCTATTTAATTTCTATTCTATTAGCGTTACGCCACTTGTCTAGGGGGGCTGAATGTGTGTCATAATTACGACTTTTGTGTCGCCCTGTAGGTTGTGTTTGTGAGTAACATTATAATTATTATTTCAGTTTCTGTCAATAAGAATGAGTACTTAACAGACTACGATTTGTTCCGGATTCGTCGTATTCCAGTCGATTGATTATTTATTAATTTTTTAACAATGTTCTTGAAAATAACATGAAAATCAGCACTGAGACTATAAAAAAGTGAGTAATCTTTTTATGACGGTTATTTTTGTACACTAGCCTGCACAATACTACTACAAACTGTTTTTCCTCAATAGGCTTTGAACTTTATGTATATGGGATATGGTTGAACATTTATTGAGGAAATTTGACAGATTTAGGTAGGTTGATTTGCAGGTGTCTGCACCTTTAGCACCTAACAGCACCTTGTACCTGTTGATTTGCTGAAGACCCAAGTTAGCAAGTATGCTTAATAATAATAATTAATAATAATAATACATTTATTCAAAGTCAACAAATGGACTAATTAGAACTGAAAAATTACAAATTACAAATTACTATAAATTAAAATAATATAAAATTAAATCAAATCAAAATTAAAATAATATTAAATTAAATTAAAATAATATCACCTTATTAGTCAGTACATGTACCATGTCACAGTGATACACGTACTGGCAGTCAAAACGCTCGGCGAAAGCGATGTGCACCGCTTACGCATGGTTGTGGAAAAACAATCCACGCACGCTTCAGCGAACATCCCTGATGCGCTACAGAAGCGGGGCAGCCCCAACAGAACCCTGAGTGCATTATTGAATATTATTATTATTTTTGTTATTATTGCATTATTATTTTAGTCTCAAAGTATTAAATGTCAGTTACTTACTACTTAATACAACACATTTGGTATTTGAGGAAATAAGTAACGTCTGGGGTCCTGTAGTTAAAAATTAATGAATTCTTCTGTCGTAAAATTTAGCCAAATTAATATTAAGCTCTAGTTTTCTGCATTTCTGCAACAACGTGCAACTCTTTGATGATTTTTATAAGGAATTAAATTTCAAATAAACTAATTCGGTTATATAATAATAATAATAATTTTTATTACAATAATTATAATAGTAATACCATCGGACATATAATTAAGTATTCTGCATGAAATTAACAATTACAAAAATAACAACATTTTACAAATCTTGTTACGCATTCAGAGCAAGTAAAGTAATTATTCATTTATTATTATTTATCATATCATGTATTCATTTAGTTAAGCAAATTTATAGACATGGACTAATGATATATACTATAGTAAGTACCTTAGATTATGTAAGTACTAACTTACCAAAATAAATTAATATGAAATAAAGTTAATAAATATTTTGTTATTCAACAATAAAATTCCCATACAATTGGAATTAACAGAACAACCTGTTTGTGATGTGTCTCGAAATAGTGACTAAGCGAGAGTTCTACGTGACTGTCATTTAATTGTATGGGATGAGTGTACAATGGCACATCGCAAGACAGTTGAGGCTGTAGACAGGATGTTGAGGGACATTCGCCAAAGTGATCGGGCCATGGGTGGAATTACAGTTTTGGTTTGTGGTGATTTTAGGCAGACTCTACCAGTATTACCACGCGGGACCCGAACTGACGAAATAAATGCGTGTCTCAAGAGTTCAACCCTTTGGCCTCATATTACAAAACTACTCACCAATTAACAACTTACGGTTAATATGGGAGTGCACAGAGTAGGAAACCAAAACGCTAAAGAATTTTCCGATTTGCTTACCCACTTGCTCCGACAGGGTGTTTTAGCACCCCTAAAAGTATTATATAGATGTACCATAATGTAATACTTTTAGAGTTTTATTTACAGCAACACACAAACACTTGGTCGGACTAAATGGGTTAAAATTAAGTGACGGTAGATATCCCAAAGAAGAACAGCGAGACGATTTATGCGAGGTTGTAACTTCACTTGACCAAGTCATATTATCAGTTTATCCCTGTTTATCCACTCTCGCGTCCAGCGACACACCTGTCAATGCACGCTTACGTCACGCGGCAAAAGTGTCATATTTCGCGCCCGAAATTATTTTTTATTTATTTATCTCTAATAATGTCAAAAAATAATTATAAGAACTTGATCAAAACTAAAAATATCACTGCTTTGCCTATTAAATACACAATATAATTATTTTAAAGTATATGCATTAAACCCACCCCTAAATACTCAAAACAAATTAAGAACTTAAAAAAATAGGCATTTTTTTCACCTATTTCGTCATTATTTATTTTTAATTATGGCGCAAACAAAATTACGTTTTACCTTAGTTGTTATACATCACTGACACGGGTAAATCCTAAGGAACATAATGATATATTACACTATAATAACCTTTATGTAACGATAAAAGAGTAATTACGTCATAATTGCGGAATAACGCAAAACTGACAGACGAAAAACGCACTGACTAAAGTCAAACTGAGGTAGAGATGCAGTTTACAAAAAATAATATACGTTTGGTATTGTAACGCCATCTACATTTTACACTCTATACTAAATAAGAACGGCAAAGGAGCCACGGTGCTTTTTAGAACTACTTGGAACGTTTTTTCATCACTGCCCGCTAATTCTTGGCTTTGTGAGCGAGCAATTTTATCACCTCGAAACCAAGAAGTGATAGAAATAAATAATATTATTATGGAGCGAGTTGAAGGGTCACAAGTTGAGTATACTGCCATTAACAGTGTTGTCGACCAAGATGAAGCTACGGCGTATCCAGTTGAGTTTTTTAATTCTTTGTCCGCACCTGGTCTTCCGGCACATATAATCAAATGAAAAGTTGGAGTGCCTATAATATTACTGAGAAACTTGAGTCCACCAAAATTGTGTAACGGCACGCGTTTAAAAGTTACATCGCTCCAACGGAACGTGATAGAGACACAAAATGTTGACTGGATGTGGTGCAGGAGAGCGTGTTTTCATTCCACGAATACCGCTCATTCCAAATAACTATCCGTTTAGATTTAAACGTGAGTAGTTCCCAATAACTGTGAGTTTTTGCATGACGATCAATAAAGCCCAGGGACAGACTATGAGTCGTGTTGGTGTAGATCTGAGAAAGTCCTGTTTCTCTCATGGCCAGCTTTATGTAGCTTTGTCACGTGTAAGCAGTCTCACTGACGCGCATGATAAAACAAGTACTATTGTTTATGAAGAAATTCTGTAAATAATGTTCTCAAACTCAAACTCACACGTACACACAGACTTGCTTAAATTAACTTTGTTTTGTTTCTCAATAAATTCCATCTCTGTTTTAAGTAAAAATACTTTAATATCATGTTTAAGTACAAAATAGGTATATTATATAATATTAATGTACTAGATATGATATATGATAGACTATTCCAGAGGATGGGCAGCAGCATCTCTCTGAGGTTACCCTCAACCTACTGCGATCGCCAACCCGCCTGCCAAGCGTGGCGATTACGGCAAATACCCCTCATATCCTTGGGGGAGGCCTTTGTCCAGCAGTGGACGTCTTTTGGCTGAGATGATGATGAATGTACTAGAAAGCTGTAAAATGTTTATATTGTACTTGTTCCTAATAAAATTTGATTTGAATTCGAATCTACGTACGCGCGAATGAAGTCGCGGGCTAGTATTAAATAAAGTTAATAAATATTTTGCTATTCAACATTAGGAAATTTTTGGACACTGTCTTTTTTTTGAAATTGTATATTGTTCGCAACAATATTTGCGTAAAATTGTATGTAAATCTTATTTTTATATTAGTGGTCATAGCCAACTCTTGGCCATAGGCTAGGCACATAACCTAGGCAAGACAGAGTCAATGGGCAAGTTATAAATAAATACAAAATATAATGCTGAGCTATGTAAATAAATCATAAAGAAACTCTTGGGGAGGCGATTCTTAAATCTTACCGCTGGTTGTATGTACTCTTAAAAATGACAGAATACCTAAAAATATAATTATCTGTAGCACTTCGACACATTGGGATCGTTTGTGTAAAAGATTTCGACATTATTCAACTATCGTTCGAAAATTTGAAATATCAAAATATTGATATTGTTATTTGAAAAAAGACAGTGTTGAAAAAATCCACGAGCGGTATTCGAACCCGCACCACATGGCATGCCGGGTCAGGTGCACTACCAACTATGCTATCGTGAGTCAATCCAGCTTGCCGAAATTAATCAACACTAACTACTCTTAATCAAATAAACTCTAATTAATCAACACTAACTAGCCTTATTCAATGTCGACAACTACGTCATCAACATTCGATTGTAATATTTTTATAAATATAAAAGACTAGTTGTCGCCCGCTACTTCGTTCACGAAGACTACACTATCCCACAGGAACCTGTTACCGGGATAAAAAGTATTCTATATCCTAGTCCGGGTTATGGTCTGTCTATGTGCAAAGTTTCATCCAAATCCGTTCAGCCATTTTCACATCACGTGAAAACGCGCGGTTAAATAAACAGACAAACAGATAATTAGATAAACAGACGAACAGACAATAATTCTAAAAACTGTTGGAACGTGTTCTGTTATCGATTCTAAGTATCGCCAGCCACCTTTTTTTCGAATATCTTCCATGTACAGACTTTCGAACCTCTTTAGCTTTATGTATATGTATAGATTATGAAGAATTAGGCAAGCTATATTTATGATTGGCTCCGTCGCTGAATATCATAAAAACAAAACGTGATGTTCGCAAAATATCATATTAGCAAAACATTATATTCTCAATTCACCACATTCTTAAAATATAATTTTCTTGAAACTTCATATACGCAAAATAGCATATTCGCTTATCATCCTATTCGTGATTAACAACATTTTCTTACCAAAAAAGTACACTTTGTATATGGTAATACTTATATAATTTTACGCAGATTTTGTTGCGAACAAATAACAATTTGAAAAAGCTCAAGTGCAGCAATTAGCACTTGAAAATAAAAAAGTTAAAATTTACTATCTTTTTTTCAAATTGCAACTTGTTCGCAACAAAATTTTCGTAAAATTATATTTATCCACAATCAATGATATTGTTATTTATTTTCTATTTTGTTCTATTAGTGAGTATAATAACCTTATCGGCAATTATATTTTCGAGCCGTTTGGGGTTGAAACCCTCGGGCCGTGGGGTTCGAGTGCTCATGTATTGTTTTATGACATCTCCAAACGGCTGGTTGACTCTTCCCATGACCCAAAGGCCTTTTACCTCAACGAGGCAATGCCGCCAGTGTCTAGGGTACATTACCAGTTGACAGCGACGCGGAGGAATTTTTTGACGCCATATTGGACCATTTCCCTAACTCGAAAATAAAATTCAGCTGTTCCATACATTTTGGTCGAATGAATATTGATGTTTGTATGGAACAGCTTAATTTTATTTTCGAGTTAGGGAGTTGGTCCAATAGTAAGAGTTGTTCGTTTGTATCACGGCCGGGAGTCATCTCAGAAGGTTTGGACGGTGATATAGATTTTCTTTCAAATATTACTGTATGAAAACAGGAAGCAAGTGGTATATATGCAATTGTTACTAAAGTCAAGAATCTGTTGCCGACTTTCTATTTTCCCTGGTTCATGTCGAACACTGACTACAGTAGTCAGTGTTCGACATGAACCAGGGATCGATACTTCTTCTTCTTCAAATTTCAAATTGTACATAGGATAGTAGTAACTACTAACTACTACATTTATTTGAATGCAAACCTTTGTATGTTTTTTAAATATATTTTTGTAAATACCTTTTAAAACTGTTAACTTTAGCGTCAATCTCCCTTAATTATACGTTACATATTCTTTATTTACGAAATACATAATACGAAAAAACTCGATTTGTTGGGGAATCTTCACTAAGTCTTCTTTCTTTTCTCGTAATAGTATTTTACATTAAGTTGTCAATAACTGGAGCTGACGCTACTGCCAGTTCAAAGCTCGAAATCAGAGTACTATTTGAACAACAGTATGAGGACTGGTATCAGCAAAGTCTTGGTGATCAAGTGGGTCACTGATCCGTCTCCATCTGGTGCCGATGTAGTAGGTGCTTTAGTTGTTGTTGTTGTTGTAGTAGCACTGAGAGGGGGATCTTCCACCTCACCATCTCTCTCGAACACCCTGCCCCAAATCGCAAAGCTATACAACTCCTTATCGTTTCTAACCATTGTCATAGTATACTCTGTTTTATTAGCGTTCGTTTTCTCGGAGTAAATATAGTCATTAGGCTCTAAAGGTAAGATGGAGCTGTACAAAGAGAGTGGGAAATAGAGGCTGCCCCTGGAATCCACGTCAGGGTCTACGACTGGTGTCGGAACACTAGCCGTGATGGTGAGCTCGTGGAAGGTCGCTGTCCTATTTGCGATGTATGTGGTAAACCTGAAAAAAAAATCGTTACAAGAAGTATTCATTCTTGCCTGCCGTTTTTTTGAAATGTTTCCAACTGCTATTAAAATCTCTGTATTCTCCTTAAGGATATATAGAAAGAATTGGATTGGTCTAAGAATTTAGACCTTCGAAGTTTGTATTGGATACCGAAATGTACGAGGATAAAGTCAAAATTCACCGTCTGCCGCAGGATTGAATGATGGTGCCGGTGCAGGCGAGCACCGAGCACAGGCGCACGCCGCCCGGGCCCACACTGGTGTAACGCGCACTCTAATACAGCAACTATATGTGAACTCACCGTCTGCCGCAGGATAAAAGGATGGTGCCGGTGCAGGCGAGCACTGAGCACAGCCGCACGCCACCCGTGGCCACGCCAGTGTAGCTACGCACTCCGTCGAAGACAGCGGCACGGTACCTGTATGCCTGGGAACGAACGATATACCAAAGTGGTCAACAAAGAAACAAGTAATGTAATATGTTGTGGTAATATTGCTTAGCAAGCTTGGATGTAGCAAGTTAGAAGAAGATGTAAAAACGTGCCTTCTCAAAATGCCTAAAAATGCCTCAGGCCCCCATTGACACTACTCCACCGAAAATGATAATCGAATAAATTAGTGGAAATAAAAAAGCTTCAACATTGTTATTGTATTTGTTAATCCGCTACTGCCTTTAAAATAATTATTTCATTTACATCCTTCATCATTAGCCTGCCCTGTTCCTAATCATATGATTACGAAGACCACAAATAAATTGAAGTCTTCCCTTTCCCACATAACCTTCAACTTTCATGCACATCACTTATCTCGTCGTATACTAAACATCTCTCATCTCATTAACTTACATATGTCACATTCTCTGGCTTATTCTCGGTCATGTTAACCCTGAAGTTGCAGACGGTGTCTCCGGCGGTCATTGTGAACTCCTGGAACCCGGGCCACAGCATCCTGGTATGGTGTGAGTCAATGGACGGGTCTCGGATGAGGTGCAAGCTGCCGTGGTCCTCAGGGTTGTTTTCAATAGGACCCGGTTGCGGTTGGTCGCCTGTCAACTGTCCTGGGACTTTCGGCACTGTTGCGACTAGAAGCTTTGAGGTCGGTAGACCTGGCATAATGCTAGTCAAAGCACCGGCCTTCCCGGAGAAGATACCTGACCCTGAAAGCATAAATTATAAAAAAATAAGAAAAGTACTTTGTTCTTTGTAAGAAGTGCTTAAAAAAGGTTAGCAGATATATTCTTTGGACGGAAAAGTACTTAAATATTACTCTTAAAATTAAGCCGACGGCACGCATCCACCACCAACGGATAAAATTTTCTTCATAACGCATTTTGAGAAGAACTGCCTTTACGAAGACAGGCTGCTTAGGAATTTAGCCTTTTCCTAGTTGCTTGTCGTAACCAAACAACTTGACAATGTTGATTACAAGAACTTTCTTGTCGGTAGCTCTAACACCAATGCTCATAGCATGCCCAAGTTAAGAACAGGCCAGAAGTCCTTGTTTTCCATGGTTCCAGGATGGTATTTATCCATGTTGATTCAGTGGTGGTGCTCTCCACCTGTGTAACTGCGCCCACCATGTGCAGGCGGTAAGTATTGGATATGTAGCAAAATAGCATCAAAATAGTCAATACTCAATATTTGCTTGCACACCATAATGTTACAAAGTTGTTATAATATAGGTACAGGTTCATTAAGGGCCCTGTTATATGGACATTGTAAATTTTCAGGGAGATGTTTCCGGCGATTTACAGGAACGGAATGGCGAGGTGGGACGCTGGATTGCTGGAGTGCTGATTTTTTGTATTGAGGAAGAAAAGAAGCTTGTCGCCTTGGCTTTTACAGCGTAACAAGATTTATGATTTAATACTGAGCTTCCTTAAGCTGTAGAGACCAAACAATCGACGGAGATATTCATGGCGCTGGCATCACACAAGCATATCCCCCGTACCTTATTAGATTCTTTAAAGGGTTCCAGTTGGATGACAAGAGCTTAAAACCCGAGGACACCTCATAAGGACTAGAACAAGGACTTATGACGTAGTGAATAAGCACCCAAGCTCATAACTGATATTCATTACTTAGTAGCTGATAAAGCGTTTGTGTGACGATTCATAGGCGCACGGACAACCCGTGGTCTTTGTACTCTTCAGCAACGAATACAAAGTCTTGAGCCTTGTAGTGTAGATACTACTTAGATTGTATGTGGCATTGGAAGACACGAGAGGGGAGGGTTTCCTAACAATATACAATATCTTTCGTAAATTATCACCACGCCTCAGTGGTCGAATAGCAAAGCGCTTGGCCCGATACCCGAAGTTCCTAGATTCTATTCCCATTCTTCGATGCATAACCCAGGTTTGTGATCACCAATACTTTTGGCAAGCGCGGTGATTACCCTTTCGCCTGCTTAGTGCCAGATCTGTCCTACAAACAATTAAAATTCTATTGTGCCTGTGTTCACAGTAATATCATCGGGGAGATAAACCCCACAGACTTCGCTGGCTCGGCCACCTCGAGAGGATGGGAGAGGATCGTGCGGTAAAACGAGCGTACGTGGGACGTCCTAGTGGCCGACGACGACCGGTTGGACGACCCAGGTACCGCTGGGAGGACGAGGTCTGTAAGGACTTGCGCGAGCTCAACGCGGATGACTGGCACCAGATGGCGACTCTTATTATCGGAGGCCAAGACTCACTTTGGGTCGTTGCGCCATTCTAGTTAGTTTTTTTTGTATTCACAGTAAATGACTTATTAAGCCATTACCCATCGACTGTAGTGATGACTTGATTTCAATCATGGAGGCCTTTACATAGCAGTGAGACAGTTATAGGCTATTTACTTTACTATTATCACCAACCTGCACTTCCGACGCCGACGTTATTAGCTCCAGCTCCCAAGAAATTGACGTCCATTGCGTAAGCGTAACCTTCTTGAATCTGCACAGCTATAAAAAAATAACATTATTAATTTGAGAAACCATTCGATTCATCTCCTGATGATTTTAAGATAAACGAGACTTAATAAGTACGATTGGGTAAAAATTTATTGGCTGACCAGTGTAAAAGATGTATTTACTGAGGGCATTACGCTAGCAGTTAGAATAGAAATGGAATAGAATAATAAATGTATGTGATGGACATAAATCAATCAAACGTCATATATATCGTTAGCCAACGATATGGCTTATGTTTGTCAATCACATACGATAATTTATTCTATTCCATTTCTATTCCTTTATGCCACTTCGCCCTCTGCGCTGGCTTTGAACATAATGGAATCATCTTTAACGATTGGCTGATGCTGATTCCACAATATGGAATGACAACATCATTGCTTCAATTTGAAAAACAAGTATTGAAAAAAATTCACGAGTGTGGTTCGACTATGCTATCGTGGCAGTTGGTATTGGTAGTAAACCTGGCCCGGCATGTCATGGGGTGAGGGTTCTAATCCCGCTCGTGGTTTTTTTTTATAAATACTTGTTTTACAAATTGTAATTTGTTCGCAACAATATTTGCGTAAAATTATATATAACATCATTGTTTCGTGCAGTGTGATGCTATAGCTCGAGGTCTACACGATTTCATGACTTAACAAAATATAATTTGCTCTAGTGGTAAGAACCGCTGGTTTCAGACCAAGAGGTCCCAAGTTCGATTCCTAGCGAATGTACAAGTTTGTAATAGGTTTGATTGATGGTAGGACTTGTTTTAAATCCGCGTGGCTTGCTACCACCTGTTTATCTACATATGTCTCCATAACATCAATGTTAGAAGCATTTCTATGTTCCCAGAGATAGGCCAGTTTCTCAGTACTTGAGGGTTCCGGGTGAAGTGTGCTTCCACGTTCAGTCCTATTATCGTTTAAGACTAGTTGAGGTAAAAACCACTGAGCCGTAAAGAATTATGCATAGAAAAATAGGGTTTCCAAAAACACCTACCACTCAAGTAAGGCGTCTCCGAGAACCACATGGTCGGGAAGATTATGTCGGTGATCTTCAGCTGGTCGACGACCTGCACGGCTGGCACTTGGAACTGCAGATCGAAGCAGATGTAGTGGGCGAAGGTGACGCCGAAGTCCGTCTTGAACACGCCCAGGTCTGGCCGCAGAGCTGGCGTGCGAGACGCCTCGCCGAACAAGTTGATCTTGCGGTATCTAGATGGTAAAACTCGATCATCACCGGCTCATATTATTTATCTACTGCTGGGGCACGAACCTTTCCAATGCATGGATAGCGAGAACGGACCATACAACCACGCGGGCCAGTGCAGATTGGTACTTGTTCATCATCATCAGCTCATATTATGTCCCCACGGTTGAGGCACGAGTCTTCTCTATGGATGGGTAGCGAGAACGGGCAATGAACCACCACGCGGGCCAGTGCAGATTGGTACTTGTTCATCATCATTCATCATCAGCTCATATTATGTCCCCACGGTTGAGGCACGAGCCTTCCCTATGGATGGGTAGCGAAAACGGGCAATGAACCACCACACAGGCTTGTGTGGATTGGTAGTTGTTAACGTTTGCTAATGCAGCCGGGATCAACGGTTTGGCATGCTTTTCGAAGCACGGAGGAGCTCGAGTAGATACATTTTTGGTCACCCATCCAATGATTGGTATTTGAAAGTTGCAGATCGCAGACCCGCAAGCCCGTTAACCACTGCACCATCGAGGTCCTCAAAAAACTCCATCTCGATCTGCGATTGCTGAAGTCAAAACTCGATGGTGAATTATAAAACCTATGGTTACGTAAAATGAGAATTGACACAAGTTTGTTTGTACTTAATATCTAATACCTTTAAACATATAAAAATATATGTACATATATAATCTGAATTTCGGAAACGGCTCCAACGATTTTCATGACATTTAGTATGCAGGGGGTTTCGGGGGCGATAAATTGATCTAGCTAGGTTTTATTTACCAAAAAAAAATACCGTGCAAAGCTCGACCGAGCTTGATGACCATCCAGGTATGGTATCTTATCTAAGTCAGAAACTATTTAAGTAAAGGGAAATTTGTTTATTTCTCTATTACTTATATCGAGAATCGGATGCACCGGGCAACGACAACTTAACAAAAGATTATCATCCCGCTTATACAGTGACACCGGGTTACCTATGCCCGCACCAGTGATTGTAACTTTTAGCCCAGTTTTCGACACAATTTCGTTGTCAAAAAATAACATTGATTTTCATTGTCTTTACGTGGTCAGAGTGCCTAGCGTGAGCTTTGTTTAATATCCGTATTCATTCGATTACGTTAACGAAAACGAAAATAAGTAAACGTATATGGCATTGAAAATTTGAAAATTATTTGAAAATTTGACTGTCCCATTCTTAGGCATTGGAACCGAGTGCATACGGGTGGGACTTTCAAATTTTTAAATTAGTGTGTTCTTTGGTATTTGTTGTTTTTTTTAAAAAAAAAAGTACCTATGTTACTATGTATGGACTAACTAAGTGGTCTGAATTAAATGTTTTATTATTATTATTATCTCTCTATTTATTTTTTTACATATTAATTTACATTTTTAAATATTTTCTAAAAAACAAAACAAACATTTAAAAATATAAAAAATAGGGGTCCAACGGCATCGGCATATTATTATTATTATTATTATTATTGAAGCAGCGCCTCCTGGCGACATACGAGAACATTATTGCCATACAAATTCTCGTTATGAAACTCGCACTAAGCCCCTGTATTCAATTGGTTTTAAAGACTAAAATCAGTTGTTGACCCATATTTTTAATGATTAAAAGAAAAAAATAACGATTTCTGGGTCCTATTGAACGCTTGTGCTACTACACTAGCTAGCTTTTTAGAAATTGCAATTTGAAAATTTGCCAACTATGCTATCGTGGCAGTGCACCTGACCCGGCATGTCATGGGGTGCGGGTTCGAATCCCGCTCGTGGAATTTTTTCAACACAATCTTATTCCGTGTTTTGTTCCTGTCATGTAAACGTCATTCCAAATTAGAGTAAAAGAGGCAAAACACGGACCTTATTCTTTGTTTATTTGTAAGGCCCTTTATCTTTTTTCAAATTGTAATTTGTTCGCAACAATATTTGCGTAAAATTATAAGTGAATAATAATTTTGACAACCTCCTTGGTCGAGTGGTTTGTACACCGGTTTTCATGGTGTCGCCATCTCTGTGGTCCCGAGTTCGATCCCCGGTCGGGTCAATTTAGAAATTATTGTTTTTCTAAATTGTCTCGGGTCTGGGTGTTTTCTATGTATAATAACTGTATTTAGATATTTTAAGTATGTTTATCCGTTGTCTAGTAACCATTTAACGAGTTTCATAACGAAGCTTCTCTTGGGCTAGATAATTGGTGTAAGTGTAGGAAAGTTTTTTTAAAAGTTTATTTTAGAAATTGATTAAAATTAATATAGCTAAGTACTTGGCTGCAATTTGACCTGATGTTAAGTGATGATGCGGCTTAGGATGTAGCATACTTGCCTAGGAAATGCTTAACCTTGCCCTAACATACCCGAATGTTACCCTAACGGCTCGGTAGCCGAGTGGCAAAGCGCTGCTGTCTGATACCGGAAGGCCCCGGGTTCAATTCCCAGGTAGAGCAAAGTGTGTTTCGTGATTTATCGATACAAAACTCGGGTTAGTGACCACCAACCCGCATCTGGCAAGCGCGGTGATTAAGCCAATACCCATCAATTGTAGCGATGACTTGATTTCAATGATGGAGGCCTTTGCCCAGCAGTGGGACAGTATATAGGCTATTTACTTACATATTTACTACTTATTATCCTAACATATATTAAACTAGTGGCCGCTCGCGGTTTCACCCGCGTGGTTCCCGTTCCCGTGGGAATATCGGGATAAAAAGTATCCTATGTGTGATTCCCGGTTATAAACTATCTGTATACCGAATTTCATCCAAATCCATTTATTAGTTTTTACAAACTTTCACGTTTATAATATTAATAGGATTATATATACATTCCGGGCTTCGGAAGGCACGTAAAGCCGTTGGTTCCGGCTGCATTAGCAGTCGTTAACAACCACCAATGCGCATTGGGCCCGCGTGGTGATTTATGGCCCGTTCTCCCTATCCATCCATATAAGGCTTGTGCCTCAGCAGTGGGGACATAAAATGAGCTGATGATGATGATGATGATGATCCTAACATTTCTCTAATCTCCAAAACCGGTCATTGTGGAGATCCTTAGGGGAGGCCTTTGTCCAGCAGTGGACGTCTTTTGGCTGAGATGATGATGATGATGATGATGATGATTACTCTGATAGCTAACCTGTCAATGACAGCTCCCCTCCTATCAAAGACCACGTTGGTGTTGAAGAGGTAAGTGTCCGCGGTGGGGCAGTACTCCCCGATGGCACTGCTGCAGTTCATGATCTCCTCGACGTTGATCACCACGTAGATGTTGTGCACTAGAGCAGCACCTGATATAGCCACTAGCACCTGGAAATAATAATAAGGATCTCAAGCCGTGTGATCGATACACTGTCAAAGGGTACAAAGGGTACAAACGACGTCATGTAGGTAAAAGATATATATGAAACTTTGGGGTTACCCTATGGTATAAGTCGGGCTTCAGCGCTGGTATGGGATCTTGGAGCAGTGTACCATTTATGGGCACCGGAATCGGGTCTGCTCTGTTCAGAGTCAGCTCAGGGAACACCACGATGTCTGCATTCTGGAAAGATATACATACAGATAGAAAAAATTATAGATAAGTAGGTAAGTCATTTATTGCAACAAAACAAAAATGAACAAAATGTTTTCGTTTTGTTTATAGTATAATTTTAACGCAAATTTTGTTGCGAACAAATTACAAAAACACAAAAGTTAAAAATTTTTTTTTTTTTTTTTTAAATAGTGTTGAATAATTTCGGCGGGCTGGTTAGAACCACGATAGCTCAATTGGAAGAGCACCTAACCCGGTATGTCAGAAGGGTGCAGGTTCAAATCCTGCTCGTGGAAATTTTTTCAACATTTGTGTTTTTGTAAAAATTAACAATGTAAATAATTTAAAATAGTTACAATTTGGCGGTCTTATCGCTTTAGAGCGATTTCTTCAAGACAACCAGTCGGATGGAGAGTACCTACGTTACAAAATGCATTTCTTGCTGAAGTACTGACGGCTGGACTGCAAAACACTAAACTAGTTGTCGCTCGTGACTTCGATCGCGAAGACTACACTATCCCACAGGAACCTGTTACCGGGATAAAAAGTATCCTATATCTTAGTAGGGTCATGGTCTGTCTATCTGCAAAGTTTCATCCAAATCCGTTCGCCCATTTTCACGTGATGCGCGGTCAAATAAACAGACAAACAGATAAACAGGTTAACAGACAAACAGATAAACAGACAAACAGACAAGAATTCTAAAAACTGTTGGAACGTGTTCTGTTATCGATTCTATGTATCCCCAGCCAACTTCTTTTCGAATATGTACAGACTTTCGACCCTCTCTAGCTTTATTATCTATATATTCTATATACTATATTAATACGTGAAGCAAAAACTTTGTACCCCTTTTTACGAAAATTGCGCGGACGGAGGAGTACGAAATTTCGCACACTTATAGTTTTCCATCAAATGATTAAATTCTGTTTGGTTTCCATGACAACAAAAAAAAATTTTTTTATTAGAAAATTAAATTGTCGTTTTTAGTATATTTATAGTGTGATTCCCGTGAGAATTTCGGGATAAAAACTATCGTATGTGTTAATCCAGGCTATAAACTATCTGTATGCCTAATTTCATCCAAATCCATCCATCCGTTGCAGCGTGAAGAAGTAACAAATATACGAACATAGGTACACACAAACTTTCGCATTTATAATATTAGTATGATGTGATATAAAGAAAGAGTGCAGAATGTTATTTATTTTTTTAAACTATGTAAATCAATTAAACAAACATTACACACATTTTACAAGTATTTGACACACATGCATATAATACTCTTTTCAAAAATTTCAAAAATGGAAGAGGAGCGGCCGAAATCTGTCAATGCTAATCCAAATTACTCACATTCTATCTTTTTTAATTTTTCATTGCTTAGGATACAATCCGTGCAGCCTTCGAAAGAAAGAAAAATTACGGTTGAATTTCGACCACTGGGCGACCACTATTATGTATGATATGATATGATGTATAGATGGAGGACAGCAATTGATTTTAGTTTTTAGCAACAATAGAATACAGAACCACTTTCTTCCTAGCTGTTATCTCGTAAAATTTCAACAAAAATACATTAAGTAACTTTTTGATGACGAAAACTGTGTGGAACGCTGGACTTGAAGTGTCGAACACAGCTACTACGATGCATGATAACATTAAATACGGCTTCAACTGTAAAACGCAAAGTTTTGTACATTATCTGGTTTAGATTCCAGGATAGTTCTTCCATTATATCCTTTAAAAAGAAAGTCAAGGATCACTTTCTGTCACTTATGTCATCGCAATGATAGGCACTATATTATAATATATCCATGTTTATTATTATTACTGTATAATATGTTCATATTTATGTAGTATTATTATGTATGTTTATGTAGTTTTTAATAATATTGTAGTACATGTATTGTATATGTATTGTACCTAATATTGTTATTTTTATTTGAGATATTTTTGTTTGCACTTTTGTCGTTTCCTTTTAAACATGATGCTCTCATTCTACCTTAGGTTGGCTGGAAGAGATCTCTTTTAGAGATAAGTCCACCTTTGCTCACCATTTTTTGTAAACTGTTCTCTGTATGTGTGTTTTTTGTGCAATAAAGAATATATAAAGGCCTCCACGATCATTCAAAATTAAAATATTGAACATTTCTTTGTTCACACAACAATAGGTAACTGTGAGGTGGTGGTGGATATAAATTCAGGGAGATCTGGAACAGCCCCAGAAATACATATTTAGGTTGTCACCATCTAGCGTAGTGGTACCAGTGTTCGACACGGTAACCCAATGTTCGACATCTGTTTCGTAGTAAAAAAATAATGTACTTATCTTATCTTATTGGGGCCTGCTAAGGTTTCCCTCTCGCAGTAACACTTCGACCCATCGGGATCTTTTGTGCAACCCCATCCTTTCACTCTTCTTCCTCTGTAAAGATAGTTGCCATAAGCTTGGCAACGTCCTTAAGAGCGAAGAGCCTAAAGTCATCCGGTTTCGGATAGGCCGACCCCAAGAGTCCCATTCTTTTCCTAGCCAGAGAGTCGCAGTCACACAGTAGATGCTGCATTGACTCCGTTTCCTCTCCACATGCCCTACTAACCTTTATAAATATAAATCTTCTGTGCGTGTGTATGTCACTGAACTCCTTCTAAACAGCTGGACCGATTGGATGAAATCTGTGTGTGTTCAACTGAATTCGGGAATGGTTCAGATTTACAATTGGACCCGGTAGGTGCAATGGAGCTGCTACAGGGGTCCATCATGGGAAACCGATGTTCGGACGAATGATTTGTTTGTTTTGTTGTCATGGAAACGGTCAACGTTTTGCTTGTTTTGTTGTCATGGAAACTGTCAAAGCAGTACGAAGTCCGCTGGTCAGCTAGAAAAAGTCATTAAATTTAATGAATTTTTCTACTGGATGATAGCTGGGAAGTATTCAATTTGTTAGTGAAGTAAAAAAAAGTTAAAAGTCAATCAAAAGTTTAAAGATGACGATCACCGGTTCCTTTCGAACTGGTGCGACCCTAGTCAGATTTTTAGCTGAATCCTTTTTAGAAAACGAGAACGAACCGCAAGAGACGCTTCCTCTATGTACCGAAGATAGTTTTCAAGGTTGACATCAGTGTTGTTAGAGAACTGGTACTCCAAAACTGCGGCCACATAGCTGCTCGATGTGGGTAGCGACCTCTGTGAACAGACAAAAAAAACACAGAGTCTTTAGAGTTCCGGATAAAGAATGCGCTTCGGCGCGACCTGCAGTGCTATTCTCTAAGCAAAACAGCATCGACCTCGACATAGAACTCGCTCATAACTTGCAAACGAATGTAGACTTTATTACTATTCAAAAGTTAGGAGCGAGTTCAACGTCGAGTTCGACGCTGTTTTGCTTAGAGACCAGCAGTGCTATTCTCTAAGCAAAACAGCGTCGAACTCGACGTAGAACTCGCTCAAGACTTGCAAACGAATTCCAACCTACTTTAATATAGTAATAAAGTCTACATTCGTTTGCAAGTTGTGAGTGAGTTCAATGTCAAGGTAGACGCTGTTTTGCTTAGAGAATAGCACTGCAGACGTTGATGGTCCTTTGTGCGAGTTAGTTTGCTTGCGCGAGGTCCTCTGACCTTTTTGTAACCTAATGGTTGGTAGGAGGTGACAGTATAAACTTTAAGTCGTATATAACAGGGTTGTCCCACTGCTGGGCAAAGGCCTCCATCATTGAAATCATCATTCTTGCCAAATGCAGTTTGGTGATTACAAACCCGGGATATGCATCAAAAATCCGAAATACACTTTGCCCGACCTGGGAATTGAACCCAGGACCTTCGGGTATTGGACAGACAGACACAGACAGTTTATAAAACAAACTCATTTTTGTATTATTCTTTTTTAATAGGGGATTCTTTTTATTTCTTTTTTTTTTATTATTTACGTAAAATATATATTACAGTAAATATTTTTTTGCACGTAAACGGTAAGCATTAAAAACAATTAGATGCGGACCTTAGTAATAGGTGGTAGAAGTATACTTTAAAAAAAATCGCATTAAAAATTATGATCCAAAAAAATAAAACGACTGTACAGTAACTATAGTTAGTTAATTTGAAAAAAGACAAAGTGTTGAAAAAAAACCAAGAGTGGAATTCGAACCCGCACCCCATGAAACATTCTTTTTTATTCTTTTTTTCAACACCTTGTCATTTTTCAAATTGTAACCAACAACCTCCTGATATACCGACACGAAATCTCGCTACAGCTGCGCTAATAAGACGTATAAGTATTCTGTGGTATAGTGCCCTACGAGTCCAGATCATAAGGGTGACACTCCATTGAAGCTGAGCTGAGCTGAGCTGAGACGAGCTGTGTGGAAATCAACCTATAGAGACCCTTTACTTTAACGGCTCTTAACAGCTCTGCTACAGTATTGGTTTATTTCCACGCAGTTCGGCTCCGCTCAGCTTAGCCCAGCTTGAATGGAGTGACTATAGATGTGAAGCTGGTTACTAACATTTCTAGCCTAGCGGTTAGAAACGGCTTATTTGGCTTATTCTTATTCCTAGCGATAACTAGCGGCTGGAAACGGCTGCTTACATTTCATTGATATTCACATGATTAGTTTTTTGTTTTTGTGGTTTCTCTTCTGATTTATTTACTATAGGATACATTTAACATAAATAGACATAAACAATGCCATTTGCATCTGTATTAAGTGTTAAAAACTCAAAATTCTCATACAAAATGTGACACAGCAGTGGAATAGGACTATTTTAATAATTTATTTGTCAGAGATGTTTTGGAAATACGTATGTAGGTTATTCATGTAAGTTATTCATGAAATAAGTGTGCTCAGATAAGAAGATATAGTAATAGTAAGCATTTAGTTGTATTTCTTTGTTTGGTTTAAAATGATGAATAAATCCAAAGTAAACTAATTTAGCTACCTTTTTGCACGAAAGTATGTTACAATTTGTTGGCGGAAATACTTTAGTAATAAGAACAGCTAGATTTTCAATTAAATACGCTAACGGCAATTTACAAGCTCATGGATTGAACTACTTCACTAAGCAAACGAAATTAAAAATATATATATAAAAAAAAATAAGATATATATATAAGATATTATATTAATAAGATATTCCTAATATCTCATAAATAGTGGTTAAGTTCGTAGCGGCCTCGGAATTTCGAAATATGAATGGAATTTGTACAAAAAAAAATCAAATTCAAAGCCATAAAACGTTCAGAATTAGCTGTAAATATCTCCTTACTCCATTAATATTATTAAGTAAAATGTACACCAGAATTAACGTTAGTTTATAAGATTTCAAATTATATACTTTTTTTTAACGATAAAAAATTATTAAACTTCAAATAAATGTAATTACAACTGCACAAAATGCTACTTTTGCGATGCGTCGGCCGCTCGGTAGTACCGAGACAGCGCAAGCGCGCGCATTTTGTGATAGGCCTCTTACCCGTTTACGTTATCATGATCGAATGCCAAAATTACTCACTAAAGGCCTCCCCCTCTGTGGTTCCCTCTTTTTTATTTAACCTTCGATGTTCGAATAACACGAACTAGACACTCGAAATCTAACTTCACTGATATATCATAATGTGGTCTAGTAACGTTGCCTGTTTGTCTGCACCTACTATTTACCGCCTTCATTAATTTCACATCCTAGCCTTCGTATTCCAATTAACTTAAACAAGGAATTAGGTAAATGTTTTGTTCTTTAACCCAATTGAACATCCTACCTGGACTGAAACTTCAATTAGACATGCCACAACCACCAAATGTATTAGCCAAGACATTTTTAATAGAACACTTGTATCACCACAAAACACACCACTGACAATGACAGCACCAGTCATCCCAATGATTAACTGATAATGTTTTGGCCTTTATATCGCACGACTCAGATAAAAAGTATTATCAATACTTAGAACAATACGGTATTACATAAATCAATATTCGTTAATCTCCAAATCTATTTAAGTAGTGTTGATGATTCATGGACGATAAAAAATCAAAATCAGTATACATAATAATTGAAAAGACACTTAAAAAACTTAGGGTGGGACTCAAACTCAATGCTAACAATGCTAAAAGACCTCTCGCAATCCGGCCTCTCAATAATGTATTTGTAAGTTAATTCGAACGTTTGGCAAACTCCGGTGGTCACAGTGAGATTCTTTTAAAAACGTGTATTTTTTTGGGAGAGAAATTACTTGCCTTAGACGCTATTTTCAGCGTCACCAGACTTGTTTGGGGGCGGGGAGAAATCAAATCAAATTAAATAATTTGTTGCGCTCATGTAGTGTAAATTAAAGTGGCAATACATATTGTATATTTTTTTTAAACTTAGTCATGAACCCTATTAGGGTATTGCAATTTCCCCATTTGAAATAGGTATAAGTATTTTACCAAATAATATAAAAAGACATTTAATGTACTTAATATTATGTGGTTAACTCAGTAGGCACGTGATAGCACAAAATTATTATTTCCACCACCACGGCCCATTTAACCCTAGCCTAGGTCCGAGTCCTTAGAGGCACCCTCGGGTTGTTCCGCTCCCCGATCCAAACCGAACACCCTCGAAAAAAAAATCCCCTCGAAAAATCTAGTAGGGCACGGGGACACGTCTTAGTGCGTGACGCTGTTCCCTCTAGAAAACCTCCGAAGGTGTTTCGTTTCACACAGCTTGAGGAACCCTTTAAGTTTCTTGCCGCCTCCATAAAAGCCCGGTGAAGCTGAAAATGCCGTTTGAGGCAATCAGCAAACTGTCTTTAAAAAAAACCTGTGACGCTCGCTGGTAAATAAAACGCCACATAAATAATTAACGATGTAATGAACTGTTTTTCTAGGTTTATAAAAGGTAGGTAGGTAAGTTACAAGGTAGGCCTACGTGTCACGGTGTCTGACGTACAACTGGTTTAGAGCTACTTTAGAGCCTACAATCGCCTGGCAACAGCGTCATTCTTATGTGTGATTCATACAAAACCACAAACTGTTTAGTTGTAGGTAGTTATTTAAAACTGTTTCATTTAAACGTAATAGTGTTGGCGTAAACTGTAGAATACCATAACATCTTATGGATATAGTCTGTGATAGATGTCTGCACGTGATGACAGTAGATTTTAGGAAACCCTTTATCAGCAATTCAGCAAATAACAATAATCGTTTATTATTACACGTTGCGTTGTCTTACCTATGTGATAAGAGCGAAAACCTCTTATCAGCACATACTTGTTTATCTCAGACTTGTATATTTTAATCCCTACTTTTGTTCCTTGATATTTCTTAGATTTTCTCTGAAATCATCAGTCGAAAAACGATGGGATAGACACCGATAAGCTTTTAACAAAATTACCAAGACATACCTACATGTAGATATCAAGGTAGACAAATAGGTTTCACTTTTAGACATGTCATTTAGAATTGATAAGCTGATCTTTTTAAAGAAAAAAACAGTACTTTGTTCCGTTAATGCAAAGCAATTAAGATTATCAAGTAATTCTAATTATACAATCATGTTTTACTGTCACATGTGATAGCGTGATCTTAATACCTTTGCTCCAACAATTTTTTTAAAAAATCTCGGAATCTGTAAGCTTTTCCTTGTTATTGTTTCTGTCGATAACACTTTCGTAAAACTGTCTATCAGATTTTGTAACTAATTATCTATTTTTTCTGTGTAAAGATTGCGGTGACGTACCTATCTACCTATGAGATTTGATAAGATTCCGCAACGTTTCCGATTTGTTTTCGTTTTCAACAAATTCCAAAGTACATACGGACCACAATCGTGCGAATTAGCAAACTTTGATCGTGGATTACTTATTACCTAATTTACAAGAATAAGAATGAAAACTGTTGGTGAACTTGTTAGTGCAAGCATAATTATTTTTTATTGTAAGCGTACCAGAAGGTATTCAGCATTGTCTGTAATCAAAGACTTTCCTCTTTTCTGGATGAGAGTAGCCGCGGATCGTGCTCGGTGGCGTGCACTTGGAGAGGCCTATGTCCAGCAGTGGACGTGTGTAGGCTGTGAAGATGAATGATTTTCTTGCATTCCTTACAGCAGATCCTTAGCAAATTCCTTTTTTTTGGCAATACGATAAACAATTATTACTTTTATTAAGAACCGCATTAAATTCAAATTCAAAGTATAATTCATATAAAACAATGCAAACATTTAAAAAAATACCGATATGGTTAAGTACCTATATGTTGTTTGTTTGCAAAATCGCAATCACTTCCGGAATCTTTTAATAAAACAAATTAAAGCCTTCCTAGACAACTTTGATTGTGGATTACTGGATCTAGGCAAGCTTATACACAAATACTTATGTCACATAAGAACCAGAATTTATTTGTCGACAGAAAAATCCTGAGGATAAACTAAAGAGAACGGGTTCTTTTGAGAGTTTACTGATTGCTTCAAACTGCATTTTTAACGTCACCGGACTTTTATGGGGGCGTTGGGAAACTTTAAGGGTTCCTCAAGCCATGTGATGCGAGGCAACATTACAGGTTTTCTAGAGGGCACCACGCACGCGCTGCGCGCCCCCGTTCCCTTCTAGATTCTCTGAGTGTCCTACTAATTTCTCCGAGATAGAAAGAGTAGGTCATGAATGTGACCCATATTACTCTTTTTTGGATATCTTGGCTATGTGATGCGACTTGCGACATGATATACCAACTAATAATGTAGACCAAAGCTTAAGATAAATCCACAGAAGAGAGAATGCAAAGCGACGGTCTGGAAGAAGGAACAAATCGAGCCTACGAAACATCTGAAGGCGGACGAGAGTTACCAGGGTTGAACAACTATTTCGCTTGGCGCAGGATAGAGAGAAAAATCGCTTAGCTGACAATCTTGTATCGCCTGGAGTGGATTTATAAGTATAAGTAAATTTAAAGCATAGTATAAGTAAATTTAAAGCATTTTCTGCCTGAATTTTATTTGAAATGGTAACGGTGTAATAGTTACAAAACGGGTTAAACTTAAAAGTGAACTAAAATGGTGTAAGTTTAAATTTTTTAACTATTCGATCACGTTATAAAAACAAAAATAGAATATGTAATTTCAAACTTAAACTCACCTAGTTTGTTGTTGTTGATGTGATCGATGTGACACACGCTCTGTCAGCGGCTATTTCTTGGTAACCAAGGTTTTTTTGATAGTTTGCTAATTGGCTCAGGCAGCATTTTCAGCGTCACAGGCCTTTAAGAGGACCAAAGTGCTTAGCCTACAGTGATACAATGGTTTCTTACCCTGAGTCCACCTAACAATTTCACCTGGGTGGACTAAGGGGACTTGTACTGACCCTTGGTACACCTCAGAAGTGTACCAAGGGCACCGCTACAAATCTTATTATCCTCGGTTCACCTGACCGGGTGCTCTATTGCTACATTGAAAAATGTTGTGACCCTGGTACACCTTAGAGGTATACATCTATTAATCTTAAATTATCATCCATAGTTCACTTAATCAAGATGTTTGTGTCCACGGTAGGTACAGTCAGCGTCAAATAGAATGGGACTGCCAAGTTAGCTCATGTCTGCTTAGGTTAGGTTTTATGACATTCAATGACAGACTGTAGGATATGCTGATGATTTTTAATAAATGAATTACTGTTAATAAGTAAAATAACGTTGACTGTATTTTCTCCAGAATAACAAAAAATTGTTTTAGATTACACAAAAACAAATGGCTATAAGTAACCTACACATTTACTCAAATCTTTCTGAGAACGAGTCCTATTTTCTCATACGGGATGGTTTTACTCTCCTTTTGAAAGCGACGGTATTCAAAACAAAAAAAACCCCTGGTACACTCGAGCTATAATAAATAATAAATAAATCGTTTATTTGCACAAAACAAAACATGGTATAAAATGATAACATTAAACAATAAAAGGTGCTCATGTTTCGCTAATAAAATAGCATGCAAATAGTTTACAATGTTAATGATATTAATTTTTATTACATTACATTTCATGGAATCAAGATTGCAATAATAAATAAATGTCTAGAATCAAAATTTCAATAAATTATATGTCAGTAAAAATCCAGCTAGTTGTCAATAAATTCCTTATTACTATAAAAAATTTTGTCATTAAGCCATTCAGTTAACATTTTTTTAAATAAGAAGCTATTTAGCACTTTCTATTCATTTGGTATTTTGTTATATATTCTGACGCACAACGCAAGACAATTATTCCTATATTTACATGTTTTGGGAACATTTCTTAAGACAAGTTTATGTTTGTCTCTGCGCACTCTAGTACTCTGTGTATCACATGCTTTAGCAAACAGATATCTATGTTGATGGACAAAATGACATACCTCATACAAGTTGAGCGATGGAAAGGGCAGCAGACCTAGGTTTTTAAATATAGGTCTGCATGATTCATCAGGCAAAATTTTTTTTGTGCCACAAACACTCTATTCCAATCTGTGCTATTACCCTATATCATCAAACCGTATCTCAACACGGATTCTACGTAAGCACGATAACAAAGGATAGCAGTTTTTTTATTTGTCACTTTGGTAACTTGACTTAATGCATACACGAATTTATTTATTTTATTACAAATGTTTTCAATTTGATGTTTCCAGTTCAAAAATTGGTCTATTGTTACTCCAAGGAACTTTACGTTTTTAACTTCATTGATTTTAGTGATATTCAATTTAAAATTATATTTCTCATGTTTAGATTGATTGAATTGAATAAATACTGATTTATCTAAATTAAGTTTTTTGTAGAATTCATGCATTATAGATTTAAAAAAAAAATTTTTCTTTACTTATACACTTTTTTTTATTTAGAAGTCTGATGACATTAGACCTACACCCAGGTGTACCAAGGGTCTCTGTCAGTATCCGTAGTTCACCCAGGTGTACCAAGGGTCTCCGTCAGTATCCGTAGTTCACCCAGGTGTACCAAGGGTCAGAACAAGTCTCCTTAGTCCACCCAGGTGAACTTGTTAGGTGGACCCCGGGTAAGAAAGGGAATGTTGCATGTGAAAGTAACACATTGCTGCAAGACAAGTACTGTAGCCCAAACATAACGACGTACATAAGTAGTAAGTATTAAAATAGGAATAATCCCATTTTTAACCGACTTCAAAAAAGGAGGAGGTTACTCAATTCGACTCGTATATAGGTATATATATATTTTTATGTGTGTTCGCGGATAACTTCGTCGTTTATGAACCGATTTTGATGATTTATTTTTTGTTGGACTGGAGATATTCCAAAGGTATCCCAGAGAAATCGAGAGGAACCTTTGAAAATCGTAGTGGCGACTAGTGCGTTTGTTAATGTTTTCATTAAGTATTTTAAAGCACTACTATTTAATGAAGGTCTGGAGTCGATCTGATGATGGAGCTGAAAGACATTCGAGGGAACTCCTCAACGATTTACAGCAATTACATAGCGTTTGGGCTTGATTAATTTGTATTGATGAGAACTTTACATTTAGATGGGTTGTGACTGTCATTAGCGGTCTGTTGATGAAGACGAAGGACAGTCAAGGGAACTCTTCAACGTTTAACAGTAGCTACCCTGTGTTTAGTCTTAATTCATTTCTATTGATAAAAACTTTGCATCTATATGGGTTATTAGTGCCATTACAGGTTTGATGATGGACACCATGGACAGTCGAGGGAATTCCTCAACGATTTACAGCAGTTAACTTTTGTTGGGCTTACTTCATATGGTTCAATATGCCAAAATGTTTAGTTCGTACAAAAATAATACCTAATTAAGATTGAAGTTTGACATAGGAATACCACTACCTACTAGGCCGTCGTTTCCTCATCCGAGAAGCATCCTTGTTAGCTCTACGTCTACCCATCACTAAAAATCGTAAAATAAAATAATTTTTAACAAAAAAAACCGACTACAAAAAACAGGAAACTTAAAAAAGTAAAAACAGCTCTAAAAAGCAGGAAATAATATTGAAATCATATTATTAATTACCTAGATACGCATGTCAGTTTTAAAAAATGTCTACTGAAGTAGACAGAGATAATGGAACAACTTTAAAAGTTTAAATGAAACAGATTGTCCCCCAGACGACCACCAACATGACATGCGTATCTAGGTAATTAATTATCGTATCGTATAGTATCTTATATGACGTTTTCGAGTCTTCACGACACACGTTCCGTTCATATCTGCTTCTAAATTTTATTGACTTAAAAAAAGAGAGGAGGTCTAACAACTAGGCAACAGAGGCGGCACACATAGCCCAAGAAACCTTATTTGATGAAGAATAAGAATGAAAACTGTTGATGAAGCACTAACAAACACAAATCAGCTTGCGCAGCCTCTTTGCTAGTAATTCAAGGTAGGGTTAAAGGTAAGTGCATGGTCAAGTAGGACTCCGAGGTATTTGAAAGAGCTCGTTGACTCCAGTGTAGAACAGGTGCAAGGAACAACAGACGACTGAAGTCTGCACCCATGGGCAGTGATGTTGTATGCCAGCAGAGGAACTTGATTGGGTTTTAGTGAAAACGCAACGTATTTCATCTTTGAGACGTTCAGCGTTAGGATGTTGCACTTCAGCCATCTATTTACCTTGTCAAATCCCAATTGAGCAAGACTAAAAGCACAATCCCCGGTGTCACCCTGAAAGAAAAGAGAAGTGTTATCAGCAAGCGTATAGACCTTACCGCCATGGAATTGCATATTCTCTGCCACAGGTCATTTATATAGACTAAAAATAGAGTGGGGCCGATTATACTGCCCTGGGGCACACCATACTGGGGCTGACCTTGGCCTCGTCACTTACTCAGTGTTCAATTTTGACCATCTGGGACCTATTAATTGTTAGGTAGTCTTCAAACAGTCTCAGGGGAAGACCCCTTATTCCGAACCTTTCCAGCTTGTTAAGCAAGCGAGGGATTGATACCGTGTCGAATGCCTTTGCTAAGTCGAGGAAGAGAACTTCACATTTCCTACTCTCATCAAGAGCATCAACAATGAGGTAAACAAGATCGTGGGCAGCATCGTTCGTGGATCTGCCACTACGGAAACCATATTGTGATGGTGAGAGCATGTTGTTTGTCTCGAGGAAATGAACAAGTCTTTTGTGCATTATACGTTCCAGGATCTTGGAGAGAGTAGGCAAGATGGATATAGGCCTATAGTTGCCGACGTAATTCTCATCTCCGCTGTTATGTACTGGTTTGATTTGGGCCTTTTTGAAGGCTGAAGGAAAGACCCCGTTAGAAATCGCCAAGTTACAGATAGGTATATGCAATTGGAACAGTCAATAACTGAGCATAACGCTTCACTACTTTGCTGGATATAAAATCTACTCCTACCGCACACCTCTCCCTGAGCCCGTCTATGATTTAGAAGACCTATGAATTAAAATCTATGTTATTTTTTAGCGACTTAAACTGTGTCGACCACTGGGCGTAGAGTGTTGAACACTGGTCCCGCAAAGATAGCTAAAGATATTGACAAGAAAGCTTTCTTTATTTACTTTTTTGCAAAATAGATTTTAAAGTAGAACTATTTGCTTGATGCCAATTTATATTTAATTATTGTAATTTGTTCACCTCTGTAGTTTGTATCGTGCTCAGCAATTTATCATAGCTTCGATACTGCTATTTTAAAACGTCTGTTTGTGTGTGATTGTGTCTCACCTCTCACCTTCGATTGAACAAGGCTTAGCAGTATGATATTTTCGCAGTAAAATCGTTCGCAGTACAGTTTTTCGATGTAACGAAATATCGCAGGAACAAGATGTCGATTGAACAAGGCGTCGCAGTTATATAGATGTTGTTAAAAGGTTTTCGAAGAAACAAAATTCGATGATACGGCTTTCGCACTCAAGTAGGTATCCCTTTTAGGATACGGATGTTCACTCAAGCGGACAAAGTCGCGAGCGGGCTATTAGTAAAGTTTTAAAATTGTAAATATTTTAATTTTTATAGTGCTAAATCATTTTTTTGTTTCACTGTGCCCTTACCGCACTCCCCAAGATCGCGTGCGTGAAATTCGGATCGTTTCGAATAACCAATTAGCACTGTTTCAAATGATTTTATTTATTCAATACATTTGCTCAGCAACGAGCATTAACTAAAATAATAATTTGTTATGTCATTGGTATTAATCCCACCCAGCAACTAACAAAAGAAAATTAATAACGTTATTGCTCGATTCTAGGTAGGTATGACAGCCATGACGAGAATGACAGCATTTCTCTGACAATGTAAGTAGATTAGTTAAAAAAATGAATAACTTATAACATTAAGCTAGGGGGGAATAACTGTCCACCCATACAATAGTCTTGTAGATACTGCCCAGTGCGTACACACACAACGCAGATACCGTATCATCACTTTCCATAGTGTGCACATGCCTATTACAAGGTAAACTTACTCATTGTCGGTAGTTTACCCTCACAGACTAAAGAGTCACAGCTATAATCAACGATATGACGCTGTGTTGGTCCTACATTGCCTTTTACGCAAACAGAGGTGAAAAATAAAAGCCGTCATGCAACGCAATGTAGCACGAACTAACTATTGAGGTCGCATTTAAATGTGATCAATAAACATTTTGTCTTGCAAACGATCCAGTGTTTCCCGAGACGCCACCCGCGGCAGTTCATTTGTTTTTTCATTTGTTTTATTTACGTAAACAACTTTGACGTTATCATTTACTCACGTAGATAAGTAGTTGATAAAAGTTGTTGTTGACAATGAAGTTCGATGTGGCGGTGACAATTTGTTGTTGTTTGTTAGGAATCTCTGAGCAGGTGAGTTTTGGCATAGAACAGTGTTTGTAGCATCCGCAATGACAACAATGAAAGGTCGATAAACTTTAAAGGGTAATTACCACAGAGCATATCTGTGGTAATTACATTAATAGAAATTGACTTCAATAATAAAATTTTATCCTTAATAAGTAATATATTCTTACTTGTATATACCTATTGTTATATATTATGTTTGATTAAATTAGTAGTTAATTAATTTTAATTACATAGTTACCAAAAAAAATGCATTTTTAGTACAAAGTTTAACTGGGGTGAGATGAATCATTTACTTTCATGCTGGTGTTAAAAGCATTGCTTTATTAAAATGAAAAAGATGAGAATGATAATACACAAGACTAATTACGTTCACAGTTCACTAGTGACTTACTAATGAACTCACTAGTAGTGATGGTAGAGTAAAATACCTACGTAATTGAAAGAAAAAGATATCATTTGAACGATTATGCCTGAAATATTTGTTTTTCAAATGGCTGACTAATCGCTAGACACCTTATATGACGTTTTCGAGTCTTCACGACACACGTTCCGTTCATATCTGCTTCTAAATTTTATTGACTTAAAAAAAGAGAGGAGGTCTAACAACTAGGCAACAGAGGCGGCACACATAGCCCAAGAAACCTTATTTGATGAAGAATAAGAATGAAAACTGTTGATGAAGCACTAACAAACACAAATAATTGTATTGTAAGCGTACCAGAAAGCATTAAGTATTGTCTGTAATCAATGATTTTCTTAAATTCCTTACAGCAATCCTTTAGTTTTTTGCAATATGATAAACAATTATTACTTTTATTTAATTAAATTCAAATTCATACAAAACAATGCAAATAATAAAAAAAATACTGATATAGTTACCTATATTTTGTTCGCAATCACTTCCGGAATCTTTTATTAAAACAAATTATAGCCTTCCACACTAGTGTGGTTACAACAGTAAACATTAAATTAAGATCGGAAGTCGATGACGTACTTAGTTGTTGACATTGAATATAAAAAGGCAATACAAAACACCAATATTCATTCGACCTAAATGTATGGAACAGCTGAATTTTATTTTCTTGTTAGGGAGTTGGTCCAATAGTAAGATTTGTTCGTTTGTATCACGGGAGTCATCTCAGAAGGTTTGGACGGTGATAAAAAAGTCAACCTGCATATACAAGGGGTCTTATAAGTCTCCGATAGCTTATGACGACCTCCTTGGTCGAGTGGTTTGCACACCGGTTTTCATGGTGTCGCCATCTCTGAGGCCCCGGTTTCGATCCCCGGTCGGGTCAATTTAGAAATTATTGTTTTTCTAAATTGTCTCGGGTCTGGGTGTTTTCTATGTATAGTATGTATGTATTTAAGTATTTTAAGTATGTTTATTCGTTGTCTAGGAACCGAGTCATAACGAGTTTCATAACGAAGCTTCTCTTGGGCTAGATAATTGGTGTGTGAGTGTTGGAAAATTTAATTTATTTATTTATTATTTAGTAGGGCGCCTGGCCCAGGATATGAAAAGGTCATCATCTCTGTCATCATCATCATCATCGCATCAGACGTCGCACTGCTTGTGCCGTGTGGTTTCCGGCAGATTAGAATAGTACCACTCCATTCCATCTCTCCAATGGATGTCGTAAGAGGCGACAAATGGAAAAGGACCGTAAACTTTTGTTCCTTGTCTGGGCGATGGGTTGGCGACCTGTCGAAATCTAACTCCAAGCCTCATCTGACCTCTTCTCTGGTCGTAGCGGTCTTCCGTTCCACTGGATTAAGAAGAGGAAGGACGGGTGTGTGCACTTGCGTTTGCGCGTACGTTTGTGCACCAAAATATATCCTGCGCACTTGACTGGCTTCTGAAAATGGATTCCGAGTTGGTAAAAGTCCTGTGGCGATGGGCTGAGGTAGAAAGGTCTGGCTCGATGCAAGTCGGGCTTTGTCTAAGGCCTGCACATGGGCGGCACTGGGGGTGTTGTATTACGCCGTGGTCGTTTTTACTCTGCAACTTTGGGGTAACAGAGAGGATTCGGCAGCACCTGGAGTGACAAAGCAGCCCTTTTCAGGGAGGCACTGCTTTCCTCGCTCAGCCGAGGAGGGGGCTAGAAAAGGTGCCCCAAAAAAATGCTTACCCCAATCCTAAGGATGGTAGTAACCGCGGCTGCCTCTGCATCTCTTAAATCGTGGTCGACGTCACAAGAAAAAAATAAGTATGTAACAACTGACATGACATTTGGCGCGTGGAACGTTCGGACGCTCTTGGATCGAGATAATAACGCCTGTCCCGAACGGAAAACTGCCATTGTAGCGCGAGAGCTTCATCGTTATAACGTGGATGTGGCTGCACTCAGTGAAACACATCTTACCGATGAAGGTGAGTTGGTGGAGCAGGGCGGCGGGTACACTTTCTTTTGGAAAGGGCTCCCAACCTCAGAACCAAGACGGTCAGGTGTAGGATTCGCAATTAAAAACCAATTAGTAAAGCGTCTCCAAGAGTGTCCGGTACATGTATCAGACCGCGTTACCACACTGCGTCTCCACCTGGAAAATGACAACTACCTTAATGTCATCAGTGTCTATGCTCCAACGCTGGACAAGTCTGATGACGTCAAGGATAAGTTTTATGAGGAATTGACACAATGCATCGAGGCCATGCGTTCCAAAGAGCAGATTATGTTACTGGGGGACTTCAATGCCAGAGTTGGGAGAGATTATGAAGCCTGGCCTAGAGTTCTGGGTAGACACGGAGTCGGTAATATGAACAGCAACGGTCAACTGCTGCTCAGCATATGTGCACAGTTTGACCTAGCGATTACAAATACGATGTTTAGACTTCCTGCTAAGTACAAGACGACGTGGATGCACTCAAGATCCAAACACTGGCATCTGATAGAATATGCGATTGTCAGACGCAAAGATATTTCCCAAGTCCAAATCACTCGCGTGATGCGCGGGGCACACTGCTGGACCGACCACCGGCTCGTAATCACTAAGTTGCGTCTCTGCCTTCTTCGACCCCATAGATCTGGGTCTGGGCTTCAACGCCTGGATGTCAGGAAGGACTACACTGAAACATTAATAAGTGCGGTGCCGCCCACGACAGGTGATATTGATGCAGACTGGGAGTTTCTGTCTTCTCACGTTCTGAACTCGGCCACATCTGTATTGGGTCCAAAATTCCGAGTGAATACAGACTGGTTTGATGAGAATGATGGGGCTCTTATGAAAGCTATCAATAAACACCGTCGTCTTCTCCGGCACCATAGCGGTAATAAGGCAGATGATATTAAAAAGAGTGATCTGGAGCTGCGGAGACTTACTCGGGAAACTAAAGACAAGTGGTGGCAGGACAAAGCACGTCGCTTTCAATGGCTTGCTGACACAAACCAGCTTGGTGAGTTTTACGTTGAGGTTCGAAAACTAATTGGAAGGTCTAACCCTGTGGCAGTACCTCTGAGATCAGCTAATGGTGAGGCACTTTTGAAAAGTAGGGAAGACGTCCTGAGCCGCTGGTCAGAACATTTTAACGCCTTGCTCAATGTTGATCGCTCAGCAAATCTGCAGCACGTCCTTTCGATTCCTCAACTTCCGATTGCCATCGAGCTGGACAAGCCGCTGGCACGTGATGAAGTTGTTCGTGCCATCAAGCAACAGCCAAACAAGCGTGCGGTTGGCGTAGACTCTATACCGGGTGAACTGCTTAAGTGCGGCGGTGAGGAGCTGCACTCATGGATATGGGAGCTTTTTGTTCGAATGTGGGAAGAAGAACAAGTCCCTCGCACTTTTAAAGTGTCACGCATCAGGGCCCTATATAAAAACAAAGGCGACCGTTCTGATTGCGGTTCCTACCGCGGTATTTCCCTTTTATCGGTCCCTGGAAAAATCTTTGCCAGAGTTCTCTTGAACCGCCTTACGGAAATATCGGAAAAACTGTTGCCGGAAACACAGTTTGGCTTCCGACCCGATCGAGGCACATGCGAGGCCATTTTCTCGGTACGTCAACGTCAACGAAAAAAGTAGAGAACAGGGTCGTCAGCTATATCTTTGCTTCGTTGACCTTAAGAAGGCTTTTGACAGCGTGCCCCGTGAAGCCTTGTGGCTGACAATGAGTAAACTCGGATGCACTGAAAAGTTTAATAATAATAATAATAATAATAATAAACTTTATTTGCACACAAAAAAAAAAAATACAGACAAATTAATAAAAAAAGAAAAATTGTACAAAATAGGCGGCCTTATTGCTAACAAGCAATCTCTTCCAGGCAACCTTGGGCGAAAAATAATAAAATTGAAAAAAAAATAAAAATGGGTGCAAGTAAAAATAAACTAAATTATAATAATAACATCAAATAAACGTATACATATACATGTAAAAATAAATATATTAAACAGAGTTTATGCAATATAAATCATAAAAGAAATAAACATAACTAAGGTGAATTTAGAAAATGGCTCCGAACCAGACCCTTGAACGACTCCAACGTGCGAGCACTTCTGATGCGCTCAGGCAAAGAATTCCATAACCGGACAGCATGCACAGAAAAAGAATAAGAAAGGAAATTAGTAGAATGAAGAGGAGTCACAAGAGCTAGGTTATACGTAGAACGCAAGGTAAGGCTTGAGGAAGTGGAACGGAAGGAGAAACAATTTTGCAGATATGAAGGTGAAGTGGGTAGAAAGAGGACAGTATACAGAAAGGAAAGAATGTGTAAGTCTCTACGCCGGCGAATTGGCAACCATTTAAGTTGAGCTCGAAAAATCGAGACATGATCGTACTTCCTCAAGTTATAAATAAACCGAATACAGAGATTCTGCAAACGCTCCAGTTTATTTAGAAGTTCCTTCGAAAAAGTTTGTGAGGCTTTTGAGACTCCTGCACGACGACATGCAGTGCTGCGTCGCAGTTAATGGCGAGCAATCAGATTTCTTCCCTGTTACGTGTGGGGTGAAGCAGGGGTGCGTCTTGGCGCCTACTTTGTTCGCATTGTATTTCGCAGTTGTAATCCGGGAGGTCTTGCAAACAGTGGAAGAGGGAATCCGTATACGTTTCCGCACTGATGGCGGTTTTTTTGCCTTGGCGAGATTCAAGGCCCGCACAAAAGTATCTTACACGATGATATCAGAAATCATGTATGCAGACGATCTTTGTTTTCTGGCTGAGTCCCCAGGCGGCCTGCAGCATCAAATGTCCGCTCTTCACGAGGCTTGTCGTAAATTCGGCCTTAAAATTAATGTGAAGAAGACGGAAGTAATGTCCTCAGACACTAATGGTCAGCAGTCACTAAACATCAAACTCGGTGAGGACGTACTGAAGCAGGTTGATAAGTTTCGCTATTTGGGGAGCACTATCACATCTAAGTGTGACCTTGATGTTGAAATTAATAGCCGTATTGGAGCAGCTGCCGCAACTTTCGGCAAATTAGATGCAAAGGTCTTCAGCTCGCATGATTTAAAATTGGCTACTAAAATATCTATTTATAGGGCGATTGTGTTGCCTAATGTTCTCTACTCGGCTGAAACGTGGACTGTGTATCGCCGGCACATTCGTGCGCTGGACCGCTTCCACCTGAGATGTCTTAGGAAAATATTGGGAATCAAATGGCACGATCGTGTTCGAAACACTGAAGTGCTGCGAAGAGCTAATGTTGGTGGCATTGAAGCCTACCTTATGCGGCGACAGCTTCGGTGGTGCGGTCACGTGTCGCGAATGGCGGAGGAGAGAGTGGCAAAGCGCATTTTCTATTCAGAGCTCAAGGAGGGCAAGCGCAAGCTTGGAGGGCAGCTTCTCCGATACAAGGATGTGCTTAAACGCCATATGAGGCAATGTGGCATTGATCCCCCCCGTTGGGAACGCCTGGCATCAAAGCGCCCGGAGTGGAGATCCCTAGTCAGAGACAAGGTTTTTGATTTTGAGTCACTGCGGCGCTCTGAGTTAGATGCCAAGCGCGATGAACTGAAGGCTCGACCACCGGCGGACGTCAGTTATAACTTTGAGAATGGTGTCTTAACCTGCTCTATATGCGCGCGCACCTTCTTAAAGAAAGTAGGCTATATAAGCCATCTAAGGGCGCACGAACGCCAACAACAGCGGAATGTAAGACGGTCGCCGTAGCCGAAATCGGCTAGGAGGAGTAGTAGTATGTATAGTATGTATGTATTTAAGTATTTTAAGTATGTTTATCCGTTGTCTAGGAACCGAGTCATAACGAGTTTCATAACGAAGCTTCTCTTGGGCTAGATAATTGGTGTGTGAGTGTTGGAAAATTTAATTTATTTATTTATTATTTAGTAGGGCGCCTGGCCCAGGATATGAAAAGGTCATCATCTCTGTCATCATCATCATCATCGCATCAGACGTCGCACTGCTAGGTTCAGACATTGACACATAGACAACACGGGAAGATCGGGCTAAAACCCACCATTCAGACCTAATAGTGATCAGAAGGTTCAAAACACATTTGCATGCCTACAAAATTAAGGCAGAATATTTTTGACCCTGCTCAACATTGTCGCTCATCTCAATGTACTGTACACAATATTGTGCAAATAAATGTTTGACTCTGACTTTGACTTTGCCTTTACCACTCGTGGAAATTGACAAAACTGGAAGGTCCACTGTTGGACATAGGCTTCTCCAAACGCTGAGCACGATCCGCAGCTACTATCTTTCAGCTCTATATAATAAGCCGATGATGACGATGATCTAAAAATGTAAGTGCCTTACAAATAAACAAAAAATAAGGTCCGAATAGTTATTCCGTGTTTTGTCTCTTTTACTCTAATTTGAAATGACGTTTAAGTGACAGGAACAAAACACAGAATAACTATTCGGACCTTATTTTTTGTTTATTTGTAAGGCCCTAAGACTCTAGCTCTCTAGATTCTATAACTGTATCTCCATTGAAATAAGTACCATATTTTTTCATATTGCAGAAATCGACACCTGAGTCTGACAGCTATGTGGCAGCGGTGCTCGAGTACCAGTTCACCAGAAACACGTCGCAGAACCTTCAGAACTACCTCCATTACATAAAGAAAGCCGCTGAACTGGTAATTAAGACTCTAATGCCCATTTTCACCATTGACCCCTAAGTTTTAGGTGACCCCTAAGCCATTTTAGTTGACGGTTTTGCTCCAACGACTGTCACCTAACATGGCTTAGGGGTTATCGTAAACTTAGGAGTCGTCGGTGAAATCAGGCATAAGACATACTCGTATAAAGATAGACTATTACGAGAACCTTTTCAATTCTTTTAATTCTTCATTTTTATCATTGAATGATATAGGCTTTGTGAGACAGTCGGCTATTGGATAGCTGGGTTTTACGGCACGATGGCATTGGCTATCGAGACGTGAATAGTCACTCTGTTAAGGTACTCTCAAATCGTATTAGATCGACAGAGACGTCGATGTTGGCTTGTTGTCTGCACGTCAGGCTACTATAAACTGTAATTTTTCCTCAATACACTTTAAACTTTGACATCATTCGACGGGCTCTTGTCACCGCTGGAGTACCAGCGGTACTCAAACCGTCCCACGTTCCAAGCACTTCTGTTAGCGCTGGCGCGGCTGCAAATCATGCAGAGAACCTCAAACGGCGAAAATATGAGAATCTGACTGGGGATCTTTTATTTGAGCCGTTTGGGGAGACATTGGGTCCATGGGGCCCGGGTGCACACAAACTTTTTAAAGTGTTTTCTATAAAATTAGTAGAAACCCTTGGGACCCCAGAGTTAGCAGCTACTAGGGCCGGCGTATAAGCATTGCTAACATCTCAGCCAAAAGACGTCCACTGCTGAACAAAGGCCTCCCCCAAGGATCTCCACAACGACCAGTTTTGTGCTGCTCGCATCCAGCGGCTACCCGCGACCTTCACCAGATCGTCGGTCCACCTTGTTGGAGGCCTGCCCACACTGCGCTTCCGGTAAGCATTGCTATCCAACGTAGCAATGCTGCTAGCTTACAGGGCCTCTGCCTGTTGGGGGATGATTTGGGCCAATTTTTTTATTCATAGTTAGTAGTAGTTATAGTTTATAGTTTTTTATAAGTTTAATTTTAAGTAGTTTAATTATTATCTTGTTATTGTCCTTGTTTATAAATATTTTAACTTTATATCTAAATAATGTACACAACAAAAAGAAACATTACTTACTTAAATTAACTTAAAAAAATAGAGAAAAATAATTAGAAAATTAAAAACTTAGGACCTACAAATAAAAGATGTCCTCCAACTGTGGGCTCGTGGGAAAGGTCCCAAGAGTGCTTATGTTACTTACTTACTATAAGTCTTAGGTTGAAAATGTATTTAAGTTTGACAGTTTTGGATAGATTGAGGTGAAGGCGTCTACTGTACAACACTAACCATAGTCTTACATTCCTTCACAGAGCTTTGAATACCGGTAACAAAATTGGTATCGCTACTTCTGTCAAACGATGATACCGGTAAAAAAATTACCGGTATGCTTGGTATCGTTACCTGGGTGGCATTTTTACCGGTAAATTAGCTAACCGCTCCACGCGGATTGGCTTAAGCGCAATAATATGTAACAAAAAAAGTATCGATACTTTTCTAGTTAACGCTACCTGCATTACCGGTACCAAATTAACTATATAGAAATAGCGTTACTTACCGGTACTTATAGTGGGAATTTGGTAACGGTATCAAGCTCTGTTCATTCATTCTATCACACGTGCGACGTGCCTCTTATAATCGTTTTATACGCAATAAACCTCATATCTGCTCAGTTCAGAACAAGCAATTTTTTTTTCTGGACCGCTCATTAACCACCGATAATATTCTATATTTTCCAGGATGCAGACATTCTGGTGTTTCCGGAAATGACGCTGACTCGCGGTACTAATGTAAATGTGCCAATACATAGCCTGCTTAAAGAGTTTCCTGTACCAGCGTTGTACCCGCACTTATTTGATGATGTAAGTTATACCTAAACGTCCCACTGCTATTAGGCCTTCTTTTATAAATAAACATAGGGGGAGATTTAACGAAAACTGCATTCGAATCGAATATTGGAAAAAAACATTTTAAAGATGTGCCAAGTAAAATGTTAAGGAGCTCGATGGCACTGTGGTTAACGCACTCGGTCTGCGAATGCTGAATAACTTTTGAACAACTTTCGCAAAGGCCGATCATCGGGTAGGTGACCAAAAATTTATCATCTTGAGCTCCTTCAAGATGATAAGTTGATGTAAATTCAGTCATCGATTGGTAAGGTTAAGCAACTTTCGCAAAGGCTGGTCATCGGATGAGTAACCAAAAACTTATCATCTTGAGCTCCTCCGTGCTTCGGAAGGCACGATAACCTGTTAGTTCCGGCTACATTAGCAGTCGTTAACAACCACCAACCCGCATTTAGCAGGTTTGTAGCCATTTATATCTCCATCCGTAGGGAAGGCTTGTACCCCAGCAGTAGGACAGAATGAGCTAGAGATGAATTAACAATATAAAAAGCAATATTATTCTATGAATATCAGAGGAGGAGATGCTGAATGATAAAATATTTAAATCGATTTTATTTATTTAAATATTTAATATTATATTATCTAAAACCTTTGAACGAGCAATCCTACTAATACAGCTGCGAGAGATTTGAGATTTTGTAAATATTATTTGGTCAAAATGTAACATGGTATAAAGAATATTGAAATCGATTCTATTACTGATTCTGAACAATCAGTTTTCAGGTTTCGTATAAACTAAAAATAATATTATAATCTGGATCTCGAAAACGGCTCCAACGGTTTTCATGAAATTTAGTAGGCAGGCGGTTTCGGGGGCGATAAATCGATCTAGCTAGGTTTCATTTCTAGAAATTACCAAAAAAAAAATACCGAGCAAAGCTCGGTCATCCAGATACTTATTATTTTTAACAAAACTATAAGAACACACCTAAAGAAAGCTGTAACCGAACCTCTTCAGATACTGGTATCGCTGTCATCAGCTGCCCGGCAACATGGCATCTACGTGGTAGCCAACATACAGGAAGAGATGGACTGCAGAGACGCTCCTGAAGAGTACTGCCCCGAGGAGAAGAACTACGTCTTCAACACTAACGTGGTGTTTGATAGACAAGGCGCCGTCATTGACAGGTGCAGAGTTACATAGTTACAGTGTTCACCTAAGTAACCTCTTCTTCTGATACGACATTATCATTGTCGTATCAGAGCTGAGCAACAGTAACAAAATGTAAATTTTTACGATGTCATGGAGACGTAACGTCTGTACAAGTTCGGAGTGACATGTTCTCTTCTTGATTTGAGCACCGTTCGTTTCGTTTTCATCATAGTGATGAAGTATTTCTAGATTGTCAAAGTCTGTAGGGGATAACTACTTTTACTTTTACTTTATTAGTGGTCGTAGCTTGTTGTACGGCGTTGCTCGAAGTGACATTTGTCTTTTATAGCTGGAAACCGATCGCAATTCTTCTTCAACCTGTTGGAAATGTATCGCAGATTGCCACAGGCTGAGGGGGATACTTACGTTTGGTTGAGATTCTAGTTGTCAAAGCTTAACTAGTAGGTACGTCGATGATGAGTGCCCGATAGCTCAAATCTTGCGTTGGGATTTGCCTCAACTAGTTTTTTTCACTGTTAAATCGGATGAGCGGTCGGTAGTTAATTTTATCTTAGGGTTTTTATTGATGTAACCATACTCATAATCACAAGTAATAAATACAAATTCAGCAGAATTTATTCCTTTTCTTTTTTCGACGTCAGATACCGCAAGATCAACCTATTCGGGGAGTACACCCGGTCCCCCGCTCTCCGGCCAGACCTCGGCGTGTTCACCACCGACTTCGGGGTCCGCTTCGGCCACTTCATCTGCTTCGACCTGATGTTCCAGGTTCCGGCCACGCAGGTGGTGCAAAAGTACAACCTAACTGACGTCATCTTCAGCACTATGTGGTTCTCAGAGATGCCTTTTCTGACTGGTGAGTTTGACTTTCCAATCCGCAATGGGCCCGCATGGTGGGTTATGGCCCATTCTCCCTATCCATCCATAGGGAAAATTCGCGCTCCAGCAGTGGGGACATAGAATGAGCTGCCCCCCGACCGCCTAACCGATCGCTTTGACTACTTACGCGTATAGTTTATGACGTCATCTTGCCACCTCGCACCGCCTATGAAAGGAATATTAAAAGCTAAAGGCTTTCGATATTGCTTTCATAGGCGGTACGAAACGGCAAGATGACGGCATAAACCACACACGAAGTCAAAGCGATCGGTTAGGCGGACTTTGAATTTGGCGTTTGTTAGCTCCATAATAAGTGGACGTGTAATTAGTGTGTAATAAGTGGATTTTTGTGTACATGTGTATTTTTTTTGTGCAAAATTCGTATGCTGTCCTCGTCTTTTATAATTAAGTAATATACTCACCGATTATTTTTATTGTTTATGGCAGAATAACAGAGCCTGCGGGTCCCCTGCAGCAACTGAGTCATAGACCTTTTTGTCTTAACGTCAAGTTATGTTATTCAATGTGCGTTGTAATTTTTTTTATTGTATGTTGAGACAAATAAACAAATTTTTATTTATTTATTTAAAGACTTTAAAATCGTCATCGTCAACAGATGGTTTCACTACGACCACCTTCACCTAACATGGCCTGATGAATGCTAATTATTCATCATCATCATCATCATTTAAACAGCCTACATCAGTCTACTGCTGGACATAAGGCCTAATGCATATTCGGCGTATTTCAACTGTTGAACGAATAAAATAAAATATTGAAAAATGTTACCAATCAAGGCGTATTGTCAAATGTAGGAAACATTTGACAATACACTTCCTTCCTTCCACAGTTAACGAAGTAATTTCTTTTCAGCGATTGAAATTCAAGAGTCGTTTGCGGCCGCAATGAACGTGAACTTCTTGGGAGCTGGTGCCAACAATGTGAGAATAGGAAGTGCTGGCAAGTAAATTTACACTTTCAATTACGCGCAGTAGTGCTATTCTCTATGCAAAACAGCGTCGACCTCGACATTGAACTCGCTCATAACTTGCAAACGAATGTAGACTTTATTACTATTAGAAATTTGGTTGAAATTAGTTTGCAAGTTATTAGCGAGTTCAACGTCGAGTTCGACGCTGTTTTGCTTAGAGAATAGCGCTACAGTTCGAAAAGAAATAGACTCGAATCTAGAATAGACAGGACTAACTGACAGATTTTGTAAAGTTTTGTGCATGCATAAAAGTGAAAAAAAAATGAATGACTTAATAATACAATAATTAGCACCGATGGCTTTTATGCTGAAAACTTTTCTATGAAATAAGCATACTAAAATGATACATTTTGGGGCTTCGCTCACTTTCGAGAGAGTTCGCTGATTGCCTCAGACGGCATTTTCAGCTTCACCGGGCTTTTTGGGGGCGGCAAGAAAATTAAAGGGTTCCTCAAGCCGTGTGAAACGAACCACCTTCGGAAGTTTTCTAGAGGGAACGGCATCACGCACTAGTGCTTGTCCCCGTGCCCTACTAGATTCTCCGAAAAGTTCGGAGCGGAACAACCCAAGGGCGCCTCTAAAAGCTCGGACTTCGGCTTGGGATTACCGGGCAGTGGTGGTGGGGAGAAGCACCCAGGTACTTGGCGCGTGTGAACCGGCTCGTCGTACCCTTGTTCTACGAGTACGGTGTCTTTGGCCTAAACATGTGAGCATGTTTAGTGTATTCTGTAAATGTGTAGTGGCATTTAGAGGATCGGGCGGGGACATTTTGGGGCACGAAAAAAATCATTAACGCTCATTAAAAAAGAAAAGAAAAAACATTTGAAGTCTCCAAAAGCAGCAGTAATGCCCGATTTTCCTAACGACGGTTAAGTTCCCGACTGTTAAGCTTTCGAAATAACAAGGTTTAAGGATTATTGGTGAAGATGGGAAAAATCATTTAAATCTGAAAAAAAGTTTTAAACCTTCGTTGCAGGTTCTGGTATATACTCCAGCAGACTTGGCGCGCTCATAAGCATAATGCCTGGGGAGCCCAAGACTCAGCTGCTGGTCACAAGAGTACCTAAACATCCTGGACAAGTGAGACATTGCATTGAGACTTTAAAGCTATATTTTTTTAACATTTCCTTTTCATACCTCACCGTTTCGGACTCCTGGTGAGGTGCTCTTCCATATTTGTCTTTATTATCACTTAGCATCGAGTGATATGAAAACCAAGCGTTTAAATCCGCAAGGAATTTTAAAAAACTGTTGACTGCTTGTATGTTTAAGTCAGTGGAATGTTTTATGTGGTTATTGTTCTTCTTTTACTGTTCCAAACATAGTCAAAGTTCCAAACCTAAAGAACGAAGAAACAAATGAGTTCAAAAAAAAATACAAGATATTGAGAAACCTTTTTATTGTTATGGACTTTTAAGTTGTTTTTTTCATAATAAGAACTACCATGTGACTATGATTGTAGGTACCAAATAATATAGTCAGGCATTTGCTTGATTCGTCACTTCCTTTTACAAAGTATTACAGTGTTCATCGACATTCGCTCACTGTACTTAATTTGCTATAAATCCATTTTACTAACTTTTAACTTTAGTTTTAATGAAGTTTATTTAATTGAGGCTTGTTTCGCCTGCGAAGGCGCCATTTAAATTTCCAGGTCCAATTTACGATGACCCGACGGTTCCGGAGATCCTGCTTCTCAACAAAGACCTGAACCTGCCTTCTGAGTTGTCCAGGCCTCTGCGTCCTGGTTTCCAGGAGTTCACGCTGGTAGACAAGGATGTGAGCTGCACATTTAGGGTGAAGATAAATGAAAATGCAACGGGAAACACTGGAACGGTAAAATACACCTTTAAAGTATTTCTATATTCTTCTATTCCTTCCTAATCTAAGGTATATTTTGATATTGTAAGGGTGAGTTGCACCATCCATCGTTATCATCAAACCGTCCGTCGTAGCTATTAAAAAATCTTATATCTAACGAACAATGGTCACATGAAAAAAAATTTTCCCGTCCTTGCTTTGGGAACAAACAAGACTGGCAACCCTTTTAACTTTAAGGCTAGCAAAGTATCATACGGTGCAATGCATTGTGCTAGATGCCTCTGTTAGTGAGGATCGTTAATGTGAAAGTTATCTTTAGCAGTTACATTAACCGGAGTTTTGGTGCAACTCTATCACCCTAAGTATTTCGCCGGTCGGTTCGGTCTAGTAAGACTTAGTTGTTAGAAAAAAGGAATTAAAATAAAACAAAAAGCCCGACTGTTTAAACAACCATATAAAAAAAACTGCAAAGAGACAAAACTGAAAAGAAAAACACAAGCTCAATTTTAGCAATGTTGAATGCAACGTGAAATATTTTTAAATAAGTACATTGAATATGTAGGAGAAAAAGAGAGTGCGGATTTTATTGAGCCATGGCCGGCCGCTTGTTTGATGATTGTCCCCGTCTGCGACAACTATCAATATTCATTGTATTTAGGAAAATTTCACGTTGCATTCAACATTGCTCAAATTGAATTCTGGGATCGTGGAGCTTGTTTTTTTCTTTTCAGTTTTGTCTGTTTGCAGTTTTTTTATATTGTTGTTTTAGCATTCGGGTTTTTTGTTTCATTTTAATAACTTGGTTTATTTCAAACTTTTTAGTTTTGTATACTAAAACGCTTATATATTCAAACGCCTTACTCTTTTAAATAGCAAAGTCATAGCGCATACACCAAATTGGCGAAAAACGAAACTCTTGACGTCTAGTACTTTTGACTGACATGTTCTTTAAGTTTTTTTAAACATGGGAATAAAATCGGCTAATATTCCCGAAAACAAAACACCATAAAACATTGCTGTACCTAAATGAAAATTATTAACTACATCTACGTCCATATAAAAATTGGCCATATCCTTTAAACCTCGTAGACGTTGTAGTTTGTCCCAAATAGTCCGGCCAGGCGTTTGTGTGTTGTTGTAAATGAAACTCTAAAAGTATTATATTAGGGTATATCTATATAATACTTTTCGGGCCTTTTTAAAGCCCCGTGGCAGTATCTGGGTAAGAATTTGATCGTGTGGTCGATCTAACAGTTTTTTGGGGTCAAGACTACTAAATAACTAACTCCAATGCCAATGTTTTTACTTTTTATTTTGTTTTTTTAATTTTTTTATAGCCTATGTCATTCCCACAGTCAAAACAAATCTAACGACACCTCAAATGTTAAAATCCACCATGCCGTTTGGGCTGTAGGGCGTGCCAAAGAAATATACATACATACATAGGTACACTCGAAAAACATAAGTCTCCTTCTGACGCAGTCGGGTAAAAACGGTTATTTCGACACACAAACACGAGACAATAACGAAATACTTTAAACAACCAGGGCCACTTGAGTCACAGTAATATTTGAGTCTTTATACAATAATAACTGACTGTTCCCCAACCCACTCTGTTGCACCGCATCGCCCGAATGTGCTAATACTTCGTATTTGCTTGGTGTTTTTTCTGCCTTTGTTAAGGGCCATAGTATGATGTTAAATAGCCTTCCAAAAAAATTGGGCTATTAAATACAAAAATATTTTTTGAAATTCTACCGTTCAAACAAAAAAACAAACTCCGCAGCTTAATTATATTAGTATATATTACTTTGTACATGATTCAAACCTTGTTTTTATATGTTTAGTTACCCAGGTTTCGCGCCTTTGTCAAAGACGGTTCAAACACATACGTCCAGCGTCGTCTGGGAGTGGTGCTGTGCGCCGTGGTGGCCTGCAGCAATGACAGCGCCTCTAGCTGCCCTTACAGGTGATAATGGCGTTATGACCTTTGCATCATCGTCGACATCCGACTTTTACACTTCTACAAATATCAAGGACCACTATTTCAGAATATACTTTACTTACAAAAAAATTGCGATTTAGTTGCGAAAAAGCGATGGTTTTTCTCTCTATCATTTCATATTTTTGAAAGTAATATTTTTATTGGGGGGCTATTTGTGAAACCGGCGAACTCGAAATTTAAAGTGTCTGGACATACACTACGGAATATAGTTAATATTTTATGCATTATTAGGCCGGTTACAGTGCTCAACCAGAGTGAACGAGAGTGCGGCAACAGTGCCGTGATCTTGAATTGACGTACGAGCTGTAGCTACCGGCTAGGGTTGAGTGAGCCACACATAGTTAATTTATTATTGTGGGAATTTGGGTGTCTTATATATTATAAATGAAACACACAATTTAGGTGTACACTATAAAATACTTATATCATTATAAAGTACAATCGTAATCAAATATTAATTTACAAATTGGACACAGCAAAATATTTACGCCTCGCTCGGCCAGTTTTGAAAACTGCGTTATTAAATTTAATAACGTAATATATTCGCATGCGAATGTATAATTTTTTTAAATATATTATTGGAAAGCATTTACATGGAGGTACATATTTAAAGTCGGACATATTATCAAAAATAGTTTTGGCTAGTTTTGAATATGTAATAAATACGCACACGCGTACGGTCAGTCCTGAATTTTCATATACATGACAAGCGCGATTGACGGATGTACGCACCGACGGTCGGTGGAGCACTGTAACCGGCCTTAGCAATTTGATTATATGATAGGTACACAAAGTTCGAGAATTTGTCAAAAACAGATTACTTTGAATAAAGAATAACTGGAAGAAAAAATCTCATTTATCAGCATCTATTTATCATCTTTGAAGCAGCCAATGTTGATAGGTACTGTGTCACATTTTCTATTAAGGTATAAAAACCAATTTACAATTCAATTTTCAGATTCACGGAGCTAGAAGCCTCCACGGAATTCGAGGAGTTGGAAATAAAAATGACGACATATCCTAATCAGTTCAACGACTCCCTTAATTGTGATAATGTGGTATACTACCCAGTTTCTTTGAGATACAACAAGTTTCCGCTGCAGCAAAAAGACTTTGCCTACAGGAAGTCGTCGACAAATAGCCGCGAGCTTACACAAAATGGCGGATTAGAAAATGGCGTCGACGGTATTGAAATTAATGGTCGTGAAGAAATATTGTACAAGATTGTTCCACCACAAAATGAACTAGTTTCCTTTGCTGTTTGGGGTAGAATGTACGCAAGAGATGCTAATCTAGAAAGATCTGTGTCGGACGAAGATGTAAGGAGGTACATTGAAACTGAGAACATTATCTTTGGTAGTGCTGACATGGCCAACTCTGACTAAACTAAGAAGTTACAAATCATAATCATAAGTGCCATACATATACAAATGTAAAATTAAATAGTAATTAATGAAAAATCTGTAGTTACTGTTTTTATGCCAAATACAAACCAAATCATGCTTTGTTTAAATAGCAAGAAACTAGATGTAACCGTTATTATGACCAATCTTAAATCCGATTCCCTCATTAATCGCTCAGGTTCGATTCTTGATCGATTCCCGTTCGATTCATTTCGAGATTCGTTGGTTTCTGTGTCTTGTTGCGGAAACCCACAACACACACTATGCTATTGCTTAAAATTACACATTAAAAATAGAAAAAATCCACTCACAGTTCAATACCGCTCCCGCCGTCCAGAACGGGATCCATATGGTCCGATGGGGCCCGAATCCGAGTCCGGGTCTTCGAAGGTTCCCTAAACACACCCAAACTACCCCAAAGTGCACTTTCCTCCTGAAATACCTGTTACTCCAGCAGCGGTGTGGCCGACATCCCGGCTAATTGTTTTCCCGAAACAATTCGCTTACGACGCACACTCACAAACACAGGTTGCACAATCCACTTAATTAGAATAATACGGCTCCAAATGCCCTTATTACTACATAAAATCTATTTAATTATCAACACACGATAACTATCAACCAGCCATATTGTCTTTCCAGAGACAAGTGTATAAAAAAAGAACAACTAGTGATGGGGCCATTATGCCACCAAACAAAATTGAATCTCGATAATCGATTCGTCCATAATACAAATCAAAGTTTTATTTTCAACAAAAATAAATGCCTGTTTATTTGCAACAGGTCTTGTTGTACGTTGGTTCTCCTGGCTAGCTTACATTATCTCTGGCTAGCTGCCATTGTCTATTCTGTCTGGTCTGAGGAGGCCGCTTTCCATTGAGCGGACAGTATGCTCGTTTGACGGCTCAGTATGTAAAAAGAAAAAAGAATGGTTTCTTGCATGGAGTCTTTATTCGCGGCAATAGTCGCGCGACCGCCGCGTGTGGCAGGTACTGGCTGTCGGTCAGCGCGAGCCAACTTAGCCGAGCCTCTTCCTCAGCCTTACGGCTACCACAACGATACTGTCTGACCATCTGGAAGGTGATCTGCCTCCTGCTGGAATGAACTCCGGTGATTGACTTCCTTCTAATGATTTCGGTTATTCTGGCGGCACGGAGGGGAAATTAAGGAGTGTTTAGTGGGTGTGTCCCGTTTCTCCCTTGCTGGCGCAATGGTATGCGTAGGTAATGCATTTACTTTTGAAAAATGAACGTGATCTGCCTCAGTGCCTATGACAAAAAAAAAGAAAAAAGGTTGCGTGCATGGAGGCTTTACTCGTTATTAGAGGCATCGAAGCTGTACCTACCTGTGCTGCAGATGGCTGCGCAAGCCTTGGCTGTTGGTGTTCTCGCGGCGCAGCGCCGGCGAGCACCTACTGATGGTTATAAGTATAAGCCTTAGTGCGAGCCTTATCTAGACTACATTGTCTAACAATCTGCCTCAGTATGATTTTTTTAAAATAATGGGTTCGTGTAGCCGCGCGACCCGCGCGCGTTCTCTAGGCGGCCGCCGAGTCCCGTGGCTGCGGAGTCCTGAGGCAGTTGAGATTCTCGCGATCAATATAATTGATCGAAGCTCGCGACGATACATACATACCTACACAAAGCAGTTAAGTAATCAACTAATAGGTACAGTTTTTCGCCCGACGGATCAATCAGTTGTGTCTCAAAAGCACCCACGGCACAACCAAGTATTCGAGTTTTCGTCAGTTGGGCCTCACGTTCAGCTTCATTCATTAGTTCATTAGCTTCACGTTCTTCATTTTCTTCTTTACCCTTTTCATTTTATTTTAAATTTTTTGGGTAAAGGTAATGTACGAGTATATAGTATTACATATTGTTTTCTAAAGTTTACGCGAACACTACACATTGAAATGAAACTACTTTTACGGATCTACTCGCGTTTATTTTACACATTACTTATTATTATTATTATCCTGACGTTTCGAACCCTTTGCAGGGTCCGTGGTCACAGGGAGACTGAGGTGTTGGTCATCTCATAATTAGTTGGTAGCTTGTATACCCTCATTTAAATTTAATCAGGTGCGTTCCGTTTTACGCAGAAAGAGCTTACAGTATCTATTGGTCTAACTGCTTCAAGATGAACGCATTTTGTTCGAAAACAAATAAATAAACACAAATAACATTTTAAGGTTTTAGCACCCCTACCCTTTCTGTCTAAAATTGAAAATGGTCCAGCAAAGTCCATGCCCACTGTTTGAAATGGGAATCCCGAAGTAATACGCTGAGCGGGTAGGTTACCCATCTTAGGAGTTAGCGTTTGACCTTGAAGGCGCCTGCACGTGAAACAGTTGCGAAAGGTGCGTCGAGCTAGTTCTCGACCGCCGATTGGCCATATATATTGTCTAATTGAATATAACAATAGTTGAGGCCCTGCGTGCATTTGTTTTATGTGTTCGTGACGAAAAATTAGTTTGGCTAAATGATGTTTAGAGTCCAGTATGATAGGATTCTTTATCTCAGAACTGTAAGTGGATAAGTTGAGTCTACCACCTACTCTTAAAATATCTTGTTCGTCTAAAAATGGATCTAAAGGCAGAAGCTTGTTATTTTGGTTTAATTGTTTTGATTTTTTTAATGTATATATTTCCTCATTGTACGATTCTATTTGTGATAATTTTATTAGTTGTAAATAGGCAAAATTTAATTCACTAGTTGTTAAGTTTCCTGTAAATATAGAATTAGGGTTTTTTTTATTATGTATATATCTTAGAACGTAAGTCAATCCACGTAATAATCTTGTGTAGTTTGAAGCATTTTCAAATTTTAAAATAGGTTCTAGTAAAGTAACTGTGTGTGATTTTAATTCAAGGTAGTTCCCCCTCGGTTTGTTTTTGTAGTGTAGGTCAGTCTTCTTCGCAATGTTGCAAAAAAGATGGGCTCAACCACCATAAATCTAAGCTAAGCATTTGGCTAGGATCAACACCCCTAGAAATAGAATCAGCGGGGTTGCACTGAGTTGGTACATGACGCCATGAAGATACCTGAGTGATCTCACCAATTTCAGCGACCCGGTTGGCTACGAACGTTTTTAGAGTGCTAGGCGGGCTGCGTAACCAACCTAGCACTACAGTGGAGTCACACCAGTGAATGCAATGGCTGATCTTTAGGCGCAGAGACTCCTTTACAGACTGGCATAGGCGTGCAGCTAACAATGCACCACATAGTTCGAGTCGAGGGATCGTAGTGGGTTTAATAGGTGCTACTTTTGATTTAGCGCAAAGTAACTTGACACTAACCCTGCCCTGAATGTCAGTGGAGCGAAGATACACGCATGCTCCATAGGCTGACATAGAAGCGTCACTAAACGAGTGAAGCTCAATGGAGATGGGCGCGTCACACACAGTATGCCTCGGAATTGAAATAGATTTAAGATTGTGAACATTAGCTTGATATCTTTCCCATTGTTTACATAACTCACTAGGCACAGCCTCGTCCCCGTCCAATTTGTGGATCCATAATTGTTGGATCAACATTTTGGGGAGAACTGTGCAGGGACTTAAGAGCCCTAAAGGGTCAAATATTTTTAGGGAACTAGAGAGTATAGTTCTCTTTGTAATTACTGTTGGCTTATCTGGGAGCCTAATAGAAAAATGTATGTTATCACTAGTAGGATTCCACCCCAAACCTAAGGCTTAAATCGCCCTGCAAGTCGATTTGAGTTGATTTAAATATTGAAGGTAAATTAGACCTAAATTTTCGAAGTGGAAAACAACCCAAGCTTAATGTTTTGGTTACCGATTCCATTATGAACATTCCATTATGGTATAAGCTTGTTTCAATAGGGGTTGATTTTTAAAGCGTCTTTCTAAGCCACGAAATCGCTTTACAGCAAGCTTGTAAGAATCACCTAGGCAATCAGGTGAATCTTTCAACGGCAGTCTGACACAAAACTGCCCGTTAGATAGACGAGTGGTGTGCTTATTAAAATGTTCAACACATGCCTTCTCGCTTTCACTTAGTAATAGTCTTTTGGGTATGTTGAGGACGCCGAGTTTAGCTAGTTAGAACCTATGTAGAATAAGAATATTTGATTATTTTGTTATTATTTTGTATGTAAAACTCAATGTAGAAATAAGCAATAAGAATAAGTTAGGTTTGATCTTGTCAAAACACGTCTAAACATGAATTAGCCAATCACGTTAAAGTACACTTATTTGTTTGTCTAGTTAGTATGGGATTTTGTAACGGTCGCAAAATCAACTGTGTCAACGCGTCGCTAGTTGCCATACGTCCAAAACGGACATAAGTAGCGCAGTTTTGTATGAAAATCATGTTCAACGTTCAGTATTCAATTGCAACTTGGGAAATAAAGAAGACACTAAATACATCGAAGAAGAGTTTTTAATTCTACAAAAAATACAGTCCACCACAGGGTAGTTCTTCCAACTCCCAAAAGCGTGAAATTTGCTTTTCTAGGCTGTCACCCGATTGTGGTGAAGCACTTGATGAAAAATTGCAATGTAGTTTTCTAGGTTCACAACTATTCAAAACAATAGGACCGGTCACTACCCAGCCTAATTGTGAACTACGTAAAAATGGTTTGTTTACGCCTAACGATTGCTGTTTATTGCCAACAATGTCCCAAGACAGGTCTGCGCCTATTAAAAGTTCGATAGGAGATGGCTTATAAAATAATGGATCAGCTAATTTAATGTTACTAGGGATATTGAACTTGTTTAACCCAACAAAGAATTTAGGGAGGTCTCCTGTGAGCTCCGGTAACACACAACACGAAAGTGTAACATTGAAATCAGTCTGCAATGAATTTAATTGAATGACGCAACGCTTTTTTATATAATTACAATCTGTGTTCCCGATACCTACCACCTTTATAGGGATAGTTGGCAAACAATCGAGCCCTAAACGCTGTTGCACAGATTGAGAAATAAAACTAGTTTGACTACCGCAGTCTAACAGCGCGCGAATAGTTTCCGACTTGCGCGTCGAAGGATTGACAACATCAATCAATGCAGTGGCTAAATAAACTTGACTAGTAGGCTCACTGCAAAAATTAACATTAACATCTGTTTGTGCGGATGACACATTAGTCTTTTCGGGCAAAGAAGAAACGACCTTATGGCATAGTGTGTTGTGTCGCTTCTTGCACTCGCGGCACGGACCCAGCTTGCATGAGAACCTATTATGGCCGGGGCGTAAACAATTCAAACACAATTTAAGATTGATAACTTCTTTTATGCGTTGCTCAGGTGATTTTGATAAAAGCGTAGGACAGTCGTAAATACGATGAGCTTGTTTGCAAATGACACAATTAGACGATTGATTAAAATTATTCGTGTGCAATTTATTAGTATCTAATTGAGCAGTATATGAGAACGACTTAGAATGACAGTCTTTCGTTTTGTGCGAATTACTTATACTGGGGATTGGCGTGCGCTTATGTTTATCTAACTTATTATTATTTATGGTTTCTAAAACATCCGCACGGTTTTTTAGAAACTGATTGAACTGTTCAAGTGTCGGCATGTCTTCAAGTGAATTACGATGCTCTTCCCATTTTAAACTAGTATGAGTATCCAATTTTGAAGAAACCATGTGAATTATGAGGGTGTCCCATTTGTCTGTAGGCTGCCCTAAACTAGACAAGGCTCGTAAATTTTTACCTACATGGTCGATTAAAGACCTTAAACACTTTTGAGACTCCCGCGAAATAGGTTCAATATTGAACAGCGAATTGAGATGGTTGTTTATGAGCTGTCTTTTATTGTTGTATCGCTCGCATAGCAAGCTCCATGCTTTGGTGTAATTGGCGTCAGACATTTCGAGATTGCTAATAACACGGGAAGCATCACCCTCCAAATATGACGATAAATAATGGAACTTGTGAATATTTTGAATGCGTTCGTTGTTGTGGACAAGTGAAATAAACATGTCTCGAAACTCAAGCCACCGATAGAAGGATCCATCGAATTTAGCGATCTGAATTTGCGGTAACTTAAACCCAATGCTTTGAGACTCAGAACACTGATGGAAGCTTCTACATTGACTATCAGCCCTGCCAGTTTTGTTTGGAACTTGCACATTGGAAATCTCTTGCGCAGTGGCAATGCATATTGACAACTCAGTCTCAATATTGTCGCGTTCCGTTAGTTCGACTTCCAAGCCGGAAGGGTTTAGAATCTCGATTTGACTTTGAACGGTTTCAAATATAGATGATAATGACTCAATACGCGATAATTTAATATTTAACTCGTTCACTTGTATGGGACTAAGAAGAGATATCTTTGAAAGTGAGTCTAAATAATTTTTAAACTTGTAGTGTTGTAGTGTAGTGATACGTCCCTTAATTGAACTACGCTTAGTTGCGAGTTCCTTTAAACTAGACTCAGCCATTTTAATTTAAAATATTTATATTTGCAACCTCAAAAGCAAATTAAATGCGCACCAAAGAAATAGTGAACAGCTGATCATGCGCCGATTATGTAATAGTTAAATAGCTTACGCTCCTCCTTCGTGAGATACCGTTACTGTGTCCGCAGCTGGGGTCGAACAGGAATCGGGTCACTAGGCGAGGGTGCTCGGGCGCAGGCGGCCGCACGTCACTCTCCAAGCTGAAATAGTCGGCCAAATACTTTGAACAAAGCGAAATAGTACTTTATGGATAATAGACGTTAACTAGAATAGTGATTGTGGGCAATACTTTCGATAGGCCGTAGTGGAAAGCTTAAGCGGCTTAGCAGCATTAATTTAAAATGGACAGTGAATTTATGGTTATTATTATTGTGGGCTCAAACCAAAGCGATAGATTGAGTTGGATGAAGCGTAGTCCGTAATTAACGAGGTTGGTACGGTAATTTTTTCAATATAGCTGGTCATTAACGTAAGCAGAGAAGTGATTTGTAACCTAATATGATGATAGTAATGTTGCGAGTTTTAATTTGTGGCAATATAAAATAGAAATACACAAAAATATGTAGTAATTATGATGGTGATTTTCATTGATTTGTTAATAGCATTGAAATGATCACGCAAAATAAAGAAATATAACGAAATCAATGCAAAGCAGCGTGACACGTGCACACGTCACGCTTTGCCCTTGACTAACCTTAAGCACTATAGGCGCGCTTAAAACACAGTTCTTTGCACTAGATTTTAGCTAGGATGGATATAGATGGGAATCAATGGAATGGAAGATAGTGGAATAGCGAGATTGATGAAGGATAGGACACTTAGCTTATTGGCCTGGTCGCGATGCGGTTGGCTGACCGACGACGTGGGCGGTGTCTTCAACTCGTTCCTGGGCTTGATTCTTGGACTCGATGGGCTGCCGGGGATGACTCGATGGCTGCACTGCGTGGCTGGGCCACGGAGTTCCGGCGATGTTTCGGAGGCTGGACCTGGCGGACGGCTGCGGCGCTGGGGGCTGACCGGCTGTAGCTCAGGCGCTCCGTAGAAATAATCTAGGGACTTAGCTAGTACGCTAAGTCCTGTCACGGTCGCCACTTTATGGCCACGCGGGCCACTGGAAGTTTTATTTGAGTAAAACCTCGATAGCTTTTTAATGCTTTTATTAAAAGCTACATGTATTTGCAAAACAAAATAGTAATTAAATTTGGGACAATGTATATTTTAACAAATTAATCTAGGACGTTATATAAAATTCAAGTAGTCAAGGGCTATAGCTAGTGGTCGGATGCAAAGAGTAAGTCCGTTGGATGGCGGCGATGGCGGCTCTCTTGACGTCACAACCGCTCGCCGCGACGTTCCATTTTACGTGGCGCAGACAGTTGGTTTATTGCGTTTTCTGTGACAAAGCCGTGGTACTTTCAGTTTATTATCCTGTAGTACGTGCTTGACATGCTGAAGCTCAGCAGCCAGGTGTTGGGTGTCACAGATGCCTCGTGCTCTCTGAAATAAAGATTTCCCTACAGTAGCCAACTGTCTAGGATGGTGGTGAGAATCACCATTGAGGTACCTATCTGTCCTATTAATAAACGCGAGTAGATCCGTAAAAGTTGTTTCATTTCAATATATAGTATTATTTTAACGGTGTACAAAGGAAACTTAAGTTAGATACATTAAGTACCTTTGTAATAAACCGCATGCCTAATATATTGCGGTGACAAAATGAGAATGGGTTCGTCTTTCAATTGAATGATCAGGAAATTTTAAGATCGTTTCAGGACGTTGCTCCGGCTTATTTTCATAAAGAATAAGCATTTAATTGTTTGCAAAATAACATCGTAGATTATTATGACGAAGTCCAAAATACTGAAATATAACTCATGTCTAAGAATACTATAAGGTAACGGCACCTATTAGAATAGAATATTAATCATTTAATTCAGGCAACAATCAATGTACAGATGGTATATTACATAGAGACCCAATTACAGAAAATACAATTTATATATAAAAGTAAAACTATGTTACACGGACGCAGCGTGGTGTCCAGTAGCCGGCCTCAGAACCGCCGGAACATGACACCCTTCGTCCAAAACTCTTACTTTATGAACGTCGATAGACAGTCGGTCGTTACTCTCTGCACAAAATAAAATTCACAATGTGGCGGGATTCCAACAGTTCGACCCTCAGAGTGAATTTGGTTCTGATCCGTACATACTCTACCATGTCCTCTGCCTTTGTAGAGTAGTGGTGCCGAGACACGTACAGCAACGTGTAGCTGGACGCAGCAGGTAGTTCGGTCCGCTCGGCGCGACACCGCACAGGTTGCGACAGGCGGGCTTTCTCTTTGTCCTCGTCGTCGCGATGATGATACTGAGGAGCCACAGAACCTCTTTTCTTCCTCTGTTGAATAAGTCGCCGCTCAGGTTGTGGAGTAGCGCTGACAGTTTGTTTAACGGTAGCAGCAGCATTGGCACGTTGAGGTGTAGACGAGCATGCGCGTGGTGTCACCACCGGAGCGGCGGTGGGACGGGAAGGGGCCGGGGTGCATCACGCGTGGCAGCAGCTGGCGGTGCATCCATATGCCCCGACTCGAAACTGCCGATAGGAGCATTTTGCGCTCTGCAACGAGTGCTAAAGTTTATTTTAATAAAAAATATTTGACTTTGAATAGTTATTAATAACAGGCGTACGCGCAGCGCAACACAATGCAAAGAGTAGTAGGTAAGTGCGGAGCGGTTGAATTTTATCAAGACATAGGTCAAATGCAACCTATTGCACATACTTCTGAATAACGCACAGGGCACAAACGCTTAGAGAATTTCCTTGGGCAAGCCTGGGAATCAGCATCTCAGCCAAAAGACGTCCACTGCTGGACGAAGGGGGAGGCAAGGATCTCCACAATGACCGGTTTTGTGCTGCTCGCATCCAGCGGCTTCCCGCGGCCCGCGACCTTCACCAGATCGTCGGTCCAGCTTGTTGGAGGTCTGCCCGCACTACGCCTTCCGGTACGCGGTCGCCACTCAAGGACTATCCCGCCCCAGCGGCCATCAGTCCTGCGAGCAATGTGCCCTGCCCACTGCCACTTGAGCTTAGCAACTCTTCGAGCTATGTCGGTAACCTTTGTTCTTCTGCGGATCTCCTCATTTCTGATTCGATCACGCAGAGAAACCCCGAGCATAGCCCTCTCCATTGCTCTTTGAGTGACCTTGAGCCTTTTTATGAGACCCATAGTGATCGACCACGTCTCATTCCCGTATGTCATCACTGGCAACACACACTGGTGACTGACTTTCGTCTTGAGACACTGCAGTATATCGGACGAGAAGATATTTCGTAGCTTACCTGCCTGCCTGGGAATAGACTTTGAAAACACCCAGTAATCTATTTGTGGTATTAAAAGTTTTGAAACAAAGCTATTTTTACTTAAAAGCTCCTAAAAACATTAAAGGCTACTTCACGAAAACGATATTCAACAGAATTAATTATTTATTGAACTTTTTGATCCTCACCATTTTGATTCCAAAGAGTTGTTTAAAAACTCCGACTGAAGATATTTAATAATCCCACACAAGAAGAAAAGCATCGTGGTCGTGAGCTGTCACCTCCTCGATATTTTTTGCGATATTTTTTAATAACAAAGAACATTAAACGACAACATAATTGTTTCTTGTGACTGCAGATTCCGGTTTCTCATGTCGATATAACTTTTTTCAGATGCACATTTCAGATTTGATGTCATACAATAAAATGATAAGATGGCTATGGCCATTCCATTAATATAGGTTTTAAAGTGCTACAAGGGAAGGGACATTTTGAGTAAGTATTGTTCTTCGAAAGTTTGTGGTGCGCAGGCGTGTGTACGTAGACGACCTGACCAAACTCTCGTCGCGTTCTTTCGCCTTAGTTGAGTTTCGGTCATCATAGTCGTAGTCATAATAGTCGTAGTCATAATAGTATGGTTCATATGTCTCATTTACATTTATTTGTCTGGGACCAGTTTGTGGCATAGATGGTAGTGGACGTGCTACAGGGTGGCTAATATCAGACATAAGCCTAGGGTAAGCTTGATGTTGAACCGGCGGGAATGGACGTGTTGGAATTTTAAATCCCGTTGTCATATTAGATCGCTGTGGGGGCCCTAATTATTTGTTGAGTTCTGGAAGGTCCTTGCCCGGTCATATTATATTTTAAAGTTTGAGGTGTTGTAGGTAAATTATTATTATTGGATGCGCTATTATAACCGTAATTAGAAGATGAATGCATTTGCTTTGAATGTCCCGGTGTATTATTGAACTGCTGCAAAGATGAATTAAATCGCGTAAAATTTAATGGCATATGGAATTGAGCTTGCTTTCTGTAAGTATTAGATTAAACATTTTTATATTGCAAGTACATAACATTTAATTCGTCTTGTGCGTATTCTAAGGCTTTCTAACGTTTCCAGACGCATGCACCTAATGCGTGACCCTAACAGTTCATAGAGACCACGCGTGAAGGTTTGCAATGCCAATTTTTTATATAGGCTGCGTTTAGCCGCGACTGTAGTCTCAATAGACTCATGTAATTCTATATAAGTCATGATGGTGCATAACAAGGTTTGAATACGCTCGTAAAAAACGCTTGGTGTATCCGACCTCTGGGTGAGATTGGATAAATCCGTGTAGAGCGCTGTTTCATCACGGTGATCGCTGAAATTGATAATTAATGCATTTCTTATGCCATTCCAGTCGCTGGGAATGCCATTGTTCATTAGAGTTCTGGCGGCAGGGCCAGTTATTTTATTTAATATTCCATTAATGAGCGCCGAATTATTGAGTTCATTTCCAAGGGCTGGACTGACAAACTTTAATATTAGTTGATCACAGATACCTAGGAATCGAATGAGCACATTTGGGTTTCCATCAAACTCAGGGGCCAACCTCAATGCTTTCCAAATTTGATTAGTTAAATCTACAGCTCCTAAGGCTAAATTAACTGAATTACTACTGCCTTCCATGTCTTCAGATTCTATTTCTTCTAGCGCTACTAATAGATCGCGGTGACATCGCGACTTTTTGTAACTCTCTAGGATATTTCGCCTTGTGTTAGGCTTAATATCCCTATCTCTACGTGGATAAATAATGATGATAGTCATTTAAAACCTATTAAATTAAATTAAAATTTTATTCCTACAGGAATTGGCACTTTTTGGTGAAACTCATTTTTTACAGGAACTTCGATGTTGCAATCTGTTTGGTACGAGGCATCTGTACTCGTAACACACAGAACAGTAGAACAGTGCTTGTAGTATGACAACAATGTAAGGTCGATAAACATTAAAGGGTAGGTAATCACCCTTTCAACTTACCTTACTGGACGACAGCTAGGGACCAGGTGGTTGAGACTAAAATCAGCTGCTGACCACTATCTTTAATGATAATGGAAAAAGTATGCTCGTTTGAAGGCTCAGTTTCATAAAAATAATAAAAGAAAGGTTTCGTGCATGGAGTATTTATTCGCTGTTAGAGGCATCGAGGATTTAGTCACAGGACCGCCGCGTGTGCTGCAACTGACCGCGCAGGTTCTGTCTATCGGTCAGCGCATGCAAGCAACCACTGCTGGGTATAAGCCTTCCCCTAAACACGTCAACTTAGTCGATCTCGTACGAGCCTCATTCACTGTCTTCCGGCCACCACAACGATATTGTCTGACCATCTGGAAGGTGATCTGTCTCTAACTGGGATAAACTCCGGTGATTGTTTGCAACGGCTTCGGATCATACTAACTGCACGGAGGGGAAGTTCAGGTGGTTTTACTGGATGTGCCCTTTTCCCCCCTTGCCGGCTTATCCGTAATACATTTTCTCTTGTAAAAAAAAAGGTGATCTGCCTCAGTATATGCGCAGACCCTGGATATTTAGCTCCTCGCGGCGAAGCACCTGCGAGCACCCACTGCTGGGTATAAGTATAAACCTTAATGCGAGTCTCATCTAGACTATACTTATTGTCTGACCATCGAAGAGGTGGTCTGCCTCAGTATGATAAAAAAATAGTTTTGAGCATGTAGTTGCTTCAAAGCTGTAGTTGCGCGACCGGCGCGTGTGCTCCAGGTGGCTGAGCAGGCCCTGGCTGTTGACGTTCTCGCGGCGCAGCGCCTTTGAGCACCCACTACTGGGGTATAAGCCTTAGTGCAAGCCATATCAAGACTAAATTGTCTAACCATGTGACATCTGGTCTGCCTAAGTATGATAAAAAAAGAATGGTTTTGAGGTTATTTTTAATCGCTGAAAGAGGTTTCGAAGCTGTAGTCACGCGACCGGCGCGCATGCTCTAGGTGGCTGCGCAGGCCCTGGCTATTGAGCTTCTCGCGGCGCACCGCCTGCGAGCGCGCGCGCCGCTTGCCGGCAGCTGACCTGATGTAGGGGCGGCCGCCGCGCCGTCGCCTCACGCTGCCTGTATTGGAGTGACAAATAAAAGGTTTCTTATTCTTATAAGATAGACCCTGACAGAATAACAGCGCTTCTGTGTCAATCTGGACATCCACAAATGAGGCAAAAGCTTTTGCTGAGACAGGACAGGACGCATTAGTTTCACGCTCTTCGTTTTAATTTTTTACTGTTTTTATTTTATTCACCCTATTCTTTGGTGCTATGAGTATGTCTGCTTTATTTCTTTTGTTTATAATGTGTGTGTGTTTGCTATAAATGTTTTTCTTTCCTATATTTTTACACACCTATTGGGAAGAGTTTAGTCAATGGGGTATTTGACAGGTTTTAGAAAAATATGTCTAATGGTTCATTATAGCATAATATATTTGCAATTTGATTAATTCGTTATGAATTTCTTTATTTTTTATGAAAATCGCCATTAAAATTTAAATTAATAAAATAACCGCCAAAACGCTGAATGCAGGTCACGTGATGTCGTGACGTCACCTGCTTGTAAGCAAACTTTTAGCTGTCAAATTGTTTAATTTGACAAAACAATGAATGAAGTTGAATTGTACAAAACTTTGGTTGACATTTACTGTAAACAAGCTGGTGACGTCATTCCAGATTCAGCGTCATCCCGTGCGTTTTTGATCACGTGGTCAATCATAAAAAAATTATCATGTTATTAATGATTTTTTATAAAAATCATACTTATTTTAAAATTTTGTGCTAGCTAAATTAGTTTAAAAACATGTTTACTATTAAGTTAACAACAGTTTGATCAATATTTTCATTGTAGTCAAATACCCTATAGCACACCGTTGCGATACATAACACAATATATGTAAGTGTGTTAAGACGGGTATCCATTATCGCGCTCCTGCAACTACTCTTTATTGAAAAATGTTTGCTGATGGCCTCATACGACCCTTTCAACGTCACCGGTCTTTTTTGGGGGCGACGAGAAACTTAAAAGATTGTGATCGAATACCTGACGGGTTTCTCGAGAGAACACGCTAGCGTGTCCCCGTTAGTTTTTTTTTGGAGAGTGATTGCTGATTGCCTCAGACGGCATTTACAGCTTCACCGGGCTTGTTTGGGGGCGGCGAGAAACTTAAAGGGTTCCTCAAGCCAAGTGAAACGAATCACCTTCGGAGGTTTTCTAGAAGGAACGGCATCACGCACTAGTGCGTGTCCTCGTGCCCTACTAGATTCTCCGAGGGATTTGGATCGGATCGGGGACCGACGAGGGCGCCTCTAAAGGCTCGGACCTCAGCTCGGGTTGACCTGGTCAAGGTGGTGGAGAGAAGCGCCCAGTGCATGTCTGTACTTGGTATAGAGCGCGTGTGAACCGGTTCATCGTACCCTTGTTCTACGAGTACGGTCTCTTGGGCCTAAAGTAGTACATGTTTAGTGTATTCTGTAAATGTGTAGTGGCATTTAGAGGATCGGGCGGGTCCCTTCAGTTTGGATAGGAACGGGAAGCGAACAACCCGAGAGCGCCTCTAAAGGCTAAGACCGCGGTTCGGGTTGACCTAGTCGTGGGGGTGGGAAGAAGCGCCCAGGTACATGTCTGTACCTGGATAAAAGTGCCGATAAGGAATTTAATGTTTTTAGGTGTGTTATTTGACCCCCTTAGGGTGTGATTTTCGTAAAATCCTTTCTTAGTGGCTGGTTACGTCACTCAATTAACCTACAGTCCAAATTTTATCTAATTAGCTTCAGCGGTTTAGGCTCGGCGATGATGAGTCAGTCAGTCAGGACAAGTCATTATATGTATATATACAAAAGTAAATCAAATGTTTTTAATATCACACTGTGACTCATGCTACATAGTTGATAAGAATCACAGGCTAGATGATAAATATGATGATCTGGTGCTGAATCGATGTCGGCCATTCCCTAATAAAAAATATTTTATATAGGGATTTTTTTCCTCATACCTACAGTAATAAAAATGGCTGGTTGATGGGTCTCGGCTCGCGCTTTAGATGGGTTGCTAGCCTAGTCATAAAACTTTCAAATAGCATACGTAGTATAAGTTGCACATTTTTTTTAAAATTTGAACTTTAAAGTTTTTCTTGGACACTATGTAAAATGGCACCATTGATATGCACTAGCGCTGATCAGCGCCGCCAAACAATTAAAACTCTATTGTGTCTGTATTCACAGCAGACGACGAATACGTACGCCGTCTCACAGAATATCGGCGTGAAACAACGGCACTCGTAGCTGTTGTGTTTCGTCCGGTGAGTGAAAGTACCGGAGGCCCATCTCTCACTTCTCCCCCCTCCCAATTCCTACTCCCTCCTCAAGATCCAACTCCTACCTCAAGGTCGGCAACGCATCTGCGATTACTTTGGTTTTGCGGGGTGTCCATGGGCGGCGGTGATTACTTTCCATCAGGTGACCCGCCTGCTCATCTGCCTCCTTTTATCATTAAAAAAAACGTATCCATATCAAAGGGCTTTTAGGCGTCATGTCCTTTTTAGCCCTTTGATATTTACGACCATACTCACCATCTTTCAGCCGCTCGAAGTTATCTTCCCCGACGATCCTCCGCAGCCGTGTGTCTTCAGCGCTCGTAATTTCCCTGGACTCGTGATTTATCCTCATCATCTCTTTGTACATCTCTTGGTAGTCCTGATCAAGTAGATCAGTCAAAGTCTTTTTGCGATAGTAACTCCGCGACATGGGTGAAGGAGTTCTGATGGAATTCGGATTTGGATAATTGGAGAACGCGTTTAAGTACTGTAAGCAGAAACATTTTATTTATTTATATTTACAAACTTACTACTATTATGACGGGATATTCTTAATGCAATAGAGTAGGGAGGAGCTCGATGGCGCAGTGGTAAGCGCGCCCGGTCTGAGATTGCTAAGATTAAGCAACGGCTGGTCATCGGATGGGTGACAAAGTGTATCATTTCGAGCTTCTCCTTGCTTCGGAAAGCAAGTAGCCGTTGGTCGCGGTTCCATTAGTAGTCGTTAACAACCATCAATGCGCACTGGGCCAGCGTGGTGGTTAACGGGCCGTTCTCCCTATCCATCGCAAAGGGAAGGCTCATGCCCCCGCAGTAGGACATAAAATGAGCTGTTGATAATATTTTGTTTTGCTTTTTTTATATATATAATCGTTGATTTTTTTCTACTTTTCATAAATATTTTTCAATTCAGTCGACCTTAGTGTTTCCTCTTAACTTGCCGACTCGCAAGTTGCTTCTTCACGCCTCGTTTGTTGCTCGCATTGCTCCGCAGTCATAAGTAACCTTTAATTATTTGGTAAATAACGTCTAATATACGTTAACAAGGCTGTGATCAAAACATTAAATAAGAAACATTTAAGATTATAATGTCGCAGTCCAAAGTACCGAAATACCTATAACTCAAGTCGAAGAAACACTAATTTCCTATGTAAAGCTTTACTCAATCGAAATAACGATAGCAATTCGGTTGTATGAGGAAAATGTTTAATTATAGATAGTTTATTGATCATACTTGTAATAAAATTACTTATAAAAAATATATTTAAAAAATATCCTTAATAAATATGCTAATGGGCAACTGGAAAGGCAATTAACGAAAAAAATATTATTAAATTTACTTTATTATTTTAAACTACTAAGAAAACGAAAAAGACTAGTCATGAAACAACCACAAAACTAATGGTTTGATTACTTTAATAGCGAATGGAGTCTAAATATGTTTGCAAAATATAGAAAGTGACGCAACGTAACGTAGTAGGCTAAAGCCTATTAGTACCTATACCAACATAACCGTTGCAGTTTCATAGACATTATACATATAAACACTAAAACAGACAATGTTAACAAGATCACTTTAAAATTCTAACATAAATAAAACTAAATTAACTAATAACGTAAAACACGTAACAGAAAATAGAGAGGTTTCTGACACCGGTGTTCAAAGTAACCAGTAATTATCATTTGTTTTCCTTGAATCAATTAAATTAGGGTTCATTAACTGGTTTTAATCTTCAACATCAATTTAACACAGTCCACCTGCTTCCCAGATGTCATCCCATAAAATTTAAATGAGAATCTATGTTATTTTTAGCGACGAAAAGGTTTTAAAGGTGTCAAGCGGTGACAATACGATAGGTACTACATATTAGGACACATACCACAAAACAATCACAGCATATTAAGGTTTAAGTTAAAATGAAAAGTACACTTATTCAAACTGTAAGTACACCACATCGGAAATGAAAATGTCAAATTGTACGGAGTGGATACCTCAAAAAACGATACAAGTATAATGACAACGGCAAATATTTGAGGCGGCATCACTGTGTGCACCGCGAAGTAACTGGACGTAATGAGCTGGCCGTTTGCCTAAACGTGTTGACGAGCGGACAATGATGTTTAATGTATCAGCACACGCTATTATCATAAGGCCGGCTAGCAGGAACGGCGACAAACATTCGCCACGACAATCCACCATTAATGGAAGTGTTTTGTTTAACTAAGGGTTACTGGTCCACTTTCCTTGTTAAGGCTTGTTGCACACGTACTACAACCGAACCACACCGTCGTCGTCTCAGCCAAAAGACTCTCAAGAAAGGATCTCCACAACGACCGGTTTTGTGCTGCTCGCATCCAGCGGCTTCCCGCGACCTTCACCAGATCGTCGGTCCACCTTGTTGGAGGCCTGCCCACACTGCGCCTTCCGGTACGCGGTCGCCACTCAAGGACTATCCCGCCCCAGCGGCCATCAGTCCTGCGAGCAATGTGCCTTGCCCACTGCCACTTGAGCTTAGTAACTCTTCGGGCTATCTCCTCATTTCTGATTCGATCACGCAGAGAAACCCCGAGCATAGCCCTCTCCATTGCTCTTTGAGTGACCTTGAGCCTTTTTATGAGGCCCATAGTGAGCGACCACGTCTCAGTCCCGTATGTCACTATATCACTGGCAACACACACTGGTCAAAGATTTTCGTCTTGAGACACTACGGTATATCGGACGAGAAGATATTTCGTAGCTTACCTGCCTGTCTGGGAATAGACTCTGAAAACACCAAGTAATCTATTTGTGGTATTAAAAGTTTTAAAACAAAGCTATTTTTATTTGAACACTCCTAAAAACATTAAAGGCTACTTCCCGCGACGTTCACCAGATCGTCGGTCCACCTTGTTGCGATTATTCACACGTGAATAATCGCAGCGAATTCTTGCGGTGGCGTTGTGTTACCTGCAAAGTGTTTGCGATATAGCCGGCCGCTAGTTCACGGTGTCGCTGTTGGTTGCGTTGTGGTTGCGACGTGGCTGCGATGTGGCTGCGATGTAGACGATGTCAAACACGCGGTCAATATGACGGTAAAATGTGGCCTGTATGAATCCATCTATTTATTTTCATACAAATTAGTGCCCGCCTACTTGTTGTGGTTGCGGTTGTGGCGTGGTTGTGGTACGTGTGCAATAAGCCTTAAATGTTTTAACACTTAAGTTTACGTTTACGTTAACGTGAAGCCAATTAGGTCCCAACCTCAGCTTATGCTGCAACGACATACAAGCCGCTACAGTGCTGGTATTCTGGTGGGACCCAACTTGGCACAAGAAACACAGGACAGTAAACATATTACAATTGTAACAAATAATAATAACAAAAAACAATAATAATCAATATGACATACATAACATTTATAACTAACATACTCATATATAAAAACATTTCGATAACAAGATGACAGCACAAAACAAAAACAAAAAAAAAAAAAAACTTAATTATGATTAAAACAGAGCAAAACTACTTAACTTTACAACAATTTGATTATGGTTTGTGATTGCTTGTGCGTATATTTGGTGAAAACGAAAGGCTGTGTGCCTTTCGTTGAGAAAATTTTAGGCGCAAGAGTCGGCCGCAGCGGTGCCAGGACGAGCCGTCCGGCAAGTGCATGACGTGAATAAACTGAAGGTGAGTTGCAGATTTTTGTTCATTTAGTAAGTATTTTTTTGAGGCTCTGTCTAAATGTGTGAATAGTTTAGGTCACGCACCGGAGGGGGAAGGTCATTCCAGCACCGCGAGGCCGCGAACCTGAAGGATCCGCAAAACATTACTGTACGGTGTTTGGGGGTAACAAAAACGTGAGTTCGTACAGGCTCTTGAGGGATACTTCTTGCTATGTTTTGTCCACACCAACTTGTTAAAAAGATAAGGCGGCCTTCCCGATCCGATCAAACCAAACAACAATGTAGCAAGATGAAGTCTTCTACGACCTTCCATCTTTATCATGTTTGCTGAATTAAGAAAGGGAGTAATGTGTGTTCTGGGTGGGACATGGAAACAAAAGCGAGCACAAGCGTTCTGCAGACATGGACCACAGACTGTGTCACAGTAATTAAGTTTAGATAAAATAAGGGACTCACAAAGTTTTATCTTCAGCTCCTCGCTCAAATAGGGTCGAATCTTGTATAACAATTTGAGCCGGTAAAAACAATTGCGTGTACACTCTGCTATGTGACTTTCAAAGTTTAGCCTACTATTCAAAATCAGTCCCAGATTTCTTGCAGAATCCACACGCTCAACTACTTTCCTATTGATAAATATATTCAGAAAAGTATTACCAAATTTCTGAATATTCCTCCTTGACCCCGTCAACAACAGTTTTAATTTCTTTGGGTTTAGGACCAGGCAGTTTAAATTGCACCAGGATGGGATGTATTCTAAATCCTCATGAATCTTTGTCGCAGCATTCGCGTGATCACCAGGCCGGAAGGAGTAGAACAGTTGAAGGTCATCTGCATACAAGTGATACCCACAGTTAGTAATACTTCTCGTGATATCAGCACTGTACAACGCATAGAGGATCGGTCCCAGGATCGATCCCCGGGGCACACCATGGGTAACAGGTAGTTGTGCAGAGCGTATCCTGAACCCATCAGGCTAGCTGTCGTCTATTATGAAGGTAGCTGTTGAACCAACTTATAGCATTATTGTCGACACCGTAGTATGACAGCTTGGAAATTAGGAGGTCAGCATTGATAGAATCGAAGGCCCTTGAAAAATCCAGCAGAAGCAGAATGTTGATCTCCCCCTGGTCCTGAGCAGCAAGCAGATTGTCGACATCCACAAGGGCAGATGCTGTGCTATGGCCTCTACGGAAATCAGACTGCAGTTGAGGGAGAATGTTGTAGTAGAATTTGGTCAGTTGGTCACATACAATTCTTTCTAAGACCTTGGACAAACATGGGAGCAGGCTGATGGGGCGCAAGTCACACATTGAGGTGGGACATCAACAAGATTAACATTAAATCATTGATGAGTAAACATTATATATAATAGTTGATCATTCCAAACGCAATCTTGATCACAGATGTTACACGAAAGCATAAAAATAATAATTGAGACGAAGTATTTGATCAAAACATTAAATTAATAATATAAAAAATATTAGATCATTAGATTTTAAAATACAATTATAATATATCAAGAATTATATTAAAATTAAAATTAATATTACATTTAAAAAAAACAAATATCAAAACAATATAGTAATCATAAATAATAATAATTAAATTATTAAGAGAATAAATTACATTTATAGATCAAGTGATAATTTTACATTCTTCTTAAAGCTAATCAAAGAATCGGAAAAAATGTCGACATCAACAGGAGCAGAGACAAGCGGCAGCGGCATTCCGGCCAGAGGTCTGGCAGAATGTGCCCGCGTCACGCTTTTGTGTAAGCTATTGTATGCTATTATCAACCTGTTCAGGGGGAAATGCCTGACGCGACCGAATAAATTTTTCCACAAAGGGTGAATAAGCGGATAACATTTAAAACGGGTGGTTTTAAATGTTATCCAGCATTGATTTATTAAATAATTTTTTATTTCTTTTGTATTTAACTTCATGTTCTAATAACAAAATTATAATTTATTGTTTTTAGGGTTTCGTACCCAAAGGGTAAAACGGGACCCTATTACTAAGACTCCGCTGTCCGTTCTTCTGCTGTCTGTCCGTCTGTCACCAGGCTGTATCTCATGAACCGTGATAGTCAGATAGTTGAAATTTTCACAGATGATGTATTTCTGTTGCCGCTATAACAGCAAATATTAAAAAACAGAATAAAATAAATATTTAAGGGGGCTCCCATACAACAAACGTAATTTTTTTTTGCTCGTTTCTGCTCGATATTGATAACGGCAACAGGTAGACGGTTGAAATATTTACAAATTATTGAGTTCTATTATTCACTTTAAAAATAAATAATTAAATAAAAATAAGACAAATATTTAAGGGGGACTACCATACAACACAGACATGATTTTTTTGCAGTTTTTATAGATAATGGTACGGAATCCTTCGTGCGCGAGTCTGTCTCGCACTTGGCCGGTTTTTTTCTTTTTTACTATCTTTTAACCTTATAGGATCCATATAGTTCCTCGTAATGGCGAACTGCGATACCATCCATATAGAAACCACATTAAGAGTCGCCGAGAACGTTTTATGCATTGTTCTAAATTATTTTTACATAATATGATCAATATTAAGACCGTTGCAATTTATAAAAACCTAAAATTATTAAATACTTATTTACATTTTTTATTTTATTTATTTACTTAGAGTGCTGACAAGACGATACCGTTGCGTTCTCACATCTTAACGAATGACATAACGCCCTGTGGGAAAGTGGCCAGTGGGTTTGTCAGGTATGTTATGATAGTTACAATTCCATACAATGGGTTGCTTACCAGCCCCGAATAGGTAGTTACTAATAATGTTTGGACTATTCAAAGTATTTGTTTAACGTCCATGTGGTAATATCTGAGCGCAGCCGTGAGACATTTAAAGCTTTGAAAGGTTTAAAGGTCTATCAAATGTTGTTAAATATGGGTTAGGGGTGTTTGGTCATAGTGTCGTTTCGTCATTAAGAAATAATGGTGGCGTTCCGTCATTGCTATTTAAAATTAATTATATTTTAATTGTAATTCGCTTAAAGTAGGTACAGTCCACAATGCAGTTTTATTCTCAAAAAATGCTAACGTAACAGCGTGATTTTTAATTGTTAATTTTAAAGAGTGTAAAATATTGTTGTATTTTGAATTTTAGGTCCTGCATTAGATAGGATATATCTGTGATTGATATTGTGATTTTTAATTGTAAATTTTAAGGAGTAGTGTTAATCATTGTTATATTAAAATGTTTGCCTAATTAAAGAATGATGTAAATGTTATAATGTCTTTGTGTGTAAACAAATAAAACTTTTTGAGAAATTTTTCCAGATATTCTATATTTATGGACATCCAACAAAGCATATATATACTAATATTATGAATCTGAAGAATGGTTGTAAAAATTATAAAATAAGTCTACTTTTTTCATAATATCTAATCGGCTATTACCTAATTGGATCTTAGAGCATTAAAATAAATTAAAAAAAAGTAATACTTTTATTAAAATTACATATTATTACATAACTACAAAAATTGAAAACTATAAGACTTGGATGCATTAGATTTTCCATTCAATAGTTGCGCTATCTAATTTAATTAATTAAATTAAATTAGATAGCGCAACTATTGAATGGAAAATCTAATAATTTTTATGGTTTATTTATCGTTAGTACGGGGACGTAACTCATTAGTTATATTGTACACGTAAGCAGTTAAATAGACTGTGGTGTGTAGTGCGAATTAGCAGTGTTGTTAACGATTGCTAACGCAACCGGAACAACGGCTTTACATGCCTTAGTGCCTAAAGCATAGAGGAGTGCGAGATAAATTTTTGGTCACTCATCCGATGACCCGGCTTTTGCGAAAGCTGTTAAGAGCGTTTACGCCGCACACTAGCGCCGCCAGTATGCTATGGTTTAGTTAAATAAGACGTTACGGACACTTTAACTACACTCGGCGTCAAAAAAATCGCACCTTTTAAAAATCATCTTTAAAAATTCTTAAACCTTATGTAGAGGATAGTGTTGGGTATCATTAGAAAGGTAACAAAAAGGAGTATCAAAAAACAATTAAATTTAACTTTCTGTTTAATTATAATTATACAAACAACATTAAAATTAATAAAATAATAAAAATCCTTAATTAAGTCCTAATTAACAACAGATAATTTACAAAGAAAAATGTACAAAAAGTGTCTTAAAATTAACTTAAAATCTAGTGTTACCCCCCCTTGCCCTGATCACGGCTTCCATACGGTCCCTCATGGACCTCACCAACTTCAGGAGCTCTTCTTGAGGGATAAGCCCCCATTCTTCAATCACCGCGTCTTGGAGCTCCTGTAGAGTCGAAGGAGCTGGATCCCGAGATCGAACCTTACGTTTAAGATGGTCCCAGAGGTGCTCTATTGGATTCAGATCCGGACTTCGCGCTGGCCACTGCATCACAGAGATTTGGGACCTCTGCAAGAAGTCGCTCACGATGCCTGCAGTGTGAGCGCGAGCGTTGTCGTGCATTAATGTGAACCCCTCGCCAAAAGATTCGGCAAAGGGGACCACATGCACTTCCAGGACCTCAGTGACATAGCGGCGAGCAGTCAGCGACCCTTGTCCGCGAGCACCTCCAGTCCGGGAGACGCAGACAAGGTCGGTTTTGCCGGCAGCAGACATACCGCCCCAGAACATGCAGGATCCGCCACCATATTCCACCGTCTCCTGGATGCAGGCTTGGGCGAAACGTTCACCCTGCCTCCGGTATACTCTTCTCCGTCGGTCGTTGCAGAAAAGACACACTCGCGTCTCGTCTGAGAAGAGAACAGCTCTCCACTGCTCAAGGGTCCAATCGACGTGGTCACGAGCAAACTGCAAGCGGGCTCGCCGATGCGCTGCAGTCAATTTTGGACCCGTAGCAGCTCTGTGGGCCGCTATCTTCTTCTCCTTCAATCTTCTTCTAACCGTAGATACGCTTACGGTGCGTCTGCGAACTGCCTGGAGCTGCTGTTGCAACTCAACAGCGTTGGAGAAACGATTTCTCAAAGAGTTCGACACAACGAACCGGTCGTCTCTTTCCGAAGTGCAGCGACGTCTACCCGAACCGTGTCTGCGGATATAGCCACCGGTCTCTATGAAGCGCTGGTACACTCTTCGAACGGAATAACGGCTCAGGTTCAGTTGCCGGGCGACATCACACTGCCGCACCCCTGATTGCAGTAGTGCAACCACTTGAGCGGCTTTATCAGCTGTGGTATCCATCAAAATCTGTGCGTGTGTCCTCTTCAACGGTTGAATAGCGAATGACCCACATTGAACCCGTGTTGACCGTTTTATACCCACAAAGGAAGCGCAACTAGCAACTCTCACGGGTAGCAAAATTTGCATCGAATTTTTGTGACACTTTATTTGTTGCATTAGGTTTTATTTGATAATGAAAAGTAATGTTTTTTATTAAGTTAATTAAGTAACCTTGTAAATAAAATCATAATTAATGCGACTGCATGTGCATATCAAGAGTAAATGACATTTGAAAGTGATTTTCTAAGAGGTGCGATTTTTTTGACGCCGAGTGTATAACGCCATATTTAACTAAACCATAACATGTCAGGTGTTCATTAGGTGACGTAAAAATGCTAAATTACTTCATTCAGATAGTTTGTTGAATATAATTTGATTTTCTATCTCTAATTACTAGATATGTTTTTTTTTTTTCATTAGTGGCGCTAGTGTGCGGCGTAAACGCTCTTAACCTCGGCTAGCTCTCGCAGACCGAACGCGTTAACCACTGCGCCATCGAGCTCCTCTCAAATATTGATAAGAATAATAAGAATAATAAGAATAAATTTATTTGCTGTGTAAAACTTAAGACTAAATACATAAAACTTATAAAATAAACATTTGTCTACATAATAATATAATGCATTACAAGAAATCATTGAAGAATAATGTAAAGTTTTAAAATTAAGGTTAGTAGTGCAGAATAACCAGGTGATACCTAAACTAAGTAAACTAGTTTACCCGTATCTCAGGCATCTAATCGGTGAGTGTGTTAGCGATTGCTTACATAACATTTTATTAAATAGCAATAAATTATAATATTTTTAATAACATTTTGCTTAAGCAGCATGTTGCTGCCATTGTATACCAACTATGTAATAACTAATAATAGATGTTCGGTGTCATTGTAGGATTTCCCTATAAGCCAATTTTGTATGGTTTTCTTACAATTTATTTTGTTCATATGATATATACCTAGTGTTAAATTAAGTTTATTATACAAAAAACTTCCAAGAAAGCAAAAGAATCTTTGAGAGTGAGCTGTACGATATAGCTCAGTGGAACAAACAATGTCTACTCGCCTTTTGCTGGTTTGTAGTGCAGGACTATAGGGCGTTAGTGAATGTTTCTTTGTTACAGTTTGTAGTATAAACAACTGACGAACAGAAAGGACATTACATTCAGTTAGGAGTTCTGCTGTAGGGAAACGGAAAGGACGAAATGTGCTTACTTTCAAAATGGCTCTCTGTGCTATTTCTAAGTTTAGCATGGTGGTTTTATGAGCGCCTCCCCAAGATGAAATGCAGTACGTTAGCAAAGATTGGCAAAGGGCTAGATAAACCTCTTTTAGGCGTTTTCCTTTAGCGGCATATCTTAAGTTTTTAAAGATATAGATTAATTTTCGAACTCTAGTAGTAAGAGATTCTATATGTGCTTTAAAATTCAGATATCTATCTATGATGATGCCTAGGTATTTTATTGTGTTTGTACTACTGAGTTTAGGACATACACAGTCAATATCATTCGAGTCAAAACAGTGATGTGCCACTATTGCATGTGAGTCATGGGATGGTTGGGTCAGTAAATTATACGAAAAAGTCATGTATTTGGTTTTGTCTGTGTTTAAAGTCAACATGTTTGTTCTAAGCCACTTTGTGACAGAATCAAAGCCAGCTTGGGCTAAACCGAATGTGTCATTCCAATTGTCGGCACTAAATAGTAAGGCTGTATCGTCAGCGTATGATATTATCTGACTATTGTTTTGAAGGGGGAGGAGGCATAAATCGTTAATATAGATAAGGAATAGTAAGGGTCCTATTATACTTCCCTGAAGAACACCATATTCGACTGTTAGTTCTTTACTTACTATACCGTCTATCTTAACTCGCTGGGTCCTATTTGTTAAGTAATCTTTTAAAAGACTATGCGGTATACCTCTTATACCTAGCCTGTGTAACTTTTCCAGAAGGATTGGAATTGAAACTAAGTCAAATGCCTTGGCAAGGTCTAGGAATATAACTAAGCATTTATTCCGGGAATCAAGTTGTCTTGTAATATAATCAGTTAATTCATGAACTGCGTCATCAGTCGATTTGTTAGGCCTAAAACCGTATTCAGTCGTGGCCAAGAGTCCTTTTCCTTCTATGTATTTAATAAGTCGGTTATATATTAATCTTTCTAGGATTTTGGAAATGGAAGGTAGTAAAGCAATGGGTCGGTAATTATTAATAAAACTTTTATCTCCATTTTTGTAAATCGGATGAACAACGGCCTTTTTCAAAGCCTGTGGGAAAATACCTTTTGAGATGCATTGGTTGAATAGATAAATAAGTGGCGGAATTAAGTGCTGTTTGTATTTCTTAATAAATGTACATGGGATTTTATCAATGCCAGTGGCGCAGTCATTTCTAAGAGTCAAGTTAATTTTTTCTACTTTTTTTCATCAGTGTTAAATAAAGCAAATGAGTGCAATGTTGACAATGGCGATGATGGGGGCAAAGTGTAGGAGAGGGAATAATTGTTTTGGTGTTTTGCTTTCTCAGCTAAACTTTTTCCAATAGAAACAAAGAAACTATTTGCCGCGTCAACTGATTGCGCCGCAGTAGCTGAGTTTGCGATGAGTTGATGTGCGGATAATTTAGTATTAGTGGTGTTAGTTATGGTTTTGATAACTTTCCATAATTTTTTCTTGTTTTGACCTGCGTCTTTTATTTCTAAACTTTCATACTGGCGATTACATACTATACTATTGATGAAATACTATTGATGAAATGAATGATGAAATGGCATACTATTGATGAAATATTAGCTGTGCTCGCGACTTCGTCCGCGTGGAATAGTGACTTTCGGCAGCATTTTTAATTTTTTAGGCTCTTGTTCCCGTTTTTGCAACATTTTTCACTGATGCTTCGCTCCTATTGATTGCAGCGTGATTTTATATAGCCTAAAGCCTTCCTCGATAAATGGACGATCCAACACAAAAATATTTTTTCAATTCGAACCAGTAGTTCCTGAGATTAGCGCGTTCAAACAAACAAACTCTTCAGCTTTACAATATTAACTAGCTATGCTCGCGACTTCGTCCGCGTGGAATAGTGACTTTCGGCAGCATTTTTAATTTTTTAGGCTCTTGTTCCCGTTTTTGCAACATTTTTCACTGATGCTTTGCTCCTATTGGTCGCAGCGTAATGTTATACAGCCTAAAACCTTCCTCGATAAATGGACTATCCAACACAAAAATAATTTTTCAATTCGAACTAGTAGTTCTTCATAATACCACAACAATTCAAAATAATAAAAATACCAATAAGTCAATTTTAATGAAACTTTCTTTATTGTTTTCTAAAGTTTACGCGAATATTGCACATTTCAATAAAACAACTTTTACGGATCTACTCTCGTCTATTTCGCACATTGAATTTTCACCTTTGCGGAACACTTTGCAGGATCCGACCTCTTAATCTCTGTGACCACGGACCCTGCCCCCCGATCCGTCCGAACCCTTCGGAGAATCAAGTAGGGCACGGGGACACGCACTAGTGCGTTATGCGTACCCACGAATTACACAAGATGAGGCACTCTATATCTAGAATTCAAGAAATTCGACAACTTTTTGATGGGGTAACGCGTAACGCACACTTTATTTTTAATATTTTATACTTGGTATCACTATTGACTAATAAGTGTCACATACCCGGGCTATGCATCAAACAATCCGAAACACACTGCTCGATCTGGGAATTGAACCCAGGGCTTCCGGGCCGAGCACTTTACAATACGCCACCAAGGCGTACTTACTAAACTTACCAAAAAATGCAAATTATTACATTTTTGAGACGTAACATCGAAAATAGGTATCATAAATAAATAAATAAATAAACTTTCCTACACTCGCACAAATTATATAGCCCAAGAGAAGCTTCGTTATGAAACTCGTTAAATGGTTACTAGACAACGGATAAACATACTTAAAATACTTAAATACATACTTATTATACATAGAAGACACCCAGACCCGAGCCAATTTAGAAAAACAATCATTTCTAAATTGACCCGACCGGGGATCGAACCCGGGACCTCAGAGATGGCGACGACACCATGAAAACCGGTGTGCAATTCACTCGACCAAGGAGGTCGTCAATCCTCAATCAATCAATCATCATCAACAGCAGCTCAGTTTATGTCCCCACTCAGCAGTGCATAGGGAATCCATAGGGAAGGCTCGAGCACGAGCACGAGCACGAGCACGAGCCTTCCCTATGGATGGAGAGGGAGAACGGGCCATAAACCACCACGCGGGCACGGTGCGGATTGGTGGTTGTAAACGACGGTATTCCGAAGCACGTAATATCATACCATGTTATATTTTTTATGTAACTCGAAATCCTATCGCGCTAATTTAACAATAGCAACATTGTTAAATATAGGTACCAAACCAACTATATTTCATTTGTTTATCACAAAGCAATAATTATACAGTTATTGCTTTAATTAACACAAACATCATGCCCACTGGATCGAACTGGTTATGTTGAACTGCGAGAACAATACATCAAACAGTTATTTACAAGATCTGTCGGTGAATGGTGTCAGAGCAAGAAAACAGCGATAATATTGTGTAATGGATCACAATTACGTAATACGCCGAGAGATCAAAATCCCTACGTAAAATTCTGTTGAGGGAATTCCCTTCAAAAGTAATATTAAACAGATCATTGTGAAGAACTTTGGGGCGGTGTTTGTTCAGCAGTGGATCACTGGCTACTGGGTACTGATCAATGAGTACTCTCGAACACTGGTACATCTACCCATAGATATATTCTCGCGTTCTTCTCCCAAAATGGGGTAGACAGACAGTTGCGCTCCTTCCCACACTAAGGTGTTCGCGGAAGACCAAGACCGGTTTCTTCGGAAATAAATGCCATAAACCAAATCATACCTAAACAAACATAACCAACTGGAGATTGTTTTAACTTAATCACAGTATTACAATTTACAATTTACAATATTCACGAATGTTGCCTTTTTTTGTTTTTTTTTTTATTTATGAATTTTGAGGAGCTTGATGACGCAGTGGTTAACCCGCCCGATCTGCGAGTGCTGAAGTTATGCAACTTTCGCAAAGGCCGGTCATCGGATGGGTGACCAAAAATTTATCATCTCGAGCTCCTCCGTGCTTCGGAAGGCACGTAAAGCCGTTGGTCCCGGCTGCATTAGCAGTCGTTAACAACCACCAATCCGCACTGGGCCCGCGTGGTGGTTTATGGCCCGTTCTCGCTATCCATCCATAGGGAAGGCTCGTGCTCCAGCAGTGGGGACAAAAATGAGCTGATGATGATGATGATGACGAATTTTGCCATGCTCGTTATCGTTAACGTAATTTTTTGTAAAGAGATTAATGTAAGTGTTTTTTTGCCTTCATTATGTAAACGGACGTCTTGTAGGGCGGCGAGAAACTTAAAGGTGACCAGTACATAGGCGTTCTAGACACGTCCTAGATGACCCCGATGATCTAATAACAGTTGCGAACGCCCAATCCACTTAATGCCACTTCATATTTACATGGTACACTAAACATGTCTCTCGCTTTGGCCCAAGACACCGTACTCGTAGAAAAAGGAAACGACGTACCGGTTCACACGCGCTCTATACCAGGTACAGGTACAGACACGTGCGTTTCTCCCCACCCCCATGACCCCGAACCCGAGCGTAGTCCTAACCTTTAGAGGCACCTTCGGGTTGTTCCGACCCCGATCTGGTACGAACCCCTCGGAGATAGTAGAGAACGGGATCACGCACTGATGCCATTTCCCTCTAGAAAACCTCTGACGGCGTTTCGTTTCACACGACTTAAGGAAGTATTTCGTTTAAGTTTTTCGCCCCCCCAAAACAAAGTCTGGTGACGCTGAAAATGCAGCCTGAGGCAATCATCAAATTCTCTCCAAAAAACGTTCGGATCGGTTGAGATTGAATGAATAAAAATACGTAGCTTACTGCCGTAAGTTTTAATGACAATTAAGTCTCTTGCTGTCACTTTCTTATGTATAGTGCTAAATAGAGAAGAAAAGACATTTTATTGTCATTAAAACTATTAACGTCTCTGAGTACGGCAGTTAGTCTATAAATACCTATAAATACTGTCTGTCTCTGTACCTCAATGCATGCCGAGTTCACCTCTAAGTATTTGTACATTAAGTAATTATGTCACTATAGGTAAATGTAAACCACATAATTGTTTTGATGTAACAACTGTTGGTGATAGAATAAACAAAAAAATATATATAACCTGCCTGCTCGTTTGCCTCCTTCTAATATAAAAAAAAAATAGGCACACGCCCCTTTTGTACGGCATGAATAGTTTGAAATTATCATACGTTACTTTTTTGTTTTTACTTGTTCCAAATATAAATTCATGTTTATACAACCGATTGCATGCGCCGATATCGATGTTTTCTTGACCCCATCAGTAAACGTTTCGGACCGGTGTTAACCGGTTCAAAGCGTTTATCTCTCGACACAATTGTTTACTCGGGTTGGATGATATTACAAAAAAAAGTGATATCGTGTTTCCATACGTGCCCCGGTAAATTACCTACTCGGTAACTTACCTACGGCAAATACTTAGGCATCTTTTTCCTGTGATTTTTTATATATTTAACATTTTTTTTTAATTGTGATTGTCATACTGAAGACTCATTTGTCTACTTAATTTATATTGTTTACTATGTATCATCATCATCATCAGCTCTTTTTTATGTCCCTGGGGCACGAGCCTTCCCTATGGATGGATAGGGAGAACGGGCCATAAACCACCACGCGGGCCAAGTGCGGGTTGCTGATTGTTAACGACTGCTACTGCAGCTTTACGAGCTACACCAACGGCTTTACGTGCCTTCCGAAGCACGAAGGAGCTCTAGATGATAAATTTTTGGCCGCCCATCCGATGACCGGCCTTTGCGAAAGTTGCTTAACCTCACCACTCACAGACCGGGCGCGTTAACCACTACGCGATAGAGCTCTATCTATCTACTATGTATGTATGTTTGTTAATAAATGTTTTATTTTCTATTTTATTCTTCTTGAATAAATGATTTGAATTTGAATCGCTACGCCCGCCCGTCAGTTAGCTAGTTTTAGTCATGCTGAAGTATGACTAACAGTAGGAAAGACAACTTATAACAAAATGTTAAGCTTTGTTATCAAAACATCATGGATAAGTAGTATGTGTAGCCGACAACGAGATAGGTTTCTATTTTATTTATTACATTAAATAAAAATATTTTTTTTTTTTCCATTTATGTTGTTATTATTATTGACCCCCTTATTCATAAAAACTATTTAGGAATTAATTAGTTAAATATTGTTTTGTCAACGTCACTCAAACGTCATTTTGAATTTGAGAAAAAGGGACAAAACAATTGATTAACTAAATAATGCTTAAATAGTTTTTATGAACAAGGGGGTTAGTATTTAACAAACTATCTATACTATCAATAAAGAGGTAAAGTTTGTTTGTTTGTTTGAGAAGGGTATGCTCTGGAACTACTAGAAAAATCTGGAATTGGACCGGTAGATACAGAGATAATTTTTTTTCCTTTAGTTGATGGCTTCGTGCGATTAGCACATTTAGCCAGTGTCAAAGTAATTTTTCTTACAAGTAATACATAAATAAACAATATTTCCTTCTTGTATAGATGATGATGAATGATAATAGAAATGAGAAGTGAGAAATGATATACCCTCCAACCAACCCCTCGAGTATCTCAGTAAAGATGTGGGGCTTTACTAAGTCCTCGGGCAGACTTCTTGAGAGAATTTGAAAAGTGAAGTTGCACTAAATTGTTTCATTTGCCAACAGTCATGGGCACTTACGAACACTTAACGGTTAATAATGCACCATTATTTCACATTAATATTCGACATAACACACATTTTAGAAAATAAAACAAAACCGCAGACATGACTCTTCACTTTCCCACCAAGAAGTCGATCCAAAGATTACCCCTCACCCTCCTTAATATAGATATATAGAATTTTTAAAGAGGGTATCGGAGTCATTCTCTATAGTGTACATGTTCCTAAGTGTTTTAGAATTCAGTTTTACTTAACTTCAATATGTATATAACCTACTTAAAAGGGTGCAGTTATTGAACAAGGTGCGTGTTTTATTCACCATTCGATCGTGTCAACGAAAACGAGAACGCGTTAAGAGAGAGAGAGAAACATTTTAAATTTTAATATTTATTATTTACACTTTAACACGTTAAAATGAGTATATGTTAACGTGATTGAATAGTGAATAAAACTCGCACTAGGCTCTCTGGTCGACGTTTATAAATCTCACACTATTATATCGAGTCACTCTTATTCCTTAAAATATTAAAAAATATGATAATTTTATCTCATAGGGAATTTATTGTATTTTTTTAGGGTTACCCTTCGTTTTTACAAAAGTCGCATCGCTCTTTTCAATACGATCCTAATCCAAAATTTCGACTACGTAATGTTATCCTGTACTTTTTTACCTGAAGTGAAAAAAGTCATTTACCAACCTCCTTAAATTTTACACCTGGCTGGCAAGATCTGTGCTTGCCAAAAACAGACAAACAGAAAAAAACAAAACGGCGCCAAAACTTTATTCATCAATTTCACGACTTTCTGTGTAGAGCAAAATTCTCCGAAAGATGGTAATTCTTAGCTTATCTCGTTGCGATAGCTGATATCAAGGTCAGGATCTGACTGGAGACGCTCATTTATATAGCAGCAAACGTATCGATTCTAGTTAGTTCAACTACGCTCCACTGACTAAACAGTGGGGCTTTTGTAAACAGAGTGTAAACAATAATTTCTTAATTAACAATTAAAAAATGCCGCCAGTTTCAATAAACGAAGATGTGAGTATTGACGAGATATTATGACTTTTTGTGTTAATTAATATATTTACGCCCTTACAAATATACAAAGAATAAGGTTCGAATAGTTAATCCGTGTTTTGTCTCTTTTACTCTAATTTGAAATGACGTTTACATGACAGGAACAAAACACGGAATAACTATTCGGCCCTCATTTTTTGTTTATTTGTAAGGCGTTTAGTGTAATGGCACCTGAGTTCGACGTTTTAAGACCACAGTTGGGCACATTTTTTGTCACCTAAACATAACATTAGGAAGCAGGTGTATTCAATTGATGCTAAAGTCAAACCAGTTGCTGACCCCTGTTTCACCCCTATATACTGTCCCACTGCTGGGCCTCCATCATTGAAATCAAGTCATCGCTACAATTGATGGGTAATGGCTTAATCACCACGCTTGCCAAGAGCGGGTTGGTGATCACAAACCCGGGCTATGCATCGGAAATTTATTTATTTATTTATTTAATTCTGAAACACACAATACCCGACCTGGGAATTGAACCCGGGTCCTTCGGGTAATGTGTGTTTCAGTGTTCCTTCGGGCCGAGCGCTTTGCCACTAGGCCACCGAGGCGTTTTAAAAAAATAAAGGAAAAAATTTCGATTACTGGTTCTTGCCGAAAGCTGGTGCCATATTAAGGCGACGCATTGTAAATTTACGTGGCGGGGATCTTGATTTTTCCCAACAATTACAAAACATATGAAAGTGATATTTGATGACATGATTTTTCATTTAATTGACTTCATTTTGCTAGTTGCAGAAACACGATTTGTCAACTTTTATAACAGAGAAAAAAATATCAAAGTAACCTCTTTTAAAACATAGATTTGCATTTTACAGGCTAACCAGACCGATTTAAGCATCTACATTTTCTTAGTAGATTAGTCTTAACACACACTTCAATATTGTAGTTCATTTTTTTTAAATGATTTGTAGTTTTAATTTGAAGGAAAAAAAACAGTTTTTCTTATGGTAGGTACGGGGCGCAAACGCTCCGTATGAGATTTATTGTTTAGCGGTGCGTCGCCTTAACCACTGTGTGTTACCGTGTTGCCAATGGTTGCTAATACTGAATAGGTGTGTATTATGAATAAATGATAAATTAAGATGATCGTGATTAGTTCATATATTGTCATTCTTTTATACTTACATAATCATATAACAATGCTTGTGTTGTTGTTTGGTCGTTTGTTTAATTTTTGTATTCCTGAGAGGTACACAAACTCACGCATTGTAAATAATGCGTTGGATCTTCATATTGGCATCTGGTCATTGTTTAATAATAATGCGCATAATAGACTGGACATTATATAATTTTTTGTGAGGCTATATTTTAATCTTTAATGTATTCATTATTGAATTTGTTTAGATATTATTAGTTTTAGATAAGATTGTGAAGGCGCAAGATTTAAACTTCATAGTTCTCAAGCAATACCTAGTGATCGAACAACTCAAGGGCATCGCTTTAACCTTTTTACCGCCAACAACTTCTATAGAAGTTCGAGATTTTCGTGCCGTCCACGCCAGCACTTCTATAGAAGTTCTTCTTTGTACCTACTTTATTAAAATACATTTATACGTTGGCGTACAGCGGGACATCGCGTGCAGGATAGTTGGGCGGTGAAAAGGTTAAAGACTAACTAAAGACTTCGTTATGAGTTCACATTCATACACTTATATAGCCGATCCGATCTGAACCCCTTTAAGAATCTAGTAGGGAACCTGAACAAGCTTGCATGGTGCCAATCCCTCTATATAGAAACCAACTGACTGTTTTTTTTTTTTTTATATTTAGCTCGGCAAATGACTCCATCCCACCTGATGTTAAGTGGAAATGAAGTCCAGACGCGAAGACAACTGGTGCAGCGTGGAAACAAACGTAGCATCAGTTAACTTCACTCTGCCGGCCCACAAGGTGCTTCTTCACGCCTCTCTTGAAGGACCCCATATCATAGGAAGGAGGGAAAACGTGTGCTGGTAGACTATTCCATCTTTTGGAGGTGCGACAAAGAAACGAGTCACTAAATTTCTTTGTGCGTGATGGGATACTTGAGACAGTGAATCGGTGACTCCGAAGAGCAGCACGTGTACTCCTATGAAGAAAGGGAGAAGGTGGGATGAGGTCAAAGAGCTCTTCAGAGCACTCGCCATGGTATAAGCGGTAAAACACGCTGAGTGACACAACGTCTCTACGCAATTGCAGAGATTCGAGAGTATTTACCACTTCTGCATTGCCGATAATGCGTTCAGCGCGACGCTGCAATCTGTCCAAGGCATCGAGAAGGTACTTAGCGGAACCGTCCCAGATGTGCGAGCAATACTCCACGCAAGACCGTACCTGTGTCTTGTACAAAAGGCACAACTGGTCCGGCGTAAAGAATCGCCGCACTCTGTTCAGAATTCCGAGTTTTCGTGAGGCTGTTTTGATCACGGCTTCGATGTAGTGTTCCGTTCAGGCTTGAGTAACCCTTTATGTCTCTCGCCGCCCCCAAAAGAGCACGGTGAAGCTGTAAAGGCCGTTCAAGGCCAACAGTAAGCTCACGAGGTAACCGCCACGTGGGATATTGACTCGACAATCATCATCTCGATAGTCGTGTCTGCGAACGGTCTGGTAGCGAAGAGTCTCGACCAACACCTTAAGAAACTTTCGCTCAATGGTTGGATCAAGGGTCAGATACAGAAGGCGGTACTCTTGGACACGGCGCGGATAGTCCGAAGGTTCCTGTCTCTGCAGCCCTAACCACCGGCAGCTTGAGCCCTGCCCCGTTGCCGGCGGCACCCTAGGCTAGGTTTTTTATAATATTTTTATGTTTTGTATGTGCTTTTGTATTTTACTTTTATATTAATATTATAAACAAACCTAGGCTAAGGAAAAAGAGAAATAAAGTGAATAATAATAATAAACCAACCAACCAACCATTATTGTACCGACAGTCGTTTCGGCAAACGGTCTTTTTGCCAAAAGCCTCAACCAACACATAGAGAGGCTCTCGCTGAAAGGTTGGGTCAAGGGTCAGATGCAAAAGGCATGCAGTACTCCTTGACACGGTACGTATTGTCAGGAGGTTCCTCACTCTGCAGCCTTAACCACCGATAGGTTGGGTCTGTCCCCGCTGCCGGTGGCAACCTAGGTTAAGTTTTTTATAATATTTTTAACCGACTTTAAAAATGGAGGAGGTTTCTCAATTCGACTCGTATATGTTTTTTTTTTATGTGTCTTCACGGATAACTTCGTCGTTTATGAACCGATTTTGATGATTCTTTTTTTGTTGGAAAGGAGATATCCCAAGGGTAATACCATGATAAGGAAACCAAGATCTGATGATAGCACCCCAGAGAAATCGAGGGGAACCTTCGAAAACCGTAGTTGCGACTAGTGCGTTTGTTAATGTTTTCATTAAGTATTTTAAAGCACTACCATTTAATGATGGTCTGGAGTCGAGGTTAGGTTTCTTATAATATTTTTATGTTTTGTATATGTGCTTTTGTATTTTACTTTTATATTAATATTATAACAAACAAAAAAAAAGTGAATAATAATAAATAATATAGGTGACCTTAATTATAGTTTAAAAAGTTATATAACTCTGTATGTTTCCCAGGCTCCCAGGAAGAAGTTGCGCGTGGCCATCATCGGGCAGAGCACCTTCGCCGCGGAGGTGTTCAAGCTGCTGGTGAGAGACGGCCACGTCATCGCGGGAGTGTTCACGGTGCTGGACAAGGGCGCAAGGGAGGACCCACTTGGTAAGTGTAACTAACTCTTGTACAAATTATTATTAAAAAAAAAAATTTTTGTTCGCAACAAAATTTGCGTTGAAAATTATATAAACAAAACAAAAATAGCTTATTATATCCGAAGGTCCTGTTTAACTAAACAGGACAACTTTAGGTTATTTTTACGCGATGCGCGTCTCTGGTGCGCAGGGTGCGGGGCAGCAACAACAGCATCCTAAGCATGATCGCCAGCAGGCTTGACTGTCAATACGTAAATCATTGCTGCGCCATATCGTCTGGTATGGCGCAGTAATTAGGGTGCGGTTTAATTCGTGTCATATTTAAAAATAAGTAAAATCATAACTAACTAACGTAACTAACATATTCTAGCTAATACTAACACTACGCCGCACACTAGCGCCGCCAATGAAAAAAAAACATATCTAGTATATAGAGATAGAAAATCAAATTATGCTCAACAAACTATTTGAATGAAGTAATTTAGCATTTTTACGTCACCTAATGAACACCTCACATGTTATGGTTTAGTTAAATAAGACGTTACGGCCAATTTTAATTATAACGCCATATTTAACTAAACCATAACATGTCAGGTGTTCATTAGGTGACGTAAAAATGCTAAATTACTTCATTCAAATAGTTTGTTGAGCATAATTTGATTTTCTATCTCTAATTACTACATATGTTTTTTTTTTTTCATTAGTGGCGCTAGTGTGCGGCGTAAACGCTCTTAAATAAACATTCTATTCTATTCTAAATTCCTAGATTGGGCAAAGTTTTTTTGAGTTCATCGATGCAGAGACCGTAGGAACTTTACCAACCCGAATTTGGCAAGCATGAGTTTAAGACACTACCCATGTGATGACTTGATTTCAAGATAGAGGTCTTTCCCTGTCGTAAAATAGAAATTCCTATTATTTTTATTGCTTTATTTAATAACTTTATTAACTACTAGCTGAACCCGGACCGACTTCGTTCTGTCAAAAGTTAATCATCATCATCATCAGATCATTTTTGTCCCCACTGCTGGAGCACGAGCCTTCCATACGGATGTATAGGGAGAACGGGCCATAAACCACCACGCGGGCCCAGTGCGGATTGGTGGTTGTTAACGACTGCTAATGCAGCCGGTTGGTCCCGGCTGCATTACGTGCCTTCCGAAGCATGGAGGAGCTCGAGATGATAAACTTTTGGTCACCCATCCGATGACCGGCCTTTGCGAAAGTTGCTTAACCTCAACACTCGCAGACCAGGCGAGTTAACCACTGCGCCATCGAGCTCCTCGTCTCGTTTTGTCAAAAGTTAATAGTCAAAATTATCCACGCAATTTTTATACTTTTTCTCTTTAACACTTCTAAATTATAATCTTTCAAGCAAACCAAATACTTTCCGTGTGACATAAAAAAAAAATTGACAAATTGGTCGAGCCGTTCTCGAGTTTTGCGCTTAGCAACATTCATTTTTATTTATAAGTATAGATTTATAAAAAAAAATATTTATAAAATACAGTGAAAAAATTAAATACCTACCCGACCCAGCCAGGAAAACAAAAAAAAAGTTTTTTTTTATTAACGTTTGATAATCCAATGGTCTAAAATAAATGGTTTTTTTTTATTATTGATGTTACTTATTTAAAATTTTATAGATACTCTCTCTAAATGTTATAAAATTATGTGACAGAAGACGTGCTGTTTCATTATTTGCAACTTTTTTATTATTTATTCCAGCTACTACAGCTAACCAGAATGGTGTTCCCGTTTACAAATACAAGACATGGCGAGTCAAAGGCAAAATCATACCGGAAATTCTTGAAGAATATAAATCTGTAAGTACTGTACCAACTTGTTTATAAGCTTTTATTTATCGTAACTTTCGAAAAATATTGAGAAAGAACTAGTTGGAATGTTGAATATAATTATTTTTAGATCTATTTGTATGTTGTTTTTTTTTTAATTGTATGCGAAGAAGCCGATGTACCTTCAAGCTCTTTCTTTAGTAAAAATTCAATTACATACAGTCATGCCTGCCTCCTATAGGAATATGAATAAGGAGCTTACATTTACAAACATCTTGGTTACGACAATAGGGTGTGATAAAATAGTGGAATATTTTGAGTACGGTCAGAGATACATGGCATGCCTTCACAGCGTGGCTCTATCGTTCGTTTTGAGCACAGATCTACTGCACTCATGACCTCCTAGTATCTTCACGACATATCTACGCTATTATTCCACAAATGAAAGACTAATATTACGCCTAAGTACGGGTTAGTGGTATCACTGAAAAGGGCGAATTGAAATATGTATAGTATTCGAATCCGAATTTGTGATGATCAAATTCAAATTCGGAGGAGCTCGATAGCGCAATGGTTAACGCGCCCGGTCTGCGAGTGCTGAGGTTAAGCAACTTTCGCAAAGGCCGGTCATCGGATGGGTGACCACAAATTTATCTTCTCGAGCTCCTCCGTGTTTCGGAAGGCACGTAAAGCCGTTGGTCCCGGATGCATTAGCAGTCGTTAACAACCACCAATTTGCACTGGGCCCGCGTGGTGGTTTATGCCCCGTTCTTCCTATCCATCCATAGGGAAGGCTCGTGCCCTGCAGTGGGCACATTAAATGAGCTGAGGAAGGTGAAATTCAAATTCAAATTCACACATTTATTTGCACAATATTGTGTAAGGCACATTGAGATTAGCGACAATGTTCAGCAGGGTCAAAAGCATTTAAATTATTTAATATTTCACAATTTTTGTTATTAAAATTACCCAAATTTTAAAATAAAAACAATTTTAGGGTAAAAATCACTTCGCCAATCTTAAGTCTACGGGCAAACAGGAGACCCAGTAGTAGTTACATACTTTTTGACTAGAATAAAAGGACATTTTTCATCATAAAAACATAGAAATAATAAAAAATATTTTACCAATATTGTATTATTTTAATCAGCAGTAAAATCTACACATTACCTACAGTAAATATTAGTTTTTTCAAAATCAATATAAAAAGGAACAGTACCAAATATGCAGATATATTGCTTCGCCTTTTTGTTATGTAAAAAAGTCTTTATGAAAACTAAAACTAGTAAGTATATACTGATGTCATGTTCTATTTAATTAGTTTTTAAATAGACGCTATCATCATCATCATCATCATCTCAGCCAAAAGACGTCCACTGCTGGACAAAGGCCTCCCCCAAGGATCTCCACAACGACCGGTTTTGTTCTGCTCGCATCCAGCGGCTTCACGCGACCTTCACCAGATCGTCGGTCCACCTTGGTTGGTGGCCTGCCCACACTGCGCCTATATTGATATCAAATTCCTAAATTAAGTTTTTTATTTTTTTCAATTTTATTATACTTACCTATCTTTATTAATATTATATTAAGAAACCTACTAATACCTCTGTTTGGATTTTATAATCTGAAATAAATGTTTTTATTATTATTAAAATATTATTATTATACGTATCACCATTGCAATATTCAAAAAAAATAAAAAATCTTCACTTTATTAATCTGACTTCCGCTGCCTTTCCTAAATTGGTGTCTAGTAATGATCAGTGATCTAGGATACGGTCACTTTCGCAATGTGGAAATGTCAGCCTGGTAAACTGGTTCGAAAGGCAGCACTTAAGGTTAACACAGAATTCTTGAGCTATTGACTCTTGTGAAACTGGAACTCTGGAACCTTTGATGAATGCTTTTTAAGCCAGTTTCTAATAATATAATATAGCCAAAAACTGTGCCACAGACCAGTACTTAATAAATTAACTAACTAATTAATTAATAATTAAATTTTTTGTTATTATATCTAACGTTTCAGAGCCCTTTTTGCAAGAGGTTTTGAAAATAGCCTATAGCTTGGCCTTCTTACGTGGACTAAGGTATAAAACTACATATAGCCACGCGTAACCCATTGTTCACATTATCGCTATAGCTTGAAAGTGGGTTTATCTGTTATATTTAAATGTAACATTCGTTAAACCATGTCAACAATGTCAGTGTGCATTGTGCAGATAATTTTTGTTTACCCCAAACCGATCGATATATTTTGTAAACTTGATAAAGTATAGTTACCTAACTTTAATAGAACGCCTTTTACACGACAGTCAGTCAGCAACAAATAAATATATAATAATACACAATTAAGTAATTTTATTAATAATGTTTAAGTTTAAATTTGCTTTAATACAAATAATGTTGACAGTGTTAGTAAAAAGCATTATCAGCTACTCGTGTTGCATCTTACAATTCAATGCTAATTGCACTACCTGTCATATGTACATTGTATGCTTTATTCTATACTCACGTATAAGACAGATCACGTATAAGACAAACATAACACGTAACAGAATCTCAGTAGAAATTGGTTTTGTTTGCAGGTAAACGCCGATATCAACGTGCTGCCCTTCTGTACCCAATTCATCCCCATGGAGGTGATCACATACCCCAAATACGAAAGCATTTGTTACCACCCAAGCATACTGCCCAGGCATAGGGGAGCCTCATCTATCAACTGGTAAGAATTATCAAACTAAAGCAAGGTCAGAAGTGGAGCGGGGCAGAAACAGTGCGGCACTTGGCACACTGCAGGCTGGCGGCAGTTTCTAAACGGCCCCGGCGTTGCAACTGTGTCTAGTGAACGAGTCGATATCTCCATATCCACCATAGGACAACATACCATAGCGTAAGAAATATGTATATAGACTGTGGAGATAACCATGGCGCGAGACTGCGGAGGAACTCCTCCACGTATGCCCTGCGCCACGCTGCTCAGTTTGTTTTGCTGCTCAGGCACGAAGCAGTTTATCTGCGGGCTAGTATTTTATGTGTCATATCACATTGTGCCTTGAAAGTTAAAAGTTGAAGGCTATGCTAGGTTTTTAAAGGTTCATATCTTTTTTTAAAAATAATTTATATAAAAAAGGAAAACATAGGGACACAGCCAAAGCCTTTCTTTAATTTTCCATGAAAAAATAATTGAATCGGTCCAGTCCAGGAGGAATCAGGGGACTACGAAACTTTGATTTTGTCTACTTTTCATACACATTTTTCAATTCAGTCGACCTTAGTTATATTTCCTCTTAATTCTCATAAAATTTGAATCTCTTTTTCAAAATAAAGTATCGTAAGCTTGTCAGTGGCGATACTGCAGACGAGAACAAGCCTCAATAAACTCGACGATATGGCTATTTATTTCTCCAGTTTAGTGCATGTTTAGTACAATATTGGTGTGACCAGACCAAATGTTAATATAGGGTGTGAGTATTTTTGGAAATATACGATACTTACCTTTTTGCTCCAGGACATTGATAGAGGGCGACACGACTTGCGGCCTGTCGATATTCTGGGCCGACGACGGCCTGGACACCGGGCCCGTGCTGCTGCAGAAGAGCTTCCCGGCCACCGCGGAGGACACCGTCGACTCCATCTACAACAAATACTTGTACCCAGAGGGTGAGCCAAGACTAACTATTTTATTCTTACGAAGAAATTAGCGAGCACTGGAGATGCGCTCTGGTGCTCCGGTGAATGAGAAACAGTCCCAGATCATACAGACGTAGACGTCTGCACTTCAACATATTCAAAACTACATAGCATATATTTCGCTATTTTAAAACCACCAGCTTGATTTTGAAGGTATTTACAGTGGTTTTAATGTGAAGATGAGGCTACCGACACACTAAAGCGGGATTATTGTAGCCATACTTGAGGTCCAGGAGCTTTTAGTGGGTATACCTTCCTTCCTACTTGAAAGATTTGTGGGGGGGGAGTCCCACATAATCATCTGATCTGCATCTCTCCGGGTGCAGTGGTATGCCTAAAGCTATATAGACTGCCGCTACGTGGGTTATTAAACAAAATTTGTTAAATATTTTTAATCATAAATCACCAAACCGCATTTAGCAACATGGTGATTTAGCCAATACCCATCAATTGTAGCAATGACTTGATTTCAATGATAGAGGCCTTTGCCCAGCAGTGGTTTTTTTTCTTTTAGTTGATGGCTTCGTGCGATTAGCTCATTTAGCCAGTGTCAAAGTATTTTTTCTTACAAGTAATACATATATAAACAATATTTCCTTCCTGTAGGATGATGATGAAAATAGAAATGAGAAGTGAGAAATGATATACCCCAACCCCTAGACGTATCTCAGTAAAGATGTGGGGCTTTACTAAGTCCTCGGGCGGACTTCTTGAGAGAATTTGAAACGTGACGTTGCACTGTTTTGTTTCATTTGCCAACACTCATGCACACTCACGAACACTTAACGATTAATAATCCACTATTATTTCACATTAATATTCGACATAACACAAATTTTAGAAAATAAAACAAAACCGCAGACATGACTCTTCACTTTCCTGCCAAGAAGTCCACCCCAGCAGTGGTTAGTTTATATATTTTACTTTTTTTTAATATAATCATAATGCGAAAGTATGTATGGCCTCTTACGTGAATATTATAATATCATATCCGAAATAGCTGATTGGATTTGGATAATCAACAATCCTGTGTAGACATCAGTGGTAGAGTACGCTCACCTGTATTCTCTAGATTGACACACAGGGCAACTTTTTACTTGTATGAATTTCAAGCGTATATTGTTGTAACACACAGGAATAAGAGCGTTAGCAGAATCCGTGAACATGGTCGCCAGTGGAACTGCGCCGAGGATCGCGCAGACCGATGAGGGCGCCACCTACGACCCGGCGCTGTTCAAACCAGAGACACATAGGGTGAGCATACTTCTCTGATATAATAATATACTTAGTTACTTAGTCACTCTCTACTACCGCTAGAAGATGATGTCGGGAAGGAAAGAAAATGGCCTCCGACACCGTTCAACGCATAGAAAAAGCTCTTTTTGGTCAGGGTCCTCTATTAACTCCAGATCCAGATGACCTACTTATCTCTATTTGAAGTGGCCAGACTCTACGTCAAGTAACGGCACTTCCCGCAAAGAAACTGAAAGAAAGAGGATGTTTATTGCATTATACCAAGTAAAATTTACAAATGCAATTGAATAAAAAAAAACATTTCAAGTAAATTAAAACCCACAATACAATTAAGACGTTGCAAATTATTGGATAAATAAAAAATAATGACTATTAATTTTTATTAGATCGACTTCTCGAAAGGCGGCGTAGCTCTCCACAACTTTATCCGAGGGCTAGACTCTTCTCCCGGTGCCACCACCTTCATCAAACCACAGACAAGTGACGGCGTAGAAAAAGTCAGCGAGCCAACCATAGAGGTCAAGCTGTTCGGCTCCAGTCTATGGCAGGGGGAGTACGACTCAAAAGGAGAGAAGTTGGTGATACCAGACTTGGATCAACCAGCTGTTATACATAAAGCTGGTCTGCTGATCACGGCCAATGATGGTGTCAAGGTAACTACGTATTTGTCATCAGCTTATGAACATCTTTTACCATGTAAGACCTTCTAACATGACCCACCTCTATATAAAAAGCAGCTTAGGCAGTGGGATAATAATAAATACTAATAAACAATAATAATAATAAAGGCTTGATTTATGATGCGAAAATTTAATTATATCGAAAACATGCTCATGTAAAGTCTTACCAATTTTTATCTTTCACAATAATAGTTAATTATGTTTAAAGTAATTAGCCACTTTTCCCTAGGAATCTACATAGAATTCATAGAATACATACATAAAATACACACATAGAAGAATTACAAGGAAAAGCCCTTGTTTTTTAGTAAGCCAGACAAATTAAAGAGCTCTTAAAAACAATAATTGTCTCACAGTTCTCTTCAATTTTCTAGCTGAACATCCAAAGGCTGAAAGTGAATGGGAAAATGATAAACGCACAGAACTTCTACAAGTCGAGTGACGACAAAGTCACCCTGAAACTGTCTGCAGACGAGAAGCAGTTCGTGGAAGGCGTGCGGGACATATGGAAGGCCATACTGAGAATCGACATCGATGATGACACAGACTTCTTCTCATCAGGTTTATATCAAATTTGGCTGTAGTTAGATCTATTCTACCTACCCATCAATTGTAGCGATGACTTGATTTCAATGATGGAGGCCTTTGCCCAACAATGGGACAGTTATAGGTTTTTTATTTTTACTCACTTTACTAGATCTATCTATTTAGCAACCTCACTGTACACTCTTTTCTGTCGGAGGTACGATACGCGAGTAAAAAATCCAGCAATAGGTTGCTTACTTTACTTGCAGTGTAAAATGGAGCAGTACCTACTATTGGTGGATTTTTCCTTAGACACTGCCCTGCTACCACCATCCACGTCAAACCCTGGTAGAAAAGTAGCCTTATGCCGCCTGCAACGCTATTTATTAGGAAAAACGCGAGTTACAACCTTTCTGCACGATTTCTTTCATAGAGGTATCATCATATTTGTTTTGTTGCATCACATCTCCTTGAAAGAGGCCTGAATGTTAATTCAATATGCAATATGGTTTTGAAAGCTTCCAAAATTTACTCTAACAGATATTTTCCTTGGGATGCCAAACAGTACTTTTGTAAGTTAATATTTTTTGTTTATTACATGACAGGTGCTGGTTCTATGGATGTAGTCAGACTAATAGAAGAAGTCAAAGATTTAGGTGAACTAGAACTACAGAACGAGGATATCTATATGAACACTACCTTCGAAGAATTCTTCACAGTCGCCATATTAAAATCGCGAGGTGGTTCGGCTACCAAAGAAATAGTTTACGACGGTCTCGAGTTGGAAGTGAACAAAATGAAAGTGAAATTCCCGACGCAGTTGTTTATAAATGGTGTTTTTGTGAACTCTGATAGTGGGAAGACGTTGTCGGTGGTGAATCCCACGGACGAGAGTGAGATCTGTCGGGTACAGAGTGCGTCGGTCGGCGATGTGGACAGAGCGGTGGCGGCGGCCGAGAAGGCGTTCAAGGAAGGAGAGTGGTCCAAGATCAGTGCGAGGGAGCGAGGACAGTTGTTGTTTAAGTAAGTTTTCATATTGCTTTGAATTTTATCTATAATATATATAATTTTATTTATGATATATTGAAACCTTTCAGGTTAGCGGACCTGATGGACCAACACAAGGAGGAGCTCGCAACCCTAGAGTCCCTGGACTCGGGCGCGGTGTACACGTTGGCGCTGAAGACGCATGTCGGCATGTCCGTGGACTCGTGGCGGTACTTCGCGGGCTGGGCTGATAAGATACACGGCAGCACCATACCCATCAACCACGCCAGGCCTAACCGGTGAGATGATAGATATATAACATCCTAAAAATTTATTAATGAAATTATAAGTACATTGGTTGGTATTGCAAATAGTTGTAGCTTTTAATAAAAGCAATTGTAAAACTATCGAGATTTTTATCAAATAAAACTTTCAGTGGCCCGAGTGGCCATAATAAGTTGCCATAAATCAATGTGTAAAATAAACACGAGTAGATCCGTTTAAGATGTTTCATTTAATTTCGGTGAGATGATTTATACTTTCATGTTAAATAAATTTATTCTCAATAGAAGTTGTAATATTTCACTTAATTTGTGAACAGGTTCTCTGTCCAAAAATAACAATGGTCAATATGAACATATGCGTTGGTAGCATTAGGATAGAAGCTTGGTGCATGCGAGAAGTCGTGATACAATCTCCATAGGTTTGTTAAAGTATTGACTCTAACCCATAGTAAATGTTAGCTTTCTGGATGGGTTACCAGTACTATTATTAATTAATTAATAGAGCATTTCTTGGTAGGATTATTAGCCATAATGCCCAATCTCTTATGCTGTTTTTAATGTGGTCAGTGAAACATATTTTTTACTTACCATTTTTCTTCCCAGGAACCTGACGCTAACGAAGAAGGAGCCAATCGGCGTATGCGCACTGATAACGCCGTGGAACTACCCACTGATGATGCTCTCGTGGAAGATGGCCGCCTGCCTCGCCGCGGGGAACACGGTCATCATCAAGCCCGCTGCGGTCAGTTACAGTACTGCTATAGACTAATCAGCGGAGAACCTGTGCCTTGATTCTCATAACAAAAACCGTAACGATATTTTTCTGAAGAAAAGCTATGTTTAAAATATACTCTACGGAAGCTAAGAGGGTCGCACGATTTGTAATTTAAAGGATTCTTTTAGGACTTCATCCGTGACGTAAACCCGAGGAGATAATGTACGAGTTGAGTTTGAGTTATCTATGTCAGAGACAGGAATAAAAGAAGTAGAAGAAGACTGAATTGTGAACTCTATTATAGTTAGCGAGTTAGCGTTACAGTAAAGTAGCGTTTGTGTTGCGCGTTAGATGACAACTAGTGCGCGTTAGCCTACGTGACTCCGCGTCGCCCTCAAAATTACTTATATAGCAATAATTATTGAGGTTACATATTAATTAGAATAAAATCAAAATACCCATTTTCGGTTGCTAACCATACAAATAAGCTTTAGCCTTTAAAGATATCCTTAGATTCTCGATACCCGAGTCAGACGCCCTGAAGTATTTAGAAAGGTCCTACGGAGTACCATACCGGAGCAAAATCTTTAGAAGATACCGCTATTCTAAGAAGATACCGAAAACAAGGCAAAATCGAGGAGGTTAAGTAAAAAAGCGCACCCTAGCGCTTGGCCGGGATATTGCTAGGCAGCGGAAGAAGAAGAAAAATATTTCAATATAAGACCACTTTTAAACGCCAGGCAAAAGAAGGAGGAAGCATTACAGTAATTTCTCCTTACGGATTAGCACTTGGCCTTCATCTCATGCGCGGATCCACCGTTGTGGGCACAGTGGGCATGCCCACAATCTTAATTAAGATCGAAGATATTTTTTTGTGCTATTTGTATTTTTAAAACTGGATAAGTTTTAATGTGTATGTAGGTATGTATTATGTATCCGTCTTGTATTTAATACTAATCATTACCATCCTCAAAAAATATCATTGCCATTAGCCTAACATCATTACCATTTCTCTTATTATTTTTTGAGATCAAATATTATCTAATTTCTTGATTATAAGTGTGCCCTTGCTTGGTACATCTTATTGAATAGAAGTTCTTTAGATTTTTCTTACTTTGCACGCATTTAAGATTCATTTAATAAAAGGCTTCAAATTAAATTCGAAAGAATAAAAAAGGCGAATCCACCCACCCACAGCCGTTTTTGTGTGCTGGATCCGCGCTTGCTTCATCTCACCTGATGTTAAGTGATAATAAGGCCGAAGGACAGCACGCTTCACCCGGAATGCTCAACTACCGAGGAACTGGCTATCTTATCTCTATTTAACCCAACAGGTCTGCCCGCTGACCGCGCTGAAGTTCGCTGAGCTGTCGGTCCTGGCCGGCATCCCGCCGGGCGTCATCAACGTGTTACCCGGCAGCGGTACCGTGGCCGGCCAAGCACTAGCTACTCACCCCACGGTCAGGAAACTCGGCTTCACCGGCAGCACTGCGATAGGTCAGTCTATGGACACAGCTATTTATAAAATGTTTTTGTTTTGTTTAACGCAAATTTTGTTGCGAACGACGGTAGTTGTTGACATTGAATGGGCGCCTTTGGCTTTCAAAGTAAAAAGTAAATAGTGTTGAATAATTTCGGCGGGCTGGTTAGAACCACGATAGTTCAATTGGGAGAGCACCTGACCCGGTATGTCAGAAGGATGCAGGTTCAAATGCTGCTCGTTGTATATTTTCAACATTTTTGTTTCTATAGAAACAGATTATCTTTTTTTCTTGTTAGTAGTATGAGTTGGTCGATGATAGAGAAGAGTGGAGCAGAGGGGATGCCTTTGCCCATCATCAATTTTTGACCCAGAAGAACTCATTACAAGCACCTGACCTTTAGGAAGCCTGACAGTTAAGTGGGGCTCACCCATCTGCCTTTGCACATCCTACTGACAAGGGAAGAAGCCTCAAGTTAGCTGCCACCAAGAAGTTTTGGTTGGGAGGGTGAAACGGAGGAGGATACCCACTAACCCCTGGAGGACCAAACTCCAACAGCAGAAGATTGAAGTAGCAGTCGTAGGATCTAACCCACTTGGGAAATGAACACGCGAGGGCCACCCTGTCACCCGTGTACTAGTCTGCAACCGTTGAAGCGGACCTATTAATTTAGTTGGATGTGCGATAGCAGTCATGCACCAGCATACGGGCCAAAACATCATACCCACCTTTTGTGGATTCTCGGACACAACAACCGTCAGATTAGACCAACAGCACAGCTCTAGTATTAAACCACCCTTAGCCAGAGTCAATTTAGGGCGATACTGACAAATATCTTCTTTATTGAATAGGTAATAGATCTATGTTAATCATCATCAGTTCATTTCCCCACTATTGGGCAAGAGCGAGCAGGGAGAACGGGCCATAAACCACCACGCAAGCTCCGTATGGATTAGTGTTGTTAACGACTGCTACTAATGCAGCCAGGACCAACGGCTTTATGTGTCTTCCGAAGTACGGAAAAGCTGGAGATAACACATTTTTGGCCACCCATCCGATGACAGGCCTTTGCGAAAGTTGCTTAACTTCAGCAATCGTTGACCGAGCGCGTTTACTATATCTGGTTGTCTAGTGCGAGCTTTATTCCCCATTCGATCACGTTAAGAAAAACGAGAATTTGTATGGCAACATACGAGAAACGTTAAAACTTTTCTCGTATGTCGCCAGGACGCGCTGCTTCAATACCATACTAATTTTCGTTTTCGTAAACGTAATCGAATGAATACAAATAGTAGACAACTAGGTATCCTGTGTATAATATACAGCCGTATATCGCAGTACAACGGCCAAATATTGCAATTAATGTTTGAAGTTTTCTTCAAATCCAGGTCAACAAATAATGACGTCATGCGCTTCCAACATGAAGAAGGTCTCCCTGGAGTTAGGCGGCAAGTCGCCGCTCGTCATCTTCGACGACTGCGACCTGGACAAGGCTGTAAGGAATGTATGTACCGCAAAATATACCTTCACGTGTCACTTTACGAACCAATATTGTTTGACTGACTTTGAAAGTAGTTCGCGTCATCATTAAAAACAGTGATGTAAAATAAGCTGTAGGGAATATGCTTGCGTAGCGCGTAGCCTTCAACTGTACCTTTCTGTACTTAACATTTAGTGTCTTTAGAGTTCAATGTTAATTAACTGCCTATTTACGTAGGTTGCTATTCATTCATTCATTTGCCCATTCATTAATTTACAAAAGCGCCTAAAATCTTTACAATAAGTACTGTTTAAAACATATAGTTAAAAAAAAATGTATTTCAATTTCTCCATAACCCAATGTGTAACATTAAAAGTTAATTTCAAGGATTGCGCTCTTAAAGTTGCAGTAAACAATAAGATACTTTTACCAACCTATCTGCAATAGACCATGATGGGTTAAGCCCCAATATCAAAATTTGTTAATTGTTACACTATGTCCACGTGGAAGGGCCTCAGATATACTCGTAATACAGTTGTGGCATTCGCTAATTTGTATGTAAACTGATCCTGTTTGTTGAAGATATTGACCTACACACAATAGATACCGCATTAAGGCCACCTCAGCAGATTAGTGGTTAAAACCACCGGTCTTAAACACAAAAGAGGGAGAACATGTTTGTGTACTCGGTTTGGTTGGTGGCAGGGCTTGTTTGTCCGCCTGGCTAGTTACCACCATCTTATCTAAATACTAGTGTACCCGGCGGACTTCGTACCGCTTTGACAGTTTCCATCAAGTGATTTAATTCTCTTTGGTTTCCATGAAAACAAAACATACAAATCATTTTTTATTGGAAAATGAAATTGTCGTTTTAGTAAGTATATTTATAGTGTGATTCCCGTGGAAATATAAGTATATTTATAGTGTGATTCCCGTGGAAATATCCAGGTTATAAACTATCTGTATGCCGAATTTCATCTAAATCCATCCATCCGTTGCAGCGTGAAGAAGCAACAAATATACGAACATACATGCACACAAACTTAAACACAAAAGAGGGAGAACATGTTTGTGTACTCGGTTTGGTTGGTGGCAGGGCTTGTTTGTCCGCCTGGCTAGTTACCACCATCTTATCTAAATACTAGTGGACCCGGCGGACTTCGTACCGCTTTGACAGTTTCCATCAAGTGATTTAATTCTCTTTGGTTTCCATGAAAACAAAACATACAAATAATTTTTTATTGGAAAATGAAATTGTCGTTTTAGTAAGTATATTTATAGTGTGATTCCCGTGGAAATATCCAGGTTATAAACTATCTGTATGCCGAATTTCATCTAAATCCATCCATCCGTTGCAGCGTGAAGAAGCAACAAATATACGAACATACATGCACACAAACTTTCGCATTTATAATATTAGTGTGATATCGCCCTAGCATCAAAGTTTGTGTTCCGGCAGCTAGAGATAAGATAGCGCCTCTTTAGTTGAGGATTCCGGGTGAAGTGCTCTTCCACCTTCGGCCTTATCAGCACTTATCATCAAGTGAGACGAGGCCCAAGCTTACCCGTAGGATATATAAAAAAGGCACTTATAACACAATAGATATATCCTCCTCAGGGTATGGCGTCAGTATTCTTCAACAAAGGCGAGAATTGCATAGCGGCAGGCCGCCTGTTTGTCGAGGAGACCATTCATGACGAGTTCGTGCGGCGCGTGGTCGCGGAGACCAGGAAGGTGGTGATCGGAGACCCGCTACAGCGAGGCACCGCGCACGGCCCGCAGAACCATGAGGCGCATCTTAGGAAGCTGCTTGAAGTGAGTTACATTTTAAGGCCAGGGCCACAGAAGAGAGATTCCAGGGCTACATTACACATACATTACAATAAATACACGCGAAATCGTCGCCACAGCACGAAATAACGATACCCAGATTGTAAGATTTCAGAGCCCTCGCCTACGTTTGTTAATGATAAGATCGGTGACGGATTTTAGTGGGTGATAATGAAACGTATGGAATTCTATGTTGCAACGCACACGTTCTGCAAAAAGTCGGTCACAAAATCGGTACTAAAACCTCAGCGACAAAAGCGGTTCGATTATCGGTCCTACAAACCGCGATCCGATCCGAAACCTTCGGAGAATCTAGTAGGGCACGGGGACACGCACTTATTAGTGTGTGATACCGTTCCTTCTAGAAAACCTCCGAAGGTGATTCGTTTCACACGCCTTGAGGTACTCTTTACGTACCTATCGCCGCCCCCAAAAAAGACCGGTGACGCTGAAAATGCCGTCAGCCGTTAGCCGTTAATGCCGCAATCTCTCTCAAAAAAAAAGGTCCTACAAAAATCCAGTCGTGGGCGGGAGCCTTAATACATACAGCGCGCGGTCGAGCAAAACGCGCACATACGCACATAGTACCCTCTCACGGATCTCGGAACAGCTCAGAACTGTTCGAGCGCAGCTGTTGCGAAATTCCGTGTCAGTGAGACAGTGAGAGGTAGGGTTGCCAACCATACTTTTAAATAACGTATCCTACGTTATTTTCCATCCCCATACTTTATTCTTTTTAATAAAAATAAAGTATGGAAAATACTTTATTTCCGACTAATGCGTGCGTTTGAACGGACTATCCCTGATGACTTAATTTCTGAACTACTGAATGATACTCAGACTCAGGTGAACTGAAACGAAACGCAACGTGTACATAAATTTGGAAAATACTTTATTTTTTCTTCAAATCCTTTTTTTTATACTAGTTAGTGATAGATTTACTTAAATTTCCTGAAAAATAGTTGGCAACCCTAGTGAGAGGATCTGGAGGATCTGGATGTGATGGAAGGGGTGATCGCCGCCGTGCTTCGGTACAACTACGTGTGCGTTGATCGAGCGCGTTTGTATGATGCTTACCTAATAAGACAGTCTCCTTATTTTGTGGCCACAGTTTAATCGCTGCCAGTACGTACCGAAGCACGGCGGCGATCACCCCATCCATCACATCCAGATCCTGCTAGAGCATTCCTGGCAAATTGGTGTCCTTATTTAAATTGTGCATAGTCTTGGTTGATAATTATGTAACTAATAATAATAAATAAATAAATAAAATACGCCGAAATTCCGTCGCTGAATTTAGGTACTTGGCGCGAGCAGCCGCGACCCTGCTAACGAACAACCGAACCGACCTTCCGCGAAGTGTGTCCGATAACAGCAAATTATTTGCAAAAAAAAATATGGAGTAATTTCTGTTAGAAATTAACTGTTATTTTACTGTTTATAGTGTTGCATTAAATTAATGTATATTTTATTTTGAATTTATGTTAGGTATCGAAATTGTTTATTTTAATTTAATTTAATATTTATTTAAGCATCCTTGTAAGTGCCTACTTATGTTATTTTAAATTTTAGATTCATTTTACTAATGTAGGTAACTACTTATTGTTGCTACACCTTAGGGTAAAATTACATTGAAACATTAGGTACTTTTTACTTTGTCAACTGTGAATTATACATTTAAAACTGAATAAATATTCTGATTTGATTTGATTTTAATTTAAGTCAATAAATAAATAAATATTGGCGTTCCGCCGCGCCGAAATTTCCGCGTATTGTGGCTTTGACTTTCGTCCGCCCGTTTTATAGATTGTTTATTTTTATTTATTTATTAGAATAAACTGGAGCCCTCTCTGTTTGTGCATACCATACCGAATTCTATGGTTAAATGTGAGATGCTAAAATAATGTAAATGTTACTTGTACCTATCGCATTTACAGCAATAAATGACTATTCTATCCCATACAAATATTTAGGTTCCATTTTTTTCTAACGAAAGAAAAAAACTTTTTTTTTTAATTTATAACAGTTATACATTACATGGTAGATATGAAATTATAGCATTGTTGTCGTATAAATGTATACCCAACGTTATTCGCAGACTTCGCTTCGCTCCGTTTACTCGCATTAATTTCTTCATACATGCTCGCCAGTCTTACGCTAATTTTGGAGAGTAAATTCGTATAAAAAGTTTCTTTTCAAAGCATCTTATATACTATATATACGGGTCTTTTCAACAGTTCTGTGAGCACGGCGTAAAGGAAGGCGCCCGCTTGGTATACGGTGGCAGGCGAGTAGACAGGAAAGGCTACTTCTTCACGCCAACCATTTTTACCGACGTCGCCGACCACATGTTCATCGCCAAGGAGGAGTCTTTCGGGCCCATCATGATCATCAGCAAATTCAGCGGGAAGTAAGTAAATCATTATGTTATCCAATACTCGCACTTAATCGACAAGGACGTTGCACACTTTAAATCTAGTTGCCGAAAGAATCGACTTGTTTTATTGCTCAGTACCTGATTTTAAAAGAGCTATATTATCAGAACTTTGTTATGGAAATGGCTAGTTATCCTTAATTTAATTAATTTAATTTTAAATAAGTATGGTATTTTTTTGTTAATGCTATGTAATTAATTGTAATAATAATGTATAAAATAAAATAATAGTTATGTTTAATATTACTTACACTATTGCATTAGAAATAAGTCCTGTAATGATAGTTGTAATTTGTATTTGAAATAAATAAATAAAATCCTATGGTCATATCGCCCGTTATTGCAAAAAGTGATCTGAACAAAAACTGGTGTTGCCTCTATTAACAGAGTTAAAAAAGAAAACTTTGTGGGCGTGTCTTTCTGTCTACTATCTATAGTCTAGTAAATCTCATCTCAATCAAAATAATGTTATAACAACGCATTCACATTTATAGCCTAAACTGAAATACTCCGTGTATTGTGTCTAATATTCTATATCAAAATTAAGTGTACATGACGAGAACAAAACACGGAATTATTAGAAGCGTATCTGATTATTTAGACCCTTTGATATGCGTGAGCGCTGATCAGCGCCGCATAACAATTAAAAATTAAAATTCTATTGTGTCCTTTCGCCCCTAGAAACATGGACGACATAATTCGGCGCGCGAACAACACCGAATACGGGCTCGCGAGCGGCGTGTTCACCGCGGACTTGTCGCGCGCGCTGCGGTTCGCCGAGCGCGTGGAGGCGGGCACCGTGTTCGTGAACACGTACAACAAGACGGACGTCGCCGCGCCCTTCGGCGGGTTCAAGCAATCCGGCTTCGGGAAAGACCTGGGTAACTAAAACTATTGTTTTAAGACCTCCCCTCCCGTTTCTTTTCCGATAAGTTCGTAGCTTCGTAGCTGAGAGTTTCGTAGCTTCATCGCTTCACCAATGTTAAAGAATACAACAAGACCGACTTGGCCGCGGCTTCGGCGGGTTGGCGGGTTCAAGCAGTCCGGCTACGGCAAGGACCTGGGTAATTACAAAATATTTCGTAGCTGAGTTTCGTAGCTTTGTAGCTTCATCAAAGTTGAGTGCAGCATACTGTCTGGGCCGCGCACTTCGCCGGGTTCAAGCAGTCCAGCTTCGGCAAAGACCTGGGTAACTGTTTTTGTTTTAAAACCTCCTCCGTGTCTTTTCCAATTAGTTCGAAACTTCATAGTTAAGAGTTTCGTAGCTTTGTAGCTTCACCAAAGTTGAGTACAAGACTGACGTGACCTCGACCTTCAAGTAGTCCGGCTTTGTCAAGGACCCAGCTAACTGTTGTTTTTTTTACAATCTTCTCAGTTTCTTTTATGATTTCGTAGATTCATAGCTTCGTAGCTTAGTAGCTTAGTAACTTTGTAGCCTAGTAGCTTATGTAGCTTCGTAGCATAAGTAGCTTCGTAGCTTAATTAGCTTCATAGCTCAGTAACCTAGTAACTTTGTAGCTTACCGGCTTCGTAGCCTAGCCTATAATATTCGTAGCTTAGTAGCTTCGTAGCTTAGCAGCTTCGTAGCGTAGTCTATAATATTCGTAGCTTAGTAGCTTCATAGCTTAGTGGCCTAGTAACTTCGTAGCTTAGCAGCTTCTTAGCGTAGCCTATAATATTCGTAGCTTCATAGCTTAGTGGCCTAGTAACTTCGTAGCTTAGCAGCTTCTTAGCGTAGCCTATAATATTCGTAGCTTAGTAGCTTCATAGCTTAGTGGCCTAGTAGCTTCGTAGCTTAGCAGCTTCGTAGCGTAGCCTATAATATTCGTAGCTTAGTAGCTTCAAACCTCAGTACCTAGTTTAGTAGTTCAGTCTTCATAGCTCAGCAGGTTCGTAGCTTAACCAAAGGCCCGGTCACACCGCATCTCAAATAAGATTATAAGAAATAAATCTCCGACAATTTACTAGAGCTCATATACTCTGCAGCAAGGCGGTAAAAATAGGTGTAAAGGTAGATTTTCTAACTAGATTTCGCAGTAACATTTAACTTATTTTTGTTACAGGTCAAGATGCATTGAACGAATATCTCAAAACCAAATGTGTCACAATCGAGTACTAGATTTTATCGATATTGATATTATAAATTATAAAATAGTTATTTTTGTTTGACTGAGTTAATAAACTAGCGGTCATCACAGCCTATATTGAATTGGAATACTTTAGATATAGCGCTTAATACCGCCCCTGAAGACTTAATTATAAGACCAATTAGATTTTAATACCCATTTAGCTAGCACAGCAATGCGGGACATTGCTGATTGGCAACTGAAAGAGGTATGATGGTGGTAGCCATCCAGGGTTCTGTGTGAGAACCCAAACCACTAGCGAAGCTAATCGTAACCCTAATTTAAGTAATATTGTCTAATAATCCATTATGTTGTATAATTTTAAGATCAAACTCCATGTTATAATAAGATAGAAGATTAATATTTTTCGATTTGTATGAATAAAAAACAATGGTATGTTATTATGCAGTTTTTTTATTCCTTATAAATAAACATTCTAACAAGATAGATATAGAACAGTAGTCATATAAAAATAAAATCTAGTATTATAAAATATAGTTTTATAAAGTTAAAACTTTAGATGTCTTTTACATAAATGCAATTCAATCACGAATTGCTATAATTTAATTGTAAATGCAATTAGAAATTGCAGCACTTCATTCATCAAAGGCCCATTGTTTTTTAAACACTAGCTATTATTTTTATAACCTCTGGGGAACTAAAGCCCGTAATTTTTTTACGGCTTAAGGTCTCTGCCCACTTGACCGTATCATACCATGACGTGCTAGAAATATATCAGACACGGAAAGTAACACGTCACGGACTACTATGCCCACTAATACTTGTGCATAACGGGTTTAATGACCGTAGCGTCCGCGTATCATCCACTTGTCATATCCGTATAGTTCCCGTTCTTCTGGTCGTAGCAGTTCACCTGTATTTTCGCGTAAGGCAGACACCATAAATTTCGATTCGAATGCTTTAATTTAGTAGTTACTTATCTGTCTACACAAAATGTAATTGGCCTACTGCACGCTTTGGGTAACTGTAAGTGTAGTGGGCAATTCAGATTTAAATAAATAAATAAATAAATAAATAAATAATATATAAATTCGTAATCGCGGACAATTTCAATTCGTATTTCATCCTTATTTTTTAAGTTGCATGCGTGCGTCTTGTTGAACTGATGCCAGAATAATGGCAATGCCTTTAGAACGATCATTATACGCGATCATAACGCGTAAATCACCGTTTCGCCGTCTGCGCTAGTCTGATAGACCAGATTGACAACGTCGCGTGCCATGCACCGAGCGTATCGGTACCGGCAAAATATTCTCGCCAACAATTGCTGACGGTCCGTATATGGTCATTACGGTGTTGGTCGGTGACGGAACGGTCTGTGGGCCTAGTCTCATACTTTGCAATATTTTTATTTTTGCCTGACACGTTCCTATCACGTCATGGTATGATACGATCTAGTGGGCAGAGACCTTTAGGACAATTAAACAATTTTTTCTGTTTTTTTTTATTACGTTGGCCAGTTACGTTAAAATCCGGTTACGTTGTTTACGCTGATTAAGTTCCCTATTTCCCTACTTAACAAAAAGTTTTTGATAACGGTATAAGTTTCGGACGACTTTTGGTGCATCTGTCAATTTCGGACGTTATGTAGAAAACGAGACATCATCAAAAAACATTTGTTGGTTGGTAGGTATTGTTATTTCATCCACTTCTTGCAGTTGGCTCCGAAATACGATGCTCTGCTCCATCGCTCAAATATTTCTTGCCTGGAAAGACAGCAGAGAAGACATTAAATGCAAAGTAGACCAGATTAGGGTTTGCAAAATCAAATACTCAATTAAAGAAAGGTATTCAAGGTACGGAAAAGGTGGACCGACGATCTGGTGAATGCTCTCTTTTGAAGAATCTCTTTTGGCTGAGATAATGATAATGATGATTTGAAAAAAAACTTTCGAATGGGTATAATAACCTTTTCAGTCGGTTGGCTAAAAGACGAGGTATACAGCTACATGCTGTTGTTAAAGTCTTTCACGATTCAAGGCCTTCAAACAAAACGCAAATAAAATATTGTAGACCTATTCTTCCAAAATGTATTTAGTTAGTAAAATGAAAATTAGGAACAATAATTTAACACAGCACACAGCGCACATCAGCGTGGGCTTCCGCGCCGTGCGCGTGCGCCCGCCCACCCTGACGCAGCGGACGCACTACCAGTTTTTTTGCTATAAATAAGTCAACATGAAAGTGTACCGGCTTCGCTGATGAGCCATCTGCGTCATCCGAGGCTCGCCAGCAGCCAGCGCGGGCGGCCGGCCCCAGGACGGGCGTATCGTCGCCCACAGCTCCATATCGAAGGTACTGTAACACGTCATCAGTGAGCGCAGGAGTTGCACCAATTAGTTCTACTAGGGCGAAGTAACGCCTCAGAGGCCAAGTGGCAATGCGCAAGGCCTGATACCCGAAGGTCCCGGGTTCAATTCCCAGGTCGGGCAAAGTGTGTTTCGGATTTTCCGATGCATAGCCCGAGTTTGTGATCACCGCATGTGTGCAACCCGCATTTGGCAAGCGTGGTGATTTAAGCCTTTACCCATCAATTGTAGTGATGATTTGATTTTATCGATTTGCCCAGAGGTGGGACAGTTATAGGCTAAATACTTTTTTATTTACTTACTTTACTTTGCTAGGGCCAAGTAGCTCAAAGAACAGGAACCAGTGATCGTTTTTTTACCTCTATAAATAATGGTCAGCAACTAATTTAATTCAAAGCAACAATTTTATACAAACCACCAGCCAGCTTTCATTCCATAAAAAAATAATGAAAACTATGTTGGGTACTTTTTGGCGACAAATCCGTATCGGACACATCAGTTGCGTACCCCTATTTCCAATAATTTGGTTGGTCTGGTTTCTCTCTATCACTGGTTCCTGTCGGAGACTGGTGGTACCATGATGGGTACCCTAAGTCATTTAGTTTTTAATGTTTTTAATACTCCGGAATCCCAATCGAGGCGGGACGGGGTTAAAGTTACTCGCGTCCGTAGGTTTACCCTTGAGACCCTACACGTGACCCCTGGGTGGTGCTAAATGAGTAACACTGTCTGAGTGGTAGAGCCACGCTGCGTTGCAGCACGAAATGGGCCGGCTCGCCCGGCGTAACACCACCCTCTCACAGAATATCGGCGTGAAACAACGGCACTCGTTGCTGTTGTGTTTCATCCGGCGAGTGAATGTACCGGAGGCCCATCTCTCACCCCTCCCCCCTCCCAATTCCTCCTCAAGATCCAACTCCTTTCCAAGGTTGGCAACGCATCTGCGATAACTTTGGTTTTGCTTACTTTCCATCAGGTGACCCGCCTGCTCGTTTGCCTCCTTTTAACATATAAAAAAAGGGGGCGAGATTCGAGTCTCTGACGCGGCGGGACTCGGCAATGTTTTCCTTAGCATAAAAAAAATAAAAAGGTTGGGTAGTGGCAGCAGCGGTCGACAAGGACCAGATATCGACATTGGTTCCTGTTAAGATATATGGTGCAGAGTATAAGTAAAAGCGTTGATTACTCAAATAGTCTTTTATTCGCAACATAGTTATTTTACACACGTTTGTGAAAAAACAGTAGCAACCGGAAGGACATAGACAAAAGTGTTGCCAGTAAAAATGAGCATTTACAATTGTTTCCTCAATAGTTCCAATAAAAATAGTGGTCAGCAACTAACTTTAGCCTTTAGCATCAATTGAATATAAACCACCTACTTCCTAGCTATCCTGCCGCCTGTGGAGGCTGGTCTGCTCTTGCATACTTATCTTATTTTTATTATTATTCACTATAGTTTGACTTTGTTTTCCTTAAACATATTTGACTTTTACTAGAGTACTGTTTGTAGTGGTACTGTATGACATTGTGGAAATTGAAATTTTTACCTGATCTAAATTTGATTACTTACTTAGATTTTTTTATTTTGTTTTTTTTTACATGTTGTGGTTGTTTTCTATATTTTTAATGTTTATTTGTAATGGAAAGTGTCCTGCTAATATAGGGCATTTTCCAATATTTTTGACGCTGTAAGGGAGAAAAGAGCTGGACACTTGCTGAGTTTCTTGCCGGTTCTTATCAGTACAAGATCTCAGCCCAGAGTAGACTTACGAACCGATGGCATAGTGACATTCACAAGAGCTACATGTAGCCTAAACTGAATAAATGATTTTGAATTTTGAATTTTATCATCCCATAAAAAATCTATGTAAACCTATGTTACTGTTTTCGACTAAAACTACGTCGAAAACAGTTTCTAAATTGTCGAATACTAGAGCCACTCACCACGATATGTAGGTAATTGAAAACAACTGACCTCTCATCCATTAGTGGTATCTTCGGTAGAATAAAAGTTTTTAAAGTTCTCAATATCATAAACTTGTACTGGAAAAACGCACGTTATCTATTATTAACTAAGAAAAATTTGTAAAATATAAAATGCAGTAAAAAGTGACTCAGTAGAAAGGTAGGAGTTAGTATTTTTTCCGATTTCATTCTCTAAACGGAACTGCAAAAATAATTTACAAATAGAAATAGGAATTCTTTATTTTGCAACATGTTATTTTAATAACGCACTTACAAAGTATTTTTTCAACAATAAATTTGCCTTTGATTGTATCATTATTTTTGAAAAAAATAAATTTTATGAAATATTTTCGATAATATTGACAGAAATAATTAAGCAGATGAAATTGTCATGTCAATAGGACAGCAGTTTTATTAGTTTTTTAAAGAACAGAGAACTATACCTACGTAAATACCATAAAGTTAATATAGGTACCTACCAACAGATGGTAGGTAAATAAGCTTAGGCTTTAGTAGTTATTGTTCTGAGTAAATACCTATTTCATTTAATTTAGTAGTTTATGTCTATTTATGTGGATAAGATTTATGTGGTTCTGTCTTAGTTCTCGAACAATTTAGTTATTGTTCTCATGAAGCTGTAGATATATTGTTCTGAGTTTTAGAGCATTCTGAGGGTTCTGTCTATAAGAAATGTCAATACCATGAGGCTTAGAGCATTAAACCATGAGGTATTGTTTTATATACAGATCTGCGTAAATAAAATTTCTGTTAGTTGCTGTCTTATTTATTGAAAGGTGATTGGAGATTATATACGTGTATAGGTACTTCGTGTATTTAATATAAGGCTACTGTATTCTAGACACAGACGATTATATGTCTGTGATTCTATATGACTGCATATAAATTACATCCTGTTATCAAATAAATTGTATTATAAATTATTATTGCAATAATTTATAGGTAAGTAATGAATTAATAGAGGAAATATTACATATCAATTAGGTACCTATTCACCAAATCATCCTCTATCACCATTACCAAATCTTTTGATTTGTTTTATTTTATGATATTTGGTTTGGTTGTGATACTAAATAATGTTTTTCTCTTCGATCAATATAGATTGGAGGTTTTTCTATTCTATTTTTTCATGGGAAGAAAATTTTACACAAGGCTGTATAAGCTATATGCCTGTGCCTTCATAAAAAAGTCAAAAATTTAAAAATAAAGTAAGTAAATCAAATTATCTGGTCAAATTTTTCGGAAGAAAAATAAAGAACTAAAAAACAAGCTAACTAAAACCGTGAAAAAAAGCTAAAAAAATGAGCAAAAACGTACCTTTTAGAGACATTTCAAATGTAATGCAAGCGGTTAGGAATTTCTTATTAGGGGTTGGTCAATATTATGTTTTGATTATTATGTAACCTCAATACCTACGTAATTGTGAGTAAATTTTACAATGAATTTTTAGAGAAAATACACGAATGCTTTACGGTTCGGGCCCTTGTTGGCGGCTAGAACGCAGCCTCCGCCTGTAATTCCAGATGGATCGTCACACAAGTAAGAAACCTCTAATAACGACTTAATTGTTCTTAACCAAACACAATAGAAATACAATTGTTTTATGGCACTGTGGTTACATTGGGCGTCCAAGTATATATTATATGCTAAGCACTTCATAGTGTTGTGAATGTTGTAGTTAAAATAAAACAAAAAAAAAAGCATCAAGCATGCTGCAAGTTCGGCCTGAAGGTCAGTGTCAAAAAGACGGAAGTGATGTCCCTGGACCCACAATATGGTCTTGAGTCACTGGCCATTAAGCTTGGTGAAGATGTACTGAAACAGGTGGATAAGTTTCGTTATCTGGGGAGCACTATAACATCCAAGTGTGACCTTGATGCCGAAATTAACAGCAGGATCAGTGCTGCAGCTGCAGCATTTGGGAAGCTGCGTTCCAAGGTTTTCTGCTCTCACGACCTGAAGCTGGCCACTAAAATCTCTGTTTACATGGCGGTTGTGCTGCCAAACCTCCTATACTCCTCCGAGACGTGGTGTGTGTATTGCCACCACATACGCACTCTAGACCGGTTCCACCTTAAATGCCTTCGTACCATCCTGAAGATCAGATGGTCGGACCAAGTGCGTAATACCGAAGTTCTGCGACGAGCCAATGTCGGTGGCATTGAGGCCTATTTAATGCGTCGGCAGCTTCGGTGGTGCTGGTCACGTATCACGTATGGTGGTGGTCACGTATCACGTATGGCGGAGGAGAGAGTGGCAAAACGCATCTTCTACTCTGAACTAAAGGAGGATAAGCGAAAACAAGGCGGACAACTCCTCAGATACAAAGATGTTCAGAAGCGTCACATGAAAAGATGCAAGATAGAGCCCTCTCAATGGGAAGGTTTGGCAGCACAACGTCCTGAATGGCGCAGGATTGTGAAGAGGGGAGTTCGCGAGTTTGAGGAGCAGCGTAAAGCTGACCTCGACGCTCAGCGCGACGAGTTAAAGGCCTGTCCACCCGCAGTCATTAACTATAACTATGTAAGCGGTGTGCTCACGTGCCCTCATTGTGCAGAATCCATCCATCCAGAATGGGAGCAGAGGAAAACTTGGTGGAACGGAACCCCGGCTGCCAATAGCTCACAACATCACCAAGGGAGTAATCAGCCACAGCATCACATCAGAAACCAACCAAAGATGGAGGTCCTCGAATGGTATGAGACAGTCGAAGATCTTCATCAAGGGCATGGATAAGAAAAAGACTAGCAAACTAATGGGACTCTCAAGAGAGAACATGAGGCTAGTCATAGAAATCATAACAGGACACTGTCAGCTGAACAGACATCTGACAGTGATAGGAGTGAAAACCGACCCCATATGCCCGGAGTGTATGGAAAGCGAGGAGACCAGCCTCCACCTACTAGCTGAATGCCCGATGTACTCACTGATAAGATGGGAACTCTGGGGGTCGGACACACTACACATAGAGGACCTAAAGGATCTGAAGGTGGAGCAGATTGCAAGATTTACCAAAGAGATCAAAAGATTCGACGGGGCGCCGTGAAAGCTGGATTAACCTTAACTCCCTAAAAAGGGAGAACGGGGAAAAGGATGAAATGGCCCGCAACAACGCAGGCTGATCGCCAAGAGAAATAATAAACCGACTAGGAGTCGAAGTGGTCGCCATGGCCGAAAACGGTCGGAATGAATGATGATGAGTTAAAATAAAGGAAACTAGTAAACATTAAGTGGTTGTTGTGTCAAAATGGTACAACTGCTGTTAAAGCTTAATTAAATTATATAGTCCAATTATGTAGCATTACCCAGATCAATGTGGGTTCAAGAATAATTTAAAATTTTAGTGGCCACTGCCACAACTGCCTAACAAAAATCTGTCTTCACCCTCAATTTAAACTCAATAATCAATCTTGGTAATTTATTGCCGAAACATTGTGTTACAAAAGGTGTTTTATAAAAATATTAATATACATCTGGACCCTGTAGAACACTGCAGTTGAAAAAAGAGAAGGAAAACAATTTGTTCTGTTCGTATTTTAAATAAATATCAGTTTTATTAATCTTCCAGCTATAAGTTAATTAAGTTCCCAAATACCATAACCAAATCCATAGTTTGTAAGTTAGGTAGCTGAGTGGTCTTACCAGAACATAATATAGGTACCTGTATCTTCTGTCTGCCATGTATATATTTTTATTTTACACCCTTTATATTTTAAAAACGAGCTCCTGACTAATGAATTGTTTTAAGCCATTATGTAAGTAAAAATATAGGCAACTATAATCTGGTATTGTTTCTGTATTTCAGACATGCTCACAACTATTATTACTCAAGGGATGGGCGCAGGGAGGTTGCACCACCAGCTGATGTTACCACCCAGTTGCTTGAAGCTAGCACAGATAAAGGGTAATATTTATATCATATAACTGTTAATTTATAAAACATACACATATCTTATCTTGCATATGAGGATGCCTACACTCAACAGTGGATGACTATATTGGAGTCTCGCTGTATGCGCCATTCAGTGCAGACGCGCCGATTGCAATTTTAAAAGTGTATATCGGATACGTATCGCGGCGCGAGTCGCCGCTCGAACAGTCACCATGAGCGACAAACTCGTGGTCAACGAGCTCCTCGCCTTCCTGCAGCAGAAGCTGGACGTGATGGATGAAGTGAGTGCGGTGCAGATCTGCAAGTCCAGCTTCAGCGAGGACGAAATATCTGCTGCCAAGAAACTTTTGTTTGTGTCGCTAAACAAAAGTGACCGGATGGTGTCTCATCGACGCGACGGAACACCGAAGAGCCTGCAAGAGATAATAACGCTTCTGAAAGAGACCGACCCTGACGACGTGCCGACGTTTGTGGCGAGGGACCTAAACAAGCTCCCCCCGTCACGTTCGACCACGTCGACGTAACCTGCTTGCTGAAGGACATTGTGACCCTGAAGGCGGGCTTGGCGGACGTGATGCTGAAATATGAAGCATCACAGAATACTGTGAGTGAGTTGCGTAAGGACGTAGATAGTTTGCGTGCATCACTCGCAGTAACTAGGTTGGTCGTACTCGTTGATGACTCAAACGTCAACAAGCGGCGCGGTGCATTCGCGCCGCGGTTAAGTTACGAGTCAGCTTTTTCGACACCGATCTCGTCACTGTGCAGCGCTGACGCAGCCGTTGCCCCCGCCAAAACGCCGACTCAGTGCGCCCCGCAGTCGCCGGCACCGGCCCCCCGCACCTCGCAGCCGCCGGCCCCCCGCACCCCGCAGGTGCCGGCGCTCCGTGCCCCGCAGCCCGCTGCCGTCGTCACGCTGCCTCCGCCGCCTACCCGTCCCGCGCCTTCGCCCGCGGTGCCGCACGTCACGCACTCACGCACGTGACAGCTGTGCCTGAACCTGTCACCAAACAAACAAAGCCCAGCCGTCGTGACTACGCTTCTGTTGCTGCATCCAACTTGGATACACACAGAGTGTCAGAGCGTGCCACCATGGATCGAGACGACGACGATGGTTTCGTCAAGGTCCAAAAGAAGAGGGCACGCCGTCACCGGCCGAATCAAAACCGTTGCGGTACCGCACTGGCCGGGCCCCAGTTCCTGCTGCGCGCTGCGACGCCGACTACGCCGATGTACCTGTCACGCCTGCACCACACCATCACAGCGGGATGTGATAGAGTACATCAAGACGAAGACTAATTTCCTTGTGAGGGTAGAGCCGCTGGAGTCGCGACACAATGTCAGCTTTAAGGCATTTGTGGCGCGAGTCCCAACAACCAAGCTGCTCGATACCTTTATGAGGGAAGACTTCTGGCCGAAGGGAGTGGTGTACCGACGTTTCCGCGGAAGATTGCCCGTCAACACCACCGGAACAGCACAAGCTAGTGCTTAATATACTAACATAGTTATAAGTTATATATCTACTAACAAAAATTGTTTTATATTGTAAGTATGTATGTTAGTCTGTAAGGGCCCCTTTGTGTTGTTACCATCTTTTACATTGTGTGTTGCCTGAAATAAATGATTTATTTATTATTATTTATTATTTATTTATAGGCTGAAGAAGAAAAAGAAAATATCTTATCTTAGTGGGGCCTGCTGAGGTTTCCCTCTCCCAATAGCACCTCAACCAACTTAGGTACAAAAAACATACATACACAATATCTAAGTTGTATCTAGGTTGCAGAGTGTCAAATCACTTAGCCTAATATTTTGAGATCCTGGTTTGAATTCCTAATAGTTTACTTGTAACAGACGAAATATGAAATGTTATATAATGCATTTAGGAACATTGTTTGTCCCAATTTTAAACAACAACTACAATGTTGATAGCAGATTTAGCTCTGTATCTAGATTTAAAAAATTTGTTCTGAACTTTAAACATTTCTACACAATGCATTGTAATGTTTTTGTTGCAGGGCTCCAAAGCAGGCTGCAAATGTCAGACGGACACCTGGCAATGTGTTCCAATGGGATAAACACTATGAATGAATTACAACATGGAACTTGTTATAATGGCATTGAGTAAAATAACTAAGTTATTGTTTAATATATTTGTAGCAACAGTGTATTGTTAATATGAAATAGACTCGTGTTAATGTTACTTTGGCTAAGCCTACTGGATTTTTTTTAAATGCCTGAATGGTTAGGAGATGTACCCCACCTATCCCCCATTTTCATATGTTCAACGATCTGCCAAACACCCTGTATATTAAAAATGCACATACTAAAACGCGCTGAATAACATAAGGAGTGACAAAAAAAAGATCCCCCACATTCACTCACAGCAGTATAGGCGAGACGCAACAGTGCCAAGATGCAATCCCCAACGCCCCCCACGCGACGTGAAGACCCAGATTGTAAGTAGATAAAAATAAATAAGATAGCCAGTGCCTCGCTAGTTGAGGATCCCGGGTGAAGTGCGCTTCCATCATTGGCCTTATCATCACTTATCAGATGAGATGAAGGCCAATTGCTTACCCGTTAATATAATAAAATTTAAAAAAAACCCTTAGTACCTTACAAATAAACAAAGAATAAGGTCCGAATAGTTATTCTGTGTTTTGTCCCTTTTACTTTATTTTGAAATGATGTTTACATGACGGGAACAAAACACGGAATAACTATTCGGACCTCATTCTTTGTTTATTTGTAAGGCACCTAGTGTAAGAAGTGTATTTTAGTTTCCTCATTTCCATGAGATTCTGGTAGGTCTAATCGTTCATATTTTATATGACAAAAATGACAAAATGTTTGCGACTCGGTATGTTAATAGCCATGACCAAACTCTAACAACAATGATCAAAAAAATGATCTTCATAATTATACACTTATTATAGACCAGATATAGTAAAGAACAACCTTCCAAAACGAAGCTAGAGCCTAAACTACACATTTGTTAGGTATTATTTGACTAAACGTAATGCCACCGTACCCGCCTGGCGGGTACACCTTATCTCTTGAGCAGTGCCGGCTACCCGCCTAGCGACCTTCCATAGAAAGTGCAGGCGGCATAGTAATGCTATTTTGAATGTGTTAAGTAATTTCTCAAAGTTAGCTTTGAAACATTTTTCAATTTCGTTTCGTACCTCAATTTTACAGGCAAATATGTTTCAATGAATCATTTGAAAATAAGATATGTGTCTATTCTATATACCTAGTGGAATCCAGTTTATACGATCAATTGATCTAAGCCATGCATTTCTGGTATCGAAGTTAGTAGGAAATCTGAAAGATACACAAACTAACAGTCAAAAACTGATACCTATAATAGATCGGCTAAGTATCAAATGGGATTACATTCCCAACATAAAGGTACTTTAACAACAGTAGTTGCGTTTACTGCGTGATAAACAATGGACACGAAGTATCGATAGATAACTTGATTCAGCCCTAGTGTAAAACGAAAATTATTTCTTTACACAAAATATTCGTAAATTCTGCATTATGTGTAGGTATTCAATCTTTGCTTCTTACATAAATAAATGTCTATAGAATTGTCACACTTAGTGCTTAAAATTCGAAGCGCATTTGGCAAAAATAAAGCCTAGGTCAGGTGTCGATTTGGAATAATTTACCTGTGAAATGAACATTTTTCGTGGTTATGTCGCTGTGTTGTACAACAATCGATCACTGAACAAGTCACTATGTTTCTGAAGCACTATTTCTCAAAAATATCCACGATTTCACGTAAAATCAGAAAAATTCACAGAGCTCAAATTCTCAGCGTGCGGATGAGTGCTAAAGCACTCAAACAGTTGCCAAAAACAGTTCGGTTACGTCGCATCACGCAATTCACGCATCTCTTTTATCACAGTTGCTGCTGGTGACATCTCGGTCGCTCAGCCCTTTGTTGCTGTATTCCGTTTGGTATATTAAGTTTATGGTTATTACACTAAATCGGAAATAACAAGTGAATATTATTTTTAATATTTTTATTTTCAAAAAACAAAAGCATCTAGCAAACATTTAAAAAAAACAAACAACAGTGAAGAATGTAAAGAAATTAATCTAACACAAAGAAAATATTTTATTGTAAAGTATTGCTTAATATTATTATATTAATAAAGGTATAAACACAATTTAATTTATAGCAACCAACATTTTGTAATTGTGGAGATTTACATCTGTTTACATAAATGAATTTCACACAAAGTTTTGAATAGCAATGACACTCAGTAACAATAATTATAGCCCATTGATTTAATCCTAAGTAGAAGATCATTATTTTCCTCATCTAATACCTTTAGTTCATATGTATAAAGTCCCAAGAATTATTTACATAGTAGGTATAACAACTTACATCCCTAATTTTTAGGAAAAAATAAGCAGACACTTCAGGATATTCTATTATTAATTTTCCTAAGTAGATAGACAGTATTTATAGTAGTAGTCAATATTAATAATTTTATTAAAGAGTCCTTATATTTTAAAACATAGTATCCCTCATTAGCAGTAATCGGAATGAAGGCAGCGAAATTTCAATAAATTTACTATTTCTTTTTTATTAATCCCGGTTCCCGGAAATAATTTTACTTGTTAGAAGTGTTCCTACACATTCAATTACTCGTTTTTTTATAAAATCATTATCCCTTCATTATCCCTAGTAGGCTAGTTCTTTTACTACTGCCTATTCGGTTACCTGTTTGTGATTATACGAAAATAATTACCTAGTGTAATAATGATGGGCAAATTATGAAATTAACAAAATTTAGGAAAAAAAATGTAAATGAGGAAAGTGGCATAGCTATAACAAAATAAATAATTTAATGCGTACTAAGTCTACTAAGAAGTTGAATTGTTTCCGGAAGCCGGTATTCAATAAAAATTTATTACTAACAAAATTTTGTTTGAACGACTTAGTCATCTTAGGCCGGTTACAGTGCTCCACCGACCGTCGGTGCGTACGTCCGTCAATCGCGCTTCTCATGTATATGAAAATTCATACAGTTAATATACGTGTGTATATTACTACGCACGGCGTACGAGGATGGTCGTCGGTCGAGCGCGTCCGCATGCGTGCCGTCGGTCGACCGACGCGCTATGGAAAATTGGAAACAATTACGATTTATTAATTTTCATATGTATGACAAGCGCGACTGACGTACGCACCGACGGTCGGTTGAGCACTGTAACCGGCCTTAATCTTTTCGGTAACTTTAGGTAAATTAGCCTCCTCTATTCCGGTCACTGCTTATTTGGTAACGAACACGGTTAAGAAAATAATTTCCATTTTCATGTCTGAATACGAAATGTAATTCTAGATCAATAAGATTTTAGGCGCATTTCCTACGCCAATTCGTCGTTATTATTAATAAAAGTAGCATTTTCATAAACTACATACTACTATTGTATTGATTTCTTTAACGTACACACGGCGGCAGATCAACCTACCCAAAACTGTCAAATTTCTACAATCAATTTTGAACTTTATCGTTAGGTTATAAGGATCAATATTCATTGGAGAAATTTGACAGATTTGGGTAGGTTGATCTGCCGCCGACTGTACCTATAAGTAAAAATAATAAAAAGCGTACTAGTAGCTTACACATAAGGTATTTAGTTAAATAATGTCCCATACTTTTTTTTGTACATAGGTACATATATGGTAATTCAAGTATTAACTATACAGTTCTACAAAGATATTTCAGAATACAAATTTTACACTTGATCTAACATTGCATACCAATTTTATCAAAAAGTTCACATTCGCATCCTCAGAACAACTGCCAACAATCCACTAGCAACTTAGTCACTGGAATCTGTGGTGTCCGGTGCCCTTATATTCATAAGTGAGAAGTTACCAAAGCTGAATGTCTTATTACGCGGCCTCCTGGACCGGTATCGAAACCTTTGTCATTTGTCTTCGCCGTCCACTTGTTTTCTGAACTGCATGGCGTCACCGTAGGCCTTCTTCACGGCCTTACGGTCAGTGGGTTTTCTTGACTCTACCAGTTTGGCCTGGTCGACGCTTTTGTCCACCCCTAGTGTTTCGAGCTTGTTTGGCGGCAGCCACTGCCAAGTGCGCTTCGCGTCGAAGAACAACACGAGGTACAGGATCGGCTCGTGCGAGTGGTTCTTCTTTAGATTGAGCACGTCCTGCGGCGGCACCGGCAGAGGCACGCCGTTGTAAACGAACCCTTTGGGGATCTTTGGGTCGATTATCAGCGCCGGGTACCACGGGTACCCCCTAAAAGGAACAGAGAAATGTTTATACAGAATCGCAATCGAGATAATAATTTACACAACAATTTTGTTCTTAGTTCTATTGTGACAAACTTTATTAGTCAAATTAATCATAACTTCCGGGATTTTGTATAGATGGCCCGTACTACAGAACAATTTGTTGCATAGAAAATGAAGTGACGTTTTTATAAAAACTTTTAAATGTATAGATAATGTCTGACTCATGTTCTGTAATAAGGTCCTTTGCCTACCCGACACTTAAATACTTATTATGGAAAATAACCGTTTTGCAAACTGCTGGGTATTGCCATTCGGAGACGGGTCGTTGCGAGTTCCTTAGCTTACAGTTGATGTGAAGATTCAACATTAAATCAACAATTTTCTATTTACGATCATCAGCTTATAAATGCCTCAAAGCGGGGCTTTAGCTATACCCACACAAACAACAACACGGGGAATCACTAAGAAGTTTCTAAACTATATTATTAATAAAAAAAGTCTGTGAATGTGCAAATAAAAAGATTATCAGTGAAGGTATACTAGTGCGTCTGTCTACTGTACTGACCGGCATTTGGCCCAGACGAGCTGCAACGGCACTAGCTGTACGTGGGGCCCGCTCTTCACCGGCGTTTTGGAGGCCGAGGAGCGGGTGCCGCGGCCCTGCCGATACCGACTCATACATCCTCTTGTCGCATAATATTTTTTTTTAACGGAACTAACTTAATTTTAAGTAAATAATATATAATTTTAGCTAAAAGTACGATGTTCAACCTAACCGGTTTCACCTATGTAATGTACCACATATAATACAAATAAATAATTTAAAATTGTAGTGTTCATAGTAAATTAAACGGGGATTCTTGCTTAACTTAATAGCCAAGCTTTTTTTGGTGTAGCCTTTTCCATTTATCTCTGTCCCCAACTAATTACTAATTTATAAACTGAAATAACTAAAATTAATCAATATAGGCATACCTACCGGTAGCACTACATAAGTACGAAAAACTTAATTCCGAATTATATTATCACGAATTTCAAAATCCTAAATCTCAAAATTCCGAAACATAAAAAATCGCTCTGCTTGATCTTCTGCTTTTGTTTACAAGTCTAACCTAACCTAACAGACAGCTGTAGTTAAAAAGTAAGTTTGATCATTAAATATTACGAATCTTATCAATGAAATCAACAATTATTTATTCGGATATGAAATTAATGAAATTTGGAATATTTGTATACCTACCATACAAATGATTATTATTTAAAAAACGAAAGTTTAAAAAGTGTATGACTTGAGATTTATTTAGTAGACGTAGAAAAAGCTTTGCGTAGATAAAATATGATTCTTTTTGCTTTTAAAGTAAAGTTTGTCTATGCAAAGCTCACGGCTTGTATACGAACACACAGACTTCTTGCAATTCAAGTAGTCACTCTAGCCGGTGAGCTGCCGTGCGAATTTTACGAAATGATAGTTCAAAAAGTTGTTAAAAAACTCTTTTAAAATAGTAAAATTTGAAATAAGCGAAATATATTATTCCTTTTATATATTTATTACCTTTAATTGTTATTAAATAACATAAGAGTAATGAGAATCAATATACCACTTTCGTGCTTTTGAGATACTTTATTCAAAGTAACTATTTATGCAAGAAATCTTGTTGTACCGTTGACTGATGTATGCAATGGGTATTATAGACAAGAGACTTCCTTTTGAACCGCATGATTTATACATATCTTTTTATTTTCATTATTTTAAATACGACTTTTTTCAAAACATTAAAAAGATATTAATTTATCGGAAAGCAGCATCACTTTTTATATATTTTTACCAACACCCAAAATAATTTATCATTATATTTAAACTGTCGAACAATGAATCTGTCTTGGGAAGACTGCAATAGGGTATTTGACAGGTTTTAGAAAAGTATGTCTAATGGTTCATTATAGCATAATATATTTGCAATTTGATTAATTCGTTATGAATTTCTTTATTTTTTATGAAAATCGCCATTAAAATTCAAATTAATAAAATAGCCGCCAAAACGCTGAAGACGCCATGTATGCAGGTCACGTGATGTCGTGACGTCACCTGCTTGTAAGCAAACTTTTAGCTGTCAAATCAAACGTACAAAACTTTGATTGACTTTTACTGTAAACAAGCTGGTGACGTCACTCCAGATTCAGCGTCATCCCGTGCGTTTTTGATCACGTGGTCAATCATAAAAAAAATATTATGTTATTAATGATTTTTTATAAAAATCATACTTATTTTAAAATGATGTGCTGGCTAAATTAGTTTAAAAACATGTTTACTATTAAGTTAACAACAGTTTGATCAATATTTTCATTGTAGTCAAATGCCCTATTGTCGCGGCACCTTTCAACCCACTATGACGTTACCAAATAGGATCTTAGACGACCATGTGTCAGCAAGATATGTGTAGCGGTGTAGCAGTTGTTATCAGGGTGCCTAGTGTGTTTTGTTTACTATCCGTATTCATTCGATTACGTTTACGAAAACGAAAACTAGTACGGCATTGACGCAGCGCCTCCTTGCGGCATACGAGAGGAGTTAACATTTTGCCATACAACTTCTCGTTTTCGTTAACGTGATCGAATGGCGAATGAAACTCGCACTTGGCACCCTGTAGTTCGATGTTGGTGTGTCGTTTTCGCAACTCACCTTGACCGGCGTGGTGGGTTCAGTGTCGGAGGCGTCAGTAAGTGGAGCGCGGCGCGAGCGGCGTCGGCCCGCCCCGCCTTCCGCAGACTCCATCGCTTCGTTGCTGGATCTGGACAGGGTTTTTTTTATTATAAAGAGACGTCAAACAAACATTTCTAGCATTTTTTAAATAATAAACATCTTTATTTATGCGATATTCACACATTAATTATAATCCTGTTTACCCGTCCAAATAATAATAAAATAAAAGCTTGTTTTTGGGTTCACATCAGTAGTCTAATGGTAAACCCATAGGTGCTTATTAACCTTTTCACCGCCCCAACTATCCTGCACGCGATGTCCCGCTGTACGCCAACGTATAAATGTATTTTAATAAAGTAGGTATAGTCGACCATGAAATTGCTTTATCACTTTTGACAAAAACTTCCTTAACAATCAAATTTCGCTAAGGCTCATTGTCAATAATGACAACGTATCTGTCACTTGGTCTTAAACAAAAATAGAACTTGTTGTTTTATTATATGCAAACAAAATTCACTTCTAAGGTGGTAAAGCAATTTCGTTGTCGACTATACAAAGAAGGACTTCTATAGAAGTGCTGGCGTGGGCGGCAAGAAAATCTCGAACTTCTATAAAAGTTGTTGGCGGTAAAAAGGTTAATAAACAAAATGTAAGCTTGGAGTAGTTACTCCGTGTTTTGTTCCCGTCATGTAAACTTCATTTCATATTAGAGTAAAAGAGACAAAACACAGAGTAACTACTCCAAGCTTACACTTTGTTTATAATAAGCCCCATAGATGTTTGAGTTATCACGCGAGGCTTGTGCCGTGTCTAACACTTCAGTTCCTTTGATTCTATGTCCTGTAAATTCACTGATTTTACGGCCTTTCAAAGTTAAAAAAATGCTGTATGTAATAAGAGTATGGCATTAAGAATTTTATGGACAAGAATATTTGATAATTTCATGATAATAAACTACAGATAAAAACCGTTTGCTTAGAGCTATTTATTGTTCTCTTGAACATCACGGCTTGGAAGCCAGCGACAGTAAAATGCTTATAGATGATAAATAAGTTACCTAGTGTTCTCATGAACATGCCTCGGCTTTAAAAAATTAAAAATTGTGCCCTTCATAGTTTTAATACTCGCAATAAGAATAAACTTGCTGTCCTAACTTTCAGGCTTCATAAAACAGGTGGCTCGTTTTTGGGTAAGTGTATAACTTTTAATAATAAACCACCACAAAATTTTGTTGAAAGGCCCTTACATAAATTTAAATCAAATGTCCAAAAGACTAATAAGTAAAGGTTATTTTATTATAAAGTGGAAGATTTTATGTTAATGACGAAAATGTAATATAGTTGTACATACATAATAGTGCAAATTAATGTTATGAATCCTACTAATATTATAAACGCGAAAGTTTGTAAGTATGGATGGACGTTTGTTACTCTTTCACGTAAAAACTACTGAATAGATTTGGAAGAAATTCGGCATACAGATAGTTTATAACCTGGATTAACACATAGGATAGTTCTTATCCCGATATTCCCACGGGAACGGGAACCACGCTGGTGAAACCACGAGCGGCCGCTAGTGTGATATAATTGTTGTCTTATTTTTAATAAACTTGTTGTGACCACTGAGGGCGGTCACACGCGACTTTGGGAATTTGGTATGGGAAATAAGGGACTTACTTGGTAGGTACTATGGGAAAACTCGAGCAGACGTTGATGGTGTTGCCACGTTACGATTGTCGTGGCGATGGGGCTGAGCTGGTAGAAGTCTCTTCTTCTTAATAATGTCTACTTACAACTATAGCACGTATCAGTTCGCGCACACATACACACGCGTACACGCACTTTATGGCGGGGGCTTTATTTATTTATATTTAATTTTCACCCACGCAATTGAGTCTTGGAGCTGAATGCACTATCAAAGCGCTTATGTACCGGCCGGTAGGCTATCGAACGAGATAATCTAGAATAATCTAGCAGGTTTGAGCGGAGAACTTAGCGGATCGGCACTCACGTAGTTACACGTCACGGGTCCAGCAACACACTCGCGCCGCCGTCGGTTTGTGCGGCGTATCTTTGAGTTAATGAGTGAGCGGGCAAACGAGCGAATGAGACCGTCGCGTTTCTGGCGCGAACACTTGTATTATAACACTACCGGAGCAAGAAGCAGCCCTTGCCGATTTTCATGCGGCTTCTTCTCGGTACAAGGTCTCAGTAGTGTTTGCGAAGTCATGGCTTTGAATACACGTTCAAAAAGCACTTGTTAAAGTTCAATTTGATTAAAAAAAAAAAATTTACTCACGCGTCGCTAGTGCTGAGCGAGCAGGAGTGGCCCGAGGCGTTGTCGTCGTCGTAGTGCGTGCACGACGAGCACGACTGCGACCACATGGAGCTGCTGCTGGAGGACCTGCGAGCGGGCAGCCATTGTTAGCCGTTAGGTTTCACTGAATTTATCACTTATCCGCACTGGCCCACGTGGTGGTATCCGTTTAGAAGCATCGTGCCCTAGTGACGATGTTGTAGGTCGCCCTCAACTTAATAAAAAAGAACTTAAGTCTTTTTTAGCTTGAATCAAAAACTTTCGACAGTTTTTATCAAGAACATACTGAGATCTTATAAGTAAAGTAAAGTGAATAGCCTATGACTCTACGCTTGCCAAATGCGGGTTGATAATCACAAACCCGGACTATGCATTGAATAATTCGAAACACACTTTGGCCGACTTGGGAGATTTGAACCCGGCACCCTTGGGTATCAAAATAATGATATTTTTTTACCACCGTGGTGTTCCAATTAAATTGACGCTTGCTGTACTCTACTCTGTTCAATAACAATATTTACGTAGTATTATGTCACTTGTAATTTAAACACAATGAGGATGTCGACTGCATTAGCAGTCGTTAACAACCACCAATGCGCATTGGGCCCGCGTGGTGATTTATGGCCCGTTCTCCCTATCCATCCATAAAGAAGACTCGTGTCCCAGCAGTGGGGACATAAAAATGAGCTGATGATGATGATGAAGATGTCAAATTGTCGATACCATCTCGCCAACTCAATTAAGGAACATCTATATTTGTATAAACAAGTTTTTTATAGAATGCAACGCAAATATCAAAATACACAAAAAAACTTTTGTCGTGTAAACCCGACCAAGGCTAAATCAGTGTCGGATTAATCCGACTGAGGCGGTGACATGTTTAAGAAACTTACCTGGAAAGCGCCAAGTCGCTGTCGGAGCCGACCTCGCCGGGCGGGCCGCGGTACTGCAGGAAGGAGGCCGGCACCGGCGGCGAAGGCTTCACCTCGTTACCGCGCATCGCCCTACGCAAAAGAAACTTAAGATTTATTTCAATTCATAAATCATTTATTCACTTGAAACACGGTAGTGCAGGTGTGAAAAATAATAACTAAAATATTACATAAGAACTCATGACCACTAAAAATTAAAAACTCAATATAAAAATGTATGTCCCAAATATTCTTTAACAATATAAAATTAATTTCAATTTAAATTTAAACGTATTTAATGTCAATAGGTAAATGGGTCATTAAAATAATCTTTTAATATAAAATGCTGTTTTAGATAACATATGCTATTCAACATATGCTATTCAACTCAGTAATATTATTGCTCTCCATAAATATACATAACTTGTAACAAAATATTGGTCAAGTGTTCGAGGAATTTTTAGCGGGAAAGTGAAGAGTCAATTTTTCGGTTTTGTTTTATTTTCTAATATTTGTGTTATATAGACTTAAAGTGAAATAAAGGTTCATTATTAACCGTTAAGTATTCGTGAACCCGCATGGGTGTTGGCCAATGAAACAAAACAATGCAACGTCACTATTCAAAATCTCTCAAGAAGTCTTTACTGCTATACTCAAGGGGTTGGGGGGTATATCATTTCTCACTACTCATTTCCCTAGGTTGCCTGGAAGATATCGCTTTTAGTGATAAGGCCGCCCTTTGTACGACTCAATTTTTTTTCTATGTATATCGCTTTAAGGTGACGCATTGGAAATTCACGTGGCGGGGATCTTGGTGTTTCCCAGCAATTACAAAACATATGAAAGTGATATTTGATGACATGATTTTTCATTTAATTGACTTTATTTTGCTAGTTGCAGAAACATGATTTGTCAACTTTTATAACAGATAAAAATATATCAAAGTAACCTCTTTTAAAACATAGATTTGCATTTTACAGGCTAACCAAAACGATTTAAGCATCTGAATTTTCTTAGTAGATTAGTCTTAACACACACTTGAATATGGTAGTTAATTTTTTTTAAATAATAAAATAAATAAATAAATAAATAAAATAAATCTGTAGTTTTAATTTGTAGGAAAAAAAACTGTTTTCTTATGGTACGGTGCGCAAACGCTCTGTATGAGATTTATTGTTTAGCGGTGCGTCGCCTTAAGTGATAAGGCCGCCCTTTGTACGACTCCAATTTATTTATCTTTATTTCTTTGTTAAATGTATGTGGTTTTTTTTTATGTGTAGGTACAATAAAATATTTTCTTTTTTTCTATTATCATTCATCATCATCATAATTACATTAGAAAAGAAATATTGTCTATTTATATAACTTGTAAGAAAATGACTTTGACACTGGCTAAATGTGCTAACCGCACGAAGCCATCAACTAAGGAAGAAAAAAGTGTTAGAAGTTCGTCGGTAGCCGAACGGTTAGATGCCTGGGTTGAATACTAGAAATTGCGGTTCAATCCCTTAGAACTGTTAGGCTAACAGCACTTTGTAGACCGTACGGATACGTCTTGCTAATATGATAAATATGTGTGATATGACCACTACTGAAATGGTTATTGTTTCCCCCTGTACCCAGGGATTTGAAGTGGATTTTATCGATCTCACACAGAAAACCCCAAGGGTAACATTTATAGGAGCACTTTTGAGTTTGCACACACGACAATGATGTGACTACGCTGACAACTTAGGCGCTGCGCAAACGTAGACACTTTTTGTTACCGACACGGCACAACATACAAGGAAACCGAGTTGCTGTATCAGTGTCAGGTGGAAGTAACTGGACACAAAAAGTGTTTGCGCAGGGAGGGCTGATTTCATATTCACTGGTAGCTTGTATCCCACACAAGACACAAAAGTGTCTACGTTTGCGCAGCGCCTTACCCATTAATTTTATGTACTGACCTGAAACTATCGGGCGAAGAAGTAGCTTTGTCCTTCTTCGGGCGGCCGCGGCTTTTCTTACCCGGGGACGGCACCAGCCCCGGCAAACTCATCGCCGTCAACGCCAAGGGACTGTGACAAATAACAAACATCTAAAAATATACAACACTTAAGTTGTTTTTCCAAAACTCGAGTTAGATTTATGACTCAGTTACAACTCGCAAGTGTTTTAGGCCACAGAGCCCTGCAAAATTGAGACGAATTAATAAGAAGAATGAGTGGACTTTAAACTCCTGGACTGGACTGTTATTTTACGACATAGATATATGATGTATATACAGGATAAAATTTATTACGCATACCACTGCTGGGGGGAGAGAGACAGACAGGAGCAGATAAATATAATGGGACTCCTCCCGATCCCCTTAAGGGGGAAGGATGGTATACCCACTCTAAACTTCTGCAATTCTTCTCCGTACCGCCAGGATGATCCGAGACCGGATTAAACAATCATCGGAGTATATTATATTCTCAACGGCCTAATGTAATTCAGTTTTCTGACGGCCGCAGTTATTTTATTTTATTTATTTTCATAGGAAGACTAATAGACTTATGCAAAAAGACTACACAATATTGTTAGAATTATGCAATAAATTAATAGCAAAGTAATAGGTAAAACAGAAAAATCATTAAGAAGTCTCCACAGATAAAAACAACATAAATAACAAAAGAGCAATACTCGCACCAAAACACACTTGTACAAAATGATTTACGTTAAAACGAACTAAAATCTTATACAAAAAAATATAGCATAGACTTTTTTAATTGCATCGAAAATTTTATTTGCTCAACTAACCTGAACAGATCCGGTGACGAGGCGAACTTCTGTTTGTCGTTCTTCCTGGGCCTTCCGCGGCCCTTTTTCTTGGGCGACGGCTCGAGGCTCGGGCGGCCCAAGCTCGCCGACAACGTTGGCAGAGACGCTGTTCCAAAAAAAATAACTTTTTACAGCATCAACGATTCAATTTAATTCATCATTACATCATCACCGACTCATTAGGTCCCCTTGGTGGGGCACGAGCCTTCCTTATGGATGTATAGGGAAAACGGGCCATAAACCACCACGCGGGCCCAGTGCAAATTAGTGATAGTTAACGACTGCTAATGCGACCAACGGCTTTACGTGCCTTCCGGATCACGGAGGAGCTCGAGATGATGATTTTTTGTCACCTATCCGATGACTGGCCATTGCGAAAGTTTCTTAACTTCAGTTATCGCAGACCGAGCGCGTTAAGCACTGCGCTATCGAGCTCCTCGTGGATATATACTGGGTATGAAAAGAAGCTTAACGAAAACAAAAAATACGGATTGTCCCCATCATTACTATTATTATCTTGTATGAAGCCATACCTGGGAACCTGGTAGTTAAGGAGTTATTGAGGAACAAAGTCAAAACTTTTTTTACGGTTTTTGTGGAATCTGTTTAAAAAGGTTATTAGTAAATTTTCTTCTAAAGGAACATTAGCATTTTTCTTCCATTTTCAATTAAAAAGAGACGTTTTAAGTTACAAACCGCAATGAATATCGAAGGCACACAGTGATGCGGCACGCGGCCGGCCGCCTCGTGTCGTATGCTACACGCACTTACTCACATGCACACTAAGTTGCACGCGTTCCATTGCGTGTCATAAATAACACCTGTTATTGATACCCTAAAATAAAAGTCGTTCCCCAGCAATTATTTTTACTTAATGTTTCTTAGTTTGATGTACACTATGCGTATATTACGGCTTCGGTAAGGTTTTTTTCATACCCTGTGTATACAATTTAGGCATATTTTGTTGCGAACAAATTACAATTTGGAAGTGTTGAAAACCTGCCGCACTTATCCCGGATTGTCAGTGGATGCCGGTTTGAATCTGGAATCGTGGAAATTTTATTACACTTTCCTGAACTATAAATAGATATTGTTGTCTATTTAGCAATAAATATGTAACATTCAATACTCTACCATCGGCCCCGAAACTCTTCGGTGGCGCCGCGCCCAACGTCGGCGGCAACAGTAACGTAGGCTTCCTTAGTCCGCCCATTAAACCCAAACCTATAACAACCACGTCTCTCGTTATGAACTTAAAAACAATTTTAGGTACCGACGCCTGCACATCAACCTATCCAAAACTGTTCAATAGATGTTCAACCTTATGCCATATACGTAAAGTTCAATGTCTATTGAGGAAATTTAACAGTTTGTGGAAGTCTGTTATGCAGGCGTGTGTACTGTACTGTCTGCTCTTAAATATCTACCTGCAATAACTTTAGATGTATGTACTGAGATCGGATATCATGGCGCATGTAACTGCGCCGAAATATCGGATGCTCACACACAGCAAAAAACATGGTATGCATGTCATTGAGAATAACTTTATTCTTCACTATCTCTACTTCTTGGTCACTTCAAACACCTACTAAAATAAATTAAAGTATGTGAAAACAATGCTTTTTATTCATTTTAGACATCATGTTTCATAGAGCCATTTACTGCTTAAGACCTACACAATCGATATCTAAATAGAAATAGTGTAAGTTTATTTTTTTCAAAACAACCGGGTTCGATTCCCGAGCTGAGTACAGGTTTTTTTTAAATGTATGAATGCAGTTTTTCTTCTTATTAAAATCGATGACATGATTCCTAAGAACAGATCTTCGTATGTCTTATAGTTTCAGACTTTCCCATACTGACCCATTTGTATAAAAAAAATATGCGTGTGTGTCAAATACATGGTAGTGTGTGTAATGTTTGTTTTATTGATTTAATGTATTTTTATGCATAATTTAAAAAAAAATAACATTCTGTACTCCTTTTGCATAATATAAACTATAAGTGTGCGAAATTTCATACTCCTCCGTCCGCGCAATTTTCGTAAAAAGGGGTACAAAGTTTTTGCTTCAGGTATTAATATATAGATTTTACTGCTAAAAATGATTTTTTTTTATTATATTTGATTATTTACATTTTCGTGTATGTAAGTTATTTGTCTGTAAATTTCCCTAAAATAAATAAATAAATTACTAAAATTGGGTCTTACTCGGTGTGATCTCAGTGTGTTTGACAGGCGACTTCTCCGGCGTGGCGAGCTTCAGCGTCCGCTCTACGGTCTTCGCTGGCGGCGCGGGCGTCTCAGAACCAGACGTCGGCGTTTCTGTCAATGCCAACGTCATCGTCAGTTCATCAGGACGTCACAAAACTCGGCTAGGCCACAGCCGAGTTTCACATGTGTAAAGTTCAGTCAAGTAATTTTGTACTATATTTAAACTTTGAGACTTTCGCGTTCCTATATAAACAAATAATTTTACAGAGATTAACAAAAACTAATTAAAATAAATATTAGTTATCCCTTTTTTATAGCCTATAATAATTAGTTTGCGCTGATCCCCGTTACATTCTTGATCAATAATGTTTGTATTATGAAGTTATTAGAACTTCACAATTCTTTCCTTTTTAATATAATTATTTTCCGAATTTGTACGCTTATCAAGTAAAGGCAAGTCATGATACTCATTCTGTTTTTACCAATTTTTCAAGATAAATGTGTTATTACAGTACATACCTTGCCTGACGCGGGCCAGGTGCGAAAGCCGCCCCCGCCCCCGGCCGCGGCCGCGCCCCCGCCCCCGGCCGCGCCGCCGCCCCACCTCCGGCCCCGGCCCCGCCGACGGAGAACTCGAGCGCTGTATTTATTCATTTATGTATTGCCTTTGATACATTTCGGTATCCCATACAAAGTTCCAAACTTTAAGTCAATTTTATATTAATAAGTTATCTATGCTCAATAAACCCTTTTGAGAGCATCGGCAGCTATGTTGTCACCAAATATTGAACCCTATGCCGTTAAAATAAGATTGAAAAGCAGTGAGCAACTGTATTGTATTGTAAGGGTTGAGGAAAATGCAGAAATTTTAGGAGAAAACATTTAAGAGCGTTTACGCCGAGCGCGAGACCTTAAGTTTAGGTTTTTAAGTCCAAATATCACGCACACAGAAACGGGCTGTGAGCGCGCGTGAGTGTGTGCGTAGAATAGGCTAGTTCTGCTCACTATAGTCAAACTCACTACTTTGATCCGTTCGAATTTAGTTTTTCGGTATACTTAGAAATTATTGAAGTGAAATCTTTTTTAGCGTCGTTGTACACTTTTTTTGTAATGGGTAAAAAATGTTAAATTCGCATCAAGACACGTGACCTGATCGAAAATGTAAGACGTAAAATCGTAAGACGGATGGAGAGTAGACAGCCGGCGCGGTGTAGGAGAGGAAGTATCCCCCTCTCTTTCTACGGCGCGGCGAAAATGTATGCCTGTTGTTTCGTTTAGGCGGCGCAGGGCGCTTGCGCGAATAAGTTGTCATGTTTGTGTACGATAGCACAATAAATAAATATTGTATTCTACCACATAAATGATAGTACTTTTATACTGATAATTGAAGCAATTCGTGCAAAATTATTCCCTAACCATTCCAAAATATCAAAAATGCACAACGTTAATATTCAAGTTTTCACTTCTGCCGGCACTCCCGGGGTGCCACCCTTCGTTTATTTATTTTTAACTATGGGCGTAAACAGATGACTAAACTACGGATACACGAAATAAGTACCTAAGTATAATATTATATTGTATGTATTTTTATTAATGTTGTAATTAATCTTATATCACAAAATTATAATCAATACCTATCTGTTCCTCAACGATTTATTTTGGACGAATTGATTTGACGACGACACATTTTATTTTATTTTATTCATAGCTCGGCAAATGTTGATGTTAAGTGGAAATGGAGTCCCTGTTGTTCCCTGCATGACGTTGACAGTTGACAGTTTGTTGATGGTTTGAGATACGAAACATTTAAGAATCCTTCTTATTTAAGTTTTTCTTCCAATATTTTACAAAGAAATGATTAATTGTATGGGCAGTCAAATAAATTGACCGATTTTTTAGAACATATCAATAATAATATGTTGTCTATTACCAAGCCCAATTTTGCTAATCTCCTTTTAAAATAAATTTTGTATAAAAATTACTTGGAAAATATGAGCCACATAAGCACAAAGCGCATCATGCAGCAATAAAATAGGTGCTGTCAAAACTCGGTCAAGTTATTTGACTGCCCATACAATTAATCATTTCTTTGTAATTCATTGGAAGAAAAACTTTAATAAGTAGGATTCTAAAAACCATAATAATAGCTAAGGATACTTTAAAAAATTAAAAAAGCAATACACTTATTAACAAAATAAATAATTAGTCTACAAAAGTCGCACTGCTATGATATATGATATGATGCTGGATATGGCGAGGAGATTGGGCCATAGCCCATAGCGCACACTGGCACGGGTGCGGAGCAGTCGTGACAAAAACTGGGACCAACGGTTTTACGTGTCTTGCAAAGGAGGGGAGAGAGAAACACACACATAGATGGTATTTCCCACCCATCCCGTGGGCCAGTTTAAAAGAGCATCTAACCTCTTTGGCATACCTACATGTCCGCCATTTTGAAAAATACGTGTTTTGGCGGCCAGTGATGAAACGCATGTCAATCGACAGAGTAAGTGATTACAAACAAAAAGTGTTCCGTGATGAAATCTCTAAGTGATACGGTTTCTGAGATATTAGACTCCAAAAACAAATATTTTATTTTAATTTATTTGGTTTCCTTGAATGACAAAATAAGTATATGTCGGCGGCGAGGTTGTTTGTAGGTAGAACAGTCGAGCAAACTCGGATTCGTTGATAACACAGTTAATCTTGGATCTTCAAAATAAAGACGCAGTCGTATTCCTTACAGTCAATTTAATGTTATTTTAACATCAGAATTAAATTATTTAAAAATAGTTGGCCGATGCAAATGGATTTTAGAAACGAAGTGAGTTCTGCGCGTGCGTACTCTCCGGCCGCTACCGTTCAAATGTGTCCAGTCCGTTGTTTGTTGCGCCAACTGACGTTGACGTTCCGCGTACCATAGAGCATAGGCTGCGCAGACCACACTCAAGTATAGACTATACTTGTCGTTTCTAAGCGATGCTAGCGCCATGTCTCCGACATATATAATACGAAACATACATATATACATATACATTATACATATCAGTCAGCTCATAGCTTCTTAGCTGCGGCCTAGGACGGCGTCCCTCTATACAGGTGGCTGTACTGAACTGAGTTCACAAAACAAACACCGTGATCCCGGTGGACCGGTGGACATGATAATGCAAATAACAATAACAATAAACACAACGTAACAAAAAACTGCTCGTGAGGAAAATTACTATTCGTGCACTCACACCAGAGGTTAGAAGCCGAATGAAACGATTCACTAAATAAAAAATGTTTTTTTTTTGCTTAACTTTCTGTTTTTGGAGTCAAATATCTCAGAAACCGTATCACTTAGAGGTTTCATCACAGAACACTTTTTGTTTGTAATCACATACTCTGTCGATTGACATGCATTTCATCACTGGCCGCCAAAACACGTTTTTTTCAAAATGGCGGACATGTAGGTATGTCAGGTTCCATACAAAAATGATCGAACCTCTTTAATTTGTTTATGCTCTCACCAATTATCTAGCTCAAGATAAGTATTCTTAAGAAACTCGTTAGTATAGTAAGATAATGGATAAATGCATAGACATGCATGCATGCATAAACATAGAAAAAACACCTAGACCCGAAATAAATTTAGAAAAAGTCCTTCTCTAAATTAACCCGACCGGGAATTGAACCCGGGGCTTCGGAGACGGCGCGACGCCCGACCCGGCGTGCTAACCACACGACCACGGAGGTCGTCCAATTTAAAAATGTTGCAATTCATCAAAAGTAACATAAAATAATTTATTCACTAAAGTACTAAGATTTGCTTATCGCGCTATAAATTTGAACTATCTTCGAAGTTACGGCAATTGTTCGACAATCGTCGGGTAGAGCGTCGAGCGACGTGACCACTCTCTCAGAGGCCTCGCGGCGGACTGATTTGACACTAATAGAACGCAGAGTTTTGTAGTAGTTTTAGAGCAGTTTTAAAATATTTATAGAAAAATTATAGAGCTAATTTAGTAAAAAGAATTTTGCGCATAATTTAAAGAACATTTTTTTCTATAGTAAAAAGCTTTTATCTCATATTTATATAGTAAGTATATTAGAGAAAACAATTATTTTATCACCTATAATTTCTTTAAAAATTCAAAATGTTTGGATTTTTATAGTTTTTGTTAGTAACCAAAATCTAAAAATGTTTTCAACAAACTATTTTGCTGAAGATCTTTCAAATTGAAATAAAATTTTTGTTCTTAGGTTGTTCAGTAATTTAAACACATTTTTAAGCTTCGAAGTTGATGCGGAAAGTCAAATTATGAAAACCTCTGTTCAATTATCTTGTTATAAATTCCAAAATATCCATAAATCTAAAAATGTTTTCAACAAACTATTTTGATGACAAGATCGCCTAATGATATAAGTAATTAACATATTTGTAAAGTAAATATTCATAGATATTAAGAGGTTTGAAAAGTACAGTTTTTGAGCAAAACGGCGTAAACGCTCTTAATACTAAACATTTTTCAATTGAAAGTTTTTAAACTCTACTATAGAAAGTATCAATTCGCATAAATTAATTCAGGGTGCCTAGTGCGAGTTCATTCGCTATTCGATCACGTTAACGAAAACGATAATTAGTATGACACAATTTTAACTCTTCTCGTTTGTCGCCAGGAGGCGCTGCTTCAATGCCATACTAATTGTTCGTTTTCGTAAACGTAATCACATGAATACGGATAGTAAACAAAACTCACACTAGGCACCCTGTTGAACAAACGATTTATTTTAACGTTTTCTTTTGAACTTTCAAAAACTTTCAAGTTTGTATGAAATACTGAAATGTGCAAAGACTTTTTAAACAGGTACACTCACAGAACACACTATCGTTATAAAACAATAAATATTCTAGTTTTGATATATGCTACAATATTATTAGTGTCACAATCATTTGCTTTGGGAACAACATATTATCATTACTATTAAAAGAAGAAAAGAAGAACTAAAAAATATATATCTTTCAAATTTTATTTATATAACTAGAGCTAGATCCAGTGTCAATGGACATGGTATAAAATGTTGAGTCCTATTGCCTCAACATTAAAGTCTACAACTTACAGTGTGGTTCTCATCTTCGGTGTCCCCTCTAGGGCTGGGGCGCCGCCTCTCGCTACGAGCGACGGACACGCCTCGCTCGCTACGGTTATCTAGGAAATGACGTTATTTTTAAAAGTTTATTTAGTTTCGTTACTGAGAAAAATTTGCTATGAATTAATGAGGATTGAAGATTTAATCAACATAGATTTAATTAAAATAGTACATGGATCTTATCTTCAATTAATTTATTAAACATTAGTACGCGACCTTCAATCAAAACAATGCTGCTTGGTAAAAGAAATCCTACTACTTAGCATAATCTTCTTTAGTAAATAAAAAAACCAGTATAAAAATGTCAGGGACACGCACGAGCATATAGATTAAAACAAAGACGAATTGGGAACCTCCTTCGCTTAGTAGGCTGTTGAAACAACTTATTTACTTTACTTTAATGCAATGAATATTTATGACTAGCTGTCCCGGCAGACCTTGTTCTGCCCTATTTCTCTAAAACAAAGTTACATTGATTTTTGACGTCAAATGTTTGACAGCTGGGGACAGAGTGGTTTGTATGGGAAAAGAAAAATGTTGTTTTTACTATTTTCCTCGTATTTTTTACGTTTTTTCTCTCCATAAGGACCTTCCTCAGACTTCATCAAGCACAACAAAAAAGAAATCAGCCAAATCGGTTCAGCCGTTCTCAAGTTTTGCGATTAGCAACACATTTAGAGATTCATTTTTATTTATATATATAGTTAAACTTATTTTTGTCAATATGACACTAAATAAACAATTTTTTCGGTCTTTCTTTCATTCTTACCGGCAGTACGTTCACTGTCGCTGCTAGAATGTCGCTCGCGACTATGCCGGCTGCTGCGGCGGCTGCGCGCTCGCGACCGCCCCCTCTCTCTCCCCCTCGCCCCCATGCCTTCTCCCTCGGGCTCCTTCTCCCTCTCGCCGTCCCGCTCGGGGCTGGAGTCGGCGAGCACATCCCCCTCGCCGGCCACCTCCGGCATGCCGGCGGCGCGGACGTCGCGGCGCGCTTGCCGGAATATCGGCAGGCATTGCTCACGCATTTTAACACCGGCTCTGGAGACAATAAAGTTTTAGTTATATATGTAGAGAAGAGACGCCTCAACTGGTAATAAGTGAATTATGCTGTGAATTTCATTACTGTTTTTGGTGGTGCGACAAAAATAGTCACGGTAGATAAATCGGTGATACCGGTGACCAGCAGGCGTGGAAGATGAAGATGAAGATGAGATGAAGGAAGGAAGAAGGAGGTATGAGGGAGTTCTTCGGAACATGCGCTGTATTATAATGAACCTAATGAACATCTGACATGTTATGGTTTAGTTAAATAAGACGTTAAAGCTAAAAACGGTCACTTTTAACTATAACGCCGTATTTATTCAAATTCAAATTCAAATTCAAAAATCATTTATTCAGTTTAGGCTACAAGTAGCTCTTATGAATGTCGCTATGCCATCGGTTCGTAAGTCTACTCTGGGCGGGAGATCTTGCACTGAGAAGAACCGGCAAGAAACTCAGCAAGTGTTTTTTTTTCTCCCTTACAGCGTCAAAAAAAATAAAAATTGGAAAATGCCCTATCATAGCAGGACACTTTCCATTACAAATAAACACAAAAAATATAGAAGACAACTACAACATGTAAAAAAACAAAACAAATAAACAAATCTAATATATCAAATTTACATCTGGTATAAGTTAAATTTCCACAATGTCATACAGTACCACTACAGTACTCTAATAAAAGTCAAAAATTGTTTAAGAAAAACAAAGTCAAACTATAGTAATTAATACTAACAATGAGATAAGTATGCAAGAGCAGACCAGCCTCCACAGGCGGCACCCGTTCACGAGTATGACATATGAATCAGCCATCGCTTCGCTCAACCATATTTTAGGGAACGTAACGACCCGACGCACACGCCACCACCGCAGAGACTATAAAGAGAGCATGACACACTCAAGATACTTTAAATAAAAACTTAATGATCTATTTAACGCTGTTTGTTATCTGTAGGACACTGTTCAAAACTATCATATCAGTATAAAAATTATATAAATTAATTTTATTATGTATATTGATACAAATAACACCATAACATGTCAGATGCTCATTAGGTGACATAAAAAAATGCTAAATTACTTCATTCAAATAGTTTGTTGAGCATAATTTGATTTTCTATCTCTAATTACTAGATATGTTTTTTTTTTCATTGGCGGCGCTAGTGTGCTGCGTAAACGCTCTTAACGACTGTTAATGCAGCTGGATCCAACAGCTTTTCGTGCCTTCCGAAGCACAGATAGTCTAGCACATAAACGAGTAATTCAAATAGGTACTGACTTGTAGAAGACGGTGTCCTTGCTGTTGTAGGCGAGGCAGTTGTCGATCATGAGCCGGAAGTCGGCCTCCACGTCGTCGACGGTACGGTATGCGCCGCGCTCCAGCCGCTTGCCCATCGTGCTCAGGTCTATGGGGTGCTTCACCACCGAACTGTAGTCTGGCACCTGTGGGAATTAGTTACATTTAATATTTGAACGAATCAATAAACTATTTAAACTATCATGGTCACTTGCATTAGAGTAATAATAATTACTAGTGATCGCCCAGTGGTCGAAATTCGACCGTAGTTTTATTAAGGCTGCACGGATTGTATCCTAAGCAATGAAAAATTAAAAAGATAGAATGTGAGTTTAGATTGGCGTTGACGGGTTTCAGCCGCTCCTCTTTGAAATTTTTGAAAAGAGTTTATATGCGTGTGTGTCAAATACATGGTAGTGTGTGTAATGTTTGTTTTATTGATTTAATGTATTTTATGCATAATTTTTTTTAAATATTATTATTCGGATAACCTTCTTCTATATAAACTATAAGTGTGCGAAATTTCATACTCCTCCGTCCGCGCAATTTTCGTAAAAAAGGGGTACAAAGTTTTTGTTTCATGTATTAATATATAGATTAACGGGATTCTTACCATGTTTATAACATGTGAGTATTCAATATTAGGGCACATTCGCTGGTGTCCCGAGCCCGCCTTGAGGCGTTCCGCTTGCGGTTACTAGCTACAGTAACCTCACCGACTGATACAATTTGAGTGCCTATACTACAAAACTCTTCCGAGCCGCAACGTGAGCCAAAGTGGCTATAATTATGGCTGACCTCCTGAATACAAATGACACAATAAGCAGAAGAAGAAGAAGACAGAGAAGATGAGAAAGTGGAAGAAGGGAAAAAAAGGACATAAAAATGAAGAAAAAAAATGTAAGTAATATACCTCGTTGAGGCCGACGGGCTCCGTGAAGATGTCGCTGGTGTCCCGCGCGCGCAGCAGCCGCAGCAGCTTCAGCGAGTGCAGCACGCAGCCTCCCACACACGCGTGTACTCCGTCTTGAGACGTTTGCGCTTGCGTACTAGCTACAGTTACCTCACCGACTGACACATTTTGAGTATCTACCCACTACAATACTCTTCAGAGCCGCTACGTGAGCACTAGTGGCACAATGGCTGACCTCCTATACAGATGGCTGAAAGAGAAGAAGAAGACGAAGAAGAAAAACAAAAAGAAGAAAAAAAAATAGTAGTATACCTCGTTGAGGTCGACGGGCTCCGTGAAGATGTCGCTGGTGTCCCGCGCCCGCAGCAGCCGCAGCAGCTTGTGCAGCGCGGCGCGACCCGGCCGCAGCGAGTGCAGCACGCAGCGTTCCCACACGCGCGTGTACTCCGCCTTTAGGCGTTCGCGCTTGCGTACTAGCTCGCATAGCAGCCTGGGAAAGATAAATCTGTATATTAATACGTAAAGCAAAATCTTTGGACCCCTTTTTAAGCAAATTGCGCGCATGGAGGAGTGTAAGATTTGGTATTGTTAAAGTTTATATGGAGAAGATCTCTTATACGGAATAGGGGTATCGCTTTTTTGTGAGTGCCGATTAGGAGTATGACATTTATTTCGAGATCAAAGATGGCGGACGCGATCTTTTTTAAAAAGTCAACATAGGTATCGTTTTTAAGGTTTTCGTGGGTGCCAATTATGAATATGACATCTATTTCGAGATCCAAGATGGAGGAAGTGATCTTTTTTTTTCGTGGGTGCTAATTATGCATATGACAACTATTTCGAGATCAAAGATGGTGGCCGTTTTTTTTTCAAAAGTCAATATGGGTATCGTTTTTTAGGTTTTCGTGGGTGCCGATTTTGAATATCACATCTGTTTTGAGACTCAAAATAGCGGACGTAATTTATAGTCAATATGGGTATTGGCATTTCGCAAGACTTCGAAGGCGATGTCACACTGTTAGTTTTTGTTGTGGTCATGGTCATACAATCCCTGTAGTCAAAAATATTTATCAGCTTTTTCACGTCTTCTTTATCATAAAAATGCTGGTGTGGTGTGACACTGTAGTATATGCATTTATCAACACTTGCACTGTGACTACACGTTACGCGCTGCGACATAGTGACGCACATTGGTTGACCCATATTTACTTATAATAAGATATATTGTATTAGCATAGAGCGAGGCATTCATTATTTAACACTTAACGTGTGACAATAAACTTGTGAAACCAAGATGACTTTTATCTAACTCCACAACAACATCCCTCAAGACTCCACATAATACATGGCGACCCTGCAACCGAACTATGGAACCCTAAAGAATGATGATAAAAATTTTTTTGAAGATTAACAATATTAAGACAGAAGAACAATAACTATTTTGAAGAGAGAAGCATTGCCTTATAGAAGAATGATCATAGCTACTATAGAAAATTCTGCGGTAAAGAAGAAAGAAGCGTACGGGTCAAGGATGGTGTCCAGGGTATAGCCGGGCCCAGCTAGCGGTGTCCAGGGATTTCCCGGCCCAATCAACGAGCGGTACCAGTTTGCTGCAACCAGCTTCGTGTCATGCGGCCACTACATCGCTACAATAGGATGAGCAGTACGAAGACCACGTCCGCCGGAGCATGTAAAATATGTAAAAATTAAAGCAAGTATGTAAAAATTAATAAATTTATAAGGAAAACTGAGAAGTTGATAAAGAAGAACAACTGCTTCTACAAGAACATTGCTCTTAGAAAGGAACGTTTTAGCCTTATTGATTCTTTGGAAATATATAATAGTAAATTGTTAGAAAGTAGGCAAATGTATGACCGGGACACTAAACAATTACAAACTGATATCCAACGGTTACACGAGTCACTTGACATAATGAGCAAAAAATATTCAATTTCCCAAAAACAGATTGAGGAACATATACAATCAGCCACAGAGTTAGTTGATCTGTGCAAGTACAATGCTGATCGGTACAACTCATTAATTAGTAATGAAATTAACATAACCAAAGAGTCTTTATCGCTGAACTCTAATGTTCTGATAAAGTCACCAAACTTGTCTGTTTTGGTTCCCGGTCCTACATCAGCCGCTCCTCAAACAATACATAAACCTAATGTAACTAAATTAGTAAGAAAAACAGTTATGTACTCAGATAAACTTGGTCAGGGCTTAGGGTTGCTTATGAATGCAAATCTTAACCATTCAATGACCAATATTTGTACTCCAGGTCAATCATTTAATGCTATAGTAAATAACATATCACAGGATACACTGAATAGTTCCACTAATGTTATTATATTGTGTGGTGACGGTTCACATACGAAGAAACGCGACATTATAAATCATTTTAATATTTTGATTAAACTGCAATCAGATACGTTAATAGTTGATAGATTGCAAGTTAATAGTTAGTGCTTTTCCCTATTGTACAAATTTAACCTGGGAACAAAATAAGCGCATTTATGACTTAAATTTATTACTTTTTAATTTAATTTGTCCTCATAGTGACACTATTTTATATTTCGATATAAATAAATTTATTAAAAACTTTAGTTTGACGTCAGATACTATGTATCTTTCTAAGAAATGTAGGACTCAGATAGCTAATTTGTTAGCTTTTAATATACATGATACAGTTATAGGTGGTATAACTAAGTCTTTTCATGATAATAACTTAATCATTAGTAGTTCTACTAATGCAACTTTTACATCTAGTAATAAGGTTACAACCTCAGGTTTAAACTGAGGTCTAAGACAAAGGCCAAGCCCACATCCATTACTATTATACATCAAAATATTCAGGGTTTGGCTGGCAAGGACTTAGAATTAGAATTATTAGCAAAAAGTCAGGTAGTTCATGTATTTTGTATAACTGAGCATTGGCTAAAAAGTCATGACACATCGTTCCATGTAAATAACTTCCAACTAGCAAGCGCGTACGTGCGAAGCTCAGCTATTCACGGCGGTTCTCTAATATTAGTAAGAAGCAATATTAAATACAAAAATCGCAACGATATTGTAGACCTATCAGTGGAGCGTAACATTGAACTATCGTGTGTGGAGTTCAATAGTTTTGTAATAGTGTGTGTATACCGACCCCCCTCGGGCAATTTCAATATTTTTGAAACAGTAATGGAAGACGTACTTAGAAAATTAAAACTAAAAAAGAAATTTGTTTTAGTATGTGGAGATTTTAATATAAATATTTTAGAAAACACTCCAACGAGTGTTCGTCTTCTTGCCTTATTTAAATGTTTTAATCTCTTGAATCTATTTCTCGAACCCACTAGAATAACTTCACATTCGGCCACTTGTCTCGATAATATTTTTACAGACTATGACCCTGTTTCTAAGTCACTCATTAATAATCTTACGTCTGACCATTGCGGTTTGAAGGTGACCTATGATTTTGATATTAGGGATGAACCAATAATAGTGAACTGTAAACCAGTTACAAAAGAGCGAGTGGAGTGTTTCAAAAATAGTATAGCTTGTAAAATAGATGCATTGCCTTTTGTACAAGATGATCCAGATGTGCTTTATAGTAATCTTTTTAACTTAATCAAGACCGAATACAACCAGGTGTTTACACCAAAAACAATAAAAATTACTCATAAACTTAAGTTCTGTGACTGGGCCACGACTGGTATATATAAAAGTAGAAATAAATTGTATGATTTATATAGTTTAAAACAATATAACCAAAATGTTAATTTTACGGAATATGTAAAGAATTATTCGAAAATGTTTAAGAAAGTGTGCATAGTAGCAAAATCTAATTACATTAAAGAAAAAAATAAAAAGTCTAACAATAAAATCAAAGCCACTTGGGACATCATAAACCGTGAAACAGGTAAATTTAAACCACGGGATAATACTTTCACTTTAAAAGTAAACGACAACTTAGTCAATTCAGATTCACAAATTGCTAATATTTTTGATGATTTTTTTGTAAATATACCTGTAATAACAACATCAAATTTAGATTCATCACCGGAAGCTGCACAAACTTTACTCCAAAAATATGTACCAAAATGTAATCTTTCCTTTCATTTTAAATACATTGATTCAATGAATATTATTAAAACATTCAAATCACTTAAAATGAAAAACACGAGTGATTTGTGGGGTATATCTATTAAAGTAATTAAGAATATTATTTATTCTATTGCACCGTATCTTGCTGAAATTTTTAATAACTGTGTCGATAAGGGAATCTTTCCTGATCTTATAAAGTTTAGTAAAGTTATACCTTTATTCAAATCAGGAAACAGAGAAGACCCCAGTAACTATCGGCCCATTTCAATATTACCAGCGCTAAGTAAAATTTATGAAAAAATTATACTCGAACAGTTGATGTCTTATTTTAACACAAACAACCTTTTACATAGTAAGCAATATGGTTTTACTAAGGGTCGTTCTACTACTGATGCAGGCGTTGCTCTAATAAAACATATATTTGATGCCTGGGAGAAGTCTCAAAATGCTCTTGGAGTTTTTTGCGACTTGTCCAAGGCTTTTGATTGCGTTGAGCACCGGACTCTGGTGTTGAAGCTACATTATTACGGTCTCGAAGATTTTGCTCTAAATTTAATACAGTCATATCTCAGCTCTAGAACTCAAACTGTCGATATAAATGGTACTAAATCATCTGGTTCTCATGTAAAAATGGGAGTTCCACAAGGGTCGATTCTTGGTCCTTTTCTGTTCTTGATTTATATTAATGACTTACCATTAGTTGTAGAGAATTTCTGTGAAATTGTATTATTTGCAGATGATACTTCACTCATTTTTAATGTGACTAGGTGTAGGACTAATTATGAAAATGTAAATAAAGCTCTTTCAGAGGTACTCCATTGGTTTACTATTAATAATTTACAGCTTAACGCTAAGAAAACAAAATGTATTAAATTTATATTACCAAATGTCAGAAATGAACCAACCAATATTAGAATAAACGGTGATCAATTAGATTTGGTAGATTCTACAGTCTTTTTAGGCATTACCCTTGATTCAAAACTTCAATGGAATCCTCATATATCGAAATTGGCCGGTAAACTCAGTTCTGCTGCTTATGCCATTAGAAAAATTAGGCAGTTAACAGACGTTGAAACTGCTAGAACAGTTTATTTTAGTTATTTTCATAGTGTCATGTCGTATGGCGTCCTACTGTGGGGAACAGCGGCTGATATTGAAACTATATTCATTTTACAGAAACGAGCAATAAGAGCAATCTATAAACTAGGATCACGAACTTCCCTAAGAAATCTTTTTAAGGAGATTGATGTCCTGACAGTTGCATCTCAATATATTTATAATTGTATAGTTTTTGTACGTTGCAACATCAACTCCTTTACTAAACACGGTGACGTACACAATTTCAATACTAGAAATAAGACAAAACTTGTAATGCCACTGTTCAGGTTACAGAAGGTACTTGGTTCTTTCTTGGGGCAAGGTATACACTATTACAATAAAATACCAAATTCTGTACTAGATTTACCTTTAGATAAGTTTAAAAAACATGTGAAGTCTTTATTACTTATAAAAGGTTATTATACAGTCAAAGAATATTTAGATGATAAAACAGCCTGGTTATAATAAAAATCACATATTATATTTGAATCAATTTATTAAAATTATTTTTTATACTTTTTATACTGATATGACAGCCTTTATCAGCATTGTCCTACAGATAACAAACAGCGTTGCGTTAAATAGATCATTAAGTTTTTATTTAGAGTATCTTGAGTGTGTCATGCTCTCTTTACTGTCTCTGCGGTGGTGGCGTGTGCGTCGGGTCGTTACGTTCCCTAAAATATGGTTGAGCGAAGCGATGGCTGATTCATACGTCATGCTCGTGAACGGGTGCCGCCTGTGGAGGCTGGTCTGCTCTTGCATACTTATCTTATTTTTAGTATTATTAATTATAGTTTGACTTTGTTTTACCTAAACAATTTTTGACTTTTACTAGAGTACTGTAGTGGTGCTGTATGACATTGTGGAAATTGAAACTTTTACATAATTATCTGATGTAAATTTGTTAACTTACATTTTTTATTTTAACAGCATTGTCCTACAGATTACAAACAGCGTTGCGTTAAATACATCATTAAGTTTTTATTTAGAGTATCTTGAGTGTGTCATGCTCTCTTTACTGTCTCTGCGGTGGTGGCATGTGCGTCGGGTCGTTACGTTCCCTAAAATATGGTTGAGCGAAGCGATGGCTGATTCATATGTCATGCTCGTGAACGGGTGCCGCCTGTGGAGGCTGGTCTGCTCTTGCATACTTATCTTATTTTTAGTATTATTAATTATAGTTTGACTTTGTTTTACCTAAACAATTTTTGACTTTTACTAGAGTACTGTAGTGGTGCTGTATGACATTGTGGAAATTGAAACCTTTACATAATTATCTGATGTAAATTTGTTAACTTACATTTTTTATTTTGTTTTTTTACATGTTGTTATTGTCTTATATATATTTTTTGTGTTTATTTGTAATGGAAAGTGTTCTGCTATGATAGGGCATTTTCCAATATTTTTGACGCTGTAAGGGAGAAAAGAGCTGGACACTTGCTGAGTTTCTTGCCGGTTCTTCTCAGTACAAGATCTCCCGCCCAGAGTAGATTTACGAACCGATGGCATAATGACATTCACAAGAGCTACTTGTAGCCTAAACTGAATAAATGATTTTGAATTTTGAATTTTTTTGAATTTCATACTTTACGCGACACGCCACGCGCTCAGGTCATTTCACGGTTATTGACCTCATTTCATCGCGTGCAGTAAGTGAGAATATTAATTAGAATATAATTTAGAATATAATTATTTTTTTTGTATTATGTCGCAAGCACTAATAGAATTACGGGATAAGTTAAAATATATAAGAGATTATCTTGTTAAAATCGGACACGAAAGAAGGCAAAAAGAAAATGCTCATGCTAAGTTAGAAGAAGCCAAGCCAGTTGGTAACAAAGTGTAGCACTAATATTTCTGTAAAAATGGCTAACGATTTCGATTTGAAAACCGCGATTTCCCTGTTACCCGTTATGACAGGCCAGGAACAAATTACGAAACAGTTGATAGATAGTATTTTACTATACAGGGTGGAAACTTTCAGCGGGGCAGTAAGGGGAAGTACCTTATCCGTTACAGCTACACGAAAATGGTCTTAGGAGACTATCCATAATTTTTTATGGAATTTTGATCCCCATTCAAAGATTTTCAAAAAAATGTACAGTTAGCAAGAAAATAGCAATTTTACACAAAAACATTTTTTGATGCCAATCGATCCTGTTTCTAATACTGATCAAAAACTTCTATGGGACCAACCATCGTTGGAGTACTCAAAAAGTCACAAATTGCAAAAAACTTTTCCCTTACATTTTGTAAAGAATTTGTGTAACTGAAATACATAAAATAAAATATAAGACAAATGATCACGTAGAATTTTACACATATCAAAAAGAAGGCGTATTAATTTTCTTTTTTTATTAACTAACAATAACTTGATGATGTTATTCACAACACACTCAGAGCTTTTCTGACGCCACAAACTGTCAAGATTGTTTTTTATTTAATAGTAACGAGTTCCAAATTTGAATTGTTTTAAACTTATCTTTTTATTCAGTCAACAAAAAGATCTCAACCGTCACTAAAAAAGCTTTTGCGTAAAATTTTCATACAAAATGTACGGGAAAAGTTTTTTGCAATTTGTGACTTTTTGAGTACTCCAACGATGGTTGGTCCCATAGAAGTTTTTGATCAGTATTAGAAACAGGATCGATTGGCATCAAAAAATGTTTTTGTATAAAATGGCTATTTTCGTGCTAACTGTACATTTTTTTGAAAATCTTTGAATGGGGATCAAAATTCCATAAAAAAATACGGATAGTCTCCTAAGAGCATTTTCGTGTAGCTGCAACGGATAAGGTACTTCTCCTTACTGCCCCGCTGAAAGTTTCCACCTGTATAGTTCTATGATTTCATCTGACACTCAAGGTCAATTAATACAATTTGTATTAAAACTAGGCTTTCTGCTAGTGCCAAGCTAAGGTTAAAGGCAAACTACACTGATGTAGAGACCTTAGTGAGCGACATTAAAAAATATTTACTTCCCAAAAGGTCAGCTGATGCTATCCAATATCAGTTGTATAATGCTAAGCAAGGGCGTAGGTCAATAGAAAATTTTGGTTCTGAGTTAGAGGAGCTGTTTGGTTATCTAACTTTAGCTCAAGCTGATGAGGACGATTCCAAATTTGAGGTTCTGCGTCCAATTAACGAGAAGTCTGCCATTAAACGTTTTGCCGATGGCTTGACGAACTCAAGGCTAAGTACTATTATAGCCTCACGACAGTTCACATCACTGCCTGAAGCAATCAGGACCGCAGTAGACGAACAGGTGTCAGCATCCCAGTCTCAGGAGCAAGCGATGCATCTAAGGCCAACAGGTAGGTACTATGCAAATAACAATAGAAATAACAATTTTCAAAAATCTAATTATTTTTACTCAAATCCAAAAAATAATTTAAACTTTAATCGATCACATCAAAATAGATATAATAATAATGTACAAAATAACGTAAATAAAGGTCAGCGAACTTCAATGGCTAATTCTGCACATAGAAAGATTGTGCATTTTCAGCATTCGAGTGCCCCGACGCGCTCACGCGCACCGCGCGTTCAGCATGCTGTTGGCGCCGAGCGCGGTGACTTAAGTTCAGGTACAATGTCCACTTCACGTAGTCACTTCAATGAAAACCAGTTTTTTCGATCCTAAATTGCGTCATTCTATTTATAGTTATAATAATTACTGTGTAGTTAATTGTAAAGTAGATAATAACAGAGAAATTAGATTATTAGTAGATAGTGGAGCTAGTTTATGTGTAGTAAAATACGAATGGTTAGTTAAAAATAGCGAATTATTGAATAACATTCATAAACACGTTATAACTATCAAAGGTGTTAGCGGAATGTTAGAATCTGAGGGATACATTAATTTTAGTTTATTTCTGAATGGAGTAGTATTTAATCAGAAGTTTTATGTATTTAAAAACTTGTCGTGTATCGCTGAAGGCATATTAGGCCAAAATTTTTTCAATAGGTACAATGCGATTATCAACTATAAGAACGCTACTTTAAGTTTAGAATACCAAGGTAAATCGGTAGTAATTGATATACAGGGTGTAAATAAATATTGTTTTACTATTCCACCACGGTGCGAAGTTATCAAACACATTCCCACTACGCTCTGTGAAGACTGTGTTATTTTGGCCAGTGAGATATCTCAAGGAGTCTTTTTAGCTGGAGTAGTTTCAAGACCGGTTAACGGATTAATTAAAGTTAGAATATTGAACACTAGTGATACGGCAGTTGACATTAACTCGTACGATATAGGAATTTATCAGTTAAATCAATTTGACTTGTGTTCCTTTGAAAGACGTGATATTTCTACTGATAGAGTAAAAACTTTATTTAATTTACTAGATCTTACATCCTACTTAAATAAAGAGGAACAGATCAGCATAGAAAACATATGCGCAAAGTACGCTGACGTATTTCATCTACCGGGAGATAAACTTTCAACGACAAACTTGATGGAACATTCAATTAAATTAAAGAGTGATTCTAGCCCAGTGTATGTCAAACCTTATCGCACGCCTCAAGCCTTACGTAGTGAGGTGAATAAGCAAATCCAAGAAATGCTTGAAAATGACATCATTGAGGAGACCACGTCGGAGTGGTCGAGTCCTGTCTTGCTAGTCCCTAAGAAGGCAGATAAAACCGGCAATAAAAAATGGAGACTCGTCATCGATTATCGTCAATTAAACAATAAGGTTCAGGACGACAAGTTTCCATTGCCAAATATCTCGGAAATATTAGAATCACTTGCTGGTAACATGTATTTTTCTAAGTTAGATTTGTCCCAAAGTTATTACCAACTGGCATTAGATAAGAAGTCGAGAAAGTACACTGCGTTTACGGTTGACAAAATGTATCAATTAAAACGTTGTCCAATGGGACTTAAGACGTCATCTAGTGTATTTTCAAGGTTAATGACAATCGCTATGGCAGGTCTTAACTATAAAAAATGTTTTATTTATTTAGACGACTGTATAGCAATCGGAAATTCTATGGAAAATCATAATAAAAACCTAATTAACATCTTAGAACGGTTTCGAGAAGTAAATTTAAAACTAAATCCTTTAAAATGTGAGTTTTTACGCAAAGAAATTATGTATCTCGGCCATAAAATTACTCCCGATGGAATTTACCCCGATCCATCAAAAATAGATAAAATCAAAACATACCCAAGACCAACCAACGCTGACGAAGTAAAGAGATTTGTAGCATTTGCTAATTATTATAGACGTTTTATATCTACATTTGCAGATATAGCCTATCCATTAAATGAACTTTCAAAAAAAGATATTCCTTTCGTATGGACATCAGAATGCGAATTAGCGTTTCAAACTCTTAAAAATCATCTCATAAACCCGCCAGTTTTAGATTATCCCGACTTTTCTCCTAACAACACTTTTATACTTAGTACGGACGCTTCTAAGATAGGGCTTGGCGCCGTATTGTCTAATAGTAATGGTAAAGTAGTAGCTTATGCGAGTCGTAACTTGAAGCCGGCCGAAACAAGATACCCTGTTATCGAGTTAGAGCTCTTGGCAATAGTATGGGCGATAAGACATTTTAGACTTTATCTATATGGTAAGAAATTTATAATTAAAACCGACCATAAGCCGCTAATTTATTTATTTGGTATGACTGATCCTTCAAGTCGAATAACAAAATTCAGACTTTATTTAGAAGAATATGACTTCGACATAGAGTACGTCCCGGGACGGCATAATGCAGCTGCAGATGCATTAAGTCGTTTACCGTTTTCTTCTTCAGATTTAAAAGAAATGAGAGAACATGTAGTATCGGTCATGACCAGAGCCCAAGTTCGTAAGCAATTCGATAAAAATAAAGACACCTGCACTGACTTGACGTCTGGAACCCCTGCTAATTTTAGGCCTGATCAACCTAAAGTTGTAGAGATTCTAAAACGACCAAAAGACAGCGTAGAATTAAAATTTTGTACACAGTACAATGAGTTCAAAAGCGATAGCTTAATTAGTCAACAAGAAAATATAATTTATGTGCCTCATATGTTAACTATGTACGTAATATCTCGATCGCTATCGACCGTAAGTGTGTTAGCGAGAGAATTACAGTAATTTTGCATAGATGTAAATGTAAACGAGCTCGTTATTATAAAGAAGAAAAATCGTGGGAATATTATAGAAAGTTTAATAAGCGAAATGAAAAAATTGAAACGCTCAATACCACGGTTACTCGTAATTAAAGACGTAGAGAGAGTAACCGACAGGGAAACTATGATAGTGATACTAAATGACTTCCATCTTTTACCTTCTAGTGGCCATGCCGGTGTAAACAGAATGTTAAATAACATTAAAAAATATTATTTCTGGCCAGGTATGAGCAATGACGTCATAGATTATGTTAAAAAATGTAAACCTTGCCAAATTCAGAAACATTCAAATAGAAATGTTAGAGAACCCTTAGTAGTGACGTCGACGGCTACTACAGCGTTCGAAAGAGTTAGTTTAGATTTAATGGGCCCCTTAGATATGGATAATTATAATTTTAAGTATATTTTAACATTACAGTGCGATCTTACGAAATACGTAGAAGCGTACCCTTTAGAAAAGAAAGATACGGAATCTGTAGCTAGGTTATTTGTAAATAATTTTATTTTACGCTATGGAGTTCCTAGAGAAATCTTGACTGATCGCGGAACGGAATTTATGTCTTTCGTCATGAGTGAAGTATGCAAACTTCTAAATATCACTAAGCTTAACTCAACGGCATAGCACCATGAAACCCTCGGTGGTTTAGAAAATACACATAAAAGTCTAGGTGCCTATCTTAGAATTCAATGTGAGAATAATAAGACCGATTGGAGTAGTTGGTTACCCTATTGGTGTTTTTCTTTTAACACCACGGTACACTCAGAGACACAATACACTCCTTTTGAATTAGTCTTTGGAAAACTGTGTAACTTACCTAGTAACTTACAAGGCTCCGTTGAACCGTTATACAATGATGATAACTATCCATTGCAATTAAAATATAGACTTCAAAGAGCTCAGTGTGACGCTCGCAACAACTTATTAGAAAGTAAAAATCTTAGAAAAATAAGTTATGATAAGAAATCCTGTCCTGTATCGTATAAACCAGGAGACATGATTTTATTAAAAAATCAAATAGGCAATAAGTTGGATAGAATTTATACAGGACCTTATGTTGTAATTGAAGAATGTGCACCTAATGTTAAGATTGTTAAAGATAACAAAGAATATTTAGTACATAAGAATATGACAAAGTTGTTTAATAGTTAATTAGTTATACACTGTTTAGACTAGATAAGTAGTTAAATGGATTATATAAAAAAAAATGTATTTTAGTTTAATTAGTGGTCAATCGATCTGCGTTATACATTTTTTTTCTTTTATTATCCGGGGGGTGTGTTGGACTTAAGGAGGAGGTGTAGTATATGCATTTATCAACACTTGCACTGTGACTACACGTTACGCGCTGCGACATAGTGACGCACATTGGTTGACCCATATTTACTTATAGATATATTGTATTAGCATAGAGCGAGGCATTCATTATTTAACACTTAACGTGTGACAATAAACTTGTGAAACCAAGATGACTTTTATCTAACTCCACAACAACATCCCTCAAGACTCCACATAATACAACACATTACAATGACCCTGGAAGCCTATTCAGTCAAAGTCACGCACACACAAGTTCATAAGGAGACGGAGTGCAGAAAGATAAAATGTATGTACAGAATAGAATAGAATAGAATAGAAAAGAATATTTATTTATTAAAGTGACCAAGACTCATGTGTTAGTATTAACTTATTATGTTAGTTACATTTTTTTTAATATGAACACTTATCAAACCGCACTAATACGTGTCTAATACGTGCACTGAACGTGTATAATACGTGTTTCAAAAATGTTTCAATTTTTTTTTTAATTGTCATGGCCATCTTTTAATAAAAATTACGATCAAATTTCGACCACTGGGCGACCACTAGTCATTTTAAAAACGTGTTGATAAAATTTCCACAAGAGGTATTCGAAACCACACTCCATAACATGCCGGGTTAGGTGCTACTAAATATACAATCGTGCGTGGCTCTATCCAACCCGCCAAAATTAATCAACACTATGGACTTCTTGGCAGGAAAGCGAAAATACAAGTCTGTGGTTTTGTTTTATTTTCTAAAGTTTGTGTTATTTAGAATAATAATAATCAGAGATAGATCTAATATAGTTGCCTTTTATAATACATATAGATACAAAATGCCGTTGACTTAGGTAATGCACTCACCTTGCCCGCTCCAGATCCTGGCGTATCCGCTGCCAGTACTTGAGCTGGTTGCAGAGCTCCCGCACGTTCACAGTGCCGTCTTGTATGCCGCGGGTACCTTCGGATAATATACACTCAACATCAGTATAGTGTAATGTGACACATAGTTATGATTTTTTCATAAGTTTTACTTAAAGAGTACATTGTATATCGTCAAATATTATAATTACTCTATACACTTTTAAAATTCCGCGTTCCATAGTTAAATACTCAACTCAACTCAACTCAACAACACACAGCCATGGTCACGGGCTGACTGACAGCCCGTGACCACGGCCGCGGCCGTTGTAACTCGGTCGAAACGACGGGTATAAAGAAGGTATGATACCTTTTTACTAATTAGTTTAAATTTTTAAATTTGTTTAATTATAATTACTTCGCGACAAGAGCTATATATTATTTTTTAAGTCCACATGTGTCCCCTTTCTACCGAATAGTAAAATGGCTGGTTAGCAAATCAAAAGATTAACCAGTTACAGCGATGAGCGTAATAATACTTTAAATTTTGTACCACATAACGTTATTCTTGTGCAGGCACAGACGTGCTATATTTAAGTGCGGCAATACAACTGAAAACATGAGGACTTTTCAACAAAACCTTTAACCTTTTTACCGCCAACAACTTCTATAGAAGTTCGAGATTTTCGTGCCGTACACGCCAGCACTTCTATAGAAGTTCTTCTTTGTACCTACTTTATTAAAATACATTTATACGTTGGCGTACAGCGGGACATCGCGTGCAGGATAGTTGGGCCGTGAAAAGGTTAAATAGAATAAAAGCTGATTAGAAAAGTCATAGTGTACTTTATTACACCCATAGTGTTACACTAGGCCAACTTTACAATCTTTTACAGCCCTTATACAGGTATTGATGAAGTCCAGGCTCCGTCCCAACCTGCTCCAAACTATCGTAGGATCTGAAATGTTCGTCGAGGTTTTCGGAAGAAACCCTTAGGCTCATGAGGTAACGACGCGAGGACCTACCTGTCACTTCGTCCGAACAACTGGCTCTTAAGAAGAAGATTGGTAAACTGGGGCCCTACCGCCTAACCGATCGCTTTGACTTCGTATGTGGTTTATGACGTCATCTTGTCGTTCGTGCCGCCTATGAAAGCAATATCGAAAGCTATTATAGCCTTTAGCTTTTGATATTACTTTCATAAGTGGTGCGAGGTGGCAAGATGACGTCATAAACTATACGCGTAGTCAAAGCGATCGGTTAGGCGGTCGGGGGGCAGGTGCGCTACGACCTCCGATGCTCCAATACGCACGCTCGACTGAACAAGGTATTGAGCGAAACCAGGGGTCGAAAGTGTTTGTCCAGTCTCTTGAGAGAAGCCACTTATGACGAAGTTGACTACGGCCAGTGGAGTAGTCGTTGCCTCGAGGCCTTTCGCGAGGTTCTTTCGGAAATCGAAAACTTATACAGCCAGTTATACGCATCGCATGCATCTCAACCTGATCTGAGGATACCAGAGCCACATTGACCCGCCACTTTACCAAAGACTTGCCAGAAATCAGCCTAGGTGAAATTATGATGGATCTTAGGCAGCTTAAAAACGGAAAAGCCTATGGCGAAGACGGTCTTACATCTGAACTCCTTAAAGCAGGCGGTAAACCTGTATTAAAGGAGCTCCAAAATATCTTTAACACCGTTCTTTTAAATGGGAGAACTCTGAAGGCGTGGCGAAGGAGTGTCGTCGTGCTGTTCTTTAAAAAAGGAGACAAGACCCTACTGAAGAACTACCGACCCATTTCGCTCCTAGACTAGACGAATTTCGACCACCAGAGCAGGCCGGGTTTCGAGGAGGATACGGAACCATAGACCACATCTTCATAGTGCGGTAAAGTAAAGAGCTATGCTCGAAGTTTTTCTAAAGGATCGACTTCGGAATGAGGTGATCCGACAGAGAACGAAAGTAATCGACATGGCCCATCGGATCAGCAAACTGAAGTGGCAGTGGGCCGGTCATATTAGCCCTCACGCCCTCAGACTAGGTGCAGCGACGATCTTCGCAAGGTGGCTGGCAAGAGCTGGATGAGAGTAGCTGCGGATCGTGCTCGGTGGCGTGCACTTGGAGAGGCCTATGTCCAGCAGTGGACTAGTACAGGCTGATGATGATGATGATGATGATGATAATACAGGTATATTAGCTTCAGGATCACATGTGAACTTCAATAAGTTTTCAAATGCTCGAAGGTCATCTTTACAGTAAACGTGAACCATTATTGAGAGCTAAATGCTACTTGAACAGAATTCCCTAGTTACAATACAGCTCATGTTTACCTGCGGGGACACTAAGATACTATTGTGGACGTTTAAAATAGTAAAATCGAAGCCACATATACTCACCATGATGACTAGTCAGACTCTGCAACCTCCTAAGCAAGGGCACCCCGTTCCTGCTATGCCTCTTTAGCGTCCAGTACGCGAGCAGTTTCTTCATGAGCTGCGCGCGCGCTGCCGGCGGCCCGGACGCTAGTTGGGCCACCTCGGACACACGCTCAGCGGGTAGAGTGGGTACTAGCACTACGGGGGCCCAGGTTCGCTTCATTGCGAGTACACGACGGGCCTGTTGCAAAACATTTTACCTATATACTATAACAGAATGATATTATATAGTAATAAAAAAGGTAGATATGTGACTGGTGCCCCGAAGGTTTTCCGAGCAAAAGAAGACAGCCGTATCCTTTTGGTGTTGGCCTCACTCAGCTCTCGAAGAAGGAGACAGACAACTGTGCCAGTTGGCAGTACCGTTTACAAAATCATATTTTTATATTTAATTTTGGCTAGAAAAATTCAAATAACAATCAATAGTTGCATTTTTAATTGATTTATTACGCTATAAATAAACTCAACTAGTTAGTTACCGAAATTATATTTTACCAGCTGATTTATTGAATATAATGTAAATATAATATGCTGTGCCCCGCGGTTTCACCAGCGTTAATTGATTACCATAAAAAAGGTTATAGTGAGTCAACCTAACTTATAAAGGGGAACAATTTCGTTATACATAATTTTTGCGTAACTTTCACCGTTTACGCAGAGCACCCAAGGAAAGCTCTCAAAAATAATATTTTACCGTTTTTGCAACAATTAATATTGCCTATTAGCCTTCCTCGATAAATGGACTATTCAACACAAAATTTTTCAATTCGAACCAGTAGTTCCTGAGATTAGCGCGTTCAACCAAACAAACAAACAAACTCTTCAGCTTTATAATATTAGTATAGATGTAATGTAAAAAAATAATAGCTGTGGTGCTTTAAACAAAGAATAAATTCCGAATAGTTATTCCTTGTTTTGTTCCTGTCATGTAGGCGTCATTTCAAATTAAAGTAAAAGAGTCAAAACACGGAATAATTATTCGGAGATTATTGTTTGTTTATTTGTAAGACCCGTAGAGTTTTAGATTCCTCTGCTTTTTAGTATTCCTTCACAAATTGCAACCTTGTCAAATGTTATATTATCTAAATAAAACAATTCGAAAATGTTCATCACAAACCTGAATAATTTTCTCCCTGCCTTTTTGTCTGATAGCTGTCAAGTCTGTAGATTTCGAATCGCCTTCCGATTCTTGGGCACGCCTCTCCTACGAACATGCATACATAAGCGTGAGCTAATCATGAGAAACATTCCAAATGGAAAGTATAGCTGATCCTTTATAAATTTTACTTTTTATTTTTAAGTGCTAATTGCTGCACTGAAGCTGAATTAAATATTTATAAAATACAGTGAAAAAATTAAATACCCACCCAACCCAGCCAGGAATCGAACCTGGTCTTCCGCAATCCTGGCTGAGTCGGGTAGGCACTTAATTTTTTCACTGTATTTTATAAATATTTGATCCTTTATAATTCATTATTTGATATTTCAATAAAAACACATTCGCAAAAAATATATTATAAACTTCCATTGGTTTGATCGTTATATAAAAAATATGCGAAATATTACAAGCAACATATTTTGGTTCTTCAATCCGGATCACTGAATGAGACTTTTTGTGCGTTATAAAAGAAATAAGCAAAATTGTATAATCTAATATTTAAAAGAAAGTATCCTGTAAAACATGTGCAGGCGTGTGCGTTATTAAAAAAAAAGATAATAAATAATACATTTTGGTCCTTCGATCCGGATCTGGACTTAAAGTATACCTGCAATACTTGCGCGGGCGTGTGCGCATCGCAGTACGCCATCTTTGCGACCTGCACCGGCTGGCTCGGGTCCCGCCCGGCGCCGGCCGCCTCCATCTTCATGTACAACCTATAATATAAATATATTTTCACTTCTCATGCTCGTAAAGTTGTTCTTTATGTCGAGAGAAGGCGGCATAAAATGTGTTTTTATGCTATTGTGCATAAAGTAATTTCTTCTTTTAAGACTAAGGCAATTAGGCCTTACAGCCACACACACAATTAAATGCACTTTCATTTCATTGATATATTTTTATGAGATTTAGGTTACATCTTAATTTAATTACGACATAACTATGTATTACTATCTAAATACAAATATACGATTAATACGGGCGTGCATTTACGTAAAAAAAATGTAACGCAAATATTTATAACAACTTGGCATTACGGCTCAGTCAGACAGACCATAGTCAAACGTACATAGTTGAAAATTAAAAAAAAAATAAGAAAAATTGTGGGGCGGGAAGCTAATTTTATTATTCGTCAAACAAAACTAGAAACTAACTTTGTTGTGTTGCGGTTTGTTTTATTTCCTTGTAATCGAAGTGAAAATCAAAGTGTAAAACTCGAGTATAAAACCCATTTTACCCTCGACGTGACTATCCACCCTCGCCGTACGACTCGGGTAAAATGGCTCGTTTTATGCTCTTGTTGTACAATCTACTATTTATCTGCGACTACGTCCGCGCGGCTATGAGATTTAAAAAAACCTTTTTTATCATAATAAAATATAGTTTACCCGTAAGGAATGTAGGATTATATCAGTGATTTTTTTCTTTATTGGACTAGTAGTTCCCGATATTACCCTCCGCAAACAAATAAACAAAGTCTCAAACTTTATCTCTTAATAGTAAGTAATGGATAAATTCAATCACTTCATAAAGGCTTTTTTTAATATTGGTATGCAGTTTTTCTTTAACAGGAACAGTATGAGGAAGTCCGATCCGAAACCACAAGAGATACGGAAAAACTGTTTTAGGAACTATCATGTCTTTTTTGTGAAAACAATTTTGACATAGCGAATTTTTTGGTCAAGTGTGAGTTGTGTTCTAGATGCATAAAAATGAGTCGATTTGATAAATTTTAATGATAACAATTTATTAATTTGTAAATGTCAAATTCTCCACAGCTAAAAGACGTCCTGAATGGGTACTACGAGTATAATAAAACATTTTTACATACGCTTGAGGAGCTCGATGGCGCAGTGGTTAACACGCCCGGTCTGCGAGTGCTGAGATTAAGTAACTTTCGCAAAGGCCGGTCATCGGATGGGTAACCAAAACTTTATCATCTCGAGCTCCTCCGTGCTTCGGAAGGCACGTAAGTCCCGGCTGCATTAGCAGTCGTTAACAACCACCAATCCGCACTGGGCCCGCGTGATGGTTTATGGCCCGTTCTCCCTATCCATCCATAGGGAAGGCTCGTGCCTCAGCAGTGGGGACATAAAAATGAGCTGATGATGACATATGCTTATTACTAAGCTGCTTTGAATATATACTTATTTAATTTCATTAAATAATAACGAAAACCAATACTGACCCCGCTTGCTGCGCACACGTGACGTGGAAGGCGGAGTAACAATTGGACTTGTGGCACTGGATGCAGGCGCCGGCGCCGCGCTGCTTGCACACCATGCACTGCAGCTTCCAGCGCGCCGCCGGTATCATCTCTATCGAGTCTATGGAATATATTTATATGTTTAGGTGAAATTTCTAACCTCTCATTATGTGTCGGTGAGCAATCACTACTGTGAAAGTAAATAACCTATGACTGTCCCACTGCTGAGCAAAAGTCTCCATCATTAAAATCAAGCCTTACTTCAATTGATGGGTAATGGCTTGCCAAATGCGGGTTGGTGATCACAAACCCAGGCTATGCATCCAAAACTCCGAAACGCTACTACTACTTTGCTACTCGGCCACAAAGACTTTACTATCAAGGATTTACTTAGCTTCACAACTATTATTTGCCTTTGAAAACTTACATGCCTTGTTTGAGAGAAACGTCGCGTCGGCCAAAGTATTACATATTTTTTTAATAGATGTAGCAGTTTTCGAGAATAAAAACAAAAAATTATATCCATTTATCACAAATTTGTAACGGGCTCCTAACTGTTTTGCTTTCTTAAAATTAGCTCATAAGCTTAAACGAATTGATTATTTGTATAAGAAATGTATAGGCAACCTCTCTCAATTTCTCTCACCATATAGTATTGACGACGTTATTATTTTATTTATTTATTTAGGTCCACTTACAGTTTATGTATTACATTTCATCTTATAAATCAATAATTTTAGCACAAAAGGTAATAATTTATTACCTTTTGTCTTCTCATTGATAAAGTTTTTTAACTCTTAACAGA